>CM069448.1:42663361-42903174 GCA_035610835.1 Ophiura sarsii
GCACTGACCTTGATTATATTGGTTTTGTAACACTATGGATTTCATATTTATAAATTTTGATATGATTCGATCCACATCATGCATTATTTCATAATGGCAAGTACCCAGCAAACACAAAATGTTTTATAAATGTTGTTGGGTCCCTAGCTGGTTGGGTCATATAAAAATGGCTTGTCCACAGGATCTTCCTGTGTGGGGGTGTGTGTGTGTGGGGGTGGGGGCAGCAAACACAAAAATGTTTTATAAATGTTGTTTAAACATAATAATAATAATAATAAAACGGTGCTTCTAAAGCGCCTCCCACCGAAGTCTCAAAGCGCTTAACAGATAACATAACAACACTGAAATTACATTACAATATAAGAATAATACAATATGTGGATGAACATGCAAAAACTGATTTCCAACATTGTAAACAGGGTAATGATAATCATTAATCAATCATCAAAAGCAATTGTGAATAAGTGTGTCTTAAAGGGGCATTGAGAGATACGTATGGGAGTACGCCCTCAATTATCCTAGAAATCAGTTTTTTTTGCATCAAAGTAATACTTAGGCATTATATACTAACTACCATCTGAAACAGTTTACCTACATTCGCCGTTGATCATATAAAATTTCATGATTTTCTTAGTTTCGATATGATCATATCGAAACTCAGGTGCTGAATTCGGAGGTTATGCATCGTTTTACAAATCTCAACCCGGAAGTGCCGTTATTTGCTTATTTTGGCATGAAGGCGATGTCGGAATTGTATGACATTTTGGATTTGGTCTATGTTGATGATTATCTTACGTTATTTGCTCATTTAGTATATTTTTGAATTAAAATTGATTTTATTAACATTTCACAGTCGTGGCCCTAAGGCCAAATTGCATGAAATTTACATGATAAAAACATTGAAAAACAAGACAAGGAACTTATTAATTAATATAAAAGATAATATTGCACATTATAGATAAAAACATCAACAATATCAGCAATTTCAGAGACCCGAACTTCCGGGTAATCGACGCTTGACTATTGAATCTCACGCTTGACTTTAAACCCCAAGGGTATTTTTGACGCACAACTTTTCATTTCCCACGGGTCCTCAAAAGTCTGATCTTACGGCCATTTAAAAACCAGCCGCTATTGATCCAGTGGTTCACGCACAGCATTTTCGCCGATCTCAAGTTGATCAATCCATTCATCAAAAATACCACCCACGCACGGTATTACAATAAAATGTACATCAACATGATCAAGGGCCACTTGATAGTGAAAGTGCATTCATCTCTAGGCCTACTTGACACGACTGATTGAAATTCAATTGACAGATGATTTATAATATCGAATTTATTTGAATGAGATAAACAAAAGACCGTCGTCTTCTAAAGAAATAGGTGCTTACAATAGCTTTTAATGGCTAAAGGCAGTGAGCGTACGACGCCGGGGGTCACCCAGATGTAAATCGTATTGAAAATACATGTGGCTATCTAAAAAGTCCGCCATTACGAACCCTGATGGTTCCCGTTTCTTTTGAAGACGACAACATCAATGAATATTCAACATAATTCATTCATAAAAAAGTCATGTGATGATGAATAAATTCCAATTATATTTTTGTAAATACAAAAGAGCTCTGTGATTGGTAGAGATTTATTTGTGTTTTCGTGCGGCGATCGTTTACAGATGTTCAGGTCATGACCTCACAAGGGTAATTCAATGGGTCGGAGTATTTAGTTAAATGGGTAACTACTTTAAATATGTCACTAAAAATGAAACGATCTATCAGTAAACAGAGTTGTTCGGAATAATAACAATCAATTAATACTTAATTATCATAGATTTGAAATAAATAAAGAATTCAAGTTTGTTTTGTCGTGTACCATGGTGTAATGGCATTTTGTAAATTACAAAATTATATACACCCCTACAGATTAAATGGAAAAGTCCCGATCATGTCATAAAACAATAATTTTTCAATGTCGAGAAGTACGATCGATCGATGCACGTTTATTGTTGTTATAAACTAAAACTGTTGCGAAGTTTCCTTGCTGTTGTTACGAATTGAAATACCTTTCAAGTGGTATTGATGTTTGGAAAGGCTTTGTTTACAAACTATAAGCATGGGGATTCAGTGGCGTAGCTAGGTTTTTTTTCAGGGGGGGCAAGATTTCTAAAATTTTCGTAAAAGGTTGCCCCAAAAAATTTCCAAGTCAGTCACCTCGTGAATTTCACGTAAGTGGGGGGGGGGGGTGTGAAGTCAAAAAAATGCGCACGGTCAAAAAAATTCGCACGGACACAAAGTTTCCCAGTCAAAAAAGCACTATAGTCAACAAATTTTGGCCAATCCTCAGGGTTTTAAGCAGTTTTTTAACAAAAATGGTCATTTATTTTTAAAAACCAAGCTAAAATGGTTACCCCGCATATAAACACTATATCCAAAGAGAGGGGCGGGGGCACAAAGGGGGGCGGGGGCACAAAAACGTTCTGTCAGGGGGGGCAACTGCCCCCCCTGCCCCCCCCCCCCCTGAGCTACGCCACTGTGGGGATTGATTGTAGTACACTTTGTTTAAAGTAAATTTAGACATGAATTGAATGTTAATAGAGTAAAGTAAGCTTATATATTTAATATTTTGGATTTGGTAAAAAAACCACGGAGCCGGGCGGGCGGGCCGGCCACGTTTTCCCACCAAATTGTATACAAATTTCAGGGCTTCCCTTCAAAATTGTTATTGTTGACTCATATGGATATTGCCTGTATTATTATTATCAATGAAAACTTCATAAAAAGTTATTTCAAAGGTTCTCTTTTCCCGAGCCCTTCCTGAGTAGGAGTATTATTTGTTCATCATTATTTGCAAGAGTGTTTTATTTTGATCTGAAACATGCAAGAATTGGAGGATCACATGATCACTTCTTGGCAACAAATTTTCATCACCCATTGTTGGATTGCAAGTCTAGTGGTGGGGGTGGGGATGGAGGAGGGTGGGAGGGGGAGGGTGGGGTGTGTGGGGGGGGGGTTAAAAAACAAGACCCCAACTATAGAGAAAAACTAAGGCCCCCCCCCCCCCTCAACCCCATTAAATAATAAACAAATACATTATTTAAAAATAGGGACAGCGGTCCCAAATAGGTCGTCCGTTTATATGGGTAGATTAAAAACAAGGTGGATCTCAAACCACAGGCATCTAGAAAGAAAGAGGTTAGACCACTAGCGGATCCAGGATATAAAAAATAAAATAAACATCCTGAGTTTGGTTGCAATTGTACTTCACCTGTTTAAATGAAATTAACTTTACATATGCAGCTAATTTTACATCTTGACCTCATATGACGTTTGACCTTGGTATGTGACCTTTGACCTAATTAAGGGGGCTGTCAAGTGTCAGAAATAGCTTCCATAAAACTGCCGTAACTACGTAATTATTCATATATTCCATATACAAGTATACATTTTTTTGAAGGAAAGGGTTCAATAAATCTAACCATGAACATAAAATTGCTCTAAAAAGAACCATTTTGGAGAAAATCATAAAAAACGAGAATTTTGACCAGTCTTCAATTCGGACAAGGTAACCAAAAATATATTTTCTGAAAATCTGTCCTTATACGATTTTTGTAATCTTAAGAAAATTACCCGGGTTCCATTTTTTTTGTTTTTTGATATCTGAGATATTTTTTTATTTATTGACCAAATAAGGCAACAAAATGGGATTTTTAAATACAACAAACGTGAATTTCCACAAAATGATCCGAAAAATCGGGAAATAGGCCTAAAACAAAAAACAAAAAAAATGGAACCTGGGGAAGATCATGGTTGTTGCGTTAAACTTACTTGCTGTCCATCAGATGCAGTTTGTATTGAGTTATCGTGTTGTAAATCGTATTTTTACTCAAAAATGAACATAAAGAAATCAACCGATGAATGTGAAAAGTGACAATACCGCTGTTTGATCATGGTTTACGGGGAAATACACGTATTTCAAATCCTGTTCTTTAGATAGTGTGGGAAACATATAAATCCCCAACTTCGTGCAAAGTTTCATTACAAACCGTTCTTTTCTTGGTATCAAAATAACCTCAAATGTGTGTTAAAAAACACCTTTTTCATGATGTCGAGTTTGAAAAAGAAGCCATACCATTTTATGCGCATTCGAAGTGCGTTCACAATTTCCGGGAAGCGTAACGCATTCAAGCGCGTGCGTTAATCGACAATGAGCGCAGACGCGCGCGGAATGTTTTGAGTTGGCAAAATAAATGGTGACGCTTGCGCATTGAACCGGTTGACAAAGATTTAGACGCTCGTGTATTAATTTCTGTGCGCAACACTCTGCGGCTAATCATCAGAGTTTATCATTATAGGCCAGTGTAGTCGAGTCTTTATCAATGTGATCATTTAAAAATGCACCGTGGCGGGATTAGTGAGTAGTCTGGGTGTAAAAATCAATCCTAGATAAAGGACTTAGTAAAGGAGAGAGAAAAATTGGAAACAGAGAGAAAGCAAGAAATGGGATGAAGATTTAATTTAAGACCTGTCGTTTGGTAGGCTCTAGGCCTACATGTTTTCTCTTCTTCTACCTCAGATATTTAAAGAGACGGAATCGGGTAAGCTTCTGATTAACATGATTAATATGAGTCACGTCACGAATTGTAATTTCATCATAAATAGTAAAAGGTCACAACATGCCACCTGAACTTGATCCTCGTTATGCCAGCGCCACCGAAAAAGAAACTGAAATATATGTCCGATAGGTCTAATGTTTAATGAAGCAGGAAAATAAATGTAACGGTTTGTAAAATGACTATATGAATTGTCTATGGGTAAACTGTCAAGCGAACGAGTAACAGTAGCGTATCAGCAGAGTGTCCCCCCTCGACGGATTTGACCGGGTAGAACAGCTCAAACTACCGGGCTAAAAGGTTTTATTTTCTGTAAATACAGTGGGTTGGGGGAGCAAGGGCCCCAATTTGAATCGGATGGGGTGGATTTTGAGAACACCCCTACCCTCCCCGTTTTCAAATGTCGGACTCGGCGGCGGCGGCAATCCTCAGCCTGTAAAGTTAAAGCCTACCGGGAGATACCATTTCCCCCTCTGACAAGCGATCTCATCAGATACGCCACTGGCGGGTAATGGAGCACATTTCACAGTAGTTAAATGATGAGTATTTTCCATTAGAATGGACTTGGATCCTTTTAAAATTGATTTGAATTGCTATCTACCAAAGATAATTATTAAATAGTGATTGTTCAGTGTTATAACAATAGCTCTATTAAGCATTTCGGTTGGATCTCTTATAAAAGTAGTTTGCTATCTACTGAAGATAACAATGATAACGTTGAAAACACGGTCATTATTTAACAATTAGCTCTAGTGCTAGGCCTATATACAGTATTCGGTATTTCCATTACTGCATGCTTTTATTATTTATTGGCTATCCCTATGAATTGCCTTGTCACCTATACCTAGATTGAACCTTTTTTTTTATTGAGAGGACACAAAAGTACAAGGATATCAAAGGTGCAACCACACATTTAATTAATCAGGCCTATTGTTTACATCTCATAACTTCGTGATAAACCAAACTGATGTTACCCTATTTTTTTTATTGGGGTGGGTCCGAGGGGCAGAAATATAGAGCATCCTCTCCCACCATAATCCCATCCCTTCCACCTTTGCTTTCAGTCTAGAACATTCGGACGTTTCATTGATTCAAAATATGAATGATGGGCATTTAGCGATCGAAATGGGAAGATCTCTGTTCTTTGTTCAGTCCGAATTTCATTTGGAATGTTCCAGAATTTTATATTATTCAATTTAACTATGACATTTTAGGAGGATTTTATAGAAACATGACTTGTTTGGCCGTATAGGCCTATACTTCTGGTTATCTTGGAACTTATTTTGTCTTATATGGCATATGTCACCAACCAAACCGTAGGCCTAACAGAGGGGCCTTAGACCCGAACGCAACTGAATAAATGAGCTTATAATGGATAGTATATTAAAATACATGCCAGGAGAGGCTGTCCATCCCTGCTCTCCATGGCCCTATATACACCCCCCCCCCCCCCCAACTCCACATGTCGTGTGTTTGATTGCCGCGTGTGCAAATACATGTACTATACAAAGTTAGACTATTATGAGATAACCATGTGAACCATTTGATAGCATCGGCTCATCGGCCCGAGGATGCTTCTCCGATCATGCCCATGAGGCCGAGGCCTAGGTAAAACGGCACTTATAATTGATATTATGTTTGATATAACTGAATGACAAATTAGTACACCGAGTTGAACTAACTGAGAACTAGCTAACTTAACAACGATACGAAGTAATAGGCCTACCATATTCAGTAATGACAATAAATAGATAAACAGGTAGGCCTATTGGATGGACGGGCGGGTGGAACGGACTTGTACAACATCGAAAGGCCAAACAAAAACAAAACATTAACGGCTTCGGATAAAACCCGGTGTAAGTCTTTTGATCTCCTTACAATGTTTCACTCCGATCATGGATTCAAAATCTTTCTCTGTCCTTTTTTTAAAATCTTTTTTCCTTCTCTCTTTCCAAACTCCTTGACACTAACGCTTGTGCTAAAGCCTTGTTTTACTAATAGGCCTACTTGCTTTCAGGCTCAGCCACACCCCGGCAAAAATGACGGTTTGATAAGTCGGGCCTCCGATGCGTAAACAATGCGTATGAACAAGCCCTCAAACGCGGCAAAAACATAGCGGGTAACGCAGCACGCACTGACGGCTTTCGAAATAACAGCGTCGCGTATTTTAAGCGAACTGGGGCGTGCCAATTTGCGTGAAAAACAAAACACGGGATACGCGGCGCATGGGAGTTTCGCTGATCCCCTGCGGGCAGACCTTTCCATTCTACTTTGTCAATGATCACAATAAGGGATTTAAATCCTTCTAAATAGGCTTTTGGAATTTCAAAATTGAAAATTTCTTTGCATGTACTGATAGATAACACTCTGAAGTTTTGAAAAATGAAGAAAAGTGAAATTCCTGGAAAATACGAAATGACACTTGACAGCCCCCTTAACATATGAATGTTTCCATGTTGCATCCATGACCCAAGTTTGATATAAAATCGGATGGATTGAGCGTGATACACAAAGATATTGGTCGAGCTATGAGTTTTAAAAAATATTGTGCGAGACGCAGTCGAGCACAATATTTTTAAAACTCATAGCGAGACCAATATATTTGTGTATCATGCGAAAAAATCCGTCCGATTTTATCATTATTATGCAGTGAGAATCTGACTTGACAACAACAAAAAAAATCAACAAAAATTAAAAAAAATCACCCATAATATTGTAAAAATATCAATAACATTTTTTTGTTCCAAAGAACAGACAATTAATTTTGTTTCCTAAAAATAAAAAAAATCCTGAAAAAAAAAAAATCCTAATGTTTTTTTTCCTAAAAAAAAAAAAAATCCTAAATTTTTTAATTTTGTTTTTTAAAAATCCCAAAAAAATTCTCAAAAAATTACAATTTTTTTTTTAAAAAAACCTAAAAAAAAAAAAATCCTAAATTTTTTTTTGTTGAAAATTCCAATTTTTGTGTTGTTTAAATTCCAAAAATTTCTCTTTTTTTATTTTTATTTTTTAAAAATCCCCCAAAAATATTCCTAAAAAAATTATCAAAATATTTCAACAACAAAAATTAAAAAAATAGTCTAACTGCATTTTGTGACTGCATTGTACTCATGCAGGTAACCAAACTGACCAAGTTCACTGACCAAGTGTGAGTGAAATTGGTCTCCAAGTTCACTTCAGTGACACAAGTTGCAGAATAATAGGTCTTTACCAATGCATTGCAAGTATAGGACGGAAGATTCAAACTGCATAATAATGGTTGCAATTGGTCATTGTATGGAAAAATGAACAAGAGACAAAAAAAAATGAGCAAGAGACAACAAAAAATGAACAAAGAGACAAAAAAAAGTGTACTAAATTTTACATCTTGACCTCAGATGGCCTTTGACCTTTCTATGCGACCTTTGACCTCATTAACATATGCGGGTTTCCATGTTGTATCTATGACTGAAGTTTAGTTGCAATTGGTCATTGTATGGAAAAGAAATGGACAAATGTAATCAATTTTACATATGCAGCCACTTTTACATCTTGACCTCAGATGACCTTTGACCTTGGTATGTGACCTTTTACCTCATTAACATCTGAAGGTTTCCATGTTGCATCTATGACCGAAGTTTGGTTACAATTGGTCATTGTATGGAAAAGAAATGGAAAAATGTAATCAATTTTACATATGGGCGGGTTTAAAAAAAATGGCACCATTCACATTTTACCTGCTATCACTAATACAAAGTGATTTACAGAATAGGTAATTGTTCTAAAATGTGTGCTACTATTGTCTCTTATTTGTGCCAAAAAATGTTAACTGAAGCTACTTCAGATTTTTTGTTGTTGCCATTTATGACCCCAAAAAGTGTCAGGAGTGTAACGTTTATGTGGGACATAAAAATTGGACATGTAATTTCATTAGGCCAGAACAAAAAATTCTATGTTCCTACTGACCCATAACATGGATGTTTTTAATATTTGAAGTGTTAACTTTTATTCAGAACAAATCACTTAGAACATTAGATGCTATATGTCTATCAAAATTATGAATACATCATTATAGTTTGGTTTTCTGAAAAATCAGGTCAAATCCAAATCCTTGAACAAATTGGTCAAAGTAAGCAAGATGAACAAAAAGCTTGCTATTCATTTTTGCATATTTTCAATTGGTATTCTATTGCCTTTCACTAAATGGCCAATTGACTTGTAATAATTGCATTTCAGTATCTACGGTTACGCATTTTATTGTGATAACCCAGGAATGTCAGGAGTGTAACATTGACATTCATCTTAATTTTTCTTAACTATGAAGCAGATGAACTTAAGCAATAATATTGTTTTGTTGTTGAACCTTAATGAAATAAACTAAATGTAACAAAACAAAATATGTTGTGTCACATGTGTCTTTTACAGAGAGCAAATAAGTGTTTGTCAGGAGTGTAACACTATTTCACGTTCGATGTGTCAATGTTTTTACTGCAGATATACTCATACTTATAATGTCAGTTTTGATTTGTTATTGTTCTCTGGAATTGTTAGTGTGTTAGTAAATGGGAAATCATTTACTATTATTGTTTTTTTAATTAAATTGGACAAATATGATTACACATGAATATGGGTTCAAGTCCAAATGTTTTTGAAATGAGAATGGGAAAGTGATTTTGGAGTTTAATATGATCCTATTCTGATCATGAATATTTTGAGATACTTCCAATGTACACCTTAATGCCTCTCAAGGTACTGTAAACAATGGGAACCACTATTCATAATCTTCATAGTGACATATATTATCAACAATATTGCCAAGTCAGGAGTGTAACACCAAATTGTACAAATGTATGTGCTTCTTTAATGCTGCACTGTCGCACAGTGGATAGTAATAGAAACTCAATTCTTTCAGCATGGTTTTGTATGAACAAGATATTTAAACTAAATTGTAGAAAACTGATTTTCAATTCCTTTGTTTATTAAATCTATGTACTTTTGGCAGTGTAAAGTGGAAATCTTTCAGAGTAAATTCAAAACTTCTTGGTAAAAATGAAAAACTGTCCACTTTTATGGTGGTTGACGGATAACCATTGGAATATGTATTGGGCAATCTTCAATATCAGTTCAAAAATATTGGGAATCATTTCATGATTCTCAAAATATGTGATACCTTAACTAGAATTGCTCTGTCAGGAGTGTAACATTATATATATATGCGTTTTTACTGACACACTAAGTGATACTATGTTGCTATAGATTGTAGTAGGAACTTGAAACTTTCTGTGTAGTTTTGTATTAGCAAGGTCTTTGATATAAAGCTATTGTTAAATCTTATTGTTACTTGTTTTTGAAGGGAAAAAAACTTTTTGCCCTCAAAATGAAAAAAATAGTGTTGTTTTATACAAAAAATGAATTTATTTCACTTTTTGTGTTGTAAATACATTGTTAAGGTGGTTTTTTTAAATGAACAATCTTCTTACTTACATTTGAACCTTAAAAGTAGTGTTTATAAAGACAATTACTTAAAGATAACCAAAGCACATACATTAAGTAGTTTTTTCTCAAAAAATGCATTTTCTGTGTTGTAGATGCAAAAAAAGAAGTTAATTGGATTTTTTGGAATGCCCCTCAAGTTATTTTATAAACTTTGACATCCTAACATCACAAAAACAGCAAGAAAATGAACAGATATCGTGTTTGAAATTTTCGACAAAATGTCCCACTTTGGTGCCATTTTTCTTGAACCCGCCCATATGCAGCCATTTCTACATTTACATCTTGACCTCAGATGACCTTTGACCTTGGTATGTGACCTTTGACCCCATTAACATATGAAGGTTTCCATGTTGCATCTATGACCAAAGTTTGGTTACAATTGGTCATTGTATGGAAAAGAAATGGACAAATGTAATCAATTTTACATATGCAGCCACTTTTACATATATACCAGTTAAGCCCACAATTATTCATACCCCTTGAAAAATATGTGTTTTTTGCGTTTTCTCATATCTATACCAGCTGGAGTGGTGGAACTTTTGCTTTACACTAAAGACAATTAGTTTGCAAGTACAAATCAATATATTTGGGTTCAACATTTTTTGCATAACAATAGAATTGAACAAGAATTGTGTTTTTATGCCTGTCCAAAATTATTCATACCCCATACCAAGTCTCAGGATTGAGGCCACATTTTGTGATAATACACATGTTTTTGACATTCTAAACATTCTTTATATTGTGTGATAGGCTTTTATATTGTTATGCAATTATTCCATACAATGTGGATGCATTACAAATGTGTCCTATTGAATGTACAGTGAGGGATATTATAGGACAACACTCTAGCTCTTTGACAGCATGGCGAAGGGGATCAAATAACTCAGTGAGGACCTTTTTTGTGCATTGTGAATGCTCACAAAGAGGGGAAAGGCTACAAAGCTATTTTGAAGCAATTTCAAGTGCCAAATTCCACCATAAAAAGCATAATTAGGAATAACAAGACAGTTAAAATCAGTTAAAATCAGTTAAAAACCCTGAAGAACACGGTCGGAAGCCAACAGTGTCCCCTTGTTTGACAAGAAAAGTATGGTGAAAGGCCAACAACAATCCACATATCACCGTCAATGCTCTCCTGAACAACCTTGGTGAGTCTTGGACCAAGATATTAAGGCAGACACTCCAGCAGACATAGTACACAAGAGTTCTCCACGGACTCCGACCAAGAAAGACTCTACTCCTGGAAAGAGACAATGAGAAACTCATCTAGCATTTGCAAGAGCACTTCTGGACAAAGATCCAATTTTTTGGTCTTCAGTGTTGGAGTTGCTTAAGATGCAAGACAAGTTTCTCTGTGTCTCTTTTAAGGAGTAGAGTCTTTCTTGGTCGGTCTCCATGGAGACCTCTCATATGCCATATATGCTGGAGTGTCTGCCATGATATCTTGGTCCAATAATTGCCAGGGTTGTTCAGGAGAGCATTGATGGTGATCTGTGGATTGTTGCTGGCCTTTCGCAATACTTTTCTTGCCAAACAAGGGGACACCGCTGGCTTCCGACTGCATCCTTCAATGTTTTTTAGTGAGTTGAACGTCTTGTTCTTCCTAATTATGTTTTGTGTGGTGGATTCTTGAACTTGGAATTGTTTCGAAATAGCTCTGTAGCCTTTCCCCTCTTTGTGAGCATTCACAATATGCACAAAAAAGTTATTTGATCTTCTTCACCATGCTGTCAAAGAGCTAGAGTGTTGTTCTATAATATCCCTCACTGTACATTCAATAGGACACATTTATAATGCATCCACATTGTATGCACACATCATGGGATAATTACATAACAATATAAAAGCCTATCGCACAGTATAAAGAATGTTTGGAATGTCAAAAACATGTGTATTATCACAAAAAGTGGCCTCAATCCTTAGACTTGGTATGGGGTATGAATAATTTTGGACAGGCGTAAAAACATAATTCTTGTTCAATTCTATTGTTATGCAAAAAATGTTGAGCCCAAAGATATTGATTTGTACTTGCAAACTAATTATACATCTTGACCTCGGATGACCTTTGACCTTGGTATGTGACCTTTGACCTCATTAACATATGAAGGTTCCCATGTTGCATCTATGACCGAAGTTTGATTGCAATTGGACATTGTATGGAAAAGAAATGGACAAAACAAAAAGTGTATACCAAATTGTTGAAAAAGTGTATACCAAATTGTTGACACACACTACACACACAGACTACACACACAGACTCAGACTACACACGAAGGATGCAGCCATAAGGTCTCTCTCCTACGGACGACCTAAAAATCATTTAAATAATTAACTAAACTATACAAAAATATATTTGGATGGATACATTTGATGTTATACACGAAAAGTTTTTTTTTTAAAAAGCGAAGAAAAATCGCGCTTAAATTTAACGGAATTTTTTTCACCCTTCACTTTTCATTTTGACCCTTTGCTTTTTTATCCCAAGGGTCAAATACCCTTGGGAAAAAAATTGAGTGAAAATACTGAATATGATATGGTATAAAACATTGAAAAACGCCGAAGAACAAGGCATGGTAATTATGTGATTAATTAATATAGAAGAGAATATTGCACATTATAGATATTTTTTTAAATTGCATTATGTACATAGCAAATACCATTATAAAAATAGAAGTGGGTGCAGAAAAATCCTGGGCCTATTTATTTAAAAGCTGCACAAAATACGGCACAGAACTGTTTTTGAACCTATTAGTCCTGGCTGGCAGCTGAGTACATCGATACATCTCTCAATGCCCCTTTAAGAGACGATTTGAAATGGCTAAGAGTTTTACAGTTCTTGATGTGAAGCGGAAGTTTATTCCAAAGTTCAGCTGAAGCATAACGAAATGAACGATGACCATAGGTTAAAGTTGACACAGAGGCAATGATAAGTTGTTGTTTTGAAGCCGATCGTAAATTTCGAGATGGTTCGTATTCCTGCATGAGTTCTTGAAGATAAACCGGTGCCAAATTATGGATGCATTTGTATGTTAAAACAATAATTTTGTACATAATACGGTAGGATACCGGCAACCAATGAAGCTTTTGAAGTACTGGTGTAATGTGATGAATACCAATGTGATCATAATAACGAGTCATGTAACAAGCCTCGCAGCAGAGTTTTGTATTCTCTGTAATTTTGCAATGTGTGAGTTCGAAAGACCATAAAGGAGGCTGTTACATTGATCAAGGCGACTCGTGATAAAAGCATGAATAAGTATTTCCATAGATTTTTGATTGAGAAAATTCCGAATACGACCTATCTTGTAGAAAGCAAACGAAGCTGAATGACAAATATTATTTACATAGGCATTCATTTTAAGATCACTCTCGAAAATTACTCCAAGGTTACGTGCACTTTAATACAGGGTGTATGGGAACATTGGCAATTTCAACAGGTGATAAATGAGAAGAGTTTCTGAAACGAGATGTAATATGAATAACTTCAGTTTTACTCATTTAAATTTAAATCATTAGCATTAGACCAGGCCTTGATCTGGGTCTAATCGATCTCTCCTAGTTGTTCAACGTACAAAAAACTCTGCCGCAGATAAATCTTTCACTGTTGCTGGTCCTAAACTATGGAATGATCTACCCAACAACATCAGACTCTGTGAATCCTTACAAGTTTTCAAAAAACAACTGAAGACTCATCTGTTTCCTACTTAGTTGTTCTTTCTGTATACAGTAGTACTAGTTTTTATTGGTACATTTTGATTTGTTTGTTGATTGTACCTTTTTGTTTTGTTTGTTTGCTGCCAGCGCCGTGATCTAAATGAAATAGATCATGATATCATTAATACATCTTTCAAGTTTAGTTTGGTGATCATTGAATGGTCAGAGTTTTTCAAAATAACATAAACTTGCGTATCATCGGCATATATCATTTTTCCGCAACCATGAGCTTCAATAAGATCTTCAACATTGGCCAAAACATCATGAGAATGTTATTTGAAAATGTTTATATGACGTCAAAATGTATAGTTAGGATTTAGTCGGGAAAACATTTTCAAAAAACTTTTTTGCCAATGTTTTAAAAACATTTATTCAACATTTTGGTGAACATACTGAAAAAATGTTTGAAAAACATTTTTAAAACATTTTTAAAAATGTTTTCTAAAATGTTTTCCCGAGTCCCGACCAAATCCTAACCATACATTTTAACGTCATATAAACATTTTCAAATAACATTCTCATGATGTTTTGGCCAATGTTTAAACAACATTTATAAAACATTTTTGTGTTTGCTGGGACACAAACAAACACACACCATTTCCAGACTTAGGATACTTTTATTTCAAAATGTTATGATCATGCCTACCAGAGGGTTTTTTCTCTCTGAATCTGATCTGAGTATGATCTTTGACTCTTGTCAAAACTCAAACTCAAAGTAAAGTTTAAAGTCATGAAAGTGTAACCTTTTTTTAAATTTAAAATTAAATGACTATATTCCTCTCATAATATTATAATGTACGAATGCACGTACGGTAGGGCCTAGAATGTTCTAATTGTTTTTAATTTAATTTTATTATAATCAAATCAAGTGTTGAAATGAAAAGGCCTCAAACTAATCAAACATCATGAACAATGTCCAATTTTAAAGCTTACCTGCCCAACTATCAAGCCAATTTGATTGCCCTTGCCTTGAGAAGTTAACAAACCATTGATGTAACTTTCAACCAAGTCTTCTGCTATAATTGTTTTCACCATGTTTAATTATGAAACGCCTTCCGAATTCAGATGAAATGTAGAACCAGGCATATGGTAAACAAACTGTGAGCAGTCCAAAAGTAACAGGTCAATAAAATGCTGAATGAGCGAAATTCAGTGACACATGGCTAGACAACAAAGTAAGTCCTACATTTTACAAAGTAGTTCGCCTATCATCATGCAGCCACATTTATCTACCACCCGAACGAGTCCATTTTTACTTAGGCTATAAGGTCACAGGTTAATCAGATTGATCTTTAATTAATTTACTTCCGGTAAACAGGTTGATAATACTTCTGCGTACCGACTTCACATACGTTGTGTTGTGAACTTGCCTAAAAGTACTCTTTGTGCAATTTTCGAAATGATACGTTGATAAGAAGTAGTCTCACGTATTGGTAGGAAGTTCTGAAAACTATTCTCCAGTAATAAATTTGAAATTGATAACGCGGATGTGAGTAAATGAGAAGCAAAAAATGGCCTAATTCGACGTCATTCAATTACACTCCACACACACAGCACTCGATTGGATTAGAATTCGGCAACCTGTGAATGATTCAGATTGAAGCACAACAGCTCGGTAATAGACTAGCTTGCTTATTAAAGAAGAAGCCAATACACATTTGTTTCACGAAGTATTAAATGTGCTGGCTTTACCATCACTCCTCTCATTTCAGAAGTTGACAAGTTTCCACAATTTATTAATTATTTAATATTAATATTATTATTATTATACCTAATAATTGTTGATTGATGATAATTATTTTACTAATCTAATTCTAATCTGACTGATGAGTCATGTGAGTCCTCAATTATTATCAATGAATATCATCAATCATGACTGAAAAAGCTCAGCAAGACAACTTTTCAAAACTTTACTACTACTAAGACGTACTACAACATCGGTGTGTTTGACAATTCCAAGTTCAAGCAACAACTTGAAAGGAGCAACATCATCATGGCAATATTTTGTTGGAAATTTACTTCTGGGATGTTTATCAGAACATTTCACTTAGTGCTGACAACAAGTATTTTGTGTGTTCTGATATTCAAAGATACAGGTTGGTACTTTTATTGTATACAAAAACAAGCATAGACAGTCATATTTTTATTGTAGCGGGAATAGGGCGATCCAAATTCAAGCCAGTATTTCTTGGGATGGAAATCGAAATACAGGTTGAGATATTTAACCAAGGCATAGGGGCATATAGGGCCTACATATTTTTTGAACATTAAGTGTGTGAATAAATGGAGAATTACACAAAGAAGTTTACAGCTTGTCCAAAAATAAACTGGGTCCTAAAACTGGACTTGTACATGTATTATAAATAGAGAATTTAGGAAACATTGCTGCTTTCATAGGGATGCAGGTAAATATATTGGATTATAAGGTGTATGTTCCGATCACTTTTGGGGGGGCTATGATTTTTTTTCTTCACAGATCATGATATTTTGATTTTGAACAGAAGAATCCCCATAATTTTTTCTCATTATTAATGTCTGTAAAATCTTAAGGGCCCGAAATGTTCCATTTAGAAATTATAGGCTAAAATGTAATCAAAATTACTGCCAAAGGTGGTTAACCACCAGCTAGTTTGTGTACTACTCAATGGGCAAAATTCTTGGGACCTTGTGCTTCTAAAATTAGAACCATTGGAGTTAGGTATAGATTTCAATTCCATAGTGCAATTATTCAACTATCGCTTCTGAAGAAACTTCAGAAAATATGTCAATTTATTTTTCACGCTAAAGATTTTGACCTACATTTGTATGGTAAAATGTATGTACTACAGGGGCGATTTTTGGCAGAATTTGCTCAAAATAGCCCTCATCACATAGCCCAAAACGCAAAAGGTATTTAACCCTGCATCTGATTTTGCAAGTGACATTTCAGATCTTCCTCGGATTCTACCCCAGCTTTATGTTCCACGCTCAAAAGAAGATAGAGTCGGTGGTTCTTCCTTTCTGGTCGCTGCTGGGCAGTTCCGTAATTAGGTAACCCAAATTGAAGAAATTGAAAAAATTGAAAATCGTCGATATAACCTAATTTATGTATCATATCAAAGGTTATGGGTTGTAGTTTCATGATATAATTTGGAATTTGATCTAACATTCTAGGTTTGGCTGATTTTGAGGTTGTCACGGACGTACAGGGCATTTTTTAGTAGAAATCGCACCATGGAAGTGCAATTATTTCCATGAATGAACTAAGGCAAGTATTACAAATTGATACAATCAATACAACAATGAACATGTGTTATGTATCATATAAAAAAAAGTTACTTAAAATGACCAAAATATTTAAGAATTATGCTTTTTGGATTAAATTTGGTACCTTCTGTTGCGGACGTACACTTCCCAAAAGCTGCTACTTTTAACCACTCTGTTCAATACTTTGGTAATGTTGGAAACCAATAAAGTAAGTATTTTTCTAAAGCTGATGATTCATACTTAATGTTTAAAACTTATTTTGTTCTGTATCTGTTTACATGTTTAATACATGGTCTTTTGTTAGTGTTGCGGACGTACATGTACATCTGTGTTGGACGTACATCTGTGTTCACAGATGTACGTCCGCAACACTAATATGTACGTCCGCGACGGATAAACATCAGTCAATTTTAACTTAAAGATAAAGGTTCTGATAATTGTCTCTGTTTGTTTTCTTTAGGTTTGTCCCTCTTACAAACAAAACAATATTAGTTTTCATTACAGACCTGAACACTTCAGAGAACTTTTGATAGGAATACAGGTGTACTGAAAAAATCACTTTCTCTGCGTACGTCCGCGACGGAGGGTTTTCACGCCATATCTCATTAACCGAAAATGGTACAGCAAAGGAATTTTCAGGTTTTATACTCCTACTAGAGATACTTGAAACCCAGGTGTTAATAATCAAGCAACTGGTATAGTTTAGATTTTGCAAGCCCTCAAAGTGTCTGAAATGTACGTCCGTAACTACGGAACTGCCCTGCTGCCAAATTTTGGAATGAGCTCCCAGTTCATCTGAGGGCATCTGTTTCCTTGCCTTCCTTCAGACGTGCGCTTAAATTAATAATGATTTGTTTCCAACATAATTTGTTATTTTGTTTCCTTGTTTCCTTGTTTCTATGTAAAAGCGCTGTGTTCTCTGTAGAGCGCTAAAAAGGTTTTGTATATTAACAGAACGCACTATTTCAATTTAGGAGAATCGATCCTTGGCAAGAATCTGAATGGATTCTTGCACCCACCCACCCTTTGGATAAACTTCTGACCTTGTTTATTACAGAGGGACTCATGCGATACTGTACATGTAGGTCATTGGCTTAAAAACTCTTCTTCTTTTTTTAAAGACAAGCAAATATGTACTTTTTTTACTATTGCAGAATTGAGTGCAGCTATCTCAGAACCCAATGTTGCCTATGTGTTATCATTTACAATCCTACTAACCGTGGCGGGCATGTTATACTATACATCAAGTCTTATGGACCCTGGGTTTGTTCCAGTCAATGAGACTCGAAACATAAAGGTAAGCACTCAGTCACGTACCGGTAAATGCACTCAATTTCCAACCAAATTAAGGTTTTGCGCAGCCTTGAATCGTTAATCCTTGAGGGTTAATGGAATCAAGATACAAAATTTGCTTTGAAATCACTGAATCTACCCAAACAGTCCGGGCCGATTTCCCGTTCAGGAAGCATTCCTGAACTGGAAGTATTACCCATAATCCCTTGTGAATGTATGCAAAGTATTTGTAGTTGGTAATCCCAAAAAGACCAATTTAATTATATTAACCAAATATGATGGATCTTTGAATCAATGACGATCAGTAAATGAGTAAAAAAAAACTTAAAAAAGATAAACTGTTTAGTCATAATTAATAGATATGAGGCTGATCGGTTTGTCACGGACGGACGTTTGTGCAAAACATGAGCGAAAAACAGTTTGTAAAAAGTAACTACTGACATTTATTCAACTTTTTATGTTTAATGTTATAGAGAATCATCAACTTTATTGAAATACAAAAAAAAAATTAAGGTGTGGTTTGTTACTAAAAATAGAACGACGGAAATGTTTGTGTCACGGACGGACTAGATAGAAATAGGGTTCTCTACCTTTTAGTGCTTCTTTTTAATTTCTATCTAGTCAACTCTATATTCCCCAATGCTTTCCAGGTCAAATAGCAAGTAAGATACATGGTTTGAATATCTGATACACAGCATTTGAAAATATTTCTTATTTTTCACAGGGGTAGGGTAACAAACTTTGTCACGGACGGACATTTTTGAGCGTCACGGACGGACGCAAATGTTAACTACATAACAAACTTTGAAATTGCCACTTATTTACACTTTAGTATGAAAAAATGGTATCAAATACTTACAAAATAGTAAGAAAAATGTTAAGTCATGAATTTTCAGTCTTAATAATAAAAAGCAGTCAAGATATTAGTCTTTTTTGGCACTTTGATAGCAGAGGGTGATCGGTTCAAGGTTCACATTGGTGTGAAAAAAATACTTTTTGATATTGATATTGAAATGTACCTCACAATATTGGACAACATCTTGGCTAACTGAAACTGCATTTGAAAAGAAGAAAAAATGCGGAAAAGTTTTCGGAACAGTCCATTATTGCCCAAGGGGTAGAAACAAGATGCGTCATGGACGGACATTCTTAGTAGAAGTTGACCTTGCCATATTTTATGTTAATGAAACATTTTCATTTTTTTAAATTAAAAATTGATAGATGGCACATTTATCCATTAAATAAGAAATATATTTTAGAAAAAAAGTTCTGGGAAGTAATTACCCTGCCCTTGTGATAACTTTTTGATGCAGAGCTGTCCGTCCGTGACGCAAAAAAGTTTTAAAGTGTTACAACTTTTTTCAAGGAAAGAGAGAAAAAATTAAAACATAGTGAGCTATCTCCCCTATATACCCCTTTCTCATGTAGAAATGAAACTTAACAATGGCGTCAATAAATAAGTTAAATCAGTGATTAGAAGTTGTCACGGACGGACACAAATTTTGTCACGGACGGACATTATTCAGTTCTGAGTACAAATGCCAAACTGAATCCTGCCCCTCTTACCATAAATGGCAAGAGATAGACCTGCTGCATCATATAAATAGACTGTAGGCCTATGCTGTGATACAACTTTGTAAAACAATTTTGACCCTTCTTTGATAAATTTTGTTCGATTAATTGTGTAAAAGACTGTATGCTGTGATACAACTTTTTAAAACAATTTTGACCCTTCTTTGATAAGTTTTTGTTCAATTAATTGTGTAATTAAAGGTTAGTGATAATGGATACATGTAGGCATCCAACCGTGTTTTGAGTTTTTCAAAGTTGCATGAAGAAAAAGCCTGCAACCTTTGATAGTGCAATGCTTAAAATTAAATTTGTGCTAACATCTCCAATGATACTTTCTGATTTCAATGCTGTTACTTGCTTTTATTTTACATACACTTATTATATGGGGCAATTTTAAACAGTGTCTTTTAACTGATCTCATGCTACCCCTTTTATTTGCAAGCATTATTTCAGCATGTACAGGCATTAAGGTTAACAAGCGCAAGCTATACTACAGATTCACCAAAGAAGATCTGCTGAGGGTTCACAAATGCGCAAATAAGCAAATGACTTCATTTGACTTCAAGTAATTTTACAGTGCACCTGGTGAGCATCATAACATGTGCTCACTGCTGTAGCAAACCTAATCATTTGCATAAAGGGCATACCTGTATGGACTAGTTCATTTAATGGTAAGAGGGGTGGTATTCAGCTTTGCTTGTGTGCTCAGAACTGAACAGTAACTAACAGTGTCCGTCTGTGACAAAATTTGTGTCCGTCCGTGACAACTTTTAATTAAAGATTTAACTAATTTATGCCTGCCCTAATTAATGAATACTCCTGCATGGGATAGAATACATATAAGGGAGATACTTCACAATGTTTTTATTTTTTTACTTTGTCCTTGAAATTAGTTAAAAAACTTTTAAACTTTTTTTGTGTCACGGACGGACAGCAAAACATCAAAATGTTAACGCAAGTCTAGCGATATAACTTCCCCAGAACTTTTTTCCCAAATATTTATCTTATTTGATGGAAATGTGTGTCAGCTATCAATATTACATCCCAAAACTCTGAAAATGTTACATAAACATAAAAATATAGCATGATGAACTTGAACTAAAATGTCCGTCCGTGACGCATCTTGTTTTCACCCCTTGGACAATAATGGACTGTTCCGCGAACGTACCGCATTTTGAATTTTTTTAAATGCAGTTTCAGATAGCCTAGATATTGTCCAACATTGTGAGGTACCTATCAATATCAAAATCAGAAATTTATTTTTTCATAACCATGTTAACCTTTAACCGATCAGCCTCATATTATGGTCATGATTTTCCTAATTTATTGTAATTAAGAAATTGGGCTAATTATAATTACCTCATTAAATATTCAAACTCTTTTTTAAAAAAAAGTATGCCTAACACTTTTTTCCAGAAATTTGCATAATTGTATGATCTTCAATATTACCAAGTTTGAGCATGTCGCAAATTAAAATAACGAATCAATATCCATTTTAGATTGTAGTCAACTTCATAGACCCTCAAATCAAAATAACGAGATTAAAATGAGCCACTGAACGCTGAGAACGACAATAAAATCTATAATTATATTATACAACATGTTTCACCCATATTGAAATAGGTCTAGGTTTAATTTGTATGCTACAGTTCTCTTAGTTAGCCTTATGAAAAGCGGGTTCCTGTAGAGGACTACCCAAAAATATCGCATTGCATTTTGGGTAATACTTCCAGTTCAGGAAAAATCCGCCTGGACTGCCAAAGAAGATTTCTTGAGCAACACCAGCATGCTAAAACTGTTGTCACATGACCACTGATTTCCGTCACCAGTGTCTACTGGTTCCCTTTGACATTACATTGCAATGAATGGCTTAATCGAGAGTTTAGTGCAACAAAGGCAGTAGCATAGCCAGGGGTACAAGGAGGTGTCAGGGGTAAAAATTGGACCGGGAAAATCGGGAAGGCAGCAGAAAATCAGGAAGGCAAAGGAAGGGAAAGAAAGGGAGAAGAGGAGACAACAAAGGAAGGAAATGGACAGAAAGGAGAGGAAGACAGACAAATTAGTTGGAAAATTGCAGTTTTTCACTCCAGTATGGGGATGCAACACCTGTCCCCACCCGCTTGTCATTTTCTTACTCGACGACAAATCAAAAAGTTACCTGAAAAACCTGGCTACGCCACCGGGTCGAACTGGTGATCACCGGAAAAAAATACCCTTTGCCCCCCCTGACAAGTGACTCTGGCTAGTGGCTACGTCACTGAACAAAGGGCTATGTGCATTCTCCCCTACGTTTAGTGCAACAAAGGGCTATCTGCACAAATGTTATAAATAAATGTGACATGTGGATTTTGTCACTAGTTTAGGACTCTAAATAGCCCCCTCTTTTGGTCATAACCTGTTTCACAGGGTCTAAATTGTACCTCCTCCGGGATTTAAAGGAATTTAAATAACGATGCCACGATAGCACTTCACTGCCCAGTGTTCGACAACCCTGGCAATCTACATCTTAGACTAGAGCTAACCAATGAATACCTCAGTTGTGGAAGCTTAGATTACATTTAACCAAAGAGTTTCCCAGCCAGGGTAAGTTGATGTTTTTATAATTAGAACAGAACAGAAGTAGTCAAGTGGAATGTAATAATTGAACTGGTTTCTGTTTTAGTCAATTTAAGTTGGTTATTTGATAACTTTTTGTGCATTTAATCGTAACTTTGAAATGTGATCTATTGAGTAGATCATGAAATTGACTGTTGAAAGTCGCACGCGTGAATAAGATATAAGTTCATATATGACAATGTTATACATTGTATTAAATAATGTAGTGTGTCATGTATGCAAACCATGGACAATTACTTTACATCCACTTGATATCTTGCTCTTTGGCCTAAGAATAGTATGTATGAAATATAGGCACAAGAAGACATTGTAACTGTCCCGATTCGAATTGATTAAGGTTTTGTATATTGAAATCATTTTTATGATGATTCTCCGAAACAGTGTATCAGAAGAATTTATGTAAAGATTAAATGTTTACGCATGTTAAAGGTTAACATAAAGGGATGCCTATGTATTAAGTTCCCTATAGTTTTAGTTGTAGCATTGCACAGATTCATATGAGCTAATGAGCAGTTGTTCCAGAAATATAGCCCAAATTAGTTATTTTCATACGTGTTCTATACCATACCATGCTCCTGATATTGTGTCAATTGGGCTACATATGAGCCACTTAAGAAACCACCCAATTGCTAGCTTAGTAAGCATGACTTTCTTGAGAATATATTTACACTTTTGGATGAAAATGATTTAATCATGTATAATTGTGGGAACTGAAGACAAGGGATTATTATTAATGTTTTACTGTTAATTGGAATAACTTAGAATAAGTTTTGTAATTAAGTAGAAGTTAGATTAGATAATATTATGTTTAACTAGTATTATACCTACAATGTATATTATACCCCTGTTCAAACTCCATTTGAACCACATATTAACGCTCACACAAATTCGGTTAATACAGAGTCTATGGCATATTTCACATCACCTTTTTGACCTGGTGTTTTACTCTTGCAAGTTCAAGTTCATATACATAAACCATCTGTTGATGAATGAGAATCCCAAGCTTGTTTGTATATAATATTTAATTACTAGTAGAGGTAGCCAACCCAATTTGTTGTGTTTACATCCAATTCAGAGGATCTACAGGCTAATATATATGTGTTCAGTCGAACTTGGTTATGTAGTCAGTCCTACAATCACCTGTTAGAAATGTGAGATATTTGGATACAGTATAGTAATGGAAATGTTCTTACTCAGGTTATATTGAATGATTTTCATGGCTTTAAAGTATTACTTTTTGGAAGTAAAGGGGAGATTGATGTTTTCTGTGAATAATAGAAGTAATTATCTGTCCAGTTGTCCATGAAGTTCATTTACAGATTTGCTTAAATCAATCGCATAAGTAATGTTATCGAGACAGTTGATTTTCATATTTAATGTAAAATAGTAATGTTCATCATTTCAATATTGTGTTAGACTGTTCAGTTATTTCCAACAACTCGGATTTAGATTATATTAATTAATCACTAATTATGGATTATTCCTACTGTTAATGAATTCTCAACATGCGAATACCTTGTGTAGATTAAGAGTAAGATTGTTTAAACATTTGAATTTGTATCATTACAACTTTGTTTATCAATGCTGTATACTTAATTTGGTATTATTTTGTTTGATTTGTTAACAGGGTTTTATATTCAAAGCATTTGCGCTGCAAATAAAGAACGAGTAATATAACGGACATTGTGATAGCCCTTTTGTTTGTGTCACTTTGCCTCCGTCACATAAACAATTTATATATAATCTTAAATTAATTGTTCATCTAATCAAAAAGGTTTGAATAGCATTTTTCTTTTGACTTGTCAAAACCAGAAGGTGACAATGATGGGTACAAATCTTTAATTCACTTATTTCTCAAAATGGCCGAAATGCAGAAGATTAGATAGCCCTTTGTTGCACTAAACCCTCGATATGTTGTTAAAAATCCTTCTGCAAATAGTACAATTGATGCAATTTAAATTCAGTCCTCTCTTGTGCCTATCTGTACTATAATGTATAATTTATGAAAGATGGAAGTCAGACGATATCCAGCTGTTGTAAATTGTAACACTGGTTTTGCACTATTTATTTCAGTTGGCACCATACCATAGTGGTGCTAGCTATTAAAGCATGCTGGACTACACATACACAATACATCTTTACCTTTTGAATGTCCACAACTTCACAAGGCCTGTTGCAGGACAATTTAGCAAAACAGCGTAACTCAAAATATTGACTTTTTGAGTTACATGCATTGTTTGGGGAAATCGAGGACGCTCTTTTCTACTGTGAGAGTCTCAAAAGCCCTCGACGCATCGTTTTAAATATAGCGTAACGTATATCAGCCTTATTTTGCAACTTTGCAAATTGCTGTGTGATGTAAAAGTGCTTTTTTGAGCAAAAGGTGCTTTTTTTAGGCAGAAAGTGCTTTTTTGGTGCTTTTTACGCTTTTGAGCATTTTCCCTGTCCCTAGTTGAAAACAATATTTTCGTGTGTTATAATTTTTTGGGGAAAATATTTTGGGCGAAGAGCGCGAAAATAAAACCACAGCAACAATTTCAGCTTTTACAGTACTTCATTGTATCGTGAGTAAGGCCCCTTGCAATTAAATGTGAGTTTACTGTTGCGTTTTTGAAAAGCAGGACGAGGTGACTATTTAATATTAATATTGTAATATTTTGGGGTAAAGTCACCTGATTTAATATTGTCGGTGTTGTTAACTATTATCCAAGGTACGAATACAATTCAAATGCTGTTAATTATGTCCTACCACCACCTACTGCCTTGGCTTTGCATTTTGTTTCTTTTATAAAGGAGTCTACTCATATTTGCATCCCTATTTTGAATATTAATGAGATATTCGATCGATGTTTGTTAAAAAAAAATTCGTTACGCTAGCTCGGAGAATTTTAAAGATGGCGATCGTAAACAAACCTGAAATATTACCCAGAATGCACTAGGAAACTCCAAAGAAGTTCGGCGGTTTTGATGTGACGTCATGCGCTGAAGCGATTGCGCAGTAATCAATTGCCGTGCCTACGAATATGCTTCAAATGCACACATTTCAATACAAAGCGACAGTTGCAAGTTTCGTGCAGAGTTTTTTACTTCCCAGAAATGTTTTCCCAACCTGGAAGTATTGCAATGCGGCTCATCGGCTAATTTTATCGTCAGAAAAGTGTTAAAAAGCTTATTAAAAAGCTGTAAACAATGAAATAATTAAATATTTTTAAAATATTACATATATCACGCGGGTGACTTTTGGACGCGCGCGGGCAACAGTAAACTCACATTTAATTGCAAGGGGCCTATTTAAATATGTAACACTATCACTATATTTGGGATTGCTAAATGTACACTGTTACATGATGAAACCTCTCCTATGTGCCCTCCAGCAGGTCTGGTAAATGAATGACCCCTTTCCACGGCTGTTTGACTGTCTGATTTATAATTAAAATTATGGAATAAAAAAAGATTACATAGTAGCCCAGTTATGGTTTGACCTGATTTAGGTAGCGCTAGTATACGGTGAAAATTTCACGAAAATTGTAGGAGTCATTTTTAAATTATCGGCATTTTCTACTTTACACACATTTTACATTTAACTATATGGGAAATGTGGCCGATGAGGGCACTATTAATATTATAGTAAATAATAATATTCAAAGCTCTATTTCTCAGAAATGGCACCAACAAATGTTCTGAAATTTCTACAAAAGATGGCCAGTATATTCAGGTACTTGAATAAGTTAAAACCAGAACCAGGCCAGCAAGTTACGGTGTTCTCAGAATAAAACGGACAAATTATGTGGGATCAAACAGCCGTGTTTCCATAGCCATTTTTGGTAAATTTATGTGTTTAGATTAATTCATTCCTTAATTTTGCTATTTTTCACAGAAATTTTAGCAAAATCTGTCAGATAATAGAAAAATTATGGGTCTCCGGTAAACTTGGGTCCATTCCCCCTCGAAAATTGGTAAATGTTTGGGTCAATTTTCATTTTGCTGGCGGCATTGACAAAAGCACCTTGATTAACTGATCAAATGCGAAAATGTGCTATTTTACGTTAATTTGGCCAAATTAAGGTTCTAATAAAATTATCATTTTGGGGGGAAAATGCACAGCGCGAGAATATCCTGCGATATTGCCAGTGTTTAGTGTTGGTAATTTATTTGTATTTTTTTCTTCTTTCTAAATTGGGGGCGCCCCAAATCTAGGGGCCCTGGGCCTGGGCCCATCGGGCCCAATGGTAAATCCAGCCCAGGCTGCGAGATCCATCATTTTCCGGTCCACTGACCATCGACACCGTTGTAAAAGAGGTGACTGACTTGCAATGGAATGAATATCTGCATCAGACCAGATTTAGGGACGCACCATTTGATTTTCAGGGGGGGCATGGAAGTTGGGGTCGGGCGGATTTATTTTTTTTCGTCACCGAAGTAGGCGACATTTTTTTTTTTTTGCCGCCTTTGGCGGCAAATTCTTTTTTTTCTTTTCGCCGAAGGCGGAAAAGGTGTTTTTTTTAGGTTTTAACTGTTTTTCTGTACATTAAGTTGGGTGTGTCGGGTGAGTCATAATTTTTTTTTTTTTACTCGGCAGTGGGTCATCTTTTTTTTTCTTCATGGTTGGTGGGCAAAGTTTGTTTTTTTTTCCTGGAAAGTGGGCAAAGTTTTTGTTATTTTTTAAACTTCCATGCCCCCCCCCCCCCCGAGTATCTAATGGTGCGTCCCTTATTACACTCTTTTCCATAATGAGCTATTGTCTATTATTTCAATATTTGGCAGCCCATGACAAAAGGTAGCCCTTTGTTTTTGTCATAGGATCTATGTTTTTGTCATATGATCTATGGTTTTGTGCCCATAGAAATACATTGGTAGCCCAACTTTTGCAGACTGTTTTTTGCCTATGCTGCTCAAGAAGGGTGAATTGTCCAATTCGTGGCCTAATCATGGGTTTGGCATCACTGCACACATGTTTGTGACAGGCATCCCGCCCGGGGAGGGGGGTATTCAGGTACTTTTTTTGGTATGGATGTGCCGCCAGCAAAATGAAAATTGACCCAATCATTTACCAATTTTCAGAGGGAAATGGTCCCATATATTTACTAGTGACCCATAATTTTCCTACATATTTAACAGATTTTACTAAATTGTGTGTGACAAACAGCAAATTTAAGGATTTTAGACCCGTAAATGTACCAAAAAAGGCTATGAAAGGGGTCATTCATTTACCAGACGGGTGAAAATCAGACCCTATTTGGCCGCACATCCCTAAGACCTCATATCCACAAGTAGGTGGACCCTGTTACGATTATAAGATGTACTCTCATAATTGTAACATATAATTATGTCTTATTATTACTAGCATTACTATACCTATATTTACTGATATAATATTGACCAGTCCCGTGTATCCATAGTACCATGCTCTACCTATTCCCTAAGCTAGCATAGTTTGCATGTAACCTCTGATCTCTTGTCCTCTGCACTACCCCCAAACTTGGCCTATATAGCTAGCTAGCACTGCCCAGCCCAACCCAATTTCTCCTCAGTTGAGTTTTACATGTATTACCGACTGTACTGATGTTTTGTACGTTCTGATGACACATTAAATTTCATACATAAATTTAGTACTTCCAGAGCAGATTCATTTACTGTAATTAGTGAATATGAGTTCAACAGGTTATGGGCCCAGTTCCGAGAAGTGGAGACGACAATTGTTTGACGGAGATGGGGAGAAATACGAGATCTGGGAAACAAGATTTCTTGCCCACTTACACGGATTGAAACTAAAGAAAACCATTCTTGATGCTGAACCTAACGCAGACAAGAATGCACAATGTTATAGCGAACTTGTTAATGTCATTGATGACAAGAGCTTGGCTCTTGTAATGCGAGATGCACCTGGCGATGGAAAGAAATCATTGGAAATACTTCGGGAACATTATGCTGGTGTTAGTAAGCCAAGGATCATATCCCTATATACAGAACTTACATCGCTGATGAAGGAGGACAGTGAGACTATCACCGACTATGTAATTCGGGCAGAGAAGATCATGACTGCCCTACGCAATACAGGTGAAACAATAAGCGACGGCTTGATGGTAGCGATGGTGTTGAAGGGCTTACCAGAATCTTTCAAACTTTTCTCTATCAATATATCGCAGGCGAGTGAAGAAGTGAAATTCCCTCACTTTAAGGCAAAACTAAGAAGCTTTGAGGAGGCTGAAAGTTTGAACCGCAAAATGGATCCTGCATCTGACCAAATCATGACAGTAAAGGACAATAGGCCTAATCCAAACTGTTTCACCTGTGGTCAGAGAGGGCACATTTCATGGAACTGTCCGAAAAATCCACATGCACAAAAGACAGAGGACATCCGAGCAACCAACTCCGCGTCAAGATCATGGTGCAGCTACCACCGGAGCACCTCACACAACGATGACAACTGCCGTACCCAACAGCGTCACAAAGCCCAGCAAGTATTGGACGGACCAGTCGAACCACCCTTGATTGAACACTCCCGCGACGACTCTGCAAAAGAATCTCTCTCTTTCGCATTCAAGTCAAGCCACGCTGTTACATCACACTACAATGGACTCCTGGTGGATACGGGCGCCACATCACACATTGTGACTTGTGACATTGTTAACAACTGTGACCCCTCATTTGATCCAGTAAACATTTTATGGAACTCGCGGATGGATCGAGGATGAATAATCTCGTGAAGAAAATAGGAGACGCCGAAATTGTGCTTCAAGACGGGGATGGACAACCGGTGAAGACAATTCTCAAGAGAGCACTTTATATACCGTCTTTTCCCCACGATACTTTCTCTGTGACAGCCGCAGCGCGGAATGGAGCAGAGATAATACTGAAGGACGGACAGAGTCAGATGAAGAAAGACGACAAGAAGTTCAATATAGAAGAACACAATAGACTGTACTATCTTAAGACTGTAGAAGATATAGACAAGGTAAACCTATCACTAGATGTCAAAGAATGGCACGAAATATTAGGCCACTGTAATTTCGAAGATGTTCTGAAACTAGAGGATGTTGTTGATGGTATGCAAATCAAAGGTAAGGTAAACAAAACCAAATTGACCTGTAACACATGTCTCAAGGGCAAATTTGTAAACAGCAGAAACCGAGGGCCAGATACACGAGCCACACGCCCACTAGAATTAGTACATACTGATTTAGCAGGTCCCATGAATGTAATTGCCAAAGACAACTTCAAATATGCCATCTCATTCACTGACGACTATTCGGGTGCTATTTTTGTTTATTTTCTCAAAAACAAAAGTGATTCAGTCCTGGCAACCGAAAAATTCCTGGCAGATTGTGCGCCATATGGTAACGTGAAATGCATCCGATCAGACAATGGGGGAGAGTTCATGGGTAGTGACTATCAAAACTTACTAAGGGGTAGAGGCATACGACATGACACATCCTCACCTTACTCCCCTCACCAAAACGGTACTGCTGAGAGACACTGGCGTACTCTTTTTGAAATGGCTAGGTGTCTGCTTATTGCTTCGGGACTTCCAAAATACATGTGGGCATATGCTGTAAAAATCGCAGCATACATAAGAAACAGATGTTTTAACAATCGCACCGGACAGACCCCATACCATACACTCACAGGCTTAAAGCCAGATGTATCCAGGATGGGGATCTTTGGTTCAGAGTGTTACGCATACAAACATGATCACACTAAGCTTGATTCAAAGTGTACAAAGGGTATCTTTGTTGGCCACGATACAAATAGCCCGGCGTACCTAGTATATTACCCAGAGTGTGGTAAAGTCCTGAAGCACAGACTCATCAAATTTATCAGACAGAATATAGATCAACAGACCCAGACCAATGATGGTGTTATTGATGTAGGTGTTCCTAAACAAGATAGTGAAGATGGTAAACCGTCAACCTCTGACAATGACCATGACAATGACATTGCACATGATGACCATGAAAGGACGAGTGACGGAGGAGAAAATCCTTCAAATGACCAAAGATATCCCAAGAGAGATAGAAGTCCGCCCAAGTACCTCGATGCTTATGTAACTGAACTTGAAAGTGAAGACACTGTGCATACATCACATGATTATTGTTTAAAAATTCACGAAACCCCCCAATGTTACACTTACAGAGAGGCCTTACATTCCCCACATGCATCTGAATGGAAGCAGGCCATGACAGAAGAATTCAACATCGCTCAAAGAAAACAATACCTTTGAGCTTGTTACTTTGCCAGCGGGTGTAAACACAGTGGGGGGTAGGTGGGTGTATGTAACCAAAGAAAAGGCTGAGGGTAACAAATCATTCAAGGCGAGATATGTGGCAAAAGGGTACAATCAGGTGAAAGGAATAGATTACCACGAAACATTCTCACCTACAGCCAACATTACATCAGTGAGAGCACTGATGCAAGTTGCAGCCCAAAATGATCTTATTGTTCACCAAATGGATGTCAAAACCGCATATCTCCATGCCCCGATAGATACAGATATCTACCTAGAACAACCTGAGGGTTTCGAAGTCAAATCAGATACAGGTGACAGACTAGTGTGCAGACTCAACAAGTCATTATATGGTTTGAAACAATCTGGGCGTAATTGGAATAAGGTATTACACGATCATCTGTGTAGAAACGGTTTCACACAGAACTCAGCAGACCATTGCGTCTACAAAAGACGCACAGGCGATGGTGTAACCCTTGTCCTTGTTTGGGTAGATGACTTGATTATTGCAACAAGGAATGAGACACTGATGAATCACTTCAAGGGTATAATGAAAGAACAATTCAAAATGTACTTGAAGAAGGCAAAATTGATATTCAATACTGTCCTACAGAAGATATGGTTGCTGATATCTTGACAAAACCAATGACAAAGTTCAAAATCCAAAAGTTTACAAAATACCTTTTCGGCATTTAGTTTATATTATAGTATTGCAGAACTTTGCAATATATAATTTCAGTAGATTGGTACGATGTACTAACTAAGACTTATAGCACCATTATAAGTTGTCATAGTTTACTTTAATTACTACATGTAGTGTACCGTGTATAGTTAATAATTAATGGTTAGGCATTATGAGAGTAAGTGGGGGTGTTACGATTATAAGATGTACTCTCATAATTGTAACAAGTCAAGTCATTTTATTGATATCACCAAACAAACAGGTATAATCAAAACAAAATACATAAAGCATCAACTAAAACTACAAGTTTAAAACAAAAAACAATGTAACAACAAAAGTATTAATTTACTTAAATATGAAATACTTAAAAATATGTCAATATAAAATATACTAGTAATCCAATGATTGTCGAGCCTCAAATGCATGTTTAACATATTTAATAACGGGTTGAATACAGTCATAGTCAGATACACCCATGATTGTAGTGAAAATCTCATTATTAGACATTGAATCGAAATTGTAAATGTTGGAAAGTTTACTTAAGAGATCATCACGTAAAGTAGAGTAAAATGGACATTTCATTATAAAGTGAAATTCATCCTCAACTAAACTCAAATCACATAATTTACAGATTCTGTCCTGAGGTTGGATTTTGGGTGTAACATGTCTACCTTTCTCAATCATTAATGTGTGAGCACTAATTCTTAATTTGGTGAAGACATTTCGAGTAGATCGGTTGAACATAACAATGTAATTCTCAAGACAAAATTATTTTTTGAATAGACAATAAGACCTCAATTTAGTTTGAAAATTACTAATATTATTAAACCAAAGATTACTGTAAACAAGTTCCAGGTTAGAGGTAATAATTGAATTAAAATTACTTGGTGTAATGCAATTTGGTTTATTCCAGATATCTGATCTATTGATGAGATCAAATAACCCTTTTATACCTGATGACCAAGAGAAAATACCTGTATCACATAGTTTACGATTATCAAGTAATGCATCTATAACAAGTGAACGACAACCCTTCATACATTTGTCATTTAAAGACCACCAATATTTAACCGCCAAACTGAGCATAGTGATGATAATGGGAAATCTACCTAGTTCACCCCTAACAGCATTATTGGTTGCTTTTCTATGAACATTCAAAATTAATTTGCAAACTTTAATATGTAAAGTTTCACTAGGTAATTTATCACAAATTGAGAGAAAGTTATTATTATTAAGGTTTTTTAACAAATAAGGAGCCCAAACTTCACTTCCATAGCTTAATATAGGTTGAATCAAAGACGAAAATAACTTAATACTACAATCGTATGAAGAATTACTTAAATTATGTCTAATTTTAAAATACGCCTTAGATGCCTTTTCTTGAAGCCTCAGCATAGCTTTGGTAAAAGAACCGGACGGAACAAAAACAATACCCAAATAGCAATATTCTGAAGCAATTTGAAGGTTAATATTACCATAGTTAAATTGGTATTTATGTAGAATGTGACCTCTCTTGTTGAAAATCATGATATTGGATTTGTCAATGTTCACTACAAGTTTCCATTTTGAACAGTAATTATACAATCTGTCTAAGGCAAGCTGAAGCCCCTTTGAACTTTCTGAAAAAATTATTAAATCATCAGCATACATAAGACAGGATATTGGTAAATCATTGATGTAAACCGGATCACAAGACAAGTCGAATATATCAGGCAGGTCACTTAAAAAAATATTAAAAAACAAAGGACTTCGAATACAACCTTGTTTAACCCCAACTGTAGTCTCAAACGAATCTGTTACTTTGCCATCACATTTAACAGCAAATAAGACAGAACTATACATATTTTTAATAATGTTTAAAAATTTACCACCAATACCAATCTGAGTAAGTTTATATATCAAACCATTGCGCCACACTGTGTCAAAGGCAACATATAATTATGTCTTATTATTACTAGCATTACTATACCTATATTTACTGATATAATATTGACCAGTCCCGTGTATCCACGGTGTATCCATAGTACCATGCTCTACCTATTCCCTAAGCTAGCATAGTTTGCATGTATTAAACCTCTGATCTCTTGTCCTCTGCACTATACCCCCAAACTTGGCCTAGCTAGCTAGCACTGCCCAGCCCAACCCAATTTCTCCTCAGTTGAGTTTTACATGTATTACCGACTGTACTGATGTTTTGTACGTTCTGATGACACATTAAATTTCATACATAAATTTAATACTTCCAGAGCAGATTCATTTACTGTAATTAGTGAATATGAGTTCAACGGACCCCCCCATCCCACATTTGCTTTTGACAGGCATAAAGCATTTCATATTTAAATTTGTCTCACATCAATAGCCTTTGTTTTCCTATGTTGCTCATATGCAGGACCACAGTGCAAACCACTGAGCCCACTCTCTCACCATTGTTTATACCAAACTTGTCATCACAATGAGTGGTGCTAATCAGGCCATTCCATATATGGGCAACACTGCTTTTAAAAGCCTAAAAATAGCCTGAACATTTTTGTTAAACCCATAGAAATTACATAGCACCTGGGAATAGCATGCAACTGTCAGGGGGTACATGTTTTTATGGTTAAATGGTCACCAGTAGCCCAATTCTCCATTTACCTGGCAACACTGCGCATGGTGTCCTCCATTCAAATTCTAACAAACAAGTCTCTCTTGTAATCTGAGTCTCAGCTTCATGGCGTCAGGTTGTAATCACACCACATTTGTGCACAGAGATGGTAAGCTGATAATTAATCCAATTAACCTGATTTCCTGTACCTATTCCGCCATCCTGCCTTTTGTTTATTCATGTTACTGGTCAATGAACTTCCTGTTACATCCACACTATTACAGTCCACCATCTGTGGTAGCATACAGTCCTATCACTTTGTCTTTGGAAGTGCTTCTGGTAGCATCGATCGAAGTGTCTGGCTCTCTTCTCTAACTTACATTACATTCACACAATATTTGTAATGGATTTAAACATTTTGTATTCTGATTTTTACACAATTTTCTCTGCGAAATTCTCCAGATGCAAGATTGGAATAACGATGACAGCACTTCTGACGAAGATGAAATGACGGGAATTGAGGGGGAGAATAACCCCTCGGAGACGGCGAACATGCTGAATTCATCAACCTCGAATGGACCGGTGATCAGACTACGAAAATGTGACTTTTGTAAAATAAAGGTAAATTTTATTATATATATGATTTATAATAAATAAATAAATAAAATAAAATAAATAAATAAAAAGGAAATATATAACCCAAACCCATAGTTCCATCATTTTTTTAAAATATATTCTTTTATCTTCTGTTCTATTTGACCCATTTTACCAACATTGTGCTGAATAGTATTTTATTTTAGTCATTTTAGTGAGGTGTTTAATAGTTTGTTTCAGGTTTATGATAAACCATCACATGAATTATGCATATTTGACTTCTATTTCAGGAAAGGAAAAAAGGTCTCCCATACATCTGGAAAATATCTCTATGCGATATATGCGTTGAGGTTTATTTTGTTATTTTGGGGGCTTTTTTTAAAAACAATAGCTATATGTTAAAAAGGCATATTATGTGATCTTTTCCAAGTAACGCCCTGTATCATTGATTTTTACTATGAAAGCAGATTTGCATTTTTTATCATAAATCATAAAGATCTTTTAAGTTACAGATCGATACGATTCCTAATTACTTCAAAATCATGGTTTGAAAATAGATTGTACCGGAATCTATTTTTCAAATTATACTCTAAATTCACTCTAAAACCATGGTTTTGAGGTTATTAGGAATTGTATCGCTTTGTAACTTAAACTTGGAATATATTTATGATTTATGATCAGAAAAGTAAATCTGCAAGAAAATCTGCTTCCAATTTTTGTTTAAGGATTGAGGGCGTCCCCTGGAAAAAATAACATAATATACCTTTAAATGCAGAAATTTCTTTTTTATTGTGTTTTCGCCAACTTTTTCTATTCTTTTTTGAGCCATTTTTTTCTTCTTCGGACAACCAAATTTTGTTTAAAAACTAACAACTTTTCAAAGATATAGTACTCCCCCTGACAAGGCCAGTCCTCATTGGGAAAAAAGAGAAGCATTCTATTCAGCTATATTTGTCCTATATTTGTTTTTACAGCAACCGGTGCGGTCGAAACACTGTGAAGACTGCCGACGCTGTGTACGGAAATTTGACCACCACTGTCCTTGGCTTGAGAACTGCGTCGGTGAAAGTAATCATCGTTTCTTCTGGATGTTTCTGCTAACAGAATCTGCGCTTATATTATGGGCTTTGAAAATATCATGGTGAGCTGTTTTGTATTTCATAGAAATAATAGGCATATACGACGGGTAAAACAAATTATAAATATTTTAACCAGGTTCGCCGTAGTGGGTAGAAAAGAGACAATAGGGGAAAAACGATCTCGCCCGGGAATCGAACCTAGGATCTGTTGATTGCTTGTCAACTGCCTTGTCCATTGGGCCACAAGACCTCGCATGGTAAAGCATCTGAAATTCAAACCTAAGCGATTTCGTTTCCCAGTCTCCTGCCACAAGTATTACCCGGAATAGCTCGGGCCTATACAAGTGTAAATCAAGTGCCGTCCTCCCTGTAGAGGTGTAATACACATATCAAAATATCAATTTGCCTGAAAATTGAGTTACAGCCTTCTGGCGCTCACCTAAATGTGCGGTGTATTTTGTTTGTTGAGACACCCTGTATATCGAGGGTTGAGCGCCAGAAGGCTGTAACTCAATTTTCAGGCAAATTGATATTTTGATATGTATTACACCTCTACAGGGAGGACGGCACTTGATTTTCGAAGAGTATTTGAGAACCAACAACATCTAGAGATTCTCATCTACTTTTATATGTGTACCTTTGCTTGATTGCATAATGAGACTGGGGAATGGGGTCCACCGGTGCAGTGTGCAGTTCTTCTGTGGGATTTTGTAGGGTTACAGTAAATGTGACCACTGACCAGTCACATCAAAAAGGATGTGTTGTCAGCAAACACAGTTTTGAGATAGGGGCCAATATATTTGGTGAAATATAAAGAAAATGATAGAAACAAATATGCTTCTTCAATTCATATCTTGTGATTACAAAGTCTGATTATCTTCAACATGGTATCATTTCAAAGCTTAAAATGTACTCTTTCATGTCAGACCAATAATACGGAATTGACTTGACGTGTCCATTTAGATGTGATGGGCCACAAATAGACTTGCATTCCAGTGTATTTTGAATCTAAATCTAAATCTATAGATACATAGATTTTTGTTTCTTTGGCATTTTTTTAACTTTTGAAACTACATCATTTTGCAAAAATCTGTGTGTATCTTCAACAACATTTTGACTAACAAATCTCTATAAAAAGGGTTTATAAGGCAAAAAACAACCAAGTTTGTTTCCAGTAGCAAGCCTGAAAAGTCAAATGCGAAATGCGGGTTTTTTTTCTTTCTTTTTTTCTTGCTAAAATTCATAGTGGAGATTCACTTGAAATGGTTTTATTTAGTCAAATCTGTGCATATTTGTTACTCTTTTGCTCGGTAAAATGTGATATTCACTGCGGATTTCACTTTTGTGTTCGCCCTATGTGGCCAATTGCCATCTTGAAACATGTTGGACACAATTTCGACAAAAGATGGCTCTCTAACAATATTTTATCCTGTGTTTTCTATAACAACATTAAATGCGCAAGAATCAAACGTCTCAGTGAAATGCGCACACACTTTTTTGTGTTTGTTTCGCTTAATATAAATTGATACATCGGTTTACAAAGATGTAAGATAACCCTAATTGAGTCCAGACATTTAATAATACAATGCTCTATTTTATGTATTTTCAGGAGTGCATTTGTATGGCAACACACCTTCACAGACTGGCTGAGGGTCAACTGGCTATTTCTCATCTGTCTAATGATACTAGCTTTTGGCGGCATCACCGTGGTATCCCTCCTCTGTTGCCATAGTTTCATGATGATCAACAACACAACAACATGGGAGTTCATGTCCAGGCACCGAATAACCTATCTCCGCAATCTGGACGACGATCTGAACCCTTTCGACGAAGGTTACCTGCGAAATTTCGTCAAGTTCTTCTGCTATTGTCCGTATAGACATTGGGATACGATGGTGGAAAAGCACAAACAGGAAGCAGACAGCAGTGTGTGATGCATTGTGGGATTTTAAGATGGATGGCATCTCGAGGATGGTAGATACACACAAGAAGCAGACAATAGTGTGATGCATTATGGGTAAGATGGGTGTCTTCTCAAGGATCGTGTGCAATAGGAGAGTTGTAAAGGTTAGAATGTATGTAAGTGGTAAAAGATTGAATTAAGTGCAATCGCTATAACAACCGTACTTTGTAACAGTATCTAAAGGGCTTTTTCATGTGTTTCACGGTATCCTCTTTAAAGAGTTTAAAACTGAATTTGTTTGTCCTTCAAAGAAATGGAAAATTTCAAAGAGTATGGATCATTTCCATTTGAAGAAAAAAATGAGGAGTTACTTGTCATGCCACAAACATGGATTGCATTTTATCCACAGTTCAGCAGGAATTTTAATATACAACTATTGAATGCCCAAGAGTGTGATAGGTCAAACTATATCACGAGGTCAAATTTGGATTTTTCCATTGCATGAGGCGAAGCCGAGTGAAATGGAATAATCCAAATTGAACCATGTGATATAGTTTTACTAAAAATTGCACAAGCAAAGCGGCATTCAATATTTGTTTTATATTATTCTTTTCCAGCCATAATGATAATAAAAATGGTCACATGGTTGAAATCAAGCCTTTCATGATAAAAAAAATGGTCATACTAATTTGGAGGTCATTCACCACGTTATATTTAATAATTAATTTCAAACTCTTTTAAAATGGCAGCTAATCCAAAACATGGAATCTCATTTATTATTTATGACATTTTCCAAAAAATAACACCACATTTTTGGTCCATAGATCCATTTCAATAAGGTTTATCGCGAATCGGTAAAAAGCCATTGATTATCCTATTCTGTTGCATTGTGGGATTAAAAGGGGCAAACATATGCACCCTTTTCTATCCCACAATGCATCAGAAAAGGATAATCAATGGATTTTTTCCTATTGGCAATAAGGCTTATTTGCAAAGGACATGCAAGTTTTAGAGGTTGTTCAGCTGACATTAGGAGCGTGTTTCTACAGAGAGTCATTAGCCGGTTGATCACGGGGGGTAGACGTCTAACAGCTCTGTAGAAACAGGTCCTGACGCCGTTAGCCGGCTAATCTACCAAGGGCAAATTATCCTAGAAAATCAAGGATAGCGGTAGGTTAGCCTGCTAATTGCCCGCCAGAGCTCTGTAGAAACAGACCGCCGCCCGATTAGCCGTCTAACCGGAAATTGCTTTGTTTGTTTATTGCCAAGATATGTGTTTGTTGTGTTGTTATAAATTAATCCGTGTCATTTCGAAATCAGCCGTTCCTCTACGCACACACCCCCACAAAGTGATTAGTCGTCTTTTATGTCGTCTGTAGAAACATCCCAGTACTTCTACCACCGCCTTTTTATCAGGCTAAGTTACCCGGGAAGTTACCACCGGCAAAAGGCGGAGGCGCTGTAGAAACACACTCTATGTGAAACTGCCCTTTCTCTGCATTTAACTATGCTAAAAGTACTTACAAAAAACAGTATCATTGATGTATATTTTGTCATGGACAAACGGAAATTGTGTGTTTTGGGTAAATCCCTAATTGAATTCAGTGATCTAAATAATGAAATGGAGTTTTTCTTTACCAAATGTGTGGTAAGGTTCACACTTTTTATATTAGAGTACTATTTTGTGAATTTTGTCAATGTAATTTGATGTCATAATTACTCATGCGGTAGAAATGCAAATATTTGGTCATATATAATGTGTCCAAGATGCTTCCAAGTTATCACGTGCTTAGTTATATAAAATTTAGCATGTTAACTTCAATCAAGTGAGCAGTGTGAATGATCAAAACTATTTATATTAGTGCAGTAAGAAAACCTCGTTTGCTATGGAACTTATTTAATGATTTTTTGGAAGATAATTTCAATCTCCAGTCTCAGTTGAATAGAAACCAAAGGGGTCACAAATTAATTACGAGGGATTCACTTAACATTTTCCAGCAGATTTTAAAAACACTATTAGCTACTGTTACCTGAACTTTACTTTAAAATAACATTTCATGTTCCCAAAATAAGATTTTAATAACCTCATATTTCATAAAACTTATTTTTAGGTTTAATTGCACAATCACCTATACAATCAAGTTATTCATTATGCCAACTAGAAAGTGTTGTAATATCCAAGAGCACCGTATGCCCTCGAACCCTCTTTACGGTTTTATATTGCCCAAATTCAAAAAGCAAAGATGAACAAACAAAAACCAAGAAACATCAGGCTTTTGACTCATCACTCATTGCTGAATTGCCAGTTATTGATAACCAATACCTTACTGACAATGAATTCACCTTGGTGCAAATGGATGTTGGTGGAATATGCCAGCATATTTTTGATACAATACCCTACCACCTACCACCATATTTCTTCGAAACGAAACATATGCGCACATGTATGAGTGAGCAATTCAATTGGTGGGTATTCTACAATCAAGCCAGGCATATTTTCCCAGTGCAACCAGGAAAGTTATTTTTGAAAATCCTCAACTAATACATGTATGACAGGTTTATGTGCCTTTATGAGACAAATACATTTATTACATATTGATCATACTCACCTCTGTAGTTCGAAATACTTGCGCACCTGAAGAACTTTTAAAAGTTGACTGCCTGGACCTGATCCAGCGACGGTTCCAGGAGGCAGGATTGTCCGAGGAATCTGAAAATACCGCAGCCAGAAGCAGAAGAGACTCCACCATCCGAGTATACTCTGCTTATGCCGACATGACATCAACTGGTGCGAGGACAAAGGGAGAAGGATCCAGCTCCACTAGTGTAGGTTAGATTGCTAATTTGATGGACTCACTCGCCGTTACGGCATCCCAAGTGATTACATTGTAGGTACCTGTTAACGGTCGAGGCCTGTAACCCTAGGTTAAAACGAGATCTAACTTTAGTTCTTCCAGTGCGCAAGCGTTTCATACTATAGAGGTGAGTAGGATAGTAATACTACATAAACAGAAGAGCATTTATTGGCTCTTTTCAATTACAAGCGTGCCTTTCACAAAATAGAATTTCCCACCATATTTCTTAGGTTCACCAAAGTGCACATTTTATACAAAACAGACTAAACAATAACAATGCTTTTATTTTAAAGCACATTGTATTTATTGGTCAGTGTCATGTCTGAGTGAGAGTTGCTGTTTTTTCTCAGCCAATCGTAAATCCTGTTATAAGACATTTTATCTGGTTGCTAGCCAATCATAGATGCTGTTTTTATGATTGAATGGGGCAGTGACATCATCTCAGAGGGCAGCATTTCCACATTTATATGAATTTTACTTTTAATACTGATCAATTTAGCCCAGAGTGAATATCAATATTTCAAATAATCATTTTAAATTTTCTATACTTTTAATAGTATAAAAGATTATATTTATGCGGTAGTTGCTGATCTCATGAATTGTATTATACCAGGGACAAAGGATTTTGAAAGCGACAGCTCAACCAGTTGAGTATTCCCTAAATGATGTCACTGCTTCATGGAATCAAAAATAGATGTCATAATTGTATTTTTTTAACACTTTCCATACGGCGACGACAGTTCTAATATGACACAAAATGTTTCAAAAACATCAACATTATTGAATTTCGTCCCCATTTTTGGAATCGCCATGAGAAATGCATTGCAATAAGTACAAACATGCCTAGTATTGGTTCAGTAATCCTTGAGATTGAGTTTGAATTTTGAGAAAAGATTTCTGAAAAATCCGTCTTGTATTATGTTAAAAATAATAGCCACGTGGAAAGTGTTAAAGGTAAATGTCAAACTGTAATGTAACAAGTTTCCATCAACCTAACTACACAGCAGAATATACTGGATACGATACAGGTATAAGGATGAAAGGTAATCAGGTATATCCTTTGATGCAATGCATTCATAAGTCAATAGAGGATTTTATGCTAGGTTAATTCTGTGCCGTCTTACACCAAGGATAAACCGGTACACTAAGGATAAACCGGTAATCGTGTATATTTCTTTGTTGAAAGTTTTAACCCTTGATTCCTGTTTTTATATTCAGAGAGATTGTGACATGCTAGTGACCTATGATACTGTCAACACTTATACTAGGATTAATTAGGCCAAATTAAATTAATTGTTTGTCTCAAAGCTCCTCTCTTGTTGTAAAACTAATGCGGAATGCGGTTTTTTTTCAAGTTTTTTTTTTAAAAAAATGTAAATATAAATTATTGAAATCCTTGTAAAAGTGAACTTTTGTATTTAAGATGATGTGATCAATGAAAATCTGAAAAATCTGTGAAATTTTGGGATTTTTTTTTTTTTTTTGAAAAAAAGAAGAAGAAAAAAAGAAGGAAAAAGGGTTTTTCAGATTTTTGTTTTTCTAATGCGCATCAATAAACTAACGCGCGCGGGAGCTTTGAGACAAACAATTAATTTAATTTGGCCTTATATACAGCACCTCTTTTTCTATCTTGAGCATGGCTACCTCCTAGTTATTTCATAGGGAAATTAAATTGAGTGAACTCCGGGGGCGCCTAGGTCCGTTATATTTCCCTCGAAAACCGAATTTAAAACCCTCAAGCAATATTGATCTAGCCTGTTGAAATGAGTAATCATGTAAAAACCAACCAGAATTTTAAAATGTATAGGTGACAATGCTAATTGGGGAGGGTATCTGAATATTGCAAGTCTGTGCTGGTGGTCGTGAAATTTCTTGTTCACTTAGGTCCATTCCTGTATCTTCCCGGTCCCTCTCTTTTACTACGGCAGGCAAGTTTTCTACATGCCCTCTCGCCCCACTTCACCCACAGGTGACACAATGCCAACGTGAGCCTCACTTGACTGTATACCAGCAAACCTGAACGGGGTCTCCTGAACCAAGTTGGAAGGTGTAGCCCCGCCTGTGGCGTAATGAATGCACAGGTAGTTTCATACCCGGGTACCTGACCCGTTTTTCAGGCGGGTACTGATGAGTACCCGGAAATATACACTAAAAAAAAAGAAGAAAAAAAATTGACCCCATTTTATTTTTTTTACATTTCTGGTATTCGGGTACCCGGAATAGCGGGCGGGTACCCGGGTTCCCGGGTATAAGTCACAGCCTTAGTTGGTGATGACTTCCTCTAATAAAGCCTCGTCCAACTTTTCAATTAACGTCCTACCTGTATTCATAATAATAATGATAATAATAGTGACAAGGCACATATCCACTCTAAATAAGAGCACACATGTAGTTGTGCATGGTCGTCATGGACCCCAACAGGTAGCATATCTTGCACTGGCTCAAGATTTTGGCATATTGTTGGCAAATAAAAATCCTTCATGGTCCAAGTGAAATATCAGTGATCCAAGAATCTATGATTGTCAACCAAACGGACAGCAAAACCCCGCCTCCCTGTGTAAATTGATAGCCATATAGCATGCAACAAGGATGATAAGGTCTGCCAGTTCCTGTATCGCCATGGGCCATGCCCGTAACTATAGCTCAAGCCTGAAAAATGCTTTACACTATGAGAAAGAGGGGCATTTTCCAAAATTGGGGGTGGGGGGTGTTTTCATTAAAAAAAAGTACATTAGTACAAAAAAAAGTGCATTTGTACACAAAAAGGAACAGCCCCTAGTTACAGGCTGTCAACCCGGAGTTGACGAGCATGTGTGTTGCAGCTATATTAATACTATTGTATGTACCGTAAAAGGGGGTGAATAGGGACATGGGGGTGAATAGGGACAAATGGGAAAAGATTTTTAAATGTCACCCGGCCAGTTTGTGTACCATAAAACGAGGTGAATAGGGACATGGGGCACTACATGCAAGGACACGCTCAACCTTTGTAATGATCACAAGCACTCTGATCATGGCGCTGATGTGACGCTGATTGTCAGTGCTGATAACTGTTCTTTTACCAGTGTCATTTCCTTTGCAGTAGCTGCCTTTACTGTGGCTGCCACATCTACATGCTCTGTCGTTTTCAGGGATTGAGCGACCAGAGCTGAATTGATAGCCTCATTTAAATTCGCAGGCTGGTCCCGGATGACGACTGATCGTATGTCTGGCCGCAGTCCTCGTACAAAAGCTTCCAATAACTGCTGGCCTTGTATATTTAGCTGTCCACATCGTTTTTTGATGTCTTCGATGTACTCTTCCACTGTCTCTGTTATACCTTGACGCCTCTCTGCCAACTGTGACCGCAATGCCCATATTAGTCCATCATGCTGCTGATTATTTAGCATTGAACGCAGCCTGTAATAGGGCCAAGTTTTGTTTAGTTGCATTCGATAGTTGCCGGTACCATGTATAGGGTCCGTCAGCAAGGTATAGCCCAACATCACTTAAAGTTTGTGCTGGATTCCAGCCTTTTGAATGTGCAAATATAGCGTATCTTTCCAACCATACTGCCGGTAAAACGTCGTTGTAGCCTGTGAATTTTCTCAAAGTGACATTGTTTCTATCGTTGTTAGCCATTGTATGTGTTTGTGATCTAGTTGTCATCAACCAAAATTTGGATTCTCCACCAATTATAACCAGGCGGTTATGTGTAGGGAATTAGCTGGTAGACAAATACTCGAAGACACTTGTTGTACATGTAGAGCGGGATCGACCCTTGATGATTTATTGCTGCTTAGAGGAAGATGTATTGTTGTATCGGTGGCACAAACATGACTAACCTAATATATCAAATGATTACAAGCTTCTTACTAGATCTACAGAATATAATGCAGTGACTGTTAGTTGCTCTAAACTATTGACCAATCACCTGCCTTGCTTGATGGATGAAATTGGTACCAACTTGATTGACAGAGGTCATTTGACCTATTGAAGATGTACCAGGGTTCACCCATATTATTTACAAAAACCAGAAGTTTGTTATTGTTTCAATTAATTATGTTTACAATAAAATAGAACTAACTAGTAGGTCAAGACCACCTTGCCTTGGGAACAGACATAGTCACTTTGTTCATTATATGATAGTAACATCTGGACCACCTTATTCCCATAATAGTTGGTTAATTAATATATACAATGGTTGATTGACTTTAGTCAGCTTGGTGATAGTATATACAAGGAAAGTCAAGGCTCTGTAACATTGTATTTCAGTGAAAAGTACTTCCAAAATAGTTTTAAATCTTCGCCCGATGGTTCATTCTCGAATGGAATAGTTCATGGATTTGCCAAGGCTCTTTTTGAAGCGGAGGACGTAGTATTTTTGAAATTAAACTATGCTTCCGCTTATTACCTGAAGCATACCTTTAACTGCATCGGAGTAAGTTACCCTAACAGTGCCACTATCATTTATAACATCATGCAATTGATTTACCTCGTTTCCAGAAGGTGGTGGTTGTGCACCTGCCACGGCTGTTGAAGGGACTGCCGTCATTGGTGTTGGTAGTGGTGGTTGTGCGCCTGTCACAGCTGTTGAAGGGACTGCCGTCATCTGTGGTAGTGCTCCTGCCATCGCTGTTGAAGTGCCTGCCGTCGGGTCTGGCCTGCCGGCATCAGTGGTGGTGGTGGGGCTGGAATTGCCGATGGTGGGGCAGCGTTGTAACTGCGTATTATATTCATAGGCTCCTGACCTAAATATTTTAGTATTTCCGTTTTTACTTGGGGAAATACCCAGGTTGCCATCTTGTCGGCGAACTAGGCCACCCACACTTTCTTGTAGAACTTCATACTGTAAAATTTAAAAAAGGTCATTGTTTTTAATCCTGGAACAGACGTAAGGTACGAGCAAAGTCAAGGCTCGACAAGTTTTTCTTGGGCATTGTTTTTCAGTGAAAAGTACTTTCAAAATACTTTTAAATCCTTCACCCGATGGTTCATTTCTCAAAATCAAGTCCAAAGTGGCTTGGGAGTCCGGATGTTGTTTTATCATTTGTACTTCCTAGTAGAAGTACCTTAATAGCTTACAGTCCTTGCATTCAGGGTCTAACTCCGATTCCTCAAGATCCCTACACGCATTTATAACTCTGTAGATCTTTCCTCCAGCGCACAAAGCTTCATAGCTGCCGCAACTGAAGCTGTGACGTAAAAAACAGCCATCCAAATCTTGAGAATCTGCACTGTTCCACCATTGTCTAAACTCTTGAAAGGTGCTATCAAAGTCTATCAATTGAGCCACAACGTTTTGCAGTTTTCGATGAATATATAGAAGATATACAAGCAGGGGTCGATTTAAACTTTTTTAACAACTTGTCCGTTGAAAAATCTTGGGCCAGTTGTTGTATTTTACAACTTGCCCGCCAGCATTTCAGCTTGCCCTTCAATTTTTCTGAGTTTGAAGGTATTCATTTTTTTTTCTCATAATAAATCCAAAATCCCTGAATAATAAGGCTGTCAAATCTTTTAATCAATCAACTTGCCCCCCCCCCCCCCCCCTCCCCTGCAAATAACTGGCATAAATATACGTTTAAACAGGTTTTTTTAATACTTTAAACAGATAGTTCATTAAACAGAAATTTACAACATTATAAGTAAGGGTGTGAAGGTAGATTACTTTTGTGACCGTTTAAGCTCTGAATTTGCGGTCATGTAACCGTGTAAACGATCGCCATGTTTACTTACATGTTACTTACAGTTTATGTTATTTTTAAGGGCAATAGGATAATGCACATTTGGATACAAAACCAGCCCTTGTTAAAACTTAACAAACAAAAAACAGACAGAAATACCTCCCTCCGTGTCCTAGTATATTAAATACAGAAGGCTCATAATTACCACGTGGGATTTACATACATGTAATGCTAACTACAGTCACCGCCACTGCTTGAGTTTTGCTAGCAAAATATATGCTAGGGAATGATTTACTACACATGATAAATGGCACACCACTCCCCTAAAGTAAATAATGTATGAACCCAATGCTTAGGGATTTTTACACTGGCTGGGATATTCCATTTGTTGGTTCATGATTGGATACAAGTGGTATGTTATGGGCGGGGTTTAGCACAGTCACTTACATTGCATGTGAGGTGTAGGTGATATGGCCATAGCATTGTATGTAGATCGTGGGAACATGAGATGGATAGATGGACTTATAAGTTCATGGATAAAATTGTAGGCCTTTCATTTTGCATATTCATTAAATATTGCAGGTCTATTGTTTATATTTAGGCCGCTTAAAAAAACAGAAACTATTATAGTTTCTTGTAGCACTGATGGCCTTCGAAAAGTGGAAGGGGTGGGGGCCATTTGTATTTGTTACTAAATTTACACTTTTTAAACAATTTTCCTGGACATGGTAGCTTCGGTAGCTTCTTTTTTAAATACGTGTACATGACCCCCACCTTGATTATCCAACCTCCAAAAAACGATTACATAATTATCCCTTGGGCTACACCAAGTTGGCTGATAATAATTTGTGTTCCTCCACAATAATAACAGAACAAACCAATATTGAAATAAATAATATAAAGAAGCCGGAAACAAACAATTATTTTGATTTGGCCTAAAGATAAGGGCGCACCTGGGCAGTGCCCCAGACTTGTTTTGACAGGATTAGCATTAGCCACGTGCGTGCGATCACCAATTGTACATGTTCTGTAAATTCCCAGTGGTGTGTATGTACATGTACCTGTACATGTGCTAGGATTCTATGTAATGCAAGTTGTACTGGGGGCCTGATGTGGCAGTTAGCTTTTAACAGATGTCAACAACCTTGCTAGCTATAAATAAATTTATGTTTATATTATTTTTGACATCTTTAAACTACGAAGCGATCAAAGGATCCCGTAAATAGATTTTTTTCCTGGACTTTATATATATGGTCGATATTTGGGTAGAATTTCAAGTGAGTATAACTACTGTTCATGGTATAAATCCATTAAATCGTCAATAGTTAAGTGTTTTTGAACTTTTTTCTGTCAATTATTTCTTGGAAATGGATAAACAATGCCAAGTGCGTGTAATCATACAGGGGTTTTATTACAGGGATATCTCACGTGCGGTCGGGTGAACGGTTAACCGTTTATCACTCGCATGTTTAATAATAAGCTTAGATTGACAACTGGACACACGGGCAAGTAAAGGCTGTACTACAACTTGCCCGACGCATTTACAACTCTCAATTGCCAACGGGCAAGCGTTAAAGTCGAACCCTGTATACAAGTAGCGTTTATGCATTTACACTTGGGCTTCTGCCTCCCCATACAGCTCACTGATACCTTGATCGTCTAAAGGTTCAAAACACTCATGCTGCGACTGAGAGGGGGGGGGGGGGGGGGGGGGGGGTCTTTAACACACCTGTTACACCTAGACTTCAATAGTGTGCTGTATACCAAAAATATTTGGTTGGCATACAAGTACTTAAGCAGTTTTCGCACTTCTTGCTCCTCAATAGCTTTCAGCATATTCATGCCTTTATCTGCAAAGCGGTGTGATCTACCTGCAGCCATGCCTAGCATCGTTACTAGTTGTAATTTTGTCGAAACAAGTGTGAATTCTTCTGTTTGTCAGGAGGGTGTATGATAATGTGACTCAGTAAAACGCTATTCGTTGTTATATACGATTCAATATGCCACACACCCCGATCATGCGCATCCGATATTTTCTTCCGGAAAATGACGTTACCATGATTGCTGCGGTTGTAACCATCACGTAATAATCCTCTACATTCAAACATTCTATTTCTTGAAAGCTTTTCGCTTCCCGAAATTCTAGATATTCTCGAAGGCTACTTTCCAAGTCTATTTGTCTAAAATCTAGCCACAGATATTTTGCAGCCTCTGTAAATATTTACTTTAGTCTACCCTTATCCATCCGAGCAGCCGCCAAACTGTAAAGGCGAGTGTTTTGGTCCATGCACGAATGCTGTTGTTGCGAAAGGTGTGAGCATTTGTACATTCTAGACATTGTGCAGAAATCTAGAATCAATTGCTTGGCGTAAATGTATCGTAATAACTACGTAGGTCAGGCTTACTAATATATACCGTGTAGGCGTCTCCTGCCAATAAATTTGGCCGCAGTTCACCAAGGTATCTTCAATGTTGCCTGTCTAAGGTTTCTTGATGCAACTGACCTCCACTTTTCTCAGAGAAAAGTACTTTGCACATAATTCCAACCATGCGTGCGTATGTGTGTTTGCGGTGGTGCGTGCATGCGTACACCCGGAAGTGCGTACCGGACGCTTTGAAATTAAATGTGTGTCCTGATTGGTCAATAATGAAAATCGTCACACACGCATGCATAGGTGTTCGCGCATTTCATGCATCTGTAAACAGTTTTAGCGTGAAATAGCATGAATTATATCCATGGTATATACAGCCATTGAATTCAAATACTGTATTTGATTCTTTACAGTATTATTACCAGTCCGTTATGTGCAGGGAATTAGCTGGTAATAATACTCGCAGAAATAACTATGTTGAGAGGGATCGACCCTTGGTGTTTATTGCTGTTCAGTAGATGTCTTTATTGGTTGGCACAAACATAAACTCTTTTTACTTAACTTCTCTACATATATCAATTACAAGTTACATGTACACTACCAGTACTTTACAGCAAGATGCTGACTTCCTGGCGTGACTGTTACTTGTTCTAAACTATTAACCAATCACACCAACACCTTTTACAAGGGGAATATCTGAAACTTGTAAAGGATGAGAATTATTTGGGAAAGAATCTGAATATGTACGAAAAGTCATCCAAGAAATAGCTGCCCCTGTATCAATCAAAGCTTGTTTTAGTTTAAACCCTAGTTGCAAGTTAATAACATTGGATCTTGATTTTGTCATAGTATAAGCAATTGGTACTGAATGATCATTACTCTTTATAGGCAGGCGTGCATAATATCATTGGTAATTATTTTGTTGACTCTGATTTGGTCCTATCGGAGCAGACCTACACACTCTGGCCAAATGGCCTACCTTGTTACATTTATAGCACACTTGATCTATTATGGCACTACATTGTTGGCGAGTTCTGCACTTACCCCCACATCCATTGCATGGTTTTGCGCCTGCCACAGCTGTTGAAGGAACTGCCGTCATCGGTGGTGGTGGTGGTGGTTGTATGCCTGCCACGGTTATTGAAGGGACTGCCGTCATAAGTGGTGGTGGTGGTGCTCTTGCCCCCGCTGTTGAAGGGCCTGCCATCATCTGTGGTGTTGGTGGGCCGGTTGGCAGTGGGGTTTGGCCGGCAGACATCGGTGGTGGTGGTGGTGGGGCTGGAGTTGCCGATGGTGGGGCGGTGTCGTAACTGCGTATTATTCTCATACGTTCCTGCCCGAAATATTTTAGTATTTCCCTATTTACTTGGAGAAACACCTTGCCATCTCATCAAGTTTTTCTTGGGCATAGTCTTGTATTTTTCCCGTTAACAACTACCTATTTGGCCTAACCTTTTTGACCTCTTGAGTAGGGAAAACCTTTTAGTCCCCACCCCTTTTTTTTGAGACTTCAAACTTTTTAGACTCCCCCCTTGATTTTGTCATAGTATTCGCGATTGGTGCTGAATGATCATTACTCTTAGGAAGGCATGCATAATATCATTGGTAATTATTTTGTTGACTCTGATTTGGTCCTGTTGGAGCAGACCTACACACTCTGGCCAAATGGCCTACCTTGTTACATTTATAGCACACTTGGTCTATGGCACTACATTGTTGGCGAGTTCTGCACTTACCCCCACATCCATTGCATGGACGAGTACCTACACACTCTGGCCAAATGGCCTACCTTGTTACATTTAAAGCACACTTGGTCAATGGCACTACATTGTTGGCGAGTTCTGCACTTACCCCCACATCCATTGCATGGACGAGTTTCATAACATGGCTGGTACTGTCGTCGTTGTCGTTTAATCAACCCTATCCTTAGGATCCGATATCCTACCTTGTAAGCAATTTTCACAAAAGAAATTTGTTTCCATGAAAGCTTGGGGGCATCTTAATGATTATTATGATAGAAAAGGTAAATTATTCGCTCGTAATTTTCTACATCGCCTTCAAATTTAACTCCATCTTTATGCCTCATGGCAAACATAACCAACTTGCATCTTGGAGCCAAGGTGCCTGAAATAAGGGATATTCTCTGGCGGAGACTGGTCCTAGGGGAAGGTTCACTATCTTGGTGAAGTCTTTTCGCCATTACATCCTAAATTCAATCCCCTTTTCTTATACTTTCCCATTGAGGATGAGCAGGTATAGCCCTTTAAGGGTCATCGTGGGATTGACACGTAATAACGGCTCTAGAAAAACATAATTTTTGTTTTGTTTTTTATAACGCAGTTACCCTGTTTTTGGCGCTCCATTCATTTGCATCCGTAATATGCAATTTATGAGCCCTCCTAGGGGTACACCGACATCTCCTTGGGTTACAACGACCCATTTGATAATTATTCTAACCCCTGAATGTAATGTAAAGTTAGTGGCAGACTAATACTTTTTCTATTTGACTGAACAAGTCTTCTAGAGTGATATCTTCAGCCAAAATCCATGGTACAGCTATGGGATTTTCTAGCTCTGGAAAAACAATAACGAACCTGATCAACTCCCTCCCAATATTGATTTGAGCGTGATTAATCGCAGCTTGAAAAACCTTGTCCATAACTTCCATGATATCTACCACTGAACCCAATGCCTCGATTGAAAATTCACCTCATGTTCCTCCCGGGCATTAAAGCACCTACTCTCGAATTCTTTTAACTTTTCTGATAGAAAAATCAGGCTCGTCGCGTCGGATTTTTGCTAGTGAACCTTAAGCAATTATGACAAGAATTCTCTCACCTGTCATGGATATAATCAATAATTTATCTAAGTTCCTTCATTGAATCCAACAACATTCACCTCCTCAGCTCCCTCCTCAGCTCCCTCCTCTGATACCCTTGCTTCATGGACTAATTCAACATCAATATTATCATCCATATTGTCAAGCAACGTACTTGTTCCAGCCATATCTTCCATCTCAATGGGTTGTATTTCTTCAAATTGTGCCACTTGGGCGGGGATACATGTACCTAAATCGGATAAGAAGAAGAAGATTTGATCAGTTCCAACTTCTATCAAGATGAGAAGCAGAAGCACTTGCTCCGAGATGAACACATTCCTATATAATTTTTTTGGAATCAGGGAAATGTCATCACAAGTAAACCATCTTAGTCCTCACGCATATTAATTACTCCTTCTGGCAAAACAGAAGGAATAAACTATTGTTAATTGCATGTTTAATTAAACTGTCTAACATGTACGCTCTTTTGCCCTCTAAATTGTGTCAGTCACATATTTTTCATTACCCATGTGATATGCTTTCTCACAGTCCAAGCCTGTTGTTTTCTGCTCGAATAAAGTCTTTTGACGTTGGTAATTCCTAGGGAGGTGTAATGCCCTCTTAATTTGTGCAGGGTTTGTTGTTCATTTTTGTTGTCCGTGTTGTTCTCCGTTCAGTTGGTATTCTGGGCCGTCGTGTGATGGACCGGGATGGCCGGGCCCTCCCATGTCATGGCATGCTCCTCCCAGCAGTTAGTGACTTGATATCCGTGTGAAATATCAAATCTCTTACTTCTACCATTGTGTGACAGTCATGAATATTGTGTTATTTTCATATTATATTGTATTATTTGTTTCTATGTTTTAACCCTGTAATGTTTCCCTCTGTCCATCCCTGTCTGGTATATTCATCTGCCCAGTAACACCACCTTGACCCATGACCCAATCTGTTTACTGTCCACCACATGTGACCTTGTTTACTTCCTGTCTTATCTCCCCCTATTCACCCATGTGCTTAACCAGTCCACAACTGCTCTCCATCAAAGGCAGTACTCTATCGCTGGGCCTCTCCACTATTTTGTGTTTCCACTGTTTGTAACCCGCCCTAATTACCACCAAAGTTAGGCTCGCCATCGCTGGAATTGTTTGTGTGTTCTCCCATTGTTACGTCTACAAGTTCAACCATCGTTTGTTTTATGTTTAATTATATCTGATCGGATTATTAAATTGCATTGCATCGTACATCATCGTCAAAGTATTATATTTTCTGCTGTCGTCAAGTTCATCTATAGTTTTGTATCTTTTTAAAGCCCCCACGGTCACATGGTCAATCCCCCTTCACAGTATTGTGAGGAATAAATAAACTGAGACTGTCACAATTGTAATTCCCAACAAACTCAACACATTTGCAGGGTTTTCTATAATTTCCGTCTGAACAAAATCATCCGATTGCCCAAATTTCCACCACAACCGGTTTAAAAACCCGTACTGACATCCCTTCAGCCCTGTAATACTCTTCTATGTACTTATCTTTGTCAGCTTGCTAGTACAACCCGCAGGCCACCCAGAACCTTCTTGCTTGACTTTTAAAAAGTGTCGATGAACTCTTGTCTGGTTTTGGGAATCATATACCGTTGACTCTTGAAAATGCCAAACGTCCTCAAATTCTACAATACAGTTTAAACCTAACGTAACCGCCTCTTTAAGCTCCTCAGACATCCACACCCCCGTAATGCTCTCTTAATTTGTGCAGGGTTTGTTGTTCATTTCTGTTGTCCGTGTTGTTCTCCGTTCAGTTGGTATTCTGGGCCGTCGTGTGACGGACCGGGATGGCCGGGCCCTCCCATGTCATGGCATGCTCCTCCCAGCAGTTAGTGACTTGATATCCGTGTGAAATATCAAATCTCTTACTAATTCTACCTTTGTACTAACAAACTCAACACTTCTGCAGGGATAGTTATGTAAGATAGCACTAGCGACAGATTATTTCTAAGTAATGGCTACACAGAATCCTTCTTGACTTAGCATCAGTATTTGATCGGTATTTTATTAAACATATAGGTGGATAGAATAAATGAAGAGGATGGCGAATGACTGTCCATCGTGGAAGAATGGCCACAGAAGAATGTTTTTACATCACAGGATGAACAATTATCAATTGCAATACCTATTAGAAAACATGCATAAATAGTGGCATTAATTAGCACGCTAACTACTTAGCTTGGAGTGTTTATATTAAAAAGGCGTGAGAAAGTTCCAAAGTTAAATGAGTCCTTTGTTTGGTACATAATAGGATGCTACTCTTGCATAATGAGTTAAAAATCGATATGTAATATCTTTTCGTCCTCTACTAACGATGTAAAATAGTTTCAGAGCGTAACCCTGCCCTAGATGAAAGTGTAGGGGCTATGTTACAGATGTCTACGATGACTTTAACATCACCAGTCTTATCTTTTTAATATCTTCTAGCCTATCTAAGGTTTCTTGATGGAACTGACCTCCACTTTTCTCTGAGAATGGGCTCTTCCTACTGATATCGTAACAGTCTAAACAACTGTGGTATATATTACAGGCATTGAAGTCGAATACTGTATTTGATTCTTTACAGTGACCATCCACCCTGTAACTAATTCCCTATCGATAGTACCACCTCGTTTAACCTCCTTATAATGAAGCCATTGACGACCTGTTGTTTAGGCGGTTGAAATCCGTTTTGAGGGGATCAAGGATATTGTATCAGGTTTCAAAAATAAGTTAGAGGTTGCAAGCTCCTGCTAAGGTGACGCAATGTTTCAGGGGGTCAACCCTGTCGTAATATTGAGAGCTTGTGAGTGACATGAACAACCCCTAAATTGTGTACACCCCTGTTCTAATATTTTGACGTCTCGTACAGTACTCTAAAATATCCCTCTTGAAAATCAAAAACCGTTCCTTTTTGTTTCTTCTTGATGCCATTGCACAAATTGTTGATGCTGTGCAGGCATTGTATGATCAACTCAGTAATATCGGGGTTCAGGTAATTCAGTAATCGGTAATACTAAGCTAGGGTTTTTTAACATCCGCTGCTTCACTCGTTCTTCAACTTCATCAAGGAGATTGAAACCTCCGTAATAATAAGGTCTTCAGGCACTGATGCCTGTAGTGTGTACTCCCACCTCCTGAAGAGGGATGAGGTTTTTGATTTTACAAACTTTTGCATGGACTTACATGTATGTACTGTGTCTCTATGCTGTAATAATAATTGAAATGTTCATGAACGATAACAGGCATGTGAACCGGACACGGTACAATGTGACTTTCTGGTAATTCCTCTGGGGCCGGACACGGTACAATGTGACTTTCTGGTAATTCCTCTGGGGCCGGACACGGTACAATGTGACTTTCTGGTAATTCCTCTGGGGCCGGACATGGTGGTAGCTGCTGGGCTGGCGTATCATACGACGCCAATTCTGTAATAAAATATATTTAATACGTACGTTTGTTGTTATGATGATTTGAGCCAGAACTTGACTTTGGTTTAAAGACGCGTACGTGTGAGAAAGGTGATTTCAAAATTCCATTTTATCCATACATGAAATGTTTCAAGTAGCTCCTGTCGAATTTGAGCTCAATTGGAGCATTTTGAAAATTTGACCTTTGAGCTTTAACCTTTACATGTAACCTTTAGGGGATTTTTGAACATCCATCTGCGCAAATAGTATCGATATGCCACATCGCAAACAGTTTTGAAGATATTTTCCACCTTGACCTATAGTGACCCTTTGATGGACTTAAAGAAAATGAAATTTATTTATTTTCTTTACCGTACCGGTCAAATTACTAACCTCTAATTAGAGCACCTTCCAACAAGGCATCCCCCAACATGGTATCCTCACGCCGTCCCTTTTCTTCCACCAATAGGTGTTGGATGTTACTAATATCATTTGACATCTTTTGAACTACTTCAGCATCCTGAAATCGATGCTGTAATAATAATTGAAATGTTTATGAACGATTACAGTTACCACATGTTACAAAAATTGTAGTTAGGTCATTTGAAAGATTACTAACCTCTCATGATAGCATCGTCCAACATCATGGCATATCACAACGTCAACTAACCTCACATGGTAACATCGTCCAACAACATGGAACGTCCCTTTTCTGTCAATAGTTGCTTAATTTGATTGATTGATTCGTTCATCTGTTGCATATCGTTGTACAACTTCGTTACCATTTCAGCATCCTGAACTCTATGTTGTAATAATAATTGAAATGTTCATGAACGATAACAGGTATGTGAAAGTGGTGAAACTGAAAATACTCTCATTAACCCTTTTTTTGCCTTTTTGTCAAGTAGAAGCCGTGTGCATCACCCATCTCCACTCCTGACATTACTGGACGAGGCAATATATACTGAGCCGTATAGCCTTGGCAACCGTGGTGTAGTGTAATGGTGATGGGCTTTGGGGATGGAGGTCCATTGGTTCAAATCCGGGGGGGGGGGGGGGGGGTGACCTTTCAGGTGAATTTTCTCCATCTGAAAAGAAATCTGTTGCTGTGTCTATAAAAGGTCATCCAGCGATACCTATTTCTTCATTCACACTCAAAGGATCATATGAATCCTCAAGAAACTTCTTGTTTTCTTTCACATCCATTGAAATGTTTGCTATACAAATCTTTGTCTACATCTTCATACCAATCTTCTTCTTCTCCAAATTTCATGTGTTCATCATCGTCTTTATCATCATTTCTTGCATTATGTTCGTACCAAATAGATCTGACTGTGTTATTTTCCCTAAAAATGCCTGAATTATATTTTCATCAGGAATATATAGCCTGTGGCTTGGTCTTCTTCTGTTATTACACATAGTTAGTTGTGTCTTTTAAATTTTTGAAACCATTCTTTTAATCATACATTTGACTAGATTTAAAATAGTTGATAACATATGATTTTTGATCGTAGATACAAAATCAAAAAAAGTCCTGTAGACACTTGTTAGTAATAAGACATTTTTTTAATCATAGTTCTACTCATTTGGGGGGGGGGGGGGGTGGGTTAAGTTTACTAAAATGTTATCTATCTCATCTGGTCACTTATCAACAACAAAGCTTTTTGTTTTAGGACAGTCAAAGTCAATCAGAATGTCCCTCCAATATGTATGTATAACTATAAAAGGCTGTTTGTAGGCCCTTTACATGTGCATGGGTATGCCTCAAAGTTTGTGTCGGTCAGCTGCATAAGCAATAAGACAAAAACCAAGGGATGCCCTCGGACATGGCCTGCGGATAAAAATTAAAAATAGAAATATATATCCGTCATCACAGGGCGCTTGTCGCCGTGGAGCAGAGTGAGTGTGAAGATTCATCTTGTGTCGTCGGAAAAACATGCAGCAGGACGTGATCTACCTCTCTTGTGTCTTGGGGATCCCTTCTAGGGGACGGGAACCCGGACCACTGTGTAGCACCAGGACGCACGTGATGGATGGTACCGCGTCATCCGCTGGGGTGAGAAAGTGGTCCACTGTCCCGCCCCTTCAGGGTTAGAGTTCAGAGGTAGATCATTTTCACAGAAAATATAGATACATAATTAATATCTATGTGGAATGATTTCAATGTTGGAATCGTGCCACCGATGACTCTTCAAAATGGTGTAATGGTTAGACTGTGGGGTGTTTTTTATATCCGTACGGAACAGTGTGAAATTCATTAATCCGTACCCTTTTATTGTAAACAACTCTGTAATCTTTTTTCTGGGCTTTAATTACAATTTCTTTGGTGTTTGCATTTCTGACGATCCCCATATTGGCCACCAGATATAAAAAGCTGTTTGTAGGCCCTTTACATGTGCATGGGTTTGAACTTTACACAACGGTTAGATCATCGGCTACACGGAATCCTTCTTGACTATTAACATCGGTATTTTATTTGGTAAAACATAGGCTGTAATAATAAATGAAGAGGATGACGAATGACCGTCCATCGAGGAGAACGGCCACAGAAGAATGTTTCACATCACAGGATGAACACACCCATATATACCAAACAAAGATAACTATGGAGGGTTAAGGGGCTGTCAATCACAAGTGATTTCCCCAGCTCTCAGAAGTATCAATTGCAATACCTGCAGCCTAAATAGTGGCAGTAATTAGCACACTAATTACTTAGCTTGGAGTGTTTATATTAAAAAGCCTGAGAAAGTTCCAAAGTTAAATGAGTCCTTTGTTTGGTACATAATAGGATGACCACCCGTGATGTGTTTCATTTACACAATTAATCAGTTTCTTCACAACAATTAAATGTATTAATTATATCTCAAATATTTCTATCTAATGCTTGTGCGCTACTCTAGAATAATAAAAAAATCATTTTTCCAGAAGATGTTAAATTATAAATGCGGAGAATATCCCTTATTCCAGGTGGCATTGGCTTTAAGCTGTAAGTTGATAGTGTACTAGATAAAATATATTTTTTATGGGGCTTTTTTATATCCGTAGGGAACAGTGTGAAATTCATTAATCCGTACCCTTATATTGTAAACGACTCTGTTATATTTTTTCTGTGCTTTGGTTACAATTTCTTTGGTGTTTGCATTTCTGACGATCTTACGTGGTTCATTTTACGGTGACTGTTTGTGGACCAATCCCTTTAACCATATTTACCAACGTACCGTAATTGACGATATTTAAGGCGCTGCTGTGTAACATAATCCCGTACACTTTACAAGTAGTTTTGCTGGTATCCGTAATTATTGCGTAATTGTTCGGGCCACCGGAAACATACGTTTTGAGGTATTTAGAGTTGTCGTCAGCAATTTCATCCGTTAAATCTCCCAAGTATGACCCTAGAGGTGGTGACCATTCCCCATCTCTTTCAGTAAAAATACAACTATCGGTGTCGAAATAAAACCTGATCACCAAGCTTTTCTAATATAGAATATAATTTCAATCGCGCCCATCCGGTCGTGAATGCCGCGACCACGATGTTTGTGGTGTCGTTAACAGACACAAAATTATTGTTAAATTTATAAGTAATTTCTGCAAAGTGTTCGCCGTGAAAGTAAACATCCTTCATTTCAATTTGGTCACTTTCTAATACTTTGAAGGATGGTCAAAGTCAATCAGAATGTCCCTCCAATATGTACATACCTACACACATAAATAGACGTGTACTAGCTGCGTAATGTGTTCAGGCAAACACCCCCATGTCAGTCCTGAAACCTATATTATACACAATCAAAAAGAACAAAACGAAAAAGGAAAGCAAATTGTAATTATTGTTTTCCCAGTTCAATCTACCAATTTTGTTTCACTGGTGTTTTTGCTCTTCTTGGGTATTTTGACAGGTAATTGTTGTATTTTACGTCTATGATTGACATTACTGATTTACCTTTCCAGCACCTTTAATTTGTATAGAGTAGAGATCCTCTACCAATGATATATACAAATAGAGGAGAAGCTGGATAAACTGTGTTGCTCCTCAACTATTCTTACTTGTGCATGGATAAGTAGTCTTTCTAGTCCAAGACGAATCCGTCTACTAAAATGTTTTATCATTGAGACTTTTCTTTTATTACCAAGAATCAAGAAGTATCAACTTCTAACAAAAGACTCTCTCATCACTTTCTTCTGATGAAACCACAGGTTTTGCGCCGTGGTGATCTATCCTGATCTACATCACTAATTTCACTTTCATCTGATGTTGAGATGGGTTTGGCTTTGTGTTATTGGGATCCATCTTCATCAGCATCGCTTACATCACTTTCTTCTGATGAAACCACAGGTTTGGTTTTGTGCTGTGGCGATCTATCCTGATCTACATCACTAATTTCACTTTTATCTGATGTTGAGATGGGTTTGGCTTTGTGTTATTGGGATCCATCTTAATCAGCATCGCTTACATCACTTTCTTCTGATGAAACCACAGGTTTGGTTTTGTGCTGTGGTGATCTTTCCTTGTCTACATTAGACAATAACTCTCTATAACTCTATTATTCTTTTCATCTGTTTGACATTTCAGACGTTGCTGTCATTCACTTGATATCCGTCATTGAAATACCTACGGGTTATTATTTATGACGGCAACATACGCTTCTCTCATCTAACATGTGCTTCTCTCAAATCAATTCCAGTCCATATATTTGCCATCCATCACTGGCTGCAATGCCATTTCCACGTTGATGTTTATAATTATGTCTGGTGGTAGGTCCCCGAACAATAAACCATTGAACTCTCATCCACCATCTGTGCTTCTCTCCACTCAATTCCAGTCCATATAGTCGTAATCCATCACTGGCTGCAATGCCATTTCCCCATTGATATGTATAATTATTTCTGGTGGTAGGTCCCCCTACAATAAACCATTGAACTCTCATCCACCATCTGTGCACTCAATTCCAGTCCATATAGTCGTTATCCATCACTGGCTGCAATGCCATTTCCACGGTGATGTTTATAATTATTTCTGGTGGTAGGTCCCCCTACAATAAACCATTGAACTCTCATCCACCATCTGTGCTTCTCTCCACTCAATTCCAGTCCATATAGTCGTTATCCATCACTGGCTGCAATGCCATTTCCACGGTGATGTTTATAATTATTTCTGGTGGTAGGTCCCCAAACAATAAACCATTGAACTCTCATCCACCATCTGTGCTTCTCTCCACTCAATTCCAGTCCATATAGTCGTTATCCATCACTGGCTGCAATGCCATTTCCACGGTGATGTTTATAATTATTTCTGGTGGTAGGTCCCCAAACAATAAACCATTGAACTCTCATCCACCATCTGTGCTTCTCTCCACTCAATTCCAGTCCATATAGTCGTTATCCATCACTGTGGTGATCTTTCCTTGTCAACACGCCGAAGCCGAATGATGGCTTCCTGGTCCATGTAGGCAAGTATGCCATAAATATTTTAACTACATTAATGCCATATTATTGCTATCCCTTGGTTTAATGTGCAGTCCGATGTTACAACTTGTTGAGCCATGAAGAAAGTTTCTGCCTTGAAGTTTGTGGCGGTCGGCTGCATAAGCGAATAAGAAAGAAGAAAAAACCAAGGGATGCCATTGGATTTGGCCCGCGAATAAAAAATAGAAATACAAATTTAATCCGCCATCACGGGGCTCATGTCGCCGTGGAGCAGAGTGAGTGTGAAGATGATGTGATGTTACCATGTGTCGTCAGAAAAATATGCCACAGGACGTGATCTACCTCTCTTGTGTCTTGGGGATCCCTTCTAGGGGACGGGAACCCGGACCACGGTGTAGCACCAGGACGCACACGATTTATGGTACCGCATCGTCTGCTGGGGTGAGAAGGTGGTCCACTGTCCCGCCCCTTCAGGGTTAGAGTTCAGAGATAGATCACTTCGCAGAAGATATAGATATATATTATAGTAAACATATAATGTTGGATGACTTCACTGTTGGTATGACTCTTAAAAAATGGTGTAAGACTATGAATATATTGGGTTGCTCAGTTAAGTTTATATGCTCAAATAGCTAATATTGATTACTACCGTAGGTTAAATAGATCTAATTGGAGTATAATGGTTAAAATATGTTTCCATTAACTAATTGATCGTGAAAGAATCTTGACCGCAATTAGTTTGCGGTCAATGGAGCTTATTTAGCTACACTTTTTCAAATGAAATTCTTCCACCATAAGGCACACCATTAAGGGAAGCAAAGTTTCCACACGGGACCATGGCACATTAAAAGACGCTATAGCTAGCGGCATGGAAGCGTGTGCAAATCAATGCATTCCGATTATTTAATTGAAGTCATGTACAAATTTCTCAATGTGGTTTGACAAAGTGTGATGACAGGTTCGTGAAAGCAGTGGTAATAAAACTTCGTTATCAGTATTATTGAAAGTATGTACGCGAAATAATCTTACACAATTAATTTGGAGAGGTTCACAATAGAGGTCAGAATTGGATGATGATTTCAAAACAAACAAAAAACCTTATAGGGGCAAACAAACGAAAAAGTAACTCAGGGTTAGAACAAAATCTTGATTGGCATTGGCCTGACTTGAATAATAAAAATGGGTTAGCTCGCAATTGTATTTATGTATATATATTAAAACAACTGCGAACAATAGTTCAATACACATTACTAAATGCAATGAACTATATAATTGACAATTAATTTGGCATATCATTATACTAAACAAATGATACCGTAAATTAAAAAGTATATATCGAGCCTTCCGGCTGAATATAGGACAAATCTATTCTATGGATTAATATGGTATATATATGCTCTATAGCATGTTTTAGCTTCCCTTTATATTTCTTTTAAGTGATCGAAATAATCTATATAAGGGAAGCGAAACATATTACGGAAATGTGCTAACATTGTACAATTCTAAAAAAATAATAATAATAATTGCTAAAATCGCAACAATCATTTCAGAAACTGGAATGAAATATCTTATTTCATTGAATTATATTTAAATCAATTGTATTCTATTTCGTTGAATTATATTTAATTCAATTGTATATTCGGTCAAAAATAAAAGGGGGTGGTCATAAATTGAAATACCATATTTGTAGGTTTAAACAAAACACGCCTACCCGCGTGGCCGTCGCCAGCAAGTCGTCGCGTAGTGTTGGTTTTTGGTATTTTGGTATATGGGTCGTCAGTGTTGGGTCAATGGTCGTGGTCGGCCCGTAGTGTTCCGGGTAGACGGGACGTGCCCATGGCTCGGGGGGAGCGGGTAATGTGGGAACCCACGCCCGCAACTCCTCCGCCGTCGGCACGTTGCCGTCGGGGTTGTTGTTTTCGTCCTGTGGTCGTCTTGGGTAGCGCGCATACGCGTGACGAGGTGTCTGCGCTCTGCTGCCGCTACCTGATGGCAACCTGTCGTGTTGTACCATGAAGGGGGGTGGTCGTTGTTGTCTCGGCCACACATTGAGGCCTTGGCCTTCTCCCGGCTTTCATAAACGTTGTCGGCGGAGGTGTGGCTGAGTTTGCCCCCTGTCGAGGACAGGCGGGCCTGCCACGTGTTCATCCGGGAAGAATGGCTGTTGCTGTGACCTGGGAAGGGGAAGGAGAAGGAAGACGGGGGTAAATTAGTATGAGGGGGTGGCGAGGGGGTATTGGCGGTACCGCCTCTAAATCGTGTGATGGGCGCACACCCTCTTTCACTTCTAGTGGGTGTGGCGTATAGTCAGAGGGAGTAGGGTCATTGGCATATTCTTTTACTGGTTTTAATTTATTGAAATGCCATATCATTGGTCTTCCACCGACCTTCGATGGATCTATCAATTCAAATGTTCTTCCGTTAGGATGACATCTCTGAATAGTGTACGGGCCTAAATACCTTGGGGACAACTTCGAAGTTCTACGGGGGTTCTTTAGAAATACCTTATCCCCTACTTTGTACTCAATATATCGAGAGGTTGTATCATAGTATTTGGCCTGTAGCATCTGTGATCGTTCAATATTGGTCGTTGCGTGCGCGTGCGCGGCTTGTAGTTTTGCCGCTAACAGAGATGCATGATCTGTGTGAGTTACATTTGTATTGTGCAATGCATTAGGTTCAGAATGTAGCAAAACATTAATAGGTAACCTAGGTTGTCGGCCAAATAGCAGGTAATATGGACTGTATTGAGTTGTAGAATGGGTTTTACAATTGTATGTAAATTCTACCTGTTTCAATATGGTATCCCATTCTACTCCATATTGTTCCAAACGTCTTGCTAAGTGGTCTTTGAAAGTCCTATTTATTCTCTCGGCCTGACCGTCTGCAGAAGGCATATAGGGAGTGGTCCTAAGTTTGTGTAAACCATACAATTGACAAAGTTTTCGGAATAGATGCGATTCGAACTGACCACCTCTGTCAGTCAATATCGATTCCGGTACGCCAAAAGTGAGGACATAGTTTTCGAAAAAACATTCAGCAATTGTATTTGCAGTTTGATTTGGAACTGGAAATAACCGAATGTACTTAGTGAACATGTCATTGACCGTTACTACATCTATTTCCTTTCTTGGAAGTGGGCAATTCAGTTATGTCCATAGATACTTTTTGAAAGGGGCGTGTACTCTTGATAGGCATATTAAGGGGCGCGATATTTCGGGATCGGTTCAGCAAACTTTTGACAAATGACACATGATTTACAATGTTTCTCGAAATCTTTGTGCATTCTGGGCCAAAAGCAAAGTTTGCGCGCTGCATTGTATGCGGAATCTAATGATGCATGCCCTGATGACATTGATCCATGATAGTGGTGTAATATTATAGGAACCCATGATTTCGGAATAACTAACCTATCGGTCGTTTCACCTTGAGGGGTTTTATGCCTATAATAGAGTACTCCACTATCACTTATTGTACAGTCAGAGTAAGAGGACTTGAAAGATTTGATCCATGGGTCATCGGACTTGGTCAAATTAGTAGGCCTAGGATTGGAGGTTAGCCATATCTTAATTGCTTGTATTATTGCGGGGTCGTAATTCTGGGCATTCAGTAGCTCCTTAGATTGACTTTCTAAAAATGCATTGGATTGACTCAAGGACTGGGCATTCAACAATTGGGGGTTGGGAGGCATGACAGTGTATAGAGCATTTACCACTGGGTTAGGTCTAGGATTTATTGATTCATTTAGGCCTATTGGTATATCAGCGGTTGTCATGCCTACATTGGTGTTTTTCTGAGACCTAATTTTCAAATCGTATGCCTCTTGAACACTATCCGGATGGCGGGATAGTTGGTCTGCATTGATGTTCGTAGACCCTGGTTTGTATTTTATTTCCCAATCTAATGGATCAATTTCACTGATCCATCCGACTCCGTCTATTGTGAGGATCTGCAAGATTCGAAATGTCTAGAGTACGTATACTAAGTAGAGGGCAGTGGTCAGTGTATATTAAAAACTTTGCACCCGCCAAGTAATGCTTGAATTTTCGAATTGACGCAACGATAGCCCAAAATTCGCGGTCAAATGCGCAGTATCTTTGTTCTGTCGCGCTAAGGGCTGCCGAGTGGTAGGCAATTACCTTTTAGTATGTATTACCATCTTGAATTTGTGACAAGACTGACCCAACTGCATTGTTTGACGCATCGCAGGTTAATATATGTGACCCGTCACGTCAAAATGGACATGTTGGAGGCCCGGGTCAAATCTGAAGTATTGGTATAACTTGAAAGAGCACATTTTAAGCTTTGAAATGATACCATGTTGAAGGTAATCAGACTTTGTAAACACAAGATATGATTTGAAGAAGCATGTTTTTTTCTATTTTTTTTATTATATTTCACCAAATATATTGGCCTCTATTTCAAAACTGCGTTTGCCGACAACATGTCCTTTTTGACGCGACTGGTCACTTATATGGTAATTCGGAATCAGGGTGAGTTACAATTGGGCTAGATATTAATTTCTCACGCAGTGAATTGAATGATGTTTCACATTCATTTGTCCAATTGAATGACACATCCTTTCTGGTTAGGGCATTCAATGGATTAGCTAACTTCGCAAAACCTTCTACAAACCTACGATAGTAACCAGCTAGGCCTAAAAATCCTCGAACCTGTTTAACATTCTTTGGTCTTGGCCAATCTTTTACTTTGTCTAAGTTATGGGGGTCTGGTTGGACACCTTCACTGGACACAACATGACCTAAGAATTTGACTCGCTGTTTGAAAACTTGGCACTTGTCTGGACGAAGAGTCAAGTTTGCACGCCTGAATCTTATAAATGTTTCCCTAAGGTTATCATATTGTTCCTGAAATGACTTTGCAAAAAACACAAACATCGTCAAGGTAAGTTACACAAGTATTGAAAGTCAACCCCTTCAAAACCCTATCCATTAAATATGCGAATGTACCAGGGCTATTCTTGAGGCCTTGAGGCATGACCTTAAATTCGTATAAACTAGTCCCTGTTGAAAATGCTGTCTTGTGTGCATCTTCGGGTGCCATGCCAACTTGGAAAAACCCACTAGCAAAGTCTAAACATGAAAACCATGTGTTTTGAGATAAGCGGTCAATTAAGTCATCAGCTCTAGGTAATGGAAATGCATTATTCACGGTTTGTGCGTTCAAGCGGCGAAAATCAACTGTCACCCGATACTCACCCTTGTTTTTCTTTTTAACTAACAGTAGAGGACTACTGTAAGGGCTATCAGAGGGTTGAATTAAATCATTGTCCAGTAATAAGTCTATTTGTTTGTCAATTTCAGATCTGAGTTTTGGGGACACTCTATATGCTCTTTGTTTAATAGGCCTACCATCGCCAGTGTCTATGGTGTGTTGCACAATATCTGTGCGACCATAAGGCCTATTGGGGGTAGAAAATATGTCCCTAAATTCAAATATCAGGTCATTGTTTCAACTGTGTTGGTGACAAATCTGAATCACTTAATTCAACTTTGGGCATACTATCATCCAAATACTCAGGAATGTCTTTCGTGGCATCATGGGAATTAGGCCTATCGGAATTTTGAATACAATGTATTTCATAAGCATCATCGCCTTTGTTATCGAGGGGATGAAGGGAACCTAGTTGTTCATCAGTTTGTATAATATGAGTAATGTCACTACAATTCATGATCGGTATTTCAATATGATTACCCTGTGTGCGGAATACACCATGGGGAATGTGAATAAATTCATCCTCAAATACTGGTTCAAAAAAACCGTTATATTCGTGATTGATAACCTGAACATCGTGTAAAATGACAGGATGAATTTTAGCACGTACCATTAAGGTTGATTGCGCAGGAATGGTCACATTTTCACTGAAAGAAACTTCTCTAATTCCAGGATTAGTCTCATTAACACATAGGTATGGGATTGTATCAGATCGGTGAATAAGATAACTCTCTGGCCTGTTAATAATTACCTTGTTGTGAAGTATCCAATCGTCACCAAGGAGAATAGGATGAATATTGGTATATGCTTTGATGACATGAAAAGTCTGTACTATAATTGAGTTACCTATGCATATATTAATATTCGTGGTACCTAAATTCGGCAGGGGGTGTCCAGAAATGGATAGTAATTCAGTGTTAGGTTTCACAATCGGGGTATATACCTGTGAATTTAATTGTCGTAAAACATCCTCTCTTATAAGTGACACGTCTGACCCGCTATCAACAAACGCCTGTACTTTACATCCCTTAATATTAAGCATAATATATCTAGTATATTTACATATTACAGGGGTGTCATTTGAGGTGCTATGAAATGCACGCCTATGTGGGCATTGTTTGTTAGGGGTCAGATCATCTTGCTTAATGTTTCTTGAATGTTCAGGAATGTTCATTTTCTCAGCCCTCATGCCATTTGAACCAAGGTTGAGGGCCCCTATTAGTTTCCCTATTCATTCTTTTTATTACCGTCGAAACTGACACTACGCTGTTGGGTGCGGACTGGTGACGCGCTTCGATCTCTGACAAATTCAGGTTTCTTTAGAATGCCAGGTGATCGTGAGCGGTACTGATTGTGTCCATTGCCACCGTAGTGTCTAGGTCGATATGTTGAATCGTTCCTAGTATCAGGTCCACGACGTGCGTAATGGTTCGGGGCGGAATTAGACCTATTCATATTATTGTTGTAGGGCGACCTATGGTGCGGGGATTGGGATCGATTATAATCCCTATTACCTGACGGGGACCTGCTGTAAGTATTAGGCCTATTACCGTATACATTGTATGGTTTGTATGCGTTCGACCTGTCATAACTACTTGGCGTATACCCGCCGCGGGATCTATAGTTAGGCCTATTCCCATCATGTCCATTATAATTAGGCCTATCATTGTATCTTTCGTTAGACCTATCGCGTTCATTAGGCCTGTCATAAAAGCTCTGCCGCTCGTTTGACTTGTCCTTAGCATTGGGCCTATCATAGTAGGGGGAACCTGATCGTTCGTCATGGTGGACAGGTTTACTAAAGGGTGTATCCCTCCTCCTATCGAGTTCCTACCTCGCTCTATATTCCATGAACTGATGAATTTATCCTGTTCGATTTTCATTTCATTCATTTGCTTTATTAAAAGGCTCATGTCTGATTCATATTCATCATTGGGTGAGCTCTGACTATGTTGAGTGGGGGTTACAGGTTGTTTTTCTTTTATTTGTGCCACCTGGGCGGGGATATTTAAATCTGGTGTAACTGTAAGGGGGAATTGAAATTGGTGTGTCTGGGCCTGTGAATACTGAACATGTGCCCTCTCAGAATTCTTTACAGTCTGGACGGCTTCCGCTATCGTCCGGACGTCAAACTCATAGCATCGTCCCCTCAATACAGGGCTCAGGCCCGCCAAAAATCTTCGTAACAACTCACCCCCTAACTGCCCGTCATTGTATGTCGGGAATGCTAGCATGCAATCGTTTCTGATGCATGCTAGGTAGACCTCAACATTCTCATTTGGTTTGCGCGGACGCGCCTCTAAATTATCTCTGAACAATCTGAGGTATTCCTCGTTGCTAAAAACTCGGCACAGTTCTGCCTTAATCAATTGGTAGTTTGTTTTTACCACATCGGGTTGGCTGTTATATACTGTGTAAGCGTCGCCTGCCAATAAATTTGGCAGGCAGTTTACCAGGGTGTCTTCGATATTGCCCCCTTCGTTGACGGGTTGGACAGAATGTTCCAACCTCGTCAACCAGGGTGCAATGGTGTCACCAGGGAGTCCATTGAATGTTGGTGGTAATTGCAAATTAAGCCTGAAATTAGCCATTGTTACCTTTTTAGTAGAATTATCAATATCAAATCAATATTCATGTATATATACTAAGATATAGGTCATGCAATGTATCGAGTAAATGGTTAGTGTTTAAGTTGTACTATATAACTACAGTTACGGGTAAAGTAATTAGGGGGGATTACTGTTGAATGATTAAAAATTAGTTGGAAGTTGGTGATGAGGTGACAGTCGCAACTGGCATATCAATAACCGATGGGACAAATGTAGCCAAGGATGTATGGTTAATTTTAAGGTCGTATAGTCTTACTGTCAACGTGGAGGGTGAAACATGTGTCCAAATGATGCCTATCGAAAGTGTTTGGTAATAGAATTGCTGTATTTCTGTACACTGAACCGCTGTTAGTTGTTCCCACAGTACAATAATAACTGCAGAAAAATCATTTGGAGGAAGGATATTTGGGCGATGCTCAAAATTTAATTGAACATATTGAGGTTGAATTCTGTTCAACGGGAGTATGCTTGGAAAACGGACATTGTTTGAACGTTGCATACTGAATAATAAAATTTTGCGGCCAAAAGTTTTTAAAAAAATTTAGGGTAAATTTGATTTGTTTCTTATATTTTATTTACTTTTATTTATTTCAATGGTCGACTGAAGAGTCTGAGTCAGACCCAGAGGATTCTAATTCTGGACCGTCAAGTCCTGGAGCATTATGGGTTAATATTGGTGTGCTAAACTGCACTTTAAGGCTATGACGTTCAATGTCGTCGGCGTCCAGAAAAACGTGACAAGACGATTCGATGACGTCACATCTGTCGGCCATGAATGAAACAATTAGCTCGCATTGTTGGTGTGACTCTAAGGACGGGAAAACAATTTTTATGTCCGCCAAATTGATAGGGCCAGGGATAACCTCTCCCTCAAACCTAATGTATGCCCACAGAAAAACACAATGAAATTGTGGTGGGTACGGGGCAGGAAGTATGGCAGTTATCATAGCGTTATTAGGCCTAACGTTTAAAAGAAAAGGGGGATTAAAATTGTTACAACCAAAAAAAAATGACTGGCGATTTTATTTATTTTTATTGTGCATTTTTATTTATTCAGTGGTACTAGATACTGTGTTGTCTGCATTTTGTGCAGTTAGCACGATTGTTTGTGAAGCCACAGTATGTGCTACTGGTGACTTGTAGTGAACATGGAGTAAATGGCCAGGTTGGCCTGGTAATGCACGCTCGTCATCATTATCAAAACAAACTGAGTGTGTTAAACTGCAATTATGACACTGTTCAATTGCACTCAAAACGTGAGCACACACGTTGTGATCTGACAAATCAAAGGCTAGTTTGATTGTGAGGTGTGGTACATTATTAAAATAATCAAACTCGGCTCCATAAATATGGAAAGATAGATTAGTGTCAAATGGAGTTTGAACTTCAAATTTAAGAGGCATGGCCTACTTAAACAGAGAAACAAAATTATTTAACCTAAGCGGCATTTTATTTTTATAACCATGTTTAACTAGTGAGCAACTTAAGCAACCCTAATATATCACAGCCTTACCTTGTTTCATCCACTGAAAAAACTGGAGAATCCATGGTGTAACAAAAAGGTGTCGCTTGAAGACTGAAGAAAAAGAAGCCGCCAAATTGGCCACCAGATATAAAAGGCTTAAAAGCAACCCTTTACATGTGCATGGGTTTGAACTACTTGAAGATTGAAGAGTCTACTTGAAGATTGAAGAAATACTACTTGGAGTCATAAGTTAGTTTTAACTGGCAGTGTGTATTTTATTAGAATCAAAGTAACCACTTCTGTTAGGGCAGAAGGAAGGAACACTCGCTCTCAATATGAACACGTTCTTTATATAGGGAACTCCTGAGACTGAAAGTCCACTTGGTCATATGTGATGTCTTATGTGAAATCCATGGAGCTGTTGTAGCAGACATTTGTCTTCATTTATCATAGGGTGATGCTCTATGCAAAGTCCATGGTGCTGTCGTAGCCGTTGCCGTTGTCATTGCTGTCGTAGTCATTGTCATTACCGTTGATGTTGTATTGCAAGCCATTTGCAATATTGTCGTTATCATCTGAGACTACAGGTATATTACTCAGGTTATCATGGTTATTGTTGGAGCTGTCACTGTTATATTGCAAGCCATTTACAATAATCATGATAATACAGAAGAAGTTGCTTGCTGTTACAGTAGCCGTTATAGTAGCCGTTGTTGTTATCCGCTGTTATTAGCCGTTGTTGTTATTAGCCGTTGTGTTTCAGCCCCATATTGGCCACCAGATATAAAAGGCTTAAAAGCAACCCTTTACATGTGCATGGGTTTGAACTACTTGAAGATTGAAGAGTCTACTTGAAGATTGAAGAAATACTACTTGGAGTCATAAGATAGTTTTAACTGGCAGTGTGTATTTTATTAGAATCAAAGTAACCACTTCTGTCAGGGCAGAAGGAAGGAACACTCGCTCTCAAGATGAACACGTTCTTAATATATAGGGAACTCCTGAGACTGAAATGGATTGAAATCCCAAGTAATCATCCCAGCACTCACACGTATAGATTACCCCTTCTGGGTGAACAGAAGGAGTAAACTATTGTTAATTGTGTGTTAATTAGTAAAGGCTGGGATGACCACTTGTCGGTCTGTGTTAAGTCCATAGTGGGAGGGAAGCTCCACGAAAGGCCTATTGTTTTTGTATATAGAAGCGTGAACATCTGAGAGCTTGTGTTTCCTTGGTTATCATGGGAATAATGTTTAATTTAAAAGCAGAGTCTTTCTGTCTTTATAAATGGCAATGCATTTATATAATGAAATAATTGTGATATATATATTTATATATATGATTGTTAATGCTACCCTTACATGAACACGCTCTTATATACAAAACTTTTGGGACAAGTGAATTGTAATCACAAGTAATCATCCCAGAATTCACATATAGATTACCCCTTCTGGCAAAACAGAAGGAATAAGCTATTGTTAATTGTGTGTTAATTAATAAAGACTGGGACAGCCACTTGTGTTTATGGTGGTTATGGCTGGTGGTGGTGACGGCCTGCTATCAACCGGTGGTGGTGAGACCGCTGGTGGTGGTGACGGCCTGCTCATCGGTGGGGGTGGTGATGGGCCTGCCCGAAAAATTAAAGTATTTTCCTCTGTACTTGTAGAAATACCCTTGACGTCTCATCGGCAAACTTGACCGCCCACACCTCTCAGAGAACTTCCTGCTGAAGAAGAAGAAGAGAAAAAAATTGTTTTATTTCTACGAGGTTGGTTTGTTTCTCTTTGTTTATGTTTTGTCAAATCCTAGGGAGGTGAGCTAAGGGTTTTCTTGGTGCATCACTCAATACACTATGCAATGGCAGCTTTTGTTCCACTGGTGTGCCATCAATTCCAGGCGGTTGTTAAACATCGCAATCAGCAACGCCTTTTCACCTCATCATCTACATGTATGACTAATTCTTCTTATCATCAGCTGCTTTTATACACTCTGATAGATTTTGCACTATGAAATTGTCCATGTTTCTAGCGAGTGTTTCTATGGGTAGGATGTAGCGATCACGCCAAATATAAACACTATACTAAAGGTGGGGGAAACGTCTTTCTTCAGCCATGGTTAACAAATGAATGCGATGAAACGTGACTGGGTGGCAGTTAATATTACAATTCTTCTAACATTCTTCTTTGTGTTTATCTTGTTATTAATAAAAGTTCAACTCTGAGAAATATCTTCTGGGCAAACATGGGTCTGGGAGACGTATCGATTGCATCCGCTACAGGGATTGGTATAAACTCCCGACAAACAAGGGGGATGAGGAAGATGGCTGAAGTATTGTGGTTCTATATATCAAATCATGGGCAGGGTTTCGTATAGGAGAGTTCTCTATATCCCCTAAAGATGTATTGCTCTCGAGTCCTGCTTCCAACCCGCTCCAATCGGTAGTGATGTTGATATAAAAGGCTGTTTCGGGCCCCTTACATTTGCATGGGTTAGTCTACTTAAAGATTGAAGAAACACTCGGAGTCATAAGTTTTAACTGGCAATATACTATTGTGTGTAATTTATTTGAACCATTCAGAGTAACCACTTCTACTCAAGGCAGAAGGAATGAACACTGGCTCTCAAGATGAACACGTTCTTATATAGAGAACTCCTGAGACTGAATGAATTGAAATCACAAGTAATCATCCCAGTACTGCACACGTATAGATTACCCCTTCTGGCGAAACAGAAGGAATAAACTATTGTTAATAATTGTGTGTTAATTAGTAAAGGCTGGGATGACCACTTGTCGGTCTATGTTAAATCCATAGTGGGAGGGAAGTTCTATGAAAGGCCTATTGTTTCTGTATATAGAAGCGTGAACATCTGAGAGCTTGTGTTTCCTTGATTATCATGGGAATAATATGTTTAATTTAAAAGCAGAGTCTTTCTGTCTTTATAAATGGCAATGCATTTATATAATTAAATAATTGTGATATATATATTGTTAATGCTACCCTTACATACATGTAGGCATGTCTACTGTCATTCTTGATGTTGGTGTGGAGTTGGTTCTTTCTTCTGATGGAACCCTGGCCCCAATTCTGTTTCGCTATTAATGGGGAGACAAATAAATCAATATAAGTCTTGATCGGTTAATATGGTTCTATATAACAAATCATGGGCAGGGTTTCGTATAGGAGAGTTCTCTATATCCCCTAAAGATGTATTGCTCTCGAGTCCTGCTTCCAACACGCTCCAATCAGTTGTGATGTTGACACCCTCTTGGCAAGGAGTAGAATAAGCTTCCATGAATGCACTCTCTAAAAAGAAAGAAATACACAGTAAAAACTGTTAAATTTTCTAGAATAAAAAAAAAAAATCATTTTTCCAGAAGATATTAAGATTATAAATGCGGAGAATATCCCTTATATCAGGCGACATTTGGCTCCAAGATGCAAGTTGGTAGTGTACTAGATAAAATACATTTTTATGGGTTTTTTTTATACATTTTAGGTCCGCACTTTACAAGTTGTTTTGCCGGTTTCAGTAATAAGTCGTAATTCTTCGAGCCACCGCTTACGTACGTACGCTTGATGGTAATTTGAGTCCTCGTCCGCAATTTCGTCCGCGTTAAATCTCCCAAGTATGAACCTAGAGGTGGTGACCATTCCCTTCTTCTCTTTCAATAAAAATACAACTATCGGTGTCAACATATAATACCCGATCACCGAGCTTCTCTAAAATAGAGTATCATTTTAATCTCATTATCCGGTCGTGAATGCCGCGACCATGACGTTCGTGGTGTCGTTAACAGACACAAAATTCTCGTTCAATTATAAGTAATTTCGGCAAAGTGTTCACCGTGAAAGTGAACATCCTTCATTTCAATTTGGTCACTTTCTAGCACAGATCCAGTGGCACAGCTGCTGTCCATGTCAATGTAAGGCTTCAAATATGACAAAATCAGCACCACTGATACTGGTGAGGACTCTTCAATGTGAAGATCAAATGAGCACTTTTAAGTTGCCCCCCCCCCCCCCCCCCCCCCCCCCCCCCAGGTCCTGAGGAATAATGCCAAAAGACGATGTATCGGTGCTAGTCTTCTCATGGGTCATGTTTTCGGGTGATATGTAGGTTATCGGCATGTTTCCATGCAAGTTCGCACACCAATCCGTGGATCCAGCATACCATCCTCGGCCAGACTCTTTGTTTTTAACAATAATCAATATATCCTGATTACAGCCATGGGGTCTCAAAGCCCTGCTGTAGCTCCTCCACTTGTTTCTTTAAAGATAGCTTTCGTCTTTTCCTTCTTGCTTCCAATTCCTTCTTTCCTCTCTGTTCCTCTTGTTTCAGTTTTAGAAGAATTCCGGGTAAAGAAAATTCCTTCACCCGAAAATTCCTTCACCCAAACATTCCTTCACCAGAAAATTCCTTCACCTGAAGAAAAGTCCTTTCTTTCTAGGGTGAGGTACTGTCTGCCATTGGATTGGATGGAGTATCAGTGTTTGATAACTTCGATGTTGATGGGGGTATTTACTGTCTGCGATGTGGATGGAGTATCGGTGTATGATGTTGATGGGGTATTGCTATTTGATATATCAATGTCAATTTCTATCACTGGGCTTGCTGGTCTATCAGTCTGAACCCGAATCTCAAAAAAATTCACTGTGCGCTCCAACAATATTCCAAGTCCGCAGACATGACTCACCTGATAAAAAAATTGCCTAGATTGTAAATAATGCCACCTCCTTGACGAGAATATCTGGTGCTGACTGTGGTAGCACGAATGCGAACTGCGGATCAGTGTAGCTCCCCGGACTAATTGCTCGTCCTCGGCACGGGGAGGATTTGATGAATTCATGACACTCCAATCTACCTTTTGTTCATGTATTTGTTAAGAGGTACAATTCTTTCATTGCCCTTGACATGAAATTCATCCCTTGGTCTGATTGTATTTGTTCAGGTAACCCTCATTCAGAAAAGAATTCACAAAGGGCTTGGGCCACCGACTCTGCTGTTATATCTTGAAGGGTTTCGCCCAGGGGTATCGTGTATCGTAGTCTATTACAGTTAGAATATAAGCTTTCTTATTTTTAGACCTTGTATTGGGCCCAAAATGTCTAATTCCTATTTTGGCCATTCGCTTGCCTACAATTGGTTGAAGGGGTGCCCTATTTGGGATGTGGAATTTTGCCTTTTTTTTACAAATATCACAAGTCCTACAATATTTAGCTACATCTGCAAATATTCCTGGCCAATAGAATGAAGCAAGGATTCTGTGTTTAGTCTTGTTTATCCCAAGATGTCCCTACATTGGGATATCATGGGCAAGTTTCAAAATTCCAAGTCTAGATTGTTGTGGGACAACGATTTGATCAATTGATTCTTACCTTACGTTCCATTCTGCACTCATCAGAATTCTCATGTTAGCTACATGTACCTCCTCTTTGACGATAGTAAGATGCTGATCTTGTTTCCAATGGTCAAAAGTTTCTCCTTGGAATCAAATAAAGACATGGTTGAACTACCTCCTCTTTGATGATAGAGAACTCGTGTCACATTTCTTGTAACGCAAAAACCTCCTTTGTTTCCAATGGTCAAAGGTTTCTCCTTGGAGAACACGGTTAACGATTTGGCTACATCAATGAGCGTACCCCAGTGTTTCGTAGACAGCAAATCAAATAAGGACATGGTTGAACTACCTCCTCTTTGATGATAGAGAACTTGTGTCGCATTTCTTGTACCGCAAAAACCTCCTTTGTTTCCAATGGTCAAAGGTTTCTCCTTGGAGAACACGGTTAACGATTTGGCTACATCAATGAGCGTACCCCAGTGTTTCGTAGACAGCAAATCAAATAAGGACATGGTTGAACTACTTCCTCTTTGATGATAGAGAACTCGTGTCGCATTTCTTGTAACGCAAAAACCTCCTTCTGTGATAGCATTTTGCTAAATAAGATAGTCTGCATTCATCAGAATTCACATGTTAGCTACCTCCTCTTTGACGATAGAGAACTCGTGTCGCATTTCTTGTAACGCAAAAACCTCCTTTGTTTCCAATGGTCAAAGGTTTCTCCTTGGAGAACACGGTTAACAATTTGGCTACATCAATGAGCGTATCCCAGTGTTTCGTAGACAGCAAATCAAATAAGGACATGGTTGAACTACCTCCTCTTTGATGATAGAGAACTTGTGTCGCATTTCTTGTAACGCAAAAACCTCCTTTGTTTCCAATGGTCAAAGGTTTCTCCTTGGAGAACAAGGTTAACAATTTGGCTACATCAATGAGCGTACCCCAGTGTTTCGTAGACAGCAAATCAAATAAGGACATGGTTGAACTACTTCCTCTTTGACGATAGAGAACTTGTGTCGCATTTCTTGTACCGCAAAAACCTCCTTTGTTTCCAATGGTCAAAGGTTTCTCCTTGGAGAACAAGGTTAACAATTTGGCTACATCAATGAGCGTACCCCAGTGTTTCGTAGACAGCAAATCAAATAAGGACATGGTTGAACTACTTCCTCTTTGACGATAGAGAACTCGTGTCGCATTTCTTGTAACGCAAAAACCTCCTTCTGTGATAGCATTTTGCTAAGTAAGATAGTCTGCATTCATCAGAATTCACATGTTAGCTACCTCCTCTTTGACGATAGAGAACTCGTGTCGCATTTCTTGTACCGCAAAAACCTCCTTTGTTTCCAATGGTCAAAGGTTTCTCCTTGGAGAACAAGGTTAACAATTTGGCTACACCAATGAGCGTACCCCAGTGTTTCGTAGACAGCAAATCAAATAAGGACATGGTTGAACTACTTCCTCTTTGACGATAGAGAACTCGTGTCGCATTTCTTGTAACGCAAAAACCTCCTTCTGTGATAGCATTTTGCTAAGTAAGATAGTCTGCATTCATCAGAATTCACATGTTAGCTACCTCCTCTTTGACGATAGAGAACTCGTGTCGCATTTCTTGTAACGCAAAAACCTCCTTTGTTTCCAATGGTCAAAGGTTTCTCCTTGGAGAACACGGTTAACAATTTGGCTATATCAATGAGCGTATCCCAGTGTTTCGTAGACAGCAAATCAAATAAGGACATGGTTGAACTACTTCCTCTTTGACGATAGAGAACTCGTGTCGCATTTCTTGTACCGCAAAAACCTCCTTTGTTTCCACTGGTCAAAGGTTTCTCCTTGGAGAACACGGTTAACGATTTGGCTACATCAATGAGCGTACCCCAGTGTTTCGTAGACAGCAAATCAAATAAGGACATGGTTGAACTACTTCCTCTTTGACGATAGAGAACTCGTGTCGCATTTCTTGTAACGCAAAAACTTCCTTCTGTGATAGCATTTTGCTAAGTAAGATAGTCTGCATTCATCAGAATTCACATGTTAGCTACCTCCTCTTTGATGATAGAGAACTCGTGTCGCATTTCTTGTAACGCAAAAACCTCCTTTGTTTCCAATGGTCAAAGGTTTCTCCTTGGAGAACACGGTTAACAATTTGGCTACATCAATGAGCGTATCCCAGTGTTTCGTAGACAGCAAATCAAATAAGCACATGGTTGAACTTTTGTTGTGCAACCTTGCCTTTTCAAGTAACCGGGGAGAAGTCCAAGAAGCTCTAGTTCCTTGGCTTTGTTGGCCTCTCTTAGTGTTTCTAAATCAATTAAGGAAGTTTTTGATTTGATTTTTTGAATTTTGTGAGTGCTGTAATTATTGAACTATTAATCAAATGCATATAAAAGTGTACATTTTTGGAAAGGAAATGGATCAGAGAATCCAAATTTGGCATCAATTTTGACCAAAAAAAGTAGATTTCTTGAGAAAATCACAAAATTCACTTTTTTGACCCAATTTTTTTTGAACAAAGCTAACAAAAATAATTTTGAGTAAAAAATGGCCAAATCACTTTATAATGATGTTAAGACACTAATGACGGGACGATTTATTTATTTTTAAAACCTAATCTAATATTTTTGAAAATGTTGACCTTTTTGCCAAAAAACGTGAAAAATTGATTTTTAATTTTTTTTGACACTTTTTTGTCAAAATTTCAAAAAATATTGGATTAGGTTTTTAAAAAAAAATTGTCCCTTCATTAGTGTCTTAACATCATCAGCAAGAGATTTGAACATTTTTAACTCAAAATTTTGTTTGTTAGCTTTGTTCAAAAAAATTGGGTCAAAAAGGTATACTTTTATATACATTTGAGTCATGGTTCAATAATTACAGCACTAACAAAATTCAATAAAAAAACTTCCTTAAGTCCCCCCTTAACTCGTCATGTTTGTTCTTTTCAGCTAGCATGTCTGAATTTTGGTCTTGTCATAACTATTGTGTTTTAAAGATTTGAGTCTGTCCTCGAGGTATCTAATTGGTTCCGTCTTTTTCATCATTGGTCACTTGAAATGTATAATCTATTCTGTGATCCGCATGTTCACTATTCGAGGCATTGTCACATACGTCCTATTGGTCATGGTCATCCAAACTATAATCACGTGAACTTGCCATGGTGTATCTGAATGTCGTAATAGTATTCTTAATTGTAGTGTCTGAGTCTGAATGCCTCAATGTCTGAATATCTTAAAGTTCTCCTTCATCTACCGGGTGGTTCAAAATAAAGTTGACCCAAGTTCAAAGTAATTTTTCAACCACATTTAAAGGTTCAGAGAATTTGTGTTTACTTAGTCTTAATAAGCAGTAAGTTTTGCAATTATCCTGTAAAGATGGCACGTTTAGCTTGTGTGGTTCTTCAGATATGATTCATTACAGAAAACATGTACAAAACTGACTTGTCCACGGGAGCGTCATTTAGTTTTTGTCTTAAAAAAACAGCATGCTCTAGTTTCAGAATTGAAAAGCCCGCCCTGACAAAGTATCCCAATCTCTTTGCTTATGTGCCATTCACATTCAACAAAGAAACGTAGATACGTATAGGTAGGTAATGTCAAGCACCAGACAGATGTTTCAGATGTCTCCTTTTTTCTTTTTCTCCTATTTTTACAATTTGTGCACAAAGTCCACTTTGTGCATTCCATCTCTACTAAAGGACGCTCCCGTGGCCAAGGCAGTTTTGTGTATGCTTTCTGTAATGAACCATATCTGAAGAACCAACAAAGAGAAATGTACCATTTTATCAGGATAATTTCAAAACTTACTGCTTTTTAAGACTAAGTAAACATAAATTCTCTGTAACTTTAAATGTGGTTGAAAAATTACCTTGAACTTAAGTCAACTTTTTTTTGAACCACCCGGTATATGTCTTGGAAGCCCAATTTTTGATTTTGGTAGCTTCCCCTTACTGGGCTAGATGACCAGCATATCCACTCTCTCCCCAATACCAACTTCCTTATCACTTCCTCTATTGTCTACTTCTGCTTTCTCTTTGGATGCAGGGTATTGAGGGAGGGCTCTCATATATCAAACAGGGGTGTAAGAATTCACTCTTTTAAGATTATTTCAACTCTTTTTATTTATTTCTAATGCTAAAGCTTCAGCTTTTATTTTCAGCTCACAATTTGTTTGGTGTTTTCATTTCAGGTTTTTGTTTGTGCTTTGAGATCTTTCTCTTTTTTGTGTGAGCTCTCACACCCCTGATCAAAATGAAATAAGTGTCATCAAGCACTAGCAACTATCAAACATAAATGATTTGACAGTGTTTTTAACCAAAGGTTTTGTCACACACGGGTTTGGCACTATTGTAAATTGTAAATGGGATTTTACCTCTTTCATAAGATTTCCTGAATTCAAAATCAGCTACACCATTTTGATGATAAATTTAACATAACACATACAACTTTTATTTTGGGGAGAAAACACAATAGGCTTTTGTATATTTTTGTTTGTTAATTACTACACCAAGCAAAAGGACTTAATGAACAATACGGCACACAGTATTATATTTCTTTATAAGGGGTTGTCATTGCCCAATGGATCCCTGTGAATGACCATTATGCTGTTATAGGCTTAAGTTTATCATAAAAGGGCAAACTTTCAACAAATAGATATACATGGTTACTACATGTATTATTGTGTAGTGGTTGTGTTTATTCAAACGCTAGTTATGTGTATATCAATGCAAGTGAAATAGCAGATTGAGTTTCAAAAATATCTTTCAAATGTCTTAACAGGTGTAATTATTTCCATATCCGTTGCACCATATTTATAATGCAATTTGTAAGGCATAGTAGTGATATTGTAAGTACTATGTTTAGATAAATTTATGATATTCAAATGTTGTGGTCTACAGTTTGATCAGTTCCAAACTGGCGAAGCCTCATTACACCAGCGAAAGAATACAGAAGGAAGCGGTGCACACCAGGGGGTGCACATGAGCGGCAACCAGCAAACTGAACTGCGCATCATGTGTGACGCGTGCATGGGGCCAAAACTGTGTGTGTGTGGCCATGGCCATAATCGTGCATGTAACACTTGGATTACATTTTCGTGTGGAGTGATAAAAACCAAAACTTTCTCGCCAATTTGGAACTGATACTATATGAAGATCTTGAATATTCCGATTCTGTGTGTGAACATATTACATTGCCATCTTTACTTAATTTCAAGAGATATTTTAATGTAGGGGTGTGTGTGTATTCATTTTTGTTCAAGTAGAAGGTCTATATAAACTTTGCCTGTGATATACTTGCAGTGTAACACGTATTATTGTTATAACATATTATGTAATATATCGTCAGCCTGCTTCGATAATTGCCTAACTCATTTTTTCTAGTTCTTAGAAAACAACAAAAGTATGAAACCTGTTACCTTTGTACCTGTTACTCATTTTGCATTATTGATGGATGGATTTCATTATGTGGAATGTGACTTGTATTGTTGATGGCCTCGATTGGCGTGCATGGATGCACTAATCCAAGTCATATAGAAACAGATGAACACAGCCATACAATAATGTGATTAATTCCATGGATTTGTCAATGCAAATTCAATAATGCAAAATGAGTAACATGTTCGAGTGGTCTGGTGGCCCTTTTGCAACAAATCTCTTCATTTATCAACACTTTTGATTGGTCAATGACTTAGATATTATAACAGCATGTGCATAATGTAATGAAGTCATGATTTATGCAAAAAACTCAATTTTGCTGAAAAGTGAGTTAGGCAATTATCGAAGCAGGCTGACGATATTATGTCACAGGTGCATACTGTAAAACCAGATATGTTCGTGAGTTTAAAATTTCATGAATCAGCAATACCGGACCACCGGTACTGTCCTAATTCAGGCTTGATAATTTCACGAATGTAAACTTTGCAATGCACTGCCACAAGGTAGATTGGAAATATTTGTGGCATGACATTTTCGGGAGTAAGGAAATTTAAAGGCACGCAAACATTTCTGGTTTTACAGTAGTACTTGATATATAGCATGGCACATTGGCAATTATATCTAGTATGTTACACAGAAGTGAACACCCCAACTTCTTCTGCAAAACGACCAAAATGTCATGACATTCTTGAATTCCCACGACGATGTGTAATATGTCGCACGGGATATGTCACATGGGTACGTTTTACAGTATGAAGTTTCATGAGAGTTTGGGCCGCAATGAAATGAATGGCCCATGTTTTTCCCAGAGTAGATTGGGAAAATGTTAAAAACATGTTGGGCAGAAAAGGTTGTACATTCCTAGATGACACCGCATCTCCATCCCTTGTACCACACATCAATCACATGGGCACATGGAATATGACACATGGGCACATGGAATATGTCACATGGGCACATGGAATATGTCACATGGGCACATGGAATATGACACATGGGAACATGGGATATGTCACATGGGCACATGGAATATGACACATGGGCACATGGAATATGTCACATGGGCACATGGAATATGTCACATGGGCACATGGAATATGTCACATGGGCACATGGAATATGTCACATGGGCACATGGAATATGTCACATGGGCACATGGATTATGACACATGGGAACATGGGATATGTCACATGGGCACATGGAATATGACACATGGGCACATGGAATATGTCACATGGGCACATGGAATATGTCACATGGGCACATGGAATATGACACATGGGAACATGGGATATGTCACATGGGCACATGGAATATGACACATGGGCACTTGGAATATGTCACATGGGCACATGGAATATGACACATGGGCACATGGAATATGTCACATGGGCACATGGAATATGACACATGGGCACATTGAATATGTCACATGGGCACATGGAATATGTCACATGGGCACATGGAATATGTCACATGGGCACATGGATTATGACACATGGGAACATGGGATATGTCACATGGGCACATGGAATATGACACATGGGCACATTGAATATGTCACATGAGCACATGGAATATGACACATGGGCACATTGAATATGTCACATGGGCACATGGAATATGACACATGGGCACATTGAATATGTCACATGGGCACATGGAATATGACACATGGGCACATTGAATATGTCACATGGGATATGTCACATGGGCCCAAGATCTAATAAATAAAACAATAATCCTTCAGCCATCATCCTCATCCCCCTTGTTTGACACGTCGGAGCGGGTTGGAAGCAGGACTCGAGAGCAATACATCTTTAGGGGATATAGAGAACTCTCCTATACGAAACCCTGCCCATGATTTGTTGCTACATAAAAGTCCCGATGCTACAACGGGACACCAGCGACTGAAACGCGCAATTTTCGGGAGTTTATACCAATCCCTGTGGCGGATGCAATCGCTACGTCTCCCAGACCCATGTTTGCCCAGAAGATATTTCGCAGAGAGCGATTCATCTTCAGGGATATGTGATCATGGGATATGTCACATGGGATATGTTGCATGGGCACATGGCTTATGTCACATGGGGCACATAGCACATGGGATATGTCACATGGACACATGAGATGTCACACAGGCACATTGACATGGGATATGTGCACAGGATATGGTCACACTCACATGAGATAAGTTTACATATTACCATGTGTGATATAAAATATACATGAAAGAACATTGCCTATGGATGTAAAAAATGTCCGATGGGCAAACTGACCTCTGAGGTAGGGTCAGTCGTTCTGGTATTTTGTTTTTGTTTGTAAAAAAATATAACATTTTCAAAAAAAATGTTTAGGTCGGTTGGGCCCATATAACAGGTTTGGGTTTTTCGTCACCTAGCCACATGACATATTTAACATGGTTAAATGTTACAAAGCCATAGCTAACATATTTCATTGAACTTGGACCCATGAATATATTAGCATATATACAAAGTACAAATAGAAAGCATACATGTACTATAGTAAATTTCAATAATATATATTTATGTGAAATTTTGTGAGCAACATAGAGATGAGAATAAAATTACTATAAAAAATGTTATGTATCTGTTGTCTTTTCTAGTCTTGTTTTGATTTTAATTCCAGCTGCCATCCCAATCTTGTCTAAAAAGAGAAATAAGTATAACTGATTGTGTTGTCATCTTAACCCTTCTTTATTTATGTACTCATGTGATGGGAATAAACTTATCAGAGCAACGGGTGCCATAGACAATGAACTTAAGGTATATTATGTGATCTTTTCCAGAGAACACCCTCAATTCTCAAAAAAAAATTGAAAGCAGATTTTCTTGCAGATTTTACATTTCTGATCATAAATCAGGGCGATACGATTCTTAATTACTTCAAAATCATGGTGTTAGAGTGAAAATAAATGGTCGGAGTCTGCGCCAACAATTTATTTTTACTCTAAATACACTCTAAAACCCTGATTTTGAGGTTATTAGGAATCGTATACCTCTGTAACTTGGAATGTATTCATGATTTATGATCCGAAATGTAAATCTGCAAGAAAATCTACTTTCTAAAAATAACCATGAATAGAGGATGCTCCCCGGAAAAGATCACATAATATGCCTTTAAGCATAGCGCCCCCTCTCGCTCACGATTAATTACTTCGTAATAGATAATGACACTATACAACAAACCTCACACCCCTAGTGATACCATACTTGATAATAATGATAAGATCCAATCCCTGGAAATCGCAACCTTTATCGCAATCAATTCTGAAGCAACTGGTTCAATTTGGAAAAATGCAACTTGCAAAAATACAACCTTGCACAAGGTTGCACAAGCAACTGGTTAACTTTGGTAAAATTTAAAAAAATCGGATCCAATACCAAAATAAGCTTATATGTTTTAAACTTACTATTTGTCAGCATTTTTATCTGCAACATCAGTTTCCTTCAAAGATTAGAATATGATTCACAACTTATTTTTCTAGCATACCTTATTTTCATTATGAAATTGATTACAAAGTATGGGTACAATTAATCATCAAAGTCACTACAATTTTAGTAAAGGTTACAATGACAGCAATGTTTATTTCACATGTTTGACCTTTTGACCTGACCTTTGAACATAAGAAGAAACCTTGCGCAACCAGTTTGGTGTTTCTGAAGAGGTTGCAGGAGCTTGCGCAAACAGTTTGGTACTCTGAGAAGGTTGCGCAACCTTGATCCACAACCAGTTTGGTTCTTCTGAGAAGGTTGCGCAACCTTGCAGCAATCATCCACAACCTTGCGACAAACTTGTGCAACCTTGCGACAACCTTGCGTAACCTTGCTACAACCTTGCGCAACCTGGTACCACCTTGCTGCAACCACATTTTGGTGATTGCATTTTCGTAAGGGTATTCTAACAATGTCTCTGATTGGCACACTATTTGACACATCTCAAATTTCAAATAATCGGCAGGTAGTTCTCAGGGGGGGGGGGGGGGGGGGGGGTCAGTACCGGTACTCAACTGGATGGCAGTTCAGTACCCTATTGCATATAAGTTCTAAAATTGACTTAAGAGTGATTTTAAAATCTTAAGCCTTGTTCAGAAGATTATTAAAGAATTTTTACTAATAGAGTTGGACGAAAGGCAAGCGAGTTGCTGCCAGAAAGCTACCCCACTGAGGTAAGCTTATTTACTGTTGTGAGAAATAATAATCTCAAAAGTAAGAGTTGGATCCAGGTCTTAAGTTTGACATGGTCCCATATAATGAAGATTGAATCATGTATTATTTAACAATTCTTTAAAGAAGAGTCAACCCCTAAGAAACGCCACTCTTAACACTTTCCACGCAGCTATTAGTTTTCCCATATTATACAAAACAGATTTTTCAGATACCTTTCCCAACTTTCAAAGTCTTTCTGAAGAATTACTGAACCAATACATGCTTGTTGGGACATATTCTAATGTATTTCTCAAGGTGATTCTAAATATGGTGATGAAATTCAGTAATTTTAACATTTTTGAAACATTTTGTAACATTTTGGAGCAGACGACTGTCATGTGGAAAGTATTAAAATGAATCTTAACTTTTATGCAATAGAGACCAGGCTCTATTCGCTCTTTGCACAGATCCTCCATTTGAGAGGAGAGCCTCAAACTGGTACCTCATTGAATGAGACTATTCCATAACATTATGTAACCAGGTTGACTCTCTGCACAATATGACTGATCATGCAGTGAGACATTGTGAAATGATGCAACACTTTCATTCAAATTGCATGATTTCCAGTTCGAGGCTCTCCTCGCAAATGGTGGATCTAAGCCACTGGGTCTGCTACAAAAATGTACCTTTCAAGGGCACGCAAAACAATACTTCTCCACTAGGTGCAGGTAGCATGCACTTCCCTAGTCTATTTCCGGTGTTATCTTCATGTAAGGGAGGCAGAGTTAGTCTAGGGTAAAGACTTCATTGAGGGATTATACTAAATAAAGCTTATAATCCCAGAATGAAGTTTTCACACTAGACTAGTTTCGTGACACCCTTACATGAGGTAGAACCCTATTTCCTGGCGTGCTCAAGCAGGCTATCATATGCAGAGAGAAATCTTAACATTATCCATTATCCAAGACTCCTTGGCTCAATTACATAGGGGTGGGACTGCCACGCAGGTTTGATTCCCAGCACCAACAGCCAGTTTCCCCCTAATTTGACCATTTTTTCACCCAAAACATTGCCGATAGGGCTAAGATTTCTGTGCGCGTATAATAGGCGGCCATTATCATACTACAAAATCAACAAGGAAGGTGTATGTTACCATTATAGCGTACTGACCGTAGAGTATAGTAGTATTTTTAGCATTCAGCGCTGTTTAGGGGGTTAAGATCTTAACACTTTCCACGTGGCTATTAGTTTTACCATAACAAACTATTTTGTTCAGAAACCTTTCCCAACTTTCAAAGTCTGTCTCAAAAATTAAGGAACCAATACTAGGAATGTTGTACTTATTTAAATGCATTTCTCATCATGATTCTAAATATGGCATGGAAAGTGTTAAGAAATCACTGACATCAACCATTATCAAGGATAAATGTGTGGTGGTAATGGGAAAACCCGTCGGAAGTCGCTAATGTTAATATTGAGATATCTGGGTCATACCAAAATATTCCTAACAAATGAGTTCCAAGTCAATTTTCCAACTTTGGTCCCAAGATAGAGATTATACCTTGAACTTTAGTCTCCAGGAGTTTTTATGCAAAATTCCAGATGTGAAGTTTATGTTAGTACTTTTCTGAACCTTGTTTATCATATTTTATGTATAAAATGCTATGTTTACATAAAAAGGCATTGTTACCATGGTAACCACTTGTGAATTCCGACAATGCATTGTAAAGATTTTGAAAGTGAAGAACTTACAATTGTTAATACTGTAAAAGCTGAAATTTCTGCGGTGGTTTTATTTTCGCGCAAAATATTTTTCCGCGAAAATTATAACACGCCAAAATATTGTTTTCAACATTCATGTAATGCATCCAGAAGGTTGCCCGCGAAAAAAACAATTCGCGAAATGTCTATGATATTAAAATGCGCGAAAATATCTTTACGTGACAATATTGGCTTTTACAGTAATATCGCAAAAAACTAGGTTCATATCAAAAGTCCTTTTCATATGACAAGCTCCATTTCCTAACCAACAATTAAAAAGGTTATGCACATTCTAATGCATGCATGCCAAGATTTGAATTGATTATCCCACCTAAACATCTCTTGCATGATTGATAATCCTTGTGCATGCAATGCATTGTAATTCATTATAAAAATTGTGACATTTGGAATTGCATATTTCATAAATCGTTATCAATCTTTGACAACTTATAGTCTATGAAGCAAATGAGGTCTATATCAATTATATCAAGTTTATAACCTCAAATGAGTGCGGATTATCATTTGTCCGGTGAAAATCAGTCCATGGGCAAGCAAATGAAATACATTATTGACCATCATCGTCATCGTCGTCGTTCTATGAATCATGGCTGATTCTTTGTGACCCTATTGATGATGGAGTGCCATCGTTGTCTATTTTGTGACATGCGATGTGCAGAGATAAGAGATAAACCTGTTGGTTCCTTAATGCCATCAGTCCAGCAGAGTTTTGGTCTGCCACGTTTACGAGTTCCTTCGACAGCTCCTTGAGCTCCTTGAGTTATCACCTTTTCTAGGTTGTCACCTTCTCGTCTAGCAATGTGTCCAAAGAATTGCAGTTTGTTGCACATGATCTTATTACACAGGGAAGTTTGGTCCCCAATCTGGCTTCTGACAAATTCATTGGTCTTATGCTCTTTCCATGATATTCCTAACATTCTTTGAATCCGCAATTCCCACTGACCAGGTTTCAGCTCCATATTTAGCAACCGGAAAGATTAATGCCTTCATAATGCATGCTTTTGTGGCATACTTCTTCTTTACTCCATTTAGGGGAGGGAAATTTGATTTGAATTCCTATAACCACCCCTGTATATCTAATGGTGTAGCCCTAAATACTGTTATGTTACTAATCTTCAAGGATCATAACTTTGGTTTCGCAGTTGACCAGTCAGTGACCTGTTGGAGCAAAAATACAAACTCAATCAGTACGTATACACATTTAATTTCTACAGATCAAAAAATCCCAACATTGAACATACACCATTGCTTGTCAAAATTACCTTATTTGTGGACCTCTTTAACTCTCACATTTTTGATTACATTTTTGATTACATTTTTTTCTTATTTTATTCTCATGAATATACCCCCTCCCCTTCCCCTTCCCTGTTATATCCTTCCACTTGCCCCTGAATCTCTCTCATGACACTGCTTGTTTAAATCCCACCTCTTCTTGAAATGGAACACCCTCTAGTATATGACGAGACATGCCATCAAAACCCCCTCTCAGACTAGCCTTCACCCTTATCCCACTCCTTCCCTCTCAATTCCCTGAATCACACCATTCCACTTACCCCTGAATCTCTCTCTGAAACAGCTTGTTTAAATCCCACCTCTTTCGCTCTATCTTGGAATGCAACACCCTCTGGCGTATGACGAGACATGCCATCAAATAACGTCGCTAATCTCTGGACAGAAGATAATCCCATTTGTTCCACTGCCTTAATTGAATTTAAAATTAAAGAGAAGAAAATTAGATCAATGGAAGAGAAAAACCTTGTACTACGGATTCGATCAACCAATATTTTTCTAATTTGTTTTTAATTTCATTTATTTTATATTTGAACATTTCTTAAAATTTGGGAAATGTTGTTTTTCCAAATTTTTACCAAATTAAAACGATCTGTCTTTTGACTAATTAAATAAATCAGAACTGAAAGGTTTCAAGGATTAAGGATGCACTATTGTGACTGCAAATAAACAAATATTGGACCAGTTGAGGCATAAGCATAAAGTCAACCGGCAGTTGTTCAATATTGCATGCATGAATATTCATAAACCTGGACAAACATTTGACCTGAATGCACCACGTTCAACCGTATGCAACCGCAGGTCGAGTTTTGACATAGTCACTTACCAATTATCTCAAAGTAAATATTTCCTGACTTCCAACGGATCTGCTTGATTGCATTGCATTTGTAATGTTATCACTTAATATTCTTTTTAACCCCCTGGGGTCTATCTTACAGTAGTTCTGATTAGTTTATTACAAGATGTACTCATATGAATAGCCAATTCAAATGCAGCTTGTAAAATGTTTCACTCCCATCTTTATCAGGGATACAATTATTCTAACAATGTCTCTCATTGGTGCAATAAATGATGTATCCATCTTTCTGACCAATCGGCCGGTAGTTCTCAGGGGGTTAAAAGAATATTCAAATCTGAAAATCAACATCTCAAATCTAACAGAGGTCATTTTTTCATGCTTCCCTTCTATGGCCAGCATCTCAATCAAATCATGTTTTGACTCTGTGGCATGATTATAAAATACCCTTCAAACTCAATGTGTTATAACTCTATAAAGCGTAGACAGGATACAGTGTGAAGGGTATTGTACAATTATTCCAACTCTGTTTCTTACCTGATTTATGACCTGTTTTTGGAAGAATAATTGATTGGTTGGTACCGTTTTGATCCTATTCACTAGCCTGTCTACGGTACTGTCTAATTCACTGGATGGTACCGACTGCAATCAACAACAAAATCATAAGTGATTAAAACAGTAAAGTTAAAAAAAATACCTAAATTCTTATGAAATCCTAATTACTGTACTCATTTTTTAAAATGATCCTAGAATAACAAAAAGGGGCTTTTATATTTGAAACAAGAGATCTCTGATATTAAACCTTTAAGGGCCAGAAAAGCTATCAACCAAAATGCATCAAAGTCGTATATTCACGACAACTGAGCCAACAATAAAACCCCAGGTCTATTCCAAAGCTTTGCATTTTACAAGTTATAATTTGAACAGTTCCCAATTGGCAAAGCATCCTTACAGCAGTGAATGAATACAGCAGGACACGGGCACACATGAAGGTAAAGCGAACTGTGCATCATATGCGTAACGCATGAATGCGGCCGAAAATCGCGTTCGTGTGGCCATAATATCGCGTGGCCACTTGGATTATTACTTTTGCGTGGGGAGAGGTAAAAATGGAATGGGGTGGTTTTTTTTGGGTTTTTTAAATATAAAATATTGAAATCCTTGTAAAAGTGACCTTTTGTATTTAAAATAATGTAATCAATGAAAATCTGATAAATCGGTGACATTTTGGGATTTTTTTTTTTTGAAAAAAAAAATTAAGATTTTTGTTTTTCTAATTTGAGACAAATGATTTTTTTAATTTAGCCTTATCCCCTTTACTTTATCTGCACCTTCAAACAACCTAGTTGTCAAATCATTTGATGTCCCTGTCTTGAGAAAGCAAATTAGACCTCATCAACAAAACCATCTACATTCCTGCTGAGTTACAAACTAACTTTGTCACAAATTTCTCCCATTCAATCATTCCTTTGTGTGTCAGGGGAAAAGATGCCAACTCTGAAACATTTCCCTTCCCCTCCACCTTGCAATTCCCCTTCTTTCCTTTCTCCTCCTCCCCTTCCCACTCCTCCCTATCACTGAACTAACCTCCCCAACCAGTCCAATCCTTGCTGCCTCCTTGCCGTCTATGAGATCTCCTGAAAACAATATCCTCTTTGCTCTCTCAGCTCCGACACGATAAACCCACATTGCAATAGCCCCTCTCAATCAAGCAATCATTGACCTCTCAATCAAGCAAATTAGCTGATCCTTGACATTGTGCTCAATCAATCAATCAATCAATCAATCACTGAAATTTATATAGCGCCAGATTTAAGAAACTTGTACTAAGGCGCTTTGGCACAATGTACCACAGAGAAAACTACTTTAAATATTTTGTTTAAATATGTTGATGGAATCTGCATTTCTGATATGATCAGGAAGCCAGTTCCATTGACGAGGAGCATAGAATGAGAAGGCGCGATCAGCAAATGTGATAAGGTGAGTTCTGGGTTCAACCAAATGTGGTGCAGAAGAGGTGGAGCGTAGACACCTGCGACCAGTCTGAACATGGAGCAAGTTTGCAAGATAGTCCGGTGTTTGTTGATGGAGAGATTTATATGTGAGGACTAAAATCTTGAAATCAATCCTATACTCAATCGGAAGCCAATGAAGGTGAACAAGATCTTGAAATATAGGGTCATACTTTCTCTTTCTCATCACCAACCGTGCTGCAGTACGTTGCACATTCTGAAGTCTTGTGATGAGAGTCTTGCTTATGCCAGCTAGTAAGCTGTTGCAGTAGTCAAGTCTTGAAGTGACCAATGTGTGCACAGCTATTTTAGTGGAATCCGTGGTTAACATTCTCCGGGCCTTACCGATGTTTCTGAGTTGGAAACTTGCCGATCTGGTAATATTAGCAACTTGAGCTGCCATTGTCAAACCGGAGTCAAACATAACCCCAAGATTCCTCACAGGATCAGATTTGATAGGTATGTCAACGCCACCCATCCCCTCCCCACCCCTCCCCTCTCTCTCCCCATCGCCATTACTACACTGACCTCCCCAACCAATCCAATCCTTGCTGCCTCCTTGCCATCTATGAGATCTCCTGTAAACAATATCCTCTTTGCTCTCTCAGCTCCGATGCGATAAACCCACATTGCAACAGTCGAACAACCCCATACTCTGAAAAAGAGGACATGCTCAAATATATAAGGGACATTTTAAACCTTATATGTGCGTCCCAATCTAATTCAGTCCTCAGACGCTATGCAAATGATAATCCTAACCCTACCATATACCACAAAATCACCCCGCGTGAAATTTTGTGGTTGAACATATGAACCAAGCCTATATACTTAACACTTGTGGTGTACTGGAAAATCCCTCGCCCCGTGTGCCGGAGGTCCATGATTCAAATCCCTTGGTGTCGCGGTGATATTTCGGGTGACTTATCACCGCGCAGAAACAAATTCTGAAAAGGGGGGGGGGAGCATAGAGTTAGGGTTCAGAAGCTTTTTTTTGTACACATTTTCTAAGCTTGGTTTTTATCACCCTAACCCTACCATATTCCACAAAATACCACAACCCAGCCTGTTTGTATCACCAGGCATGAAAGTTTTTGGATGAAAAAATGGACCCTGTCTATATACTTGGCACAGTAAACTGACACTCGTGGTCTACTGGAAAATCCCTTGCCCTGTGTGCCAGAGTCAGTGGTTCAAATCCAGAAGGGTAGTGCGACGATATTTTGGTTCAACCTTTTGCTGTGCGGAAAAAATACTGAAAACAGTGGGGTGGGGGTAGAGTTAGGGTTAATAGGCGCAGGTCACTGACGAAGAGCCGAGTATAAACATTGTAAACATTAGAAACCTGTGTTTAATAAGTGTCAAGATTGATCAAGGAAACAAGCTTTTAAGATAAACCAGATTGCACTGCTCATTACACAACACAGCAGTTATACAGCATGTGAGTGGTACATCTGCAGTCCAGCTAGGTGCGCAACTAGAGAGAACAGGGCCTCGGCCCCTGCCAGAACGCTTGCACTCTGATGCCCCGCCCCCTCCATGTATATTAACAACATAGTCGGTTATGCCCCCCCCCCCCCCACCCCTGATCACACATGTCGTTGCATGATGCAGAGTGAGCTTGTTGATGCTCATGTGTGCCCGTGTCCCCTTCTGTATTCATTCACTGTTGTAATGAGGCTTTGCCAATTTGGAACTGATCAAACTATAGTATTTCTTTACCTTGATGGTGGATATCCGATCTGTGCATCATCAGCCATCACAATAAGATCACAGCATAGAGCAATATCTGAGCCTCCTGCTACGGCATAGCCATGTATTTTGCATATTGTAGGTTTTAGACTCCTCCACAACGACATGAAGGACTCTGTACAGGCATGCATAAATCGGTAGTCTTTGTAGGGATCCCACGGCATCTCCTGGCTTCCTGATTAAATATATTGGATGAGAGTTTGTATTTTCTACCCAAATTCTTTGAAGCCCTACATGTGTTTGAGTACATTTTGGGTTTTCCTTGGTGTAAGACCTAGCACAAAATTGTCTGTTGACGGATTAAAGGATTACACAGCTTTGTTCCTTAATGAGGTCTTTACACGAGTCTAGCTTATAAATGTCTTACACCAAGGATATACCACATTTTGACAAAAATCTCTCAATTGACAAAGAATACTTTACCTAGTGGATCTAGCTATGTTACTGTAAGCATATCACCAACAAGAAAAACAGTGTAGGCGATAACTCTTTTTTGGAAAAATGCACTTTTTGTAAAGAAACAGAAGAAATCATACTACACCTGTTTTGTGAATGCCCGACCATATTAAAACTATAGGAAAATGTTATGAAATGGATAAAGGAAAAAAACAATTATCATTATGATAGACAGATTCAACTAAAGACAGCAAAAAAAGTAACTCGGCTGTTGTAAAAGCACCTATAATTTTAAAATTGTTACGGTGAATTTAAAACTCCAAATGCCTCGTATTACCACGATTACAACCATGTAAGTTCAACTTTTGATTTATTTTTTTTAATGAAAAGTACTGTCGTGTTCTTATTGTTGAACGCAAATGGGCAGATTTGATATCAACATTCCCGCTATTATTTTACGCTGAATCAGAGAGATCAATAGGAGTTACACATACCGCGTCAACAATACTCGATCGATTTTAACAAACAAGGTGTCAAAATCACCGTAATTAAATTTTCTGTCTCGTATTTTCTATTTTAGAATATGAGTAACAATTTTAAAATTATAGGTGCTTTTACAACAGCCGAGTTACTTTTTTGCTGTCTTTATTTGGGCTAGCCAACCATAACATGAGTGCTTTAAATGTAATTTTTCTACTATGTCGCTTTTATATACACAAGATCAAAATGAAAGAGGGGCTACCATTTATCCCTTTGTTCCAGGAGGAAGCAAAGCCGTTCTTCTCACGATGACAGGTCTCATATTGAAAGTGAATATAATCCCCCTCCAGCTTCTGAGGAAAAAAATTGAAAGAACACCTCCACCTTCAGCTATATCAGACTACCAATTTCTTACCCAGTGTAGTCCCCCGCTCGCCTTCCGCAAACATTTTGAGATCATAACCGGCACAGAATGCTTTCCCGCTTCCTGACAAAACTATAACCCTGATGTCATCATCGGCGTTGGCCTGGGATACAGCACTTTGAAGTTCAATAGGTAGGTGTTGATCAATTGCTATAGAATTATATAAAACAAGGTATTTACAAAAAACTGGTCAACGTCCTAAAATGAAATTAACAGACGACAAAGGAAATATGAAAAAGAAGCTTTAGACAGTGTATGATGTATTTTAACAAAAACACTTTGTGATTATAATTTTCAGATGTTTCACGATCGGTCAAACATACGTAACGCAGCAGAATCAAGGTTTATTTAACACATTTGCATCTCCGCTAACATCCACAGCTTCGGAAAATATAGCAGCATCCAAAAATATCCAACCATCCCATAGTAATCGCGACTTTCCACCACGTTTCATAACTATTCCCTATTCATAACTAAGCACCAGCGAAATAACGAAGCAAAATATTGTGCAATAAATATCCCATAATAATCGCAGACGTGCTAGGCATGCCATGCGCATTATAAAATGTTTTGATGTTGATTATTAAAGTGAGAAGTCCAGGGTTTTATTTTAATTATCATTTAATTCGCAGAAGAAGAAAAAATGATTTGTACACTTTTAAGCGCCATTAATGTGAAACTAAATGAATAATATAATTGATGACAAATTTTAAAGAAAAACAAGAAAAGTACAAGCCCGTAAATGTTTCAAAAAGGACGTGAAACCAACACCTTAACCATTCGGCCACCAGTACATACAGAATTCGAACGTGAACAATTATTTATATACCAAACAGAATATAGTAAACACGACGAATGTCACAGATTTTGCAAAACTAATTTGTTTTATATTATTTAAACCATTTCTCCACAATTGTAACAACATATGTGTTCATATGTGCATATCCAGATCTAATATACATTTCAAAGACATCTGGGTACAAATACTGATTCAAGATACATGAAAGCAATTCATAGACTCTACCACAAAGCCTGAATCTGAATTCAAATGTCAACGTCCCAGGACGTTGACAAAAAAAACATAGATTGTATATGAACTTGTGTTCAAAAGTGAAGAGGGCGGGTAGCTTTTAATTTTATATCTTACTAAATTGATACATAAATATGGCTGTTTTCATTCAAGTTTATATTTTTGCCAGCATCTTTTAGCAGCATCAGGAAAACGGTGAGGCTCTTTTTAATTTTGAAGTTCATAAAGGTTAGACCCTTAGAATTCTATGAAAAAACCCCAATTGAAAGTGCCTGTAGTTGATACATAATTAGGCATCAACCATTAAAAACTCAATATTGTTTGAAAATTAGAAAAATACAAAAACAAGTTTACCTTATTCCAGAAATTGAGGAGGGAGGGCTACGAGAATCTAATACATTTTTGTAAATAGCCTTAGATCTATACCCACATACCATTCAATGTGTTTGGTCTATTTAGAGTGATATATGCCACTCTGTCTTTTGTTGAATACAAAATACTTTTGTACTTGTTTTCATCTGATGTGTCACAGCTCGTGAGTCTTATTTGAGATGGAGGACTCAATCGCCCGATAATGCGTGTTAATCCACGAATCTGCAAGAAATACGATAGACATGTCAAAAATATATGTATTAGTCAAATGATTGGTTTGAATTCAGGGTGTATCCAAAAGAATGCATCACTTATGCTTTTAAGCAACATATCCTACAAAACAAAATGTATCATTTTAAATGTAAAACTTATGCAAGAGCTACGTCTTAAAGCGCTGAACATCCCAGTAAACACAAAACGTTTTCAAAACGTTTTGAATTGGGTTTAATTAGGTTTTGTTTTTGTGAAACGTTTTTAAAACGTCTTTAAAACGTTACAGTTTCAAAGCATGTTTTTTATTGCAAATCGTTTTATAAAAACGTTATAAAAACGTTAAATTAATGTTGTCACAATAGTTATAAATGAACACATGATTGAAACGAAATCAAAACGTTTATAGAACGTTATATTACAACCTAAATTTTTACGTTTTCTAAAAACGTGGGCAATATTACACGCATGCGCACTTACCTGGGTTATATTGGTTTGGTAACACTATGGATTGTATATTTATTTCCTTTCATAAGTTATTCGATCTGGAACATGCATCATTTCATAATTAAATGGTAACTAAGAACATTACTTCACAAACACATGAACAGTTTTGTCGGAGAATGATAGTAAAAAGCCAAATTATTGAATTCTTCATTAAATTGCCAGTTAATTATCAATTAATTATCAATTATCTAATATAGGGTTTCAAAACGTTTTAAATTGGGTTTTATTAGGTTTCGTGTTTGTGAAACGTTTTTAAAACGTGTTAAATATCGTTTTAAACATGTTTTTAAAACGTATTTGAAACATCTTGCAAGACTAAATAATTTAAATATGGTTATTTTCACGTTATATTAACGTTTTCAAAATGTTACATGGAAACGTTATTAAAACCCATAAAAAACTCCACACATATACGTTTTTAATACGTAATATTAAAACGTTTTTTTCACCAACTTGAAACGTGTTTTTAACGTTTAAAAACTGTAAAATGGCCAGCTGGGATACTCTTCAACACTCGAATGCTTTTACATCAGAGGCACACATAAGATAAACGGTGCAACAACAAAAACATCAACAACACAATTTGAATACCGTAATACTAGCGGCACGCCCAATATATCACAAAATTATTTAAAGAATGCATTCATGAGTTAAAATATAAGGTATAGCCTATTTTCTGACCTGTAATGAGTAAATATAATACAAGTCTATATTCTTATCTGAAATTGAATGCTTCCCGTCATTGCCCCAAGCTATACCTCATGGTTTATACTTTTAAACCACACTATTTCATTACACTTTGTGGCCCTTCCTGTTAGGCAAATTAGTATCATTTAAATCGCGTTAATAATCAGGACTATTACATACAGTGTCAAATCCCACATCTGACACCATATGTTTCGCGAAGTTACATTCCCCATACCATGCTCTTTTCTTATCAGAAACCACATTATTTAATTACCTCATGGCCCTCGGCTTATCTCAACCCCCAAGGCCTAACCTTAACCATCTCTCGCAGCACAGCATATTTCTCCATTTGACCGCCCCCGAGTGTGAGCGTCTATTTTCACGGCACTACGACGTGTTAGGTGTTACATATGCCGTACAAAGATTAAAGCACGGTTTTGAATTGCTGCCTTGAATGACTTGAGTTGAGTGTGGAAGATTAAATTGTTTTCCACTCTCGGATAGTGTGTGGGAAGAAGGACATGCAATGTAATTGTGTGATGCAATGAGACTGGGGTGAGGTTATTTGAAAATCCCAATTCGTATATCATTTGAAATCAACAAACACTCAAATTCAGTAGCGTAGCCAGTGGGGGGGGGGTGGGGGGGGGGGGGGGGCAGGGGGGCAGACTCTCCCCCCCCCCCCCCCCCCCCCCCCCCCCCCACCCCGGCCACCTAAAATGGGGATGGAGAAGCGGGAAAACGGGGACGAGAAATTGTTCATGTAGTACATTTACTGTGCGGTTGTTTTTTTTTGACTGCGCAATTTTTTTTTTGGACTGTGCGAAATTGTTTGACCTCACCCCCCCCCCCACTTACGTGAAATTCACGAGGTAAGTGACCAGTGGCGTAACTAGACTTTTTCATTTGGAGGGGGGCAGGAAGGGGCATTGACTTGAAATGGGGGGGCTCCTAAGACAATCCAAGATTTTCTGAGAAAAGAGATGCGCGCGTAGCGCTACATTTTGGCTCTAAACAAGCTTGTACCAAAGAATATTTCATTTTGGGAAGACATATGCGCGCGTAGTTCCTTTCGTCAAATGAACCGACAGTGCCAATCTCAACCGACACGACGTCATTATTGGGGGATTTGGTGTGTACTTTTTTTGTAAATTTTATTTACAGCCGTACTTGATTTCATTTGGGGGGCAAGCGGGGGGGCAAGGGTTCCAAGTGGGGGGGGGGGGGGGGGCTCCCGCCCCCCCTGCCCCCCCCCCCCCCTAGCCGCGTAGCCAGCCCAGCCACTCCGAGGGGGCAAGATCCCCATAGATCCCCATAACGGTCCCTATTTTCAAAGAAACCAGGTCAAAAAACGGCTGATTTAACATGATTTTCCGCCCTTTTCGTCCCCATTTTGCCAAAAAATCCAAGTATTCGAGTAGAAGTAACCATCCACCAGTAGAACTACGATGCAGCTATAGGTGGCTATGCAGTTTACAAAGCATAGACTAGTAGTCAATGACAATGGTGTACGTGGTAGTCCCGGTTTAGTAGTAGTAGTACCATTGACTGTACAAAAAGAGTGTACTGCTACTGTCAAGTGTAAGCTTATTAATAATAATTTTAATTAATAATTGCAATTCACGGATACGCAGATTGCATTCTGATAACGCACGATGATACTATGAAAGTCTAACTATAGCAAGCACTTCAGTTGTCTACATTTGACTTCAAATACCTTTCTAATTGATTGCATTTTACAACTCCGTGGTGGTGGGCGTGTTGATGTTTTCACAACAACAAAACGCGAATCGTCCGTTTGGGGATTTTCTTTCGGCGACGAACTTTCTTTACACATGCGCAGAGGTCTGTAAGACGAGCTTTCGATGACATCGATTAGTTTCTTTCAATTTGATTCGCTGAAAGTTCTTGAAATGCAAGGATTAGTCCGGGGGAGATCAGACTCACTCATTAAAAATGGGAGACGGCCACACTGACTTTTTTATTATTTTTTATATAACCCATTTTCACCCGTTTGGTAAATGAATGACCCCTTTTCATAGCCGTTTTTGGTATGGTAAATTTTAAATGAGTCTTAAATCCTTAAATTTGCTGTTTTCCACAGAAATGTTAGCAAAATCTGTCAAATGTGTAGGCAAATTATGGGCCTCTGGTAAATATATGGTCCATTTCCCCGAAAGTTGGTAAATGTTTGGGTCGATATTCATTTAGCTGGCGGCACAACCCTACCAAAAAGTATCTGAGTGACCACCCCCCCCCCCCCCCCCCCCCCCCGGGTTTATAACCGGCTTGAATCATAGATCGTCAATGATTGAATGAACCCCTTTTTGCACAAAAAGGCTTAACTTTAAACACTAGGTTTATATATATTTATTTCACAATCCCGGGTATTTAGTGCTTTAAAGCAAATTATGTATTTATCATAAAGCATCTGGGGTGTGTCTATGTGTTTAATAGAGTGTTTATTTTTGTGTACCTCTTTAAAACCTATATATTTTTATTTACAGTGTATTAATAGGAAATGATAATTGATATCTATTTTCAGTGACGTAGCCAGAGGGCAGAGTGTTCCCTCCCCTGACAGAAAAAAAATTGAGCTTAAAAAGGGGGAAAGGAAAGAAAAGGAAAAGGGGAAGGAAAGAAAGGAAAATGAGAAAAAGGATAAGGAAAATACACAAAAAGAAGAAGGAAAAAGGTAAAGAAGCATCCTAGAACTGTGAACTGCCACGCCATTTCATCTGACCCAGTGACGTATCTGGGGTCTTTGTCAGGGGGGGACAAAGGTTATTTTTCCCAGTGAACACCAGTTCGACCCTACATAAAAAATAGCGCAGTTGGGTTCTTTATTCCACCGAATGACGTCGCATCCTTAACTTGATGCCCATGCAAAATGTTAACAACATATTTACTCAAATCTGTCCATTTAAAGGTGCATTTTTCTTTTAAACGGGCTTCTATAATTATATTCCTGGAAAAAATGCGGGCATAGCGCGCGAAAGTTTGCCATTTTGATACTAAATTGCCCATCATCAAACGTGGCAAGGGGCAAATTGTCATTTAGATTAAATCACGCAAATTCTTCAAATAGTCGCAATTCACCCAAAGTCAAGGGGGGATCCCTTACCCTGTTCCATGATTTAGTGCCTTGATGAAAGTCACTGAAGTTACGAAATGCACGCTTACACGAAAAGTGTTTGGATGGTTAACTCTCTTCTCTTCTCCAAGTTTCTTTTCGATTTCCACTTCTTTTCCATTCCTTATCAACTATCTACACTATTCTTTTCCTTCACATACCCTTCGTTTTTCTCTTTCCGTCCCTTTTTATCTTCTTCTGCTCCCTTTTCCCCCTTTCCTTCTCTATTTCTCCCCCTCCCCTTCCTCTCTTTCCCTTTCCTTCCCCCTTTTCCTTTCCTTTCCCTTTTTCTCTTCCTTTTCTTCTTCCCTTCCCTTCTATTTTGTCTCTTTTCGAATTGATTGCATTCTATGTAGTGTTCAATTCAGGCAATATAATTGTCCATATTTACTGAACCATTTTTTGGGGAAAAGGATAAAATATATTGGATTGAAAACAAAATGCCCATAGATATGCTATGGAAACAAGTGATCTGCATTAGCACACCAGAGTGATTACAATGGAGTATGACTAACCATTATTATTACTACACAAACACAAATAGAGTCTTTTTTGTCTTTGATATTTCAGCTACAAAAACATTTTATTTGGCAAACATTGACATAGATATTACACTTTGGATCACACACTTAACCTAATTCTCTATTTACTCTCCTTTGTGCAGTGACTTCAGAGTGCATGAGTGATAGCAGCTTGTTTCATTTTGTCGCTGTGCTGACATACCTGCACACGTGCAATTTTGGGCAAATCTATAAATGAAACTCTTTATTCTCGAAAAATATCGAGACAAAACGGTAATTAATGAGATACAGCACTAGTTATTGTGAACTGATTTGCCATGGTTTTTACATACTACCGGCATGAAAACCTCATTTTGTGTTCTGACATACCGGCACATCACACTATTTTGTTATAGACCCCCAACTACAGTTCTGACATACAGGCATATATATCACTGTAGGAAGAATAGGAACTCTTTTTTATTGATATTTTTTTGACAATGATTAGTGACATTTGATGTAAATGCTCTCCAATTAGTCATCCAATTTTTCAATCACGATTTTCTCAAAACACTATTTTTCGTGATGTGCTGGTATGTCTGAACAGCGACGATTTGTATGACTAACATGCACTGGCACACGTTTTTGCGACATCAAATCAAGGGAAATGCTGCATTTGTTATTGGCATACACACTTTCAACACTGCACAGAGCTGAATAAATAGACAACAACTAATAGTTAGCTACCGGGCTTGTTTCTAGAAACATTCCTAAACAATTCACAGACTGGTTATACATACTGGTTACATTGTTTTGTAGTATAAAATGATAAATTGTTGGTGTCCATCGACAACGATGGATAAAAGTAGATATTGCTTCAACTTACACGCGGATATCCCTTGACATGGGCGACGCATTATGAAACTGGAGCTTGAACAGGCCTTAATTTAAACTAATTGTACTTTAAGTACCAGGTATGTACCTCTATTACGTTAAATCATGGCAGGTAATTACCTGCCATGGTTAAATGCTATTATACACTCGTAACGAACCAATCAGAAAGCAGGAGACTAAAATATGCGGAGTGCATTTAATGTCTAACTGCACTTCGCGGCCGCGCAGTACATGGCTATACATGCGTGAACCATGTGCTTAATTCTAATTCATTGTTTACACAGAATGGGTTAGCTGATTTTTACTGCAGGTGTTATCAAACTTTGTTTTATTTTTTTGAAATTGTACTAAAAGGGAGTAAAAGTTTGCACAAAATTGTAGATTTTGATTAGTATTGTCGTATATGAATTATGTCAATACATGCATGTGTTGTTTCTCGAAAAATAAACAAATTCATGCACTTGTGCAAATGTTGATAAGCTCACAATAGCACTCCCCCTGTGGGATAATGCCATAATTTACACATCAACATTAGTGCAAGTTGATTTTTCTAATTTCTCTCAAAAGAACACATACACATTTATTGACCTATAACTATAACTAGTACAATTGTGTGGGCATCACTGATATTTGAGTCTTTCACTTCCCAAAACACAAATATATTACTTTTATGAAAAAATCTATGTAACAAACTCACAAAATCTTGAATCTAAAAAGCAAAAAGCACACAGAACCTCAATAGGTTGATAGCATAAGCATCTACTGTAGACATTTGTTTGTTCAGACCTATCAACCGAGAAAGATACCGAGTTGGGAGTTCCACCTGTGACGTAGTAAAGCGTCATCCGTATACAGTTCATCCCACACTATAAAATAAACACTGGCAATTATGATTGGTTTAATGTATATCTTTTTCCCTGGACGATAGTAATTCTTTTTACATTACATTTTTTCTAAACATACTCCAGTGAATAAAACATACTTGAATCACCATTTTTGTTGACCTTTAATGCACTGGCATATGTGGCCGGATGGTCAAAGACTATTCCTTGCGCTTGCTTGTGGATGCTGTAGTTTGATCAGTTCCAAATTGGCGAAGCCTAATTACAGCAGCGAATGAATACAGAAGGGGACGCGGGCACACATGAGCGCACTGTGCATCACGCAACGGCGTGTGAATGTGGCCAAAACTGTGTTCGTGTGGCCATAATCGCCCCTGTATGCTTGGATTACTTTTGCACTCGGAGAGATAAAATCACGAATATTTCTTGCCAATTTGAAACTGATTAAACTATAGTCAATCACTTGAATAATCCCAGACCCCATGTACACAGAGGGTCTGGGATATAATTCAGCTGGATGTGAGTCTGTTTTTTTAATATTGCATAGATATCTAAAGATATCAGACAGATCAAATATAATCCTAACTAAACATAATTATTCTACAACAACCCAAAGATGTACAAAGATTTCTGGAATGTCAGTTTTGTTCAAGTCCCATCTATGAGTGTCCCTATCCTTGAATGGTAGCAAAAACCTAATCAAAATTTGGATCCAAAAATATATATCGGATATTTTTACCTACAAAGTGCCTATGTACACACATAAATCTTCTAATTCAACAAATATGCATCAGAAGTGGGTAAAATATGAAATTGTAACCTCAAAGAAGTAAGATTTTCAATGTGATTTGTCTTTTCTCCGTTACATCTTATTTTGTTCAGCACAACTGCTAAGTAATATACCAACAGGTATGCAATTTGCCAACAGATTGCAGGCAACCCAGTCCTACTTTCTGTAAGCCATGTAACCCTAAAGGCTAACAGTCTACAAAGGTAAAATTATCTATTAAATCTACAATTCCAATGCCCTGTCTGTTGACCCTGTAACATCCAAGACTGTCAGAGAAGACCTGAGTCTAACTTCACTGAGCTTATGGATAACCCTGCGTCTAACCTGTGGCTGTCAGAGAAAATCTGAGGTTAATTCCACTGAACATATGGACAACAATACCACATCTGTTAAATCTACAATGTCCAAGTTCTTAGCCCAGTAACATGTAGGAATCAAAGTCAAGTCCACCATGCTTAGGCATAATGAATTCGTTACCAATACCAAATACCCTGTATCTTAAGTCAGCATTATAATGCTATGGACATTATTCCATGCGGGCAAACATTCAGGCGTAAACACAGAAGTGCATACCGGATGCTTTCAAAATATAACTGCGGGTCTTGATTAGTCAATCGTGAAATTATCATGTGCATACATGCACAGTATCTGGGCGCAGCAGCTCCGAGAACAACAACAAAACATGCTCACGTGAAAAAGCTTGAATTTCGTCAGTGACTATACCAGCCCTGTAACATCGAAGGTTGTCAAAGAAAGCCACAGTCCAAGCTCACTGAGCATAGATATTGTATCTGTGAAATCAACAATAGCCTCCTAAGCTCTGTGTTTATAACATTTGAAACCAATCAGAGAGGATCAGAGTTTCATTTCCATGAGCTTGTGGATAACCCTGTCTTTAATAACCATAAGCATTTGTAGCTTTTACAGAAGATCTCACTGAGCTTATGGATAAAGTATTTGCTAAAATTGCTATTTCTAAGTTCATATCTCTTTTAGTCCTATAACCTTGAAGCCCATCATTGCACGGTAAGGTCTATTATTTATGAGATTTTGCATAAGTGCAGCATAACACATCCATTTAAATCTGTTATATCCTCAGCCATGTGTGTATTAACCCTGTAACATTATCGGTAACCATCAGAGAAGATCCGAGGAGTCCAATTCCACTGAGCTTATAGATAATGTATCTGTTAAATCTGCAATATCCAAGTCGTCATCTTTCTCTAGCAGGTTGTCATCCAGATCAGAGAGCAATTCGTTCACATCATCAACTGTAATAAACAAAAACAAACCAAACAATGTATTATAATTAGGTTAGTGATGTAAATTGATATACTTAAGAACAAGATTGAAATAGCTCTTAGTTACAGTCTTGTATAGCCACAAGTGACAAATCCCACATAGATTGTTCCAGTGTGACTATTTTCAGCTCACAGATTTTCTCAAAATGGTTGCCACTTCAAAGAGCCCTAGCTAAGGCCATATATGATTGAAGACATGGTCAACCATGGGGGCGGTTCATTAGGCCAGACTTGTGTGCAGGGGTGTAGAAGGGGGAAATTTCCCCTTCCCTTTCTACTCCCATCCCCCTCAATATAGCTTGAGAATGAGGCTGGGAACGTTACTCTAAAACAGGAATTCTCAACTGTTGGCACATGCGCCACTTGTGGCACATTGGCATATGCCAAGTGACACACAGCCTCAAGTCAGAAAAATTCTCATTGTTCAAGTTTATGCATCTATAAATAAACATGAATGTCAGGAAAGCCCTTCTGCACATTTAAAAATCGCTAAAATTCAACAGCTTCTTACCCTGTAAGGATCCCAAAGACAGGTCTTTTGACCCACCTGTATTTGTCAGGACTAGGATAGTGGTTCTTGGGGTTTTTATATTTTAATTGTGGTTGTGGAGCATCACCAGATTTAGTTGCGAAAAAGTCTGCTCTATAACAATGTTTATTTGGGTTGAGAGTTAGAAAGTTTACCGTTTTAATGCACTTCCTCAAACACTTATATGCATATGCATCCCTTAAATTTATAACGTTACCTTAAGGCTCAATGTTGCACCTTACTTTTAGAACTGGATGCACACATTTTTTTCATTTGAAAACCTGTATTGCAATTTGGCTGCATAATGCAACATACATCCTAGACTAGATCCAAATCTTGCTTATATAGAGTTGTTACAGTTTATTCTGTCGTGGACTTGATTAAAGTTTAGCATCGTTTTCATTAAATGTATGTTGGATTCAACAGTCACCCCTGCAGTTATGCATCAGACTTTGAAAGTTGTATTGCAATAGACACATATGTGACGCGATCAAGCGGAATGAGTCGTATGTCGGGAATATTGATTTTGAGCTATAGGTAACAAGAAGTGACAAATTCTTATGTTTTACCTTGTTTTGCTCAGTTGGTAAACTTTAAAACTAGTAGTTCGATTTCAGTTGGGTTTGGATAGACCATACTGTAGCATTGTTCACCTGCCTTTGAATGATGGACAAATATCAAAATTCAAAACTGCTCATTTCGCTTGATCACGTCACATATATTGGATGCAATTTAAGAAGTGATACCGTCATTTTAAAGGGCAGTCTGCATAAAGAAGCTTATTTACCAGGTGGCGGGACTGCGCTTCTGCTGTAATGGGCCGCTGTAAATCTCCCAAGAGCCAAATCATCGCTACTACTAGAACTGTCCAGGCTTATCGTGGTACTGATGTCAAAATCATTGTCATCATCGCTGCTACTATCGAGGGTAACTGCTACCGCTGCTGCTAATGGCTTTGATTTCGCTGGATATCTTTCTCGCTTGTGCAGTCTCTTCTTTGATTTGAAGTCTGAACAACAAAAGGACAAAATCAATAATGTTTGAGACAGGTGTAATTTCCCATACCAAATGTGACATGTCATCACAAAATGAGAGCTAAGTCGCCAGTGTGCATAAGGAGATATGGATCAATAAACATGCCAACAATCAATAGAAAACAAAAAGATTTTGAAACTTTTCTGAAAGAGTAAACATTGAGCAACTATGACATGCTGCATATCAATTTAAAGGTATATTATGTAATCTTTTCCAAGTATCATTGATTTTTACTATGAAAGCAGATTTTCTTGCAGATTTGCATTTTTGATCATAAATCATAAAGATCTTCTAAGTTACAGATTGATACGATTCCTAATTACTTCAAAATCATGGTTTGAAAAATAGATTGTACCGAGCGGTACAATCTATTTTTTCAAATTTTACTCTAAATTCACTCTTTAAACTATAATTTTGAGGTTATTAGGAATCGTATCGCTCTGTATGATCAGAAAAGTAAATCTGCAAGAAAATCTGCTTCCAATTTTTTTCGAGGATTGAGGGCGTCCCATGGAAAAGATCATATAATATACCTTTAAAGCTTGTTCTCTGAGGATTTTGAATCTGGACAAATCTGAAAATATAAAATCTACAACTTCACTCTCATTATGTGAACAGGTCTCAAATATGAAATCTACACATGAGACCCACACCCACAAACCAGGATAAAGTTGCAAACAATAAATCTTTTGAGTAGACTAAATTGCTGTGGCATTTTAATTGTGTAATATTTTTAAAACTTTTTTTCATTTTGTTCTTGAAATATCGTGTTCATATTTCCTACTGATCTATGAAATCAGTAAATAAGATAAAAATGTACCGGGGACTTTTTTCTAGTCCCCATTATATTGCAGGTATTATATTTGGACTGCAATGTTCTTTTAATATTGTTTACATTTTTTCAAGCATGGTATAAATCATTCTGGGACATTGTTGGTCCACTTAAAATACTACTATACCTACCTGCATTTATGTCAAACAATATTACAATTAGTCGGGGATCTACGGAGGGTTAGTGTGCACCCCCCAGGACTCCCCCAAACCAACTTTTTTTACTTCCTATTATGATCCTAAGACATAATCAGGATGTTACCAAAAATATTTTCATATTGCTAAGGGGTTATCCAAGATGGCGTCCAAAATGGCCGCCATAACTGGTCAAATCTCATAAAATGACATATAGCAATCAAATTGTATAGTGAAAGTATAGTTTTAATAGTGGGATGTATGTATTAGACCACTAGACACTCATATCCAGAACTTTTGCTTTGTTAACACACCTAAATCCAAAATGGCCGCCAAAATTGGTAAAATTCTATATATTGGCATATATAAACCAACATGTATGATCAGAGTATAGTTTTAACAATGGGATGTATGTGTTAGAACACTAGAAACTCATATCTAGTATTTTTGCTTTGTTAACATACTTTAAAACCAAAATGGCCGCCAAATTAATGGCCAAAAATGGTCAAAATTCCATAAAATGGGATAATATCAACCTAAATGTATGATGAAAAAATAGTTTAAATGATGGGATGTATGTATTAGACCACTAGTAACTCTCATCTAGTATTTGTGCTTTGTTAACATACTTAGAAATCCAAAATGGCCCCCAAAATGGGTCCCAAAATGACTGAACAAATTGTTGGAATTCCATAAAATGGGATAATATCAAACAAAATGTATGTTGAAAGTATAGATTTAACATTTGGGTGTATGTATTAGACCACTAGTAACTCATATCCAGTTTATTTGCATTGTAATAACATACTTTAAAACCAAGATGGCCACCAAAATGGCCGCTGTAAATGTAAAAATAGTCTACATGAGTGTATGATAACCTCCAAATGGTCTAAATAATTAACACAGGAAGCCACCAATTGATCAAAGTATGGAGTCTATACCATTCAATCATACCTTGTCACAAACAGATACGTTTACTGGTGGATTAAAATCTACAGATATAATCTTTTGTTTGTTACAATAGTAAAAAGTGTGTCTTTATAGACATTAATGAGCAGTCAAGACACATAGATCTTCTTGTGTACCCGCCATTTCGACCCCTCGTATTGGGCGATACTTTATTACTATATAATATTAGTGTTGGGCAATACCCCAACATTGTTCATATCTAATGTAACACTAACAATAAATCTAATACTGTTTTTCAGTTATTTTAACCTTTTGCAGCCATCTTGGATATTTCAAAATACTCAAACTAGATCTACAGCCCCTAGGCTTTATCATAGACAGTCATATATTGAATGCTGTCTTATTATATTTGGGGGTATTGGTATTACATAGTATGGTCAATTACAATACAAAACAACTGTTTTAGGTCATTTAACATCAACTTAACCACTCTGGAAGCCATTTTGGAAAGTGATACAGAGTCAAAATTGTCACAGAGGTGGGCCTTATATCTAAAAGCAATAGCTTAGCAGTTTCAAACATACTACTATTTGGTGAATGTGATGTAATATACACTCTTACAATATCTTTTGTGGATTATCATACACTCATGTAGACTATTTGTATATTTACAGCGGCCATTTTGGTGGCCATCTTGGATTTAAAGTATGTTATTACAATGCAAATATACTGGATATGGGTTACTAGTGGTCTAATACATACATCCTAATGTTTAAACTATACTTTCATCATACATTTTGGTTGATATTATACCATTTTATGGAATTTCGACAATTTGTTCAGTCATTTCGGGACCCATTTTGGGGGCCATTTTGGATTTCTAAGTATGTTAACAAAGCAAAAATACTAGATATGAGTTACTAGTGGTCTAATACATACATCCCATCATTAAAACTATATTTTCATCATACATTTAGGTTGATATTATCCCATTTCATGGAATTTGACAATTTTGCAACCACTTTAGGAACCATTTTGGGGGCCATTTTGGCAGCCATTTTGGATTTTGAACTATGATAACAGAGCACAGATACTGGATATGAGTTACTTGTGGTCTAACACATACATCCCATCATTACAATTATATTTTTATCATACATTTCGGTTGATATTATGCTATTTTATGGAATTTTGACCACTTTTGACCATTTTTGGCCATTAATTTGGCGGCCATTTTGGTTTTAAGGTATGTTTACAAAGCAAAAATACTAGATTTGAGTTTCTAGTGGTCTAACACATACATCCCATTGTTAAAACTATACTCTGATCATACATGTTGGTTTATATATGCCAATATATGGAATTTTACCAATTTTGGCGGCCATTTTGGCGGCCATCTTGGATTTAGGTGTGTTAACAGAGCAAAAGTTCTGGATATGAGTGTCTAGTGGTCTAATACATACATCCCACTATTAAAACTATACTTTCACCATACAATTTGATTGCTATATGTCATTTTATGAGATTTGACCAGTTATGGCGGCCATTTTGGACGCCATCTTGCATAACCCCATAGCAATATGAAAATATTTTTGGTAACATCCTGATTATGTCTTAGGATCATAATAGGAAGTAAAACAAGTTGGTTTGGGGGAGTCCTGGGGGGTGCACACTAACCCTCCGTAGATCCCCGACTAAATGGTACAGTCTAAAACAATACCTTCCTAAAACTAAGCATTATAGATGAGGTGACATTTGTTGACATTTAGGATGCCCTCTGTTGGTTTGAGACAAAACACACCGGGCAAGAGTTCCTATAGTTTACATGCATAGGCCAGATCAGGTTTTCTAACTAGATTGTGGTGTCACAGCAAATTGTTATCAAGACTGTCTTTAAACTTGCTTAGGAATGCTATAAGCTATCGCATTTCACACCAAAAACTAAAACTAAATGAGTTTTACAATTCATTAGAAAGAAATTTCATGTTGTCTTCATTAACTTTACTGTATATTCTGCCTGGAGGGAAACAACAGAGGGTGTCCCATTTGTAAATACATGACATCATAGGTCACCTCATCTATAAGGTAGGAAAATAATTATCTAATGTATATTGACCATTTTGAATGAACACCAGTGGCATAGCCAGAGAGGGGGGGCAAGGAGGGGCAATCGCCTTTGACTGACGTGTCGGTTGAGATTGGCACTGTCGGTTAATTCTTCCACACGCTCTGCGTTTTAGATTGGCATCCACATCCCCTGTATATTTGTATTTATAAACCACTGTTATTGTATATGTTTACCGAGATGGAAACAAATAAACTGAAACTTAAGAAGAATTAGGAAAAAAGTTTTCGTTTGTTTTCAAAACAATTTACTACTATATAAAGACAAATCAATTAGCTTTAATATGAATTTTATCTGGTTTAGATTGGTTGAGGGAAACTTATTTTACGCTGTTTTGAATAAAAGTGACCAATTTAACGTCCGAACACGCTTCCAGATCTTAACCATTATATTTCATAAGATACGACCAATAAAAAATTACAATACCGACAGCGAAAGGATCGATTACTTTGTTATGAAATGATTAAAGTGTGGTAATTGTGTCATATTAATCCATATTTTATGTTTTAATCTATTATATTACAATTTTGAACAAGTCTATTGTCTACTTAATTATTTTAATAAACAAGAACAAGATGTGTAATGCTTTACATCATAATCCTAGTAAACATTATTAAGCTTGTTAAGCTTGAAATTAAAAACCGTGTTTTTGGTGAAAAAACAGCTCCTGTACAGAAATAGTCATATTTACTTAACGGTATCATCAAATAGCGTGATTTTTCTTCCAGATGGTAGCAAATAAATGGCACAATCATTTAAAGTTTTGTTTGCCTTGATTTTGTGGTCAAAAATATTTTTTTCAATTTTTTCAATTAGGGTAAACTTTTTTTTTACTCACCCTGTATAATATTCAATTAAACTAATTTAAACTGCACATCTCCAACCTGTAATTATTTTAAATTCAAGCTTGGTGGTTTGTATCAAAAGTGCTGATGGGATGGCCATACCCGATATTGTGATATCATAATTACTAAAACCGCCCCTTCAGCAGCAGGTCACTGCACGTAATCATGCAGAAATTCAATGCATACAGGTGATTTTTACAAAATTCTAACTTCAATTTTGTCCTAATAACACGGCACTTTTAAAAACTTTAAACCTACGGATGTGGTATGTATAATAATAACGCTACACGTCTGAGCGCTAAAGTTCCATGGCACTGATTTCTTTTAAGTTTCTAGTTTAATGGCTATGTCAGCACAATCTGTACAATGTACAATCTCACCTGTCCTTTTAGGTTTTGTAGCTTTAATGGCCTCATCCGCCAGTAGCAGACGACTCTGTGGAAGATGTGTTGTCTGCATGGCATTATCATGATCTAAACGATCCACTGTCTGGCTCAATCGCTCCATATTCAGTCTATGAACAGAATGAGTTAGAAAGAAAAAAAAGAATATGTATTGACTAAATCTAAGCTGTTATTAGCTACCAAATTTGTCAAATATCATAACAGAGATGTAACAATATCAAGTAAAATTTCTTAAAAATCGATCGACCAAATGCGAAACGATTAGCAGTGACCACGGCCAAACGCATCTATAGGAACATTGTACGGAGAATATAGGCTACACAGGGTATCACCTCTCCTAATTTTTGTTTTGTTCTTTTTTTATACTGAAATATCATCAATTCCGGAGAAATTTCCATAAGTGTTATATCTCGATCATAAACAGTGTATGATAAGGGATAACATTGGGGTGTTATTTCTGTTGGTGATTTAACAGACAAAAAATCTAAGGGTGTGGCTAGCAGTCAGTGGCAACACCAGGGGGCCACCAGGGAAACAGGGGGCATGAACAAGTCTAGAGGGGAGACAAAATTTGGGCTTCTATTGTAAAAATTGTCTGAAATTAGCTTAATTCGTTCTGAATGAGCCATTTCAGACCCTTTATTATAAGCTAATTTTATGTAATTTTGACATTGAAACTCAACATTTTCGATTATTTGGGGGACGAGATGGGGGGGTGGGGGCAAAGGCCACCCCCCCCCCCCCCCCCCCCCGTAGTGCCACCACTGCTAGTGATGGATTGTTAAGGCTGTATTACCAGTTACATTTGATCCCAACCCTACCTCTCCCATCTCCTTGACATGTTCAGAGTTTAATGTGGTAAAGCGATCATAACGATGGAACACCACACTGCATGTAACACTCAAGAGGTACCAATTTACTGATAAAAGTTCAGAAAATTATTTCAAGCTCTCAACTTGGTTCAACCGATAAGTCTGTTTGAAAATGTTTATTCAGTACTGACAACATAAACTGAATCAGCGTTCGAAATAAGAAAAATAAATTGGTTATCCAGCGGATAACACAGCAGAAGATTTTGGTAATCCGCCACTATTTGTTAATATCCGCAATTGTTTCAGTCGTTTTGGTGTCAAAATTGTGGTTATCGGTCAGATAAATCAGCAAGAAAAAATGGTTATCCACTAGGAGTACCGCTTATTCAAATGCTGGACTGAATCTTTCCTTTCCCATCTTCGCTATTTTACAAATGGCCTCTGAGAGAATGCTCAATGACATGACTGAAATACAAACAGTTCTAAAACTGTGCACTCATCAGCTCATGGATAAACATAATCTAATTCACACACCATACTGTGCCAGTTGTCTCACGCAGCAATGCCTATCAGGTGACTCAATGGGTTTGCTAACAGTTCTAAAACTGTGCACTCATCAGCTCAGGGATGAACATGATCTAATTCACACACCATACTGTGCCAGTTGTCTCACGCAGCAATGCCTATCAGAAAACTAGGTTTGCTTATTCACACCAGACAGTGAAGCCTACAATCACGGAAAAAAAGGTTGGCACACTTTGTGGCACACTTACGGAAAAAAGCGCCCCCTTTTCCCCGAGGCAATGTTGATCCGAGTCATGTTATCAGAAGCCTTGGCAGTTCCCCCAACATTGATTGATTGGAAGTGGGGAAGGATATAAGAAAGGGGGAGACTTCTGCTTTCTATTAAACAGTGCTATGTCCAAAGTCTGATCTCAATTGCAAGCACAGGGATAGTTGTAATAAGTTGTGTCAAGTGTGCAACTATTTTTGTCCATGATTGTAGCAATTCCTTGATTGATGCATTGTGGATGAATCTAGTAACGTTTTTGTTGTTGTTGAACACAAATGCAATGTGCAACTGTCACGAAATCCAATGACAAAATGCACAATTTGTGGCCAATACTTTTTCCAGTCCCTCTATATTTTTCCAGTCCCTCATTTTAAAAATATTAATCTATTTCTCTTCCTCTTGACAGTGACATCACTTTATAGGTGGCGTAATTACGCATGTGTATGTATCCGACTTTCTACATGTGTGTGTATAGGCTAGCACCTTGGGATGGTGAGCCTTTATTCACTGCAATCATTGAATGACGCAGTGACGTCACTGTCTCATCAGAAGTGAAATAGACTATAGATCATATGTGACGTGTTCTACAGAAACCAGACGGAATTGGGCAGAGCTCCAAACTGAGAAATATCCCAAAACCTAATTACGGTGATTTTTTGGGAATTTGAGTTTCTTGTAAATAATTAATCTTCAGAGTGTTTAAGACAATATTGTGAAAGTTTCAGATTAAAAAATCAAACCAACAAAAGAAAATGCAATTTTTATTTTTATTTTTTTAAGTACATTGTAAGTACATCTCAGTTTGGAGTTTTCATGAAGACGAACTTGAAAATGATTTAACTCCGCTTTGTGAAGTCCGATTAAAAAAATAAAGTACCATTGTAAAGCTGAAGATCTCTACTTTAATAATCAATTACTAACTCAATTTTGATATCTTGCCCATTTGTGTCTGGTTTCGGTAGAACACGTCAAATATCGTCACTGTTCTGTCAAAACCTCATATGTTTATCCAGCCCTTCAGCATGTATAAAATAAAACTGCCAAATGGTTATACTTAGCAAGTGTTGCTTTATACATGTTCAGGGGCAAGATAACTTACAAAGTTTTGATAGATACATTTTTGGCCATTGAACATGCTTAAAGCAGACTGCCCAATGGTTATACATAGGAAGTATTACTTTATACATGCTGAAGGGCCGGATGGAGATACAAGGTTTTGACAGAACAGCAGGTACTTACCTGAGTTGGCCCATCTCTCTATCACTGCTCTGTTTCTGACGTACTGATTGGTTGACATCCTTGACCTGCATGCGTTGCGACTCACTGACTGTATTAATAGTCTACAAAGGTATAGTGATAATAATAATCTAATTAAAGTTTACAGTTACAGCAAATTCATTTGACTGGAGCAAAAAATAAAAAAAATGAAAAATTGTCCGACTCAACATGATGTACAAAATCAATGCAAACCCCTACTTAACAAGACCAACTCGCCAACTAAAGCGCACACACTCATCATCCTTCCAAAGACCTAGTATCAACAATCTACTCAAACAGCTTCTTCCCATTGGACTGTGCCACATTGGAACACCCTGCCCTATCATATCTTAGACGCCCCCCAACTTAAACATTTTTAAAACAAGGCTCTGCAAATTTCTCACCGTCAACACCATCAACAAGAATTAACTCCACCAGGTCAACCCTCTGACATGATGCGGGATCCCGCTTTGTCGGAGTATACAACCAGAACCAGAACCAGATATAACAACCAACTTTGGAATAGATGTCCAATTCACTTTATATGATACATTGAAAAGATTATTACTATCTTTAAGTTTCACATGCTTTAAAGAATATATCATATACTTTTACTACCTTTCCGGGTCATGGGCGATAATAAGGCCAATAACAAAAAATAATTGACTTGCCCTTTGTGACCGACCCTAAAAACTTAAAATCTAGGGTCACATTATTTTTAATCATTTTTTAATTATTTGTTGTTGTTGATATTTCAAAAATATGTTCTGTTCATGTTTAATTGCTCTTGGTATTGATGTGTACTTGATTACTTATGAAAATACACATTTTAAAAAGAATAGGTGTGACTGAAATGTGAGATGTAATACAAAATAGTTTTGCTACCATGCTTGTCTCACAATCCCTTCATGTACAGAAATACCACTATACGGAGCAAAACACCCCCCCCCCCCCCCTCCCTTCCAGCTCCCATATCCATATATGAAAGGGTCACAACATGAAGTCAAAAAACAGTGATTTAGTATTTAGGATCCAACAATGTGTCAACAAACAGATATTGATATTTCAACCCATTATTTATTAAAATAAATTGATTTAGAGAACACACTACTGATGGTACTTTCAATGTCACTGCCCCCCCCCCCCCCCCCCCCCCCCCCCCCCCCCCCCCCCATGGTTGTAACTCACCCTGTCCAGCCTGTCTAGTCTCCTAGTAACATCTTTGCTGTCTGCTTGTTGACCACACACTTCTACTTCTGTTTTTACAATTCTGGTTCTCATACCCTCTAATTCACGATGCAATGAATCACACTCCTCATGAGTATGTCGCTTGCTGTTTGTAGGGAAGTAAAATAGGATAAACATGATAGCTTAGATACAGAACTCAAAAGTCAATTAACTACTTATTCAGAATACATCATTTTGAATCATTTGACCTCAAGGGGGCTGTTAAGTCTTAGGAATAGCCTCCGTAAAACTGCCGTAACTTCTTCATTATTCATTTAATCCATACAAAAGCAACATTTTTGTAAAGGAAATGAGTTGAGGAATCCATTTTTGGTATCAAATTTCACTAAAAAAATGACTTTTTTCTTCTTCAATTTTAATCCCCCAAAAAATCATATTTTTGCCTCAAACTTTGCTGCAAACGTAGCAAATTCAGTTTTTGGTAAAAAATGCTGAAATTGCACCAAAATTAGGTTTTTTAAACTTAAAAATCACCTCTTTTATATACATCACATTATAGATCAATTGTTACAGTGCTTGATAGATTTCATGCTTTTTGGGTTAACAGCCCCCTTAACCATGCAATTTTCTGTTCAGCATAGACAAATATCTTGGCTGCAAATAATCTCAAAGGCATTTGGTCTGTGTGATGGACTCTATCAGAATAAATCATTTCCAATAACTTCAACTTACAAATCATGCACTTCTCTGGTCAGTGAGGACAACACATCATCATTATAAACAGACTCTGTCATGCCGCCATGTCTCTGCATCAGTACTTTGTTCTGAAGCTCACTCATTTGCATGCGTAACTCCTGCTGTGATCGCTCCATCTTCCTTTCTGTCTCCAGGTGCACACCGCTCTCTTCCAGTCTCCTGTTCACGGCCAAAACCTCTCGTTCCATGTTTTGTAGACGATTCGTCGTCTGCCCACGATCTCTTTCTAGAGATTTCACTTGTCGTACTAAATCCTCCATGACCTATGAAAACACAATAGAATAATATGATTTTACTTAAGCTCTAGTAAGTTGAACTAAAGACATAATGCAAACAGATTTTATCTCTACTTTCCAATATCTATAAGGTGTGGTTTTTTTTATTAGGAGGGGTAGTTGAGTTTCTTTTTCACTGTGGCTATACAGTTTTCGATTGGCTTATTGCCAATAACAGTGAATTAAATAACTTTTTCAAAATATGTAAAATACATGTCTAAATAATCTTTCTTTTGACAAATTCATGCATTGAAAACATAAAGAAACAATGAAAATTAATCTGATTCATGCCTTCGTATTTCCAGTATTAACAATACCAACAATTTCCCTAATTGTTACCTTATTTTGCGAGTCTATCTTCTCCATGAGCATAGCAACCAGAGCCGGTGAGTGATCACTGATAACTTCACTACTTCCTCTGCCATAATCCTCCTGCATTGCATTATGGGTGAGTAACCCACGGTAACCAGTTGTTTGATATGAATCATAGTTGTTGCCATTTGTACTGTGCATGGTACTTGCTAATGGCTTATTAGGTGTGGAATATTTGATACCTGCATGGGGAATCAAAATTATTTAAGAAAAGTGAAAAATGTATGACACTTTGGGAACTTTTACTATACAATGTACAGGTGAGTATACGCTACTTGCGCGGTACAGATGGAACCACATTGAAAGCGAAGCTATAACCTCACACACTATCACGCCACACTGCGTCGGTGGTTTCATGCAGGTTTGTGCATCATGTGACGCGGTTAGTAAGTAAGAGTGGTAAGAGTGGTAAGAGGGGAGAGCCTCGCTTTCATTTAAAATGGCGATTGCGTGCAAGTAGCAATAGATAAACAACCATTAATCAAATTACAAAGTGGGTCTATATATTGTGGCACTGACTCCCTTAATTCCCTTTAATTCGATGAAGCGCTATGAAAACTAACTAATGAAGGTGCATATTAGCCATAGTGTACACTCCGCCCTTATTTGAAAAAAGATTAAATCAGCTTCATTCGTTGAAAATCGGGAGGTTCTTTCAAAAATGATAAATGTTAATTCGATGAAGCAAATTTGTAATGTGTACGCTCGCTTCTTCGAATAAAGGGAGTCATGCGGATAGACTAACATACAAGTAATCAATTTTTGGTATCGCGTGGCAACTGACCTTAATTCGATCTCCATTAATATTTACCAATGTGTACGCATCTCGATCTTCCTTAGTTCATGGTTAGTTGTAATGTGTACCCTCTCTTAATTAAATAATGAAGATCAACTAAACTCTATTGAATGAAGCGATTTTTAGGTATGTACGGGGTCTGATGAGTCGGTACCACAAAAATACAGATTCTGACTCTCTAAGCTAACTATCCAAAATTCAGATATCACTCAACGTCATGGTCTCTGTGTACGAGTAAAAGTTAGAACCTAACCCGGTATTATAAATGGTAGGTTGCTAATCCTACAAAAGATTATACCTTTAACCTTTTATTATCTCAAATCAAATATATTCCTATTGAGTTCAACTGCTTCCTTCAACTTCCATAATTATTACAAAAAATGCTTTAGTGACTCAATAAAGCAATATTGACGGGTAGTTGGTGCTCCACGTCATCTACTTACCTCCACTGCTGATAGGATCTGTATATAATCCTGTCGTGAAAGATTTGTACTCGGAACCATCAAGCCTCTCCTATAAAATTTAAAATTAAAAAAATTCATCAGATATTTTATTCAGTACCGGTTCACTCTTTACGATTCTCCTAAATGAATTAATACAGAGGATCTTTTCATAAATTGATACACGCTGAAGTCACAAAAGATTTTCAAAATTAGGTGGCTAAATTCACATTTCCCTATTATAGTATATGATCTGTTATCAGAACACAGCTTTCTGCAGCAATCTTGTAAAACTTTCTTGTGTGAGCTGATGCGGAACTAATACAGAACCTGAAGCCGCACAAAGCAACTGGACCTGATGGAATCCCTGCAAGGCTATTAAAGGAGATTGCAGAAGAAATAGCTCGAGCCGTAACTCTTCTATTCCAAGCTTCGTTAGATCAGGGAAAGGTACCGTCATCTTGGAAGGAAGCTTTGGTCGTACCTGTCTTCAAGAAAGGTAGCAGAGCAGCAGCCAGCAATTACCGTCCAATATCGCTCACTGCCATCCTTTGTAAGTTATGCGAACACATTGTACACAGAGCCATCATAGACCATCTGTTCACAAAAAAAATACTGGCAGACTCTCAACACGGCTTCAGGAAACGGCGCTCCTGTGACACCCAACTTATACTAACAGTTGACAACCTTGCTAAAGGACTGGACGACAAGGGTCAAACAGATGTCATTCTCCTCGACTTCGCCAAGGCGTTTGACAAGGTCTCCCACAGACTGCTCCTTTATAAGACAAAGCACTATGGAGTCCATGGATCCACCCTTAGCTGGATAACATACTTCCTCTACAAACGTACCCAACGAGTTCAAGTAGATGGTCAAATAAGTAGTCAGGCTGATGTCACCTCTGGTGTCCCTCAAGGTAGTGTGCTGGGACCACTTTTGTTCCTAACTTTCATAAATGACCTCCCCAGCTGCACCAAGAGTTATATTACCCGACTCTTTGCGGACGACTGCTTGCTGTATAAGCGTATCACATCCACCCATGATGCATCTCTTCTTCAGGAGGACATGGATGCCCTACAGAATTGGGAGAGCACCTGGCTCATGGAGTTCCACCCGTCAAAGTGCAAGGTAGTATGTGTCACAAATAAACGTAAACCTGTTGCACATACCTACTACATCCATGGAGAAGTCCTAGAAGAGGTTAACTCTGCCAAATACCTGGGACTGCACCTTGACTCCAAACTCAACTTTAATACACATGTAGACGCCACCACAAAGCGAGCCCACTGCACACGAGCCTTCCTAAGCCGTAATCAAAGGAAGAGTGGACGGAAAATCAAAGAGGCTACCTATCACCTACATCAGACCCATTGTTGAGAATGGTACATCTGCATGGGACCCCCACACCTAACGCAACATAAAGAAAGTGGAACAAGTTCAATGCAGTAGTGCCAGGTTTGTCACAGGAAACTTCGACCGAAGGAATAGCGTCACCTCAATGCTGGACACCCTTAAATGGCCATCTTTACAGAGTAGGCACTTTCAAAGCCGACTGGCTATGTTCTACAGGATCCGCTATGACCATGGTTGACATCAACTGGGAAGCTCACCTAACTGAAGCAACCTCAAATACCAGAGAACACAATTCCCGATTCTGGACTCCCTATTGCTCAACTCGGCAGTATGCATCATCCTTCTTCCATTCCAACGCACCTCACGCAACTGGAACGCCCTCGATAAGGATCCTGCCGAGTACACATCCCTCAATGCCTTCAAATCAGCATTGAATGGCGGAGTTCCCGGATAAACCAGCTTCGGAACATTTTTCTTTTAGTTTTCATTATTTACTTTACTCGCAACTTGTAAATATGTATAAAAACGAGAAACATGAAGGCTGCGTCCTTGTTTGAACGACACGCGCGCACCTACGCAGTTCGACTATCTTCAGTTACTGAAGTTTGAACTTTTACCAGAAGAAGAAGATGCATAAATGCCGAAAACGTGTGATTGATTGTTGTTTGTACGCACACTTGACTGCATACTTTAAACTTGTGCATGTTTCCGAGACGAGGTGCGTGCTAAAATCAATTGTTCATGTAAAATTATTTTTTTATATAATCCTACACACCACAGGCTTACAGCAGACTACTTCACTATATACTGGGGCAAACGGTAAAGTAAACTGCAAACTGGAAATAATTTAATAACGAATGAATTGAATTGAATTTCTACATCTACAATCTACATTGTGTGTACAGCCACAGACCGGGATGATCCCCTACTCTTTACGAAGGAATCTGATTCTGTGACCCTTTTTTTTAACGTGCTCGGATTTTGCTCTTCCGATACACGTTACCACCATTTCTATGTGACTTCCGAACCACATCTATCTATGCTGGTACTCGTCAACGCCTTTCAGCAACTAAACGAGGGTTGGGTGGTGTTGAAGTAGTAATATTAATTAGGCTCCTATTCATGTATGTATTGTATGTATTGTAATTGTATTAATTATCATTTTAATTATTTTATTATTATTATTTAATAAATTAATAATAAATTAAATAAGCTTACTCGAACTCTTGCAATATTGGACTCAGTTTCCCTCACGATACTCGATATGTTTCTATCCCATTCCTGAGTCATGGTTAGACATCGAATTGTTGCACTTTTGTGTCGGTAAATAAAACAAAATAGAGTTATTAATGTATGGAAACAGATCGTTCAAATTTCAACAAAAATTGCACGGTAGTCAGTGTAAACAATTGGACGCCATTTTTGCTGCTCCGTTTTACACAATAGACTTGTTTCAAGGCAAATAATCCTGTATAAAAGCTGAAAGTCAGTCGAAAAGTAATGCCGTTTTGCCTCTGAGCATTTTGATCAATGACAGGCTTGATATAAGACTAACCAATTAACCCGACAGCCAATCAGAATGCGAATAGATTATCCCAGTATGAGGGGGCTATTATCTTTTCCGTGTCGGTCAACAGCTACAGGCGGGGACCGACGCCGCGACGCGACACAAACAAAGAATTGTCGTAGCAAAATGATTTTTTTTAAAATAATTTATGACCCACCCGATGGAAGAAAATTACAGCCTAGAAATAAGAGTTTCAATTAATAAACAATCCAACAATTTAATTTTTTTGTTTGTTGAAATTAAATGGTTTAGGGTATCATGCAAGGATCATAAAGAGAACTATATACATATTCTTTTTCAAATAGTTTTATTTCATTTCAATAAATAAATTCATACAAATAATAATATCTTTATCAATTTCTTTGAATCCATGAATGAAATTGCTCATTATTCCTCCTGACATGGTACTTATCCTGAAACCACCATATACGAGATATGGAGCCAATCTGGTTCAACAGGTATCTTCCATGCTCATCATCCTTCGGCTGCAGACCAGGCGACCACAAGTTTCTTCCATGCACGACGGTCTTGAGCAAGAGTGACAATCTGTCGATCTTCAATCATGCCTTCATTGTCCCCTAGTAAGCGTTGTATATATGTCAGACATGTTGTGCAAGGACGACCAGGTCTCCTTCGGCCATGTGTTGGTGCGTAGGTAGCATACTTTTTACTGCTGGCTCTTCATCAGGGAGACGGGTATATGGCCAAGGAAGCTCAGCTGGCGGCGCTTTACACGATGGATAAGAGGCTCTGTCTTGGTCATGTCATAAATTGTGGTGTTTGGGACATGATCCACGCGCTTGATGTTTAGCATTATCCTGTAGCAAGAGGTAGCGAAGGCATTTATTTTGCATTCCATATCTTGGGATATCACCCAGGATTCACATCCATACAGTAAGATAGTCACACAGGTGGTATTGAATAATTTCATCTTGTTGTGATACCTATTTGAGGGCTCCTCCAGAGGCGTTCTAACTTCCAAAATGCGCACCATGCTAATGCCTTGCGTCTTTTAAGATCACTTGCATCCGATGCCATCATAGAGCTAAGATACCTGAAATCAGTCACATGGTTGATGATATCCCCATAGACCTGAAGTGTCGGGTGAGGATTGCAGTTGGCAGGCATGTACTCTGTTTTAGATACGCTAATGTAGAGGCCGAGGTCTTTTGCAGTTGCTGCTGCTGCAGCAGTTTCTGTCAGCTGCGTCTGGGCTCGTGGAATTGTTGTCTCGAGTAAGGCAATGTCATCAGCAAAGTCTAAGTCGTTGAGAACAATATGACGCCTCGAACGACGTGGATGTGTCACAACTCCTGAGTCAAGATCAGATGTGGCCTTCGTCAATAGGTAGTCTACCAATATCACAAATAGGAATGGAGCCAGAACGTCACCCTGTAACACTCCAGTGGAGACAGCGAAAGGATCAGAGATACTGCCATCGACCATCACAGCACTTCTCGAGTTGTTGTACAGTACACCTATAGCGTCGACTAAAGCTTTTGGGATTCCGTAATGTCGCAGTACTGCAAACATAACTTTCCTGTTTATGGAGTCGAAGGCTTTCTTGAAGTCTTCGACTCAGACCGTGTTGTTAAACAGATCAAGGTAGCGTTAAGCATTCATCATGTTCATGTTCCCATCTATGAAGATATGCCCAATAAAAGTCCCATCACCAAAGGGATTCCTGCCCGAACAAGCCGTTTCTGTCTGATAAAGCCTTGGGCGGTCTAAGTCTAGAGGAGGGGTTATTCCTGGTCGCATGGCTGATGAGACTGGTGGTGAAATTCAATGGGATAAAGTGTATTGATAGAAGACCAATGGCTTATAATTATAACGGTCTATTTGCTTGAAACACGAAATTGGTACTAGTTATTAGTGGAGGGGACCTCAGTTCGGGGTACCCTTGAATATAGTGGCGTAGCTAGGTTTTCCATTTGGGGGCGAAAAATGAAAGTGAACCGACAAGGACTTTACTAGAATAGAAAATCAACTTTTGAGAACTGCCGCCACTACAAGTCAGAAACTTGAGTTGGAAGGATGGGTTGGGAGGGGGCGTTGTGACGTGGTGTCCCACAAACCGGCGCGAAAACGAGCAATTTCGACCGACACAACTATATATAATAACCCCCCCTCCCCCTGCTGTCCCGTCTCTGGCTTTGCCACTGCTTGAAGACATTACCATCATCATTGGAGAATATTAGTATAGGACTAGTAATAGCCTGTAAAATTTAATTTTAGTTCAATCAATTTGTTTTATGATTTTTCTATATTCGAATTGGCGACTGTTTATAGGAAGGCGCATATTTTGGGCGGTATATTGTGCGTGCTATAGGGGAAGGTGGGGTAATGGCGGACACCTTTTGTCAGAGAGGTATAACACACATATAATACGTCATATAACAATAAAAATCATGTAAACACAAAGCACTGTGATGGTTCTACCTTTTATCAAGTTTTTATCAACTCATCATTTTGAAATTCGAAGCTACGACGCAATAAAAAAAAATGGCGTCGTCCGGCATTACCCCACACTCTGGGGGTAATCACGGACCGTATTTTCAATGGCAGCCCTCTTTTTATTAGAATACAGTATTTCAATGGGAGTTAAAAAATACCCTTTTTAAAAGTGTAGCAGAAATCAAAGAACAATGTCACATATTTATATGGTCAACAACTATTACCGATTTATGATGTTAAATTGACCACGCCCATATTGGTTACCATGGAAACGGTACATGTCCGCAGTGGCGTAGCCAGGTTTTTCTCAGTGGGGGGGCAAAGGGGGGGCCGGGAGTTTTGGTGGGGGGGCAACAACCAAATTGAGGATTGAATTTCCTTGTGTTGTGAATAGGTTAGTCCCAAATTATTTCAACTGACATTTCCCACAGGGGGGGCAACAGGGGGGGCAGAGAACCCCACAGGGGGGGCAGCTGCCCCCCCCCCTTGCCCCCCCCCTTGGCTACGCCACTGCATGTCCGGGATTACCCCAATCCATGTACAATGTTGTGGCACATCCTCTCTTATTATTATGCTCATCATTGTGACTCCGAATTCATTTCTTTTTTATCAGAAGGTATCATACATTAAATAAAAAAATAATAAGACTTTGTTTTCCTTGATGTAGAAATACCAGTTTCAAAGAGAAAGTAATGCACCAAAATATCAACTTGCCCAAAAAGTGATTTTTGTAATTCTCGCGAGAATTTGCGAGACAACCATCCCATTTAGGTTTTGTGTGATTTCAATGGAGAGGCACCTAACATCATAGGGTGGCAAAATACCACCTTCTTTCACCTGCCTTTAGATACAGCCCTGTCCGCCATTACCCCGCGTCCGCCATTACCCCACCTTCCCCTACGTTGACAAGAATAGGGTTTAAACTGCAAAAACATATCGTATTATACTTGTATCAAAGAGTTATTTTATTAACTATGATAACTCCTTGCTTGTATTAATGGAATATAAATAAGTACAATGTATACGATACCTGAAAAGGTGAAGCTGTTTGCCTGAAAGTCATGATTAGAAAGTTTCATGTTCATGTAGGGAAATTGGGCAGATTGTCAAGACGCGAAGTGCATGGGTGTTTTGTTTGACACAGATTCGATTCACAAGTTCACTCACTCGAGCTATTCATAATGAGATTTACAATACATTTACTTCATCAGCATATGAGGCTGATCGGTTAAAGGTTAACATGGTTATGAAAAAATAAATTTATGATTTTGATATTGATAGGTACCTCACAATGTTGGACAATATCTAGGCTATCTGAAACTGCATTTAAAAAAAATTAAAATGCGGTACGTTCGCGGAACAGTCCATTATTGTCCAAGGGGTGAAAACAAGATGCGTCACGGACGGACATTTTAGTTCAAGTTCATCATGCTATATTTTTATGTTAATGTAACATTTTCAGAGTTTTGTGATGTAATGTTGATAGCTGACACACTTTTCCATCAAATAAGATAAATATTTGGGAAAAAAGTTCTGGGGAAGTTATATCGCTAGACTTGCGTTAACATTTTGATGTTTTGCTGTCCGTCCGTGACACAAAAAAAGTTTAAAAGTTTTTAAACTAATTTCAAGGACAAAGTAAAAAAATAAAAACATAGTGAAGTATCTCCCTTATATGTATTCTTTCCCATGCAGGAGTATTAATTAATTAGGGCAGGCATAAATTAGTTAAATCTTTAATTAAAAGTTGTCACGGACGGACACAAATTTTGTCACGGACGGACACTGTTAGCTACTGTTCAGTTCTGAGCACACAAGCAAAGCTGAATACCACCCCTCTTACCATTAAATGAACTAGTCCATACAGGTATGCCCTTTATGCAAATGAGTAGGTTTGCTAAAGCAGTGAGCACATGTTATGATGCTCACCTGGTGCACTGTAAAATTACTTGAAGTCAAATGAAGTCATTTTGCTTATTTGCGCATTTGTGAACCCTCAGCAGATCTTCTTTGGTGAATCTGTAGTATAGCTTGCGCTTGTTAACCTTACTGCCTGTACATGCTGAAATAATGCTTGTAAATTAAAAGGGGTAGCATGGGATCAGTTAAAAGACACTGTTTGCCCCATATAATAAGTGTATGTAAAATAAAAGCAAGTAACAGCATTGAAATCAGAAAGTATCATTGGAGATGTTAGCACAAATTTAATTTTAAGCTTTGCACTATCAAAAGTTGCAGGCTTTTTCTTCATGAAACTTTGAAAAACTCAAAACACGGTTGGATGCCTACATGTATCCATTATCACTAACCTTTAATTACTCAATTAATTGAACAAAAACTTATCAAAGAAGGGTCAAAATTGTTTTAAAAAGTTGTATCACAGCATACACTTACAGTCTTTTACACAATTAATCGAACAAAATTTATCAAAGAAGGGTCAAAATTGTTTTACAAAGTTGTATCACAGCATACAGTCTATTTATATGATGCAGCAGGTTTATCTCTTGCCATTTATGGTAAGGGGGGCAGGATTCAGTTTGGCATTTGTACTCAGAATTGAATAATGTCCGTCCGTGACAAAATTTGTGTCCGTCCGTGACAACTTTTAATCACTGATTTAACTTATTTATTGACGCCATTGTTAAGTTTCATTTCTACATGAGAAAGGGGGTATATAGGGGAGATAGGCTAGCTCACTATGTTTTTATTTTTTCTCTCTTTCCTTAAAATGTGTCACGGACGGACAGCTCTGCATCAAAAAGTTATCACAAGGGCAGGGTAATTACTTCCCAGAACTTTTTTCTGAAATATATTTCTTATTTAATGGGTAAATGTGCCATCTATCAATTTTTAATTTAAAAATATTGAAAATGTTTCATAAAATATGGCAAGGTCAACTTCTACTAAGAATGTCCGTCCATGATGCATCTTGTTTCTACCCCTTGGGCAATAATGGACTGTTCCGAAAACTTTTCCGCATTGTTTCTTCTTTTGGAATGCAGTTTCAGTTAGCCAAGATGTTGTCCAATATTATGAGGTACATTTCAATATCAATATCAAAAAGTATTTTTTTCACACCAATGTTAACCTTGAACAGATCATCCTCTGCTATCAAAGTGCCAAATTCTGCAACCTTTGAATATAACCGTCACACTGGTTTTGGTATCTTGTGATCCTTTTTAATTACTAAGACTGAAAAATGATGACATACAATTTTTCTTACTATTTTGTAAGTATTTGATACCATTTTGTCATGTAAATAAGTGGCAATTTCAAAGTTCTTCAACATCTGTGTCCGTCCGTGACGCTAACAAATTTCCTTCTGTGACACAGCTTGTTACAGGTCTACCCTTCTCCTGTAAAAAATAAATCTGTTTTCAAATGCTGTGTATCAAACCATGTATCTCACTTACTATTTGACCATGGAAAGCTTGAGGAATATGGAATTGTTTAAATAGAAATTAAGAAGAAGTACTAAAGGTCCGGAGAACCCTATTTCTATCTTGTCCGTAGTGTTGGAAAAAGACTAATATCTTGACTGCTTTTTATTACTAAGACTGAAAATTCATGACTTAACATTTTTCTTACTATTTTGTAAGTATTTGATACCATTTTTTCATACTAAAGTGTAAATAAGTGGCAATTTCAAAGTTTTTTATGTAGTTAACATTTGTGTCCGTCCGTGACGCTCAAAAATGTCCGTCTGTGACAAAGTTTGTTACCCTACCCCTGTAAAAAATAAGAAATATTTTCAAATGCTGTGTATCAGATATTCAAACCATGTATATTACTTACTATTTGACCTGGAAAGCATTGGGGAATATGGAGTTGACTAGATAGAAATTAAAAAGAAGCACTAAAAGGTAGAGAACCCTATTTCTATCTAGTCCGTCCGTGACACAAACATTTTCGTCGTTCTATTTTTAGTAACAAACCACACCTTATTTATTTTTGTGTATTTCAATAAAGTTGATGATTCTCTATAACATTAAACATAAAAAGTTGAATAAATGTCAGTAGTTACTTTTTACAAACTGTTTTTCACTCATGTTTTGCACAAACGTCCGTCCGTGACAAACCGATCAGCCTCATATCATATGCATATGAAGCAGCTAATGGTTCCATTGACGGATAGGGGCATGGATTTTTGGAAAATTCCATTAATAATGAAGGGTTGAGAGCAAAAGTTGTGCCGATTTAGTCGATATTAAACTATCTATCTATCGATTATCGATAATTTACAGTGGAATTCTTTACAGTGTCTTTACAGGGTGATAAAATAATGTCATATTATACAGGGTGGTAGAATAAAGACCTTTTCAAGTAGAAAATAAAAACTTGTGTTTTAAAGACTTCTCATTTATTATTGGAATCGAATGAATGTAGTATAGTATGTTCCAGTGGAATTGTTTACAGTGTCTAGTTATACAGGGTGATAAAATATTGTCTTGTTATACAGGGTGGTAGAATAAAGACCTTTTCAAGTAGAAAAGAGAAAGAAATGTGTTTTATGGAGGAAATAACTGTCCAATGAAAATGTTTACAAATGGGTTCTTTACTTTAAATATTTTAGACAATGTCTTAATCCAAATATCAAAATTGAATTTGCATAAAATCTGAATTGTTTATGCAATTCATGGGGGTAGGGGAACTTTATGTTACGGAAGTTACGAAACTTAACATTACGATACATTACTTTACGTTACGTTACTTTACGTTAGTTTATGTTACGTTACTTTACCATAGGTTACTGCACGTTTTTTACTTTACATTACTTTACGTTACGTTACTTTATGTTACATTATGTTAGGTTACTTAACGTTATGTTAGGTGACTTTACGTTACGTTACATTACTTACTTACACACACATTTATTTGGGCGGGGGAGGGGGGGGGGGGGGGGGATAAAAAGAAAGCTTCACACATGCCAATACAAATTTAATTTTACACTTTAGCACCTTTACCATTTCCTTTGAATAATTTGCGAAAACCATATTATCCAACCCCATTGAAACAGAAATCTCTGTTTGTTTAAGCTGAGGCGTTGTCTTTTTTAAAGTAATTTCTTGTTTGGGTTTGATGACTCGGCCTTGTAAATTTAAAAGTAAAATATCTTACACTTTGAGGACTTCACAGCAATCACTATATAAAAATTCCATTGAAATGGAATGGGGGCGATCCAAGAGAAAGAAGCATGTTTTGTAACCAAATATCTGTTTCATACCAAAATACCAGGGAAAAGTGTGTATGTATTTTCTATAATTCAAACCAAAAAAGAATCAAAACACCGCAGTCTAAAAACAGTACAGGAAAGCAATAAAGTTGATTTGTGTGCATGGAGGGGGAGGGGGGGGGGGGGGGGGGGGTGGGGGGTGGGGGGTACAAAAGCAGTCTGAAGAACAATCTAGGTATATATGACCTTGGTCAAACAAGATAAGCTAGTCAAACAAGATAAGCTATTATGTCTCTCTAGATCTGTTGGGAGTAGCACATCTCTAATCAACTAAACAAATATAGCTTTGACTCCAGCACAGACTGCGGGTACTGTTGAAATAAACTGCATAGGTACATGTAATTTACAAAGACTACAAACATGGCGACCCCCACTTATGTCTAGAAAGACCAAAATGTGTAAGTTTTTGCAATCTCATGCTATAAGGGTGGCTTCGCCCCCAAAAACTGGGGCCTGGGAGGGAGCCGGATCGCGAGCCGCACGGTGAAAAAAGTTGTGAATGTTTTATCAATATAATGTGTTGCCACATTGCTTTCTTGATTTAGGGATTACCATAGAGTGGCCTTTTGAGTTTTGATCGTCCACGTACAACCGGCCCCACAGCATGATCCTTGTGGCACACCGCACAGTCATTAATTGAAGGTCTTAATCTTCTTTGTTGACTAATTACCCAGATATTGTAATAATAATAAGCACATGATGTACCTTATCTGAAGCCATATGCTATGATTACAACACTGACATAATAAAAACATAGGCATGCGCTTACGGTAACAACTTGGGTTTTGTTTTGAGTTTATTTTACGAGGAATCATAAGCGGCGAAAATGGTAATGGGTGCACAGAAATGTTTTTATGTCAGAGTAATTATGCTTTTTAAAAACATTTTTGTTTATTTGAGTGTTCATTTTGTTCTCAGTCATTATGGCAACACAAAAAGCACATATATTTAGATCAAATAGAGCAGTGGCGTGCGCAGGATCATCCCTGGTTGTGGGCAGGGGCGGAAATTTCTTGTTAGGTGTGGGGGGGGGGGGGGGTACAACCGGCCCCACAGCATGATCCTTGTGGCACACCGCACAGTCATTAATTGAAGGTCTTAATCTTCTTTGTTGACTAATTACCCAGATATTGTAATAATAATAAGCACATGATGTACCTTATCTGAAGCCATGATATGCTATGATTACAACACTGACATAATAAAAACATAGGCATGCGCCTACGGTAACAAATGGGTTTTGTTTTGAGTTTATTTTACGAGGAATTAAGCGGCGAAAATGGTAATGGGTGCACAGAAATGTTTTTATGTCAGAGTAATCATAATGCTTTTTAAAAACATTTGTGTTTATTTGAGTGTTCATTTTGTTCTCAGTCATTATGGCAACACAAAAAGCACATATATTTAGATCAAATAGAGCAGTGGCGTGCGCAGGATCATACATCCCTGGTTGTGGGCAGGGGCGGAAATTTCTTGTTAGGTGTGGGGGGATGATAAGTTTTGGCCCTAAAAAATAAATTGAGCTGGTACCATCCAGGCGGTGCGCAGCACCGCACTCCGAGCTATGCTCGGACAGGGGGGAGTCTGAGGGGGGATGTGCCCCCCTCCGAAGTAGAAAAAATTTCAATTTTCAAACTCATTTGGTGCGATCTGGTGTATACTTTTGACCAATATCATGAATATTGTATTGAAAAGCCATCGCTTCATTTTCAATAAATATTTTGTTTTTTATCAATGAACAAAAGATCAGAAAGTTGAGCATTTTTTATACTGATATATTCTTGATTTTAGTATAGATGGTTTAAAAGCTCCAACAGGGGGAGTCTGATGGGGGATGTGCCCCCCTCAGAAGTAGAAAAAAAATCAATTTTCAAACTCATTTGGTGCGATCTGGTGTATACTTTTGTTTTGACCAATATCATGAATATTGTATTGAAAAGCCATCGCTTCATTTTCAATAAATATTTTGTTTTTTATCAATGAACAAAAGAAAGTTGAGCATTTTTTATACTGATATATTCTTGATTTTAGTATAGATGGTTTAAAAGCTCCAACAGGGGGAGTCTGAGGGGGATGTGCCCCCCTCCGAATTAGAAATTTTTTCAATTTTCAAACTCATTTGGTGCGATCTGGTGTATACTTTTGACGAATAGTGTATTGAAAAGCCATCGCTTCATTTTCAATAAAAAAACATTTTTATCAATGAACAAAAGAAAGTTGAGCATTTTTGATACTGATACATTCTTGATTTTAGTATAGATGGTTTAAAAGCTCCAACAGGGGGGAGTCTGAGGGGGGATGTGCCCCCCTTAGAAGTAGAAAAAAAATTCAATTTTCAAACTCATTAATGGTGCGATCTGGTGTATACTTTTGACCAATATTGTATTGAAAAGCCATCGCTTCATTTTCAATAAATATTTTGTTTTTTATCAATGAACAAAAGAAGTTGAGCATTTTTTATACTGATATATTCTTGATTTTAGTATAGATCGTTTAAAAGCTCCAACAGGGTGCGTCTGAGGGTCGGGTGGGGGATATGCCCCCCCTGAGAAGTAGACATTTTTTCAAGTTTTCAAACTCATTTCGTGCGATCTGGTATACTTTTGACCAATATTTTATTGAAAAGCAATCACTATATTTCTGATCAATATTGGCTTTTAAATAGGCAGATAGGCCTATACCAGAAAGAAGTTAATTAGTTACCTCCAAAAGATGGATTCTTAACGTACATACGCGTATGTATCCTAACCAACGTACAATAAACTCCAAACATTCTTATGTCCCTCCCTCCCTCTCTTTTTCCCTTTTTTTCCTCCTTTTCCCCCTTTTTTCTTTCTTTTTCTCCTTCCCCCCCCCCCTTTTTTCCTTTTTTTTTTGGTAGATGTGAAAAATCAGGGGGGGATGATTACATTCCGTTGACCATCCCCCCCAGGTCAAAAAGTGGGGGGGGGGGGGGGGGGGGGGGGGGATAAATCCCCCCATCCCCCCCCCCCCCCCGGATTTCCGCCCCTGGTTGTGGGCCCCTATGACCCCACTGAAACAAGTTGATTATTTGTATGACCCCCGCCCCGGGGTAGAGGCGGATGTGCCGCTCCCGGGTGCCGCTCTATAGGTCGCATTTTTGCAAAAAATCCCTTAGGTTTTGGGTATGATTTGTGCGGGAAATCCCTAATGGGGTCACTTTTTACTAATGGGTCTATTTTGGCGAAAATGTTGGCTATTTTCGCGAACATTTGGTCTATTTTCCTGATAATTTGCGGAAAATTGGGTCTATATATAATAAAGCAACATCCTTAGAAATGGGTAGGCCTACCGTTTTATCCAAAATCACCCTGAGAAATGGGTAGGGGTTTGAATCTCCAGCGGCTAACCCCCGAAACCAAATCCGAGCCCCCCCCCCCCCCCCCTCCTGGGCCTCACGGTAAGTCGATTACCTCTGAACCCAGAGGTCTGGGGTTCGAGCGGCCTAGGTAAGTCGTTTGCCTCTGAACCCAGAGGTCCGGGGTTTGAGCCCCGGAAAAGGTGCCTTGGGGGTTAGGGGGCCTAGCGGTAAGTCGTTTTTGCCTCTGAACCCAGAGGTCCGGGGTTCGAGCGGTAAGTCGTTTGCCTCTGAACCCAGAGGTCCGGGGTTTGAGCCCCGGAAAAGGTGCCTCGGGGGTTAGGGTAAATGGGGCCTAAAACATGTAAAAATGAAAATGAGAACTTTCAACACAGTTCCTCGTCAGGCCACTCGGTCTGGACATGAAGCTATGTCTGGACTGTGTGTGTCTGGACTGTGGGATCCTTTTTTTGACACTTTCGAAAATGCACCGGCAACACTGATGGCATGTCAATACCCAGTCAATTTGTTATTCTTTTGCCAATGGAGTAAGTCCATTGAAAATACTACGCTTCGCTGACAGAAAATAATACACTAATTCGTATTTTGGTACAGCATGTAAATGCACCGAGTTTGCAGTGATTTCTATGTAAGTACAAGGAAACTATTGACTTACTTTGTGGGCTTTTAACACAAGGAATTATATGGATGGGAGTTCAACAGTTTCGCTAGAACTGACTGCAATGACTTGAGTAAATGACTCGCTGACAACTAAACTTCTATCAAAGTTGTGTTCAATCGCCAGTATAAACTTTACAAACAGTACACAACCAGTGGGTTGGGTTGAGTTTTCGCTTCGTGGTATGGTGCATGTACAGTAATAGTAATACAACAGTATGGCTTAATTTCTTGTACAGTCGATTTATACTAAGCTTTCCCCCATGCCCCAGGCCCCATGAAGTAAAAGGAAGTTGATAGACCACTGTCACAGGCATGGCTGCAGTGGGATTGGGAAGGAAATTATTTTCTGGATCTAAGAAAGTACGAAAGGGCCCAGTTTCTGGAGGAGCACCAAAATCTGATGGGGATATCACCCCAGACAGTCCAGGTAGTAGCGTGTTTCATCCTGGACATGGTTCAACAAGGCTGTCCGCTGGAGTTACGGTAGGTTCCTGGGGTCAAAACTGTCGATCACAGCGTATACGATTCCCCAGCGTCCCATGCGACTGGTGCGTAACTGGGTCATTCGATGGCAAGGGCGCAGTAAAACCGGAAGATGTGACGTTCTTGTAAACAAATAGGTAATTGACCAATCGCGGGCCCTATCAACAAGACCCCACGCCGCGTTGAGACTGTGAGCGCTCAGATCATGACGCTGTGATCAACAAATTTTGTTTTGATTATACTTACATGTACTATTTATTTATTACTAAATGATTAACAGCTCAAATCGCCCATCATATACTCTAGACCTGTACAAAATCTAGTATGGACAGTCGGCATCATTTTTTTACTGTCACATACAAAAAATTCATTCATTCATCTCAATCAAAGGAAGACCAAATTTCTGTGCCAAAGGTGCAAAGACCTTGGTCATGATTATCAGGTCTAATTTTAAATACCGTACAATAGTTATGATGTCAGTGGGTATGCCTATTGAAAATGCATCATTTGACATTCATTGTTGTACACGTTTGAACACTATCCGAGTTCGGCTTTGAATTTGATATCATTTTCTCGTAGAATATGCACTAGGTTTTTTTGGGGGAGGGTTGGAAAATTTCCAAAAAAAGTACATTGGCGCGTCAAAAAGGAGGAAATAGGTGACCTAAGAATGACCACGCAATCCTGCAGGCTGCATAGTGACTATCGTGTATGTACACTGTAAGATAAAACTCAACACAGGACACAAACCTCTGTGTGTGACACTTACTTCCGGAGCATCGCCCATGTGTATAGTACCTTCATTTACATTAGGATTTAAGCAGTGGCGTTAGCTAGGGTATTTTTTCAGGGGGGCACGATTTCCAAAATGTTCGTAAAAGGTTGCCCCACATATTATTGCAGTCAGCTCAGAAAATTCGAGGGGGTGGGGGTTAGGGCATGTTTCACACAAAACGCGCTCGAAAAATGGTAAAATGGTCCATGTATGTAATTAGTTGTCATAATGCCTAAATACACTACATCCGGAGAAGGGGGTGGGGGCACAAAGGTTTTTTTAAGGATTTTTTTTTCAGGGGGGCATTTCCCCCTGTCCCTATGGTAGCTACGCCACTGGATTTAAGGCGCCTGAAATCCGATTGCGAGATTCCCGTAACCCGTCCGCGTCACTTTTTTTCACCCGTGTCAACATTTCAAGATTGCCAACAAATTCATTACAGTATAATATATTTTCAAAACATCATTGAAGCGAGTTAAAGCAATTTAAAACATATTTTCACGTTGTAAAATACGAAACTGGGAACTAGGCTCAAAAGCAGGGTTTTTTGTTGTAAATACCTTTTGTGAAGCCCCCGTATCAATATGGCTTGATCAAACATGCATTTATATGTCAATGATGAAATCTGATAAAATAATGAATAATGAAAAAGTCACCTCATCACTCAGCAAAAAAAAGGTAAATGGGAAACTCGTAATTGACTTTCATAAGCCTTGTAAAGATAACCACCCAATAATCACAGAATGAATGTGCTCCTGGCCATAGCTGCCCCAATTATAGCCAACAAATACAAATAAAACCATTGACATTGTGATGCTATTTTTATTTTATTTTTTATTTTTCATAAATCCCCTCTTTGTCAATTTTATAGCTTAACAAGTAATTACAGCTGAGGCACAATCACATACAAACTCAAATATGTACCGCGACCTTGGCCTTCATTTATTCTCATTGTATTCTATGCTGTATCATTAAACAAAATGTATTTAAAGTAACAGAAGAACTTGGCTTACAAAAAATATGAGACAATTACAAGTAAAGAGCGATACAAATTCCAGATTTCTGTCTAACAAAACCAAACCATACCTCCCGGAGGTTTCAATTGATTTGATTTGATTTTTAAGAATTGCAGTGTTAATGAATAAACCAAACCCTACAATGTACAATGTAAATGATGGCAACAGTGAGCGTTGTAGTGTTAACAATTGCGTAGGCCTATCAAATGGCTATAATCATGCATTTTATCTGGGGAGTATTTCTTGTCTGAATATATGATCTAGTCACATGCATATACAGGGTGAGTCAAAAAGACTGCAATAGTGGAAAGAAGCCATTTTGTTTTCAAAACTAAAATGAATTTTAAAACTTTTTAAACGTTGCATCCTTTTTTGTTTATATGTGAGTTAGCATAATCAATTATAATCATACGAATGCTGTGAAAGCGTATAATGTTCTAAATTTTAATAACAAACTGACATTTTCCATTTTGTTGTTGGCGGGATATCACTGTGCTCGTGGACAAACAGGTAAATGTGGTTGTGCAGCAAAAAAGGGTCACCAAAGACAAACGAAAAATGCGATCGACTTCATTTTTTCACACAAAGTTAGGATTAAATACATCATTCTTGCAACGTTTAAAAAGTTTTAAAATTCATTTTGGTTTTGAAAACAAAATGGATTCTTTCCACTATTGCAGTCTTTTTGACTCACCCTGTATATACACACGTATACATGTACATTATTGTAAAATTGCAGGCAAGGATTGCTTCCAGCCAGCCAGACAGGCCTATGTGCCTATACGTACATACTAGAGTATGAGTTTACCTAAACTTTAGGCCAAAATAGTACTAATTATAGAAGTCTGTCTCACATACATTTGGGAAAATAGCTATGCTATTATATGCAATTTTTTTAATTTATTTGTTTATGAATCAAATATTGCTATGCTAAATTTATGCTGAAATTATTTTTTTATTGTGTTTTTGGCCCACTTTATTTTGTCCCCTTTTCAGACAACTAAAAAACAAAGAAGCCCCAAATGGGCTCATCGCGTATCGTTATGCGGCAAAAGTGACGCCACATACTTACGTGCGTGTTGAACAGATATTTTTTTCTTCTTGGCCTTATTAACGTAAATAACATGTACATGATAATGCATCAGACAAATACTAAAACAGGCTATTGGGAATATGTTTTGTTAACTCATGAGAGGGGAGGGGGGGGGGGGGGGGTGGCTAGATACATGTTTGTTTAAAAATATAAAATAAATATGTGCATTCTGGCTTATTCCTCGGGGGGGGGGGGGGGGGGTGGTGGCTAGATACATGTTTGTTTAAAAATATAGAATAAATATGTGCATTCTGGCTTATTCCTCCTACCCGTTTGAGTGTATCAATGCCAATTCATGCTCTTTCACTGCCGACTGCCAGAACTCTGCTTAGACTGCTTAGACAGAAGCTCCCTTATGGAACAGTCTTCCAGACAACGTTGTTGGCAACATCTCAGAGACATGAATCCAGAGACAGGAATTCAGGATTTCAAGTGCCGCATGCACAGACACCTTCTCTACAACTCTTAACTTGGCATAGCCCATGTAGCCTTCATACTCTTTCATGACACCCTTCATTCAAGTCCTTTCAACACCTGACTGTTACATTAGCATGGTGGTCATGGGTTAAGGGGGCGCACCACCAAATCACTCCGCATTTATGTAATAACGAAATTCGGTTAATGAAGTTCTAACATTGAAGTCACGATTTTAATAAGAAGATAGGTTTGAAATTGCACGATATTCGGTAATATGATTGAGATATAAGTTAAGATTATATAACCAACAAATCATACTATTTTGAAAACGTTAAGCTAAAATAGGCACGCGGATGTTCACGACAGCCGATACCCAAATATGAGTGATGTGTATCATTGAAAATAGGGTTGCGGCGCTATTTGTCGCTGTAGCGGGAAAAGTCAAGGGATAGAACCATGTTTTGACCGGTGATTTAGAGAGTTGAGATAATTTTCCGTATTTTGAGAGCAAACAGTGTCTCTCAAGTACTGCAGAATATTTCAAAATATGACCATGAAAATGACTCTAAACACGTCTGAAAATGCGCCGCGTATAATTTACGGAGTGTCCCACGCATAAATATTCAACAGGGTTTTCCAAATTTTGGTAAAATATTCAAAAAATTGAAGACAAATGCTTGAATTTGATATCAAACACTATATCTCAAGTTTTGCAGAAAGCGCCACAATAGCACCGTGAACATGACTGTCAACACTCAATTTTCATGAAGCGTATATTTGGTGGTGCGCCCCCTTATAAGAGGCCATTTGCAGCGCAGTTTTATAGAAATTCATATTTTATCAACTAAATTATGGGCTTTAGGGATCTTTTTTCATCCGTTACTTAACAAGAGGCTGTGTGCCGAAGTAAAATACTCTGAAACAGTGTGCATATTGAATTTAAATTCGTAAAATCTATCAAACAAAGCCTTCACTGCATCCCTTGCTCAGAAAAAAAAAAACTTTGATAGCTACATGTAGTACTAGTAGGTGCACTATATGTAGCTTATAAACTATCTATATGTAGCTTATAAACTATCTATAGGATTAGTCGAAATGTCTACAAGAAAGCGAAAACTCGCATGGTTCAATTAGATAGGCCTCGTGAATGAAAGAACAGCCATATGTAGGGTGGCGTGGGGCCAGGGGAGCAGTTGTGGGGGGGGGGGGGGGGGAGCAATGAGGCGGTTGCTTGAAAGTCGCCAATGTTTGGACAGGAGGGGAGGGTGTATCGCCGCGATTACTAGACATACAGTGCTAGTCACAAATCCGACATGGGCCCAACTTAAACCCTAAACTCATAACCCTTGGCGCATATACTCATTATGAGTTACCCATTCCTAAACACCCCTTGGCATAAACCCATAGCCCATAACTTTTACCCTACCCCTAACCCCTAATCCTAACCCCAACCCTAACCCCAACCCCCTAACCCCAACCCTAACCCGAACGCATGACCCTAACCCTAACCCATAGCTCTAACCCTAACCCATCTAACCCTAACCCTATAACCCTCTAATCCTAACCATATGACCTTATCCAACCCTGATCAACCCTAATGTTAACCTTAGCTCGGACCTCTAACCATAAACACTAACCCTAACCTAATCCTCTTACTGTATTGTGTTTATAGCAATTCAACCGATATCAACGGGGCCAAGGAGTCATGCCAGGCTGTCTCCCGTTGTCCACCCCCCCCCCCCCCACCGCTGCCACCAGTGTATTGTAACATATCCCTAATGTAGTCTACATACATTACTTCGATATGTTAAACTTTCTAAGTTATGCCGACTTATTAATAATCTCGTAACTCTCACTCATAAGCGTATGTCTAACCGCGCAATCAACTCAGCGTGTGTATACGCAAAGGCGCGTTGCGTAGGTGACACAACGCATGCCCGCTTTAGTTATATTTAGAACCTAAATTACGTTTATTAATCATTAGGTAAGGTCTATGGCCTATTTACTATATAAATAACACTGTTAAAACATTATTTTTACGAGTGACATTGACAGAAATAGTTAGCATGATCTCTATCTCAGTGTGTGTCACATCATCCATAGGGCCTACATGAATTGAGTAAAAATTGTATCACATTATGGAGTGTAATATATTGTGTAGCTTTATTTTTGATAGACTATGCGTACCCAACGGTAACATTACAAAGTTTTGATCAAATTTATTTATGAAAAACATTTATGTTTTAAAAATGAACGGACAACATATGTTTGATGATTGACCTAATGTCGATTTTGATATGTCAAAGCATGCATGTTTTTAAATGAATTCGATTTGTTTAGTAAATAAGATAACATCCTGCTTGTTAAATTATTGCTATTTTTGGGGTAAACATACTGATCTTTAAATGGATGTAGTTTTAAAAGTAGGGCATGAAATTTGATGAAATTTGTTGTGTACTGTTTAGAATTTTGTTGGTAACAATATGAAAGAGATGAAATTGTCAAAATATACAATTATGGTGGTTCTAAGGGGGCGCACCACCAAATCACTCCGCATTTATGTAATAACGAAATTCGGTTAATGAAGTTCTAACATTGAAGTCACGATTTTAATAAGAAGATAGGTTTGAAATTGCACGATATTCGGTAATATGATTGAGATATAAGTTAAGATTATATAACCAACAAATCATACTATTTTGAAAACGTTAAGCTAAAATAGGCACGCGGATGTTCACGACAGCCGATACCCAAATATGAGTGATGTGTATCATTGAAAATAGGGTTGCGGCGCTATTTGTCGCTGTAGCGGGAAAAGTCAAGGGATAGGACCATGTTTTGACCGGTGATTTAGAGAGTTGAGATAATTTTCCGTATTTTGAGAGCAAACAGTGTCTCTCAAGTACTGCAGAATATTTCAAAATATGACCATGAAAATGACTCTAAACACGTCTGAAAATGCGCCGCGTATAATTTACGGAGTGTCCCACGCATAAATATTCAACAGGGTTTTCCAAATTTTGGTAAAATATTCAAAAAATTGAAGACAAATGCTTGAATTTGATATCAAACACTATATCTCAAGTTTTGCAGAAAGCGCCACAATAGCACCGTGAACATGACTGTCAACACTCAATTTTCATGAAGCGTATATTTGGTGGTGCGCCCCCTTAAGTGTACATGTGGGTTGGGGAGATAATGGATGCTCCTGTAAACCATGTAGCCAGCTGGGCTGGTGATACGGCCACGCCCCAACAGGTGACAACAGGCAGCTCCTGGCAGATTTAGTTCCTAAGTTTGTTGTGCAGGTTCTCTTGATGCCCATGACCTCCAGATATTATTTTTTTCTTTTATTTATATTTTGATGTTGTTCTCTATGTTTGGGCTTTTATCTTTTTCTTATGCCACTTTTATTGGCGTTTTTAACCCCTGCCTATTTGTGTTTCTTGTATTATGCATATTTTCTGAGTTGCAGTGAATGAGGCTCTCTACAAAGAGCTCTGAAAGGCCAATCAATTGCTTCACTCAGTAAACCAATTGATTGGCCTTTCAGAGCTCTTAGTAGAGAGTTACCAGTTTGATTTATAATCACTCAGTTCATTAAAGGGGCATTAAGAGATGTGGTGGAGGCAGCGCCCTCAATTACAAAAATATATGATAAAAACTGGGATTTGTATATTTTTATAATTGTATTACATGTACATGTATGAACTTACACACTATAAGGATTAAGAAAAATCAGCCCTCTTTGTACAACAAAACGTTGATTCAAAAATGCTCGTAGAGCCGCGACAAGCATTTTACGTCCGACAGTATCCCCCTGCAGTAGGCGTGATACATAACGTGAACCATATTTGCATAGAGGGCGTTTCAATAAATAGCGATGGTATTGTTTTAATCAAGTTTGGCTGTGTTTTTGTTAATAGAAACAACACTAATGGCAATTTTTAATGTTCATCTTGAATTCTGAAGTAAATTTTTAAACATTTAAAATTTTCAACACCACTTAATGTCCCTTTAACCCTGTTAATGTCTGTTGGGTTATTGTTCACATTTGCTCTTTGTACAAAATAACTGCCCCTGTCAGATAAAAGATTTGTTTCCGCAAAAAATCTCACTGTAGCAAAGCGAAACAATCGTAGGCCTATTGGTGTAGAAAGTTCAATCCAGTTGTTTTGGGTTTAAAAGATTACAGTGTATCTGACTTTTTAGTCATCATCAATATATTTTGTGTGTGTTCTTGGTGTTCTCCTATTATTGTTCTAAATATCACCATGGTAACGATATAAACACTTGATATCATAAAGCTGTATAATTGTGAACTTCAAAAACTGTTATTCAAAAATGTGATGTGTGTCAGTGAATGCATTGAAGATCTGCAGTGAATGGTATTCATCGAAACTGTACCAGACCGTTCTGGATATGCATGGCTAGCGACTTGTGGAAGAATAAAGCAAAAACCCATATGGTTGGCTCTGTCGAACTGTATTAATGCATGTACACAAATATAGGCCTGTAGAATGGAATGGTGGCATTTAATTTCAGAGCATGAACTAATAATAAAGAAATGAATGTGAACCAAATTCATCCTTGTTTTTAAAAATTAACAACTCCCGAGAGACAGAGTTGAAACACACTATGACTTGAGTCAAATCACAACTTGAGTCACTGACACTGAATAATTTCGTTGAGGGAAATTTCTTGAGTGTTTGTGCATTTAAAATTTGTAATGTAGGATAAAATAGGGGTAAGTTAGTGGTGCACATAGACATTTTGGGTGTTGAATTCTGCGCCATTTACATAATACATAATAACAGTCATGTAGTGTGATCAAGTTTTAGGCCAGGGTTAGGGTTTTATACCAAGGAGTGATTATAATTACTCCTTGTTTATACTATACTATACTATAGTATATGTTAGGGTTTATCGGATGAGGGTTAGAATTAGGACTGCATTTTCAACAAGATTCAATGATCCGTTCTGGCTCAAAAATGCCCCTATTTCACTAGCTAATTGGTTGGGGGAAAAAAACCTGGTTTTGGGTTTTGCACCCATATTTGGGATTTTCTGGTGCTTTTGAGAACCCCTGGTTTTAAAACCTAGTGCTACCCCCTGGTCGTTTGTTTATGTATAAATGTACATGTACATGTACATAACATTATAACAATAATGTACATGTACAACAACTTGACTATGACTCTATGAACTTTAGTTTGAGGAAATAACGGGTTCGCCGTCGGACAAGTTTTAAAGGTAAAAGTACTTAGTTTTTACTCCCAAAGAAGACGGGCAAGACGTTTTTAATCCTGAATAATTTCATATCACATTTATAATTGATTAAATTCATTTGGTACTCTAATACCAAGACGTCTTAATTTGGAACTATGGAATTTGGGCTACATTTGTGTGCATCAATCAATGGGAGTTCCTCTTTTGAGAAAAGTACCTAGATATAACAACCCTAACCCCGGTTTAGGGTTTTTGGCCGGGACCACAATTTTTGAAGGAAAAACACCAACTAAATCGCTGGGAACCTGCCGGGATTCGATCCGGGGACCATCCGGACTCCGGCCCTATGTCCCACCCACTAAGCCACGGCCCTCAGCTACTAGTTCGCGCAGTATACTGCGCTCACTATAGGCTCGGTTGACTACGTCATGGCGGCACGGGCGCTTGGAGATGGACTTTGGATTAGCATTTGTTAGCACTCTGGGGTTAGAGTTATGAAAAAAATCCCTCGAAACAGTGTTAAACAACTAATTAGGTCATTCCATTTCAGAATGACCAATGCAAACGTTTCTAGGTCACATTTAAATAGTACATTTTTATATAATGTTATCCTTGACAAAGTTCATTTAAACCTGGTTTTCCTGTATACAAATTGCAAATACCACAATCTGTCAGTGTTCAAGTGCTGAGTATATGCAATGTAATCATCTAATTTATACATATTTATTGTCATAGTTATTGCATTCACTTTTTCATAATATTAATAAAATTAAAAGAGCTAGTTTAATTAAATGCCTAACCTTGCACAAAAGGCACCTGGGCTTTAACAAATAAATTGAAACGATGATCAATTCCTCTCTTTTGTCAAAGTATGCCATACATCAGGGCTGAAAAAAGGGTTTATTTCCTGGGAAGCAAACAAAATATCCCAGAAAAAAAACTAGATTTCCCTCCATTTCTTATGTATTTCCTTATTTGGGAAAGCAACCCCCCCCCCCCCCCCCCCCCCCAGGCCTGCCATACATCAATCAACTTGCTATTTGTGAATAATCCCCCCTCCACAGTGGGAAGGGTGAGTGAGGAGACACTATAATGGGAAGTGGCAGGTACATGTATGTATTTGGTGTCCTAAAGAGCCTCTTTCACATATCCCCCCCCCCCTTTAGGTAAGACAATTGTCAGGCTTATGTCTGAATTCAGGCTATTTGGTGTCCAACTTTAGCCACTTTCTTATACATTTTCAGCTAGGTTTTGTCCGTCAAACCTGCAGCTCAATTGCATACACTTTTCCAGGTTATTTCCATGCAAATCAATTTTCACGTCTGAGCCTTCTTTTGCTCTCCTATTTGCCTTTTTAAGAAACGATTTAGATTCCCAAAAATGTGAGTTCTGAAGCATTTATTCAAAATTTCATATAAATAAAACTACTCAAAATAGGTGTTTGTCAAATGTAAACTGTACTTAACCTGTATTGGTGGTAAAAAAGGTCAAAATCGGCAGACCAAAAACGAACAAGGTCATCTTTGTGTACAAGAAATGTCAGAAAATGCGATGGCACATTCCTTGATTGGTATTCGTATTGCACTGACCAATGTCATGTAATTATCAACACCAACCCAATGAGGGTGAAGCCTAGCACTGGTTTTGGGCTCGCTATTTTTCTTATTTACATGTACTCTACTGATACTCGCGTTAAAAATTAAACTTGCTTGTATTTATGAGCATTTTAAAGAGAACTTTGACACTACCCACAAAGCTGATATGGTGCATATAGATCATGGAACTCCCTCGTGCAAATCGGCCACTCCTTTTTGCAGATTCCTAACGCCCTCATGGACAGAGTCAGAGATGGTGGAGGTAGCCCGCTGGTTGGAACAGCGTGGTAACATATTTCGGAGATTATGGGCCTCTGATTAGAACACCTTGGATGGGGCCTATTATTAGATCAGCTTGGTTGATACTTTAGAACCAGGTGAAGCCTTTTATGTAATATGGCAATCCCATTTTAAAGATGTGTTTGTTTGATCCTCAATAACAAGAAATGATGATGGGAGATGATCGACATTGATAAGACAGTGTTATGAATGATGAATGATGAATGAAGGGAGTTCTGCTTGTTTTCTCCGTACCTTTGATGGATAGATGGCACACAGTTGTGACACCTACCCTTTAGGCGGCCCTTGTACCTGACCATTTTGTGATTCTTTCCAAGACCATACATGTTTATTTTTATTGTCAGATCCCAATTGGGAGGAAATGGGGACGGGATGGATAAAGACTAATATGAAAACTAAAAATAATAATCCGGATGAAATTTTGTCACAGCTGTGGTGTGGGTTTGCATGTTAATGCCATGGCAGAGATGCTTCCCTGGATGGATGGTGTATGCCACTGGCTAAATACAATATGTACAAGACCAGAAATTGGCTGGCAGTAAAATTGCTAAACATATACTGTAAAATTGGTCATTTTCGTGTGATTAAATTTTCGAGCTTTGCCGACTTTCAGCCGTTTCGATTGTTTTTGAATTCGCGATTTGAAAGTTCATTACCGTATTATTCCTAGTAAGCGCCCAGGACCTTATAAGCGCCCACCCCTGTTTTTCTCAATGACTACCAACAAACAATCCCTTATAAGCGCCCACCTTTTTAAATGGTCAGCATCCTCAATTGACCACTTGTACATATATTTCATTTAGTACATGAAATGGTCAGCCTCCTCAATTGACCAATTGTACATTTTTTTTAGTACATCAAGTGGTCAGCCTTCTTAAATTACCACTTGTACATTGTATTTAGTACATCAAATGGTCAGCATCTTCAAATAACCATCAAATGGTCAGCATCTTCAAATGACCACTTGTACATTTTATTTAGTACGATAAATGAGTTAAAAAAAGGTAACATAATAAGCGCCCACCCAAAATGACTTTGCTAACCGCCCTGGGCGCTTAATAGGGATAATACGGTACATAGACTCATATACAAAATTACTATGTTTGCATGTTTTTGTTTTTTTCGGTAGCTGCTTGGAGTGCAAAAAACCGTGAAAATTAATGTAGTGCGAAAATGTCCATGTTTACAGTATATTTTCACAAATTGTTCAACCACTAAAGGATAGTAAATTGTGTGTAAATTCTTGTGATACAGTTTTGTATTGTACAATTTGCAAGACTAAAAGTTACCGCCACCCCCCCCCCCCCCACCCCAACTCCAGCCTGATATCGAGCAGAAATTTTGCAACTTCTGTCAGTGTTTTTTCTAATACTTGTTGTCATAATGTTGAGATATTCATAACAAAATGATTGAAATATTAACCTCCTCTATGACCCATACAGTATTTAGCCACTCTATCCCAATGAAAATGACAGTCCTTCTAAATGTTATTTGAGGTGTATTTTTTTAGAATTTAAATAAACAATTGTTATGTATTGTCGATTATTCTTTTATAAGACAGCAGGTTTTTGTGAAAACATTTTTTTAGCATGAAATTTATGATGCGAGTTATTAGGGCGTATGTTATGTGTGTTGGGAGGAGTTAAACATGTCACCATGGTTGAACTTGTTCATCATACAAAGGTTCATAACCACAAATTATGTACTATTATTAGTATTATGATGCAAAATGTTTGAGAGGACAGGGAGTTCAAAATCCAGAAAATGTTTCTTCAATTGAAAACATAAATAAATTATTTTAGGTTGAAAATAAGGTCATTATTGCACATCAAAAATTGACATTAATTAACCCTAACCAGTAAAGCTAGTTTTTTGTGCGTATCGGGGGGAGGGGGGAAAAAGTGCTATTTTTTTGACCCGAAAAATCACCCAGCACCCCCCGGGATTCGATCGCCGGACCATCCGCACCCAAGTCTGTCCCTCTACCAACTGAGCTAACTCCCTAGGTCATATGCGGCCACAAACTCCGTGGCCACATATGCCTGCGGTAGGTGACGTCATCGCGGCAATGCAGCAGCACGTGCCTGGAGATAGTTTCTGGCAGTGAGATTTAGTGAGATTCAGTGCGGTTAGGGTTATTTGATGGATTTTGTCAATCTTGGGACATGTAATAGGAAATGCATCTGACATGTGTGCAAGGCCCTGTCAACCGTGCACTCATATCAGAATATATCGCTATTTATAACAATGGAAATACGCTTATAATATTACTTATATAACTTTGAATATTGAATACCATATTTGGGGTGGGATAGGGGTAAAGTGATTGTTTGGCTAAAAAGTGGCTATATTTTGCCATTCTTTTCTTCTTTTTTTGAGGGGGAGGAAAGCAAATGGGGGAAAATGTTCTGAAAGTCCATGCTGGGGGTCATTCCCCCCTCCCCTCATGTGCCCGGTACTGCCACTGTACAATGGTAAATTTGGTATCATATGAAATATTGAAGACATTAATTGTGCATTCATTACTTGCTCTCCCTACTGTCTGTTATAATTAAGACCCGATACAAAACAAAGATTTATCGACCTTCATTATAGCACTGTGTGATTATAGTTAGTTGAAAAGTGAACATATCAATTGTAACTAATGAAGGTAGTGTCGCTTTGTGTAAATATTTACGAAGATCAAACTATGCTTGTTGACACCCTCTATTGTCTTTGTGTACAAATGGTGAGACCAGCGCATCCAGGTTCCGGGCTTGCTTTCCGCAGTATTAATTAATAATTGCAGTTCCGATCTCTACTTTTGGTGTTTGCAGTTAGTTTACAACCAGACTTGGAATTGTATGAAGTCTTTTCTTTAAACTGAATTAAAACACAGATACTTCTAGATTGTATTGAGGTAAAAAAATAAGAGGTTAGCGGATTATCATGATATTTTGTGTTCTAATGCAGTGGGTGTGGTTTGATATGGTAATTACTTTATTCAGTCATCTTAATTGGACCCAGCAATATTTCTGATATGTTCAGGCCCCAATGGATGGCTATGACGTCATCTAGCGAATAGGTTGCATTGATTTTTTTCAAAATGAGGTGGTCAATTTTGTATTAAAATGCATCAATTTCCCCAGATATTTTCTCTTAAACTTTTATTATTTAAAGGTTAAAAATGCATTGGAAAGATATTAATAGATGGAAATTTTGTTTTGGTTGTTATACTATGGTGTGACAATGGATGGGTTTGTCCATATTTCTATTGTAGTGGATGCGGCTGCGTGGACATCCACTACTCAAAGTACATGGCCGGCCTGGTTCCTTTGACAGTCTGTACAGGGTCTAGGTAGCCTGGATTCCAGGCCTCTTAAAGGCGCTCAAAGTACAAATATGCCAAAGCTTATTCCATGGTCAGTGTAAATCTTAATTCAATTGTAACACTTGCCTAGCCCTTTTATAGGAATTCTTATACACCAAGTCCAGTGACCAGGAGGTGTTTTCACACAGTTAATAGACCATTTCAAATTGAGATCGGAAATCTTCGGAAAAACAGGTCACGTGGAGTAGGTGCGTTGCGCGTTCTTCTCAACAGTTGATCGCGTTCACAGCATTGCCCTAGTTGATTGTCCGCCTATGTTTACATACACGCGTGCACACATAAGAAGTAAAACGTGGAACGAGACTATTTTGGTTTTTTATCAACAAAGGCGCTGACGGACAAATTCCAAATGTATCGAGCAGACGGTAAAAAGTGAAAATATTACCCCAAATCTCTTGCATCTCACTCGTTTTTGTAACTGAAATGCCGCAACATCAACTTTGTGAGGGATACAATCTATCACCAACACCAGCGCAATCTACCACACGGGCAGACGGGTGAAAAACACATTGTTTTTCTCCGGCACATGGCCATGACATGTCAGGAGCTGACAGGTCATGGAACCGAGTGTCAAACACTCGGCTAATCGGAAACATTCGGGTGGTCGTATATTTTCGGATGGTCTATAGCTGCCCTTATATCATTCAACTTACCTATGAATCTTGTGAACCAGGAGGCCTGGACACAATTGCAATTTACTTGGTGCTAAAGTAGCACCAGCCAATCAGATATTAGCTCACAATTACATTATCGAAGCAGGCTGACGATAATCAGTTGGGTCAAATCTTAAATAAAATGGACTTATAGGAATGCTGGATTCCAGTAAATATCTGATGGACTTCTAAAAATAGTAATATTCCCCGATTTCAATGATCAATCTCCAGTTTCAATTTAATATGATATTATGTGGAATGTTGATGTCCATCTTAAATTTTAAGCTCTCTACACAATAAATATGCCAAAGATGTTGAGGCAACACTTGAAAATCTCTTAAGTGTTACCCACTTATTGTACTTGCCCCCTTCAAGTATGCATTGATCAAAGTTTACATAATCAGGAAGGTGAGGCAGGGTGCATTAAAACACTCCATATCCATTTTATCCATTAAAGGGATATATTGTTATTAATAGATTTTTAATGCATTTATAATGAGAAGTGTATGGCCTATAGCATTTTGAAGTCATAGTGTACATCAGATCAGATCTTAGTATCGGGACAGATCTTTTGTTTTCGTTGTTTGGTTCCCAGGTAGAAGTAATGGAGTCTTGTTTGTTATGGTGATTGTGACTGGTGGTTCTTGAGCAGCCTAATGGATAGAAGTTGTCGTTAAGTTCACTAAGTTTGCTAAGTTAGATTAAGATTCTTGCAAAATAAAGCAGTGCTTGATGCTCTAAACTGAACATGAAACAGCATACAAGTATGGTCTGTCTAGAGAGAACTGCATCAGTTTCATTTTGATTATAATGCTACATTTTGTGAGTTTTGCTGAAATTTTTGGTAAGTAATGGATTTTGATACTTTCAAGCCTCCAAGCGCATGCTGCCGGTTTTTGATGACGTAATCAACTGAGCCTATATTATAGTGAGCGCGGGGAGTGATATGTTATACAGGGTGAGTAAAAAAAAAGTGTACTCAAAAATTAAATAATTATTAAAAATATTTGTTATCAAAATATAAAGGCAACCAATGTATGCGCCAATAGATGCATTTATTCACTATCATCAGCAAAAAGAATCATGACATTTCATGGTACCGTTTACCAGATATGACTATTTTGGTAAAGTTACTGCATTTTGAAACCGAACGCAATATTGAATATTTTACTCAATAATGCTTGATACTAATGAACAAATGGATTCATGTATGGTACACAATAGCTAACTATTAAAGACAAATAAAAAATTCTCCATTTCTTTTCAAACATTAAATGGGAAATAACGACAAAAGAATATCATTATTACACAAATTTAGCAACAACAACACAAAATGTGCCTTTTGTGATAGTCGGACTCAGCTCAGAATAGCAAATGAGCTTAAAATATGTTTACAACAACCAATTTCAACAAACTAAAATTCTTTAGAAAGCCAATGAGATAACCTGTCTGTCTTAATAAAAAAATCAGTGACATTTATGCACATATTTTAAGATATCAAATCCCAAAGTTGAGTACACTTTTTTTTACTCACCCTGTATATTAAAAGTATGACTTCTAGTAAAAAATCTCGTATCATGCATTCATTAAATATTCAACGTCGTGATATTTTATTAATATCAATGCACCAATTCGCTGTTAAAACACGCAGCGAAGTCGGCCTAAAATATGTACCATGTAATGTTTACGTTTAAGAAGAGCATATTTATGCATTTTAGACCCTAGATTTTTATATACAAGCAATATCGAGTTCGTCAACGGGGGTCTTTGTTTTGATAGACACGTTTTTCTGCTTTTTAAACCTTTGAATAAACATTTGAGGATAAATTCTTCCAACAAAGTTAAGCTTTATGCTAAAAACGGTGAGTTAAAAAAATGTTAAAAAAAAAATGTAAAAAAAAAATGTGACCCTTTTTTTGTGAATTTTACGGTCGATTGCTGAGGGCAACACAACCCTTTTTTTTGTTGGCCTTATTCAGAGACCAATGAAATCTTATCTTTAAAAAGATTTTCCTGAATTATTATGAAATTACTGTAAATGTTCAGAATATTTTAGAATTTTATCAAAGGTAGGTGTATTCCCCTAAACACAACTTTTGCTTTTAGGAATGAAAATAATTAATAGGTATGGGCGATTTCTATGTGTCTTCTTTTTGGATTTGAAGAAATTGAAAACATGCATCTTGTTTCAATATTTTCATGGTACACTTCAGCATTTGAACTGAAATAGCTGCGCGGAGCAATACAGTCCTCAAAATAAGTAACTGACCAGGTAATTAATATGCTCTCTACTACAAAACTGTAGCTCTTACGTAAAAGTATTAAATTATAAAGTTGTAAGGAAATCTCTTCTCTTCAATTTGAGATATTACTTGTGAAGATTGAATGAATATTAAGTCAGTTATGTGCCCAGAACCAAAATAAAGTTGATAACGAAACCGCTGAAAATTTAGCAAAAATATCCAGAAAAATAATCTATTATTCAATAGAATTTCACCCTAATTTGCCTTATCCAAAATTTAACCAATATTTTGTTTAGAATTGTAGGGGCTGCAAAAGTTTTTGAATAAAGAAGGCCCCCGGTGGTCACATGCTCATGGCCCACCCTGGCCAACTGATTTTTGAGCACTGACAACAAGTAAGCTTCAAGACCCCAACGGCAGTTTAGATTAAAATTGTCAATATTGGCTGGCGACCAGCGTACCATTAAATGTATGATAAATGATCATTATTATTATCCCTGATGGATCATTTACATGTTGATTTCTTGCAATAATAAGCCTAATTTAGAAAATAAATCAATATGATATTGGTGTGTAACAGCATGTATCCAATTGTAATTTTACCCACTGTTATTGTTACTTTTGTTTGGGTACTCATCCTGAGTCAAAGAGGTTTAATAGGATTAAACCGGGGGAGGGGTGATCTAAACCCCTATTTACTTGCATTGACCTAACTTATTCAAAGACAATTCTTACCAATTGATCTTGAAATTGAATTACAAGATTTTGTTATCATTACTAGTAAACTGTATAAAACAAATAATCCAGATGCACACCAAAAAATTTTGGTTTTAAAAATTGATCACTCATTTATAGGCAGGCCCCTACACATCACCCATGAGGAGGACCTCTTTTACCTGAGACTTATATTAGTCTCAAGTTTTACTGAGAAAAAAAGTTAGTTAACCATGCAGTTTAAAGTACTCCTTTTAAACTGATCACCGTTACAAGTAACATGGCGCCACCGTTCCCTCACCCCCAATAAAGTACAATAACAATGGTGTCAATATCGCTGCTTCATTAATATTTAATTAGCTAGTATCGGTCGGATGATTGGCTGATACTGGCCACTGGTCAGTTGTTCAACCAGGTAGCTAGGTCCTATTGTATCGCCATTGTGCTCGTCAATTGGATTTACCCCAATCCAATAATGTTAACCTAATTGGTATAATCATTGGGCATTGGCTGGTATTGGATACATTGGTATTGATGCTGCACCAGCAAGTGGTGTACTGATCTCCCCCAATACTGCACTATCATTGATTCATGTGGATTGACTTCTTGACTTGAGGAACGCATAATATTTGGATAACTTTTTCTCTCTGTGTGTGGATAGAGTCAAGTGGAAACATACTGCCTGGAGTGAGAACAGCCAAAGAGCGAAAGTGAATTTATCGTGTAGTTTTGTGGAGAGTCAAGTGGAATACTGCCAAAAGCAAGCAAACGTGAAGGAATTTATACTCGGTGGATAAAATGTGATAATGGCAGGGACATCCAGCCCTGAGCAAATGAACAAGTGAACCAAGAGGTTTTGTCTTCCAGTTTTGTGGAATATATTGCACCTGACAAATAAAGAACAAACAAGATTAATTTGTCCTCAAGTTTTGTATAAAAAGTTACGTGGAATACACTGCCTCGGGCAATTGAGCGGAAAATGACGAATTAATCGTCCAGTTTTGTGGATAGGGTCAGATGGAACTGCACCAAATTATCGAACAAGTAAATCAGAGTAGTAATATTTCATCCAATTTTGTGGAATATAGACCCTTGAGTGAACGAAGAGGAGGAGGAAATTCGTCCGCTGGTTTTGTCACGAAAATGGAAAGTTAAACCGACCCTGTGACCGTCAAACAGGATGTATTTTATATTCCAGGATTTTTCCGATACCCGTTCCACTTCCACCCGATCAGATGTAAGTTTGTTGGATTTAAGATATTTTTGTAGTTGTGATTGATAAATTATTGGTCAAGTAAAAGTCAACTCACTGTTGTGTATTTTAACTGTGTGCCTCTACGGGATCGGGTCCAAACCAATTTAAGTTAGATTGCTCCAGTGGTTTTTATGATGCTATACATGGCAAGCAAAAAATGCACTTCAGATTTGCCCATAACAGTACATAACTTCTACAATGGTATGCCACTTTTGGGAGGTAATTCACTTTTTAACTCGCAGCATCTATAAAAGGAAAAATCTTTCGGGCCAAAATGTTGCTGGGGTAATAGATAAATAATGGGCTTTCTGCTGATACTAAATTCTTAATTTAGATGGAGAAAAGTGAATTTGATCGGTTCATCTACCTTTGAATTTGATTTTCAGGTGTAGGAATATTAAATGAATTGATTCCCGTAAGGCTATATTTAAAAAAAAATTGTCTCAAAGCTACCGCGCGCGCTAGTTAATCGATGCACGTTAGAGAAGACAAAAACTCTCTTTTTTATTTTATTTTATTTATTTATTTATTTAAAAAAATTAAAAAAATCCTAAAGTTTCACAGATTTATCAGATTTTCATTGATCACATCATTTATAAATACAAAAGGTCACCTTAACAAGGATTTCAATATTTTATATTCATAAAAATAAAATTTAAAAAACCTGCATTCTGTGTTAAAGTTTTGAAAAACTGAAGAGCTTTGAGACAAAAGATTTGTTTAATATAGCCTAATGGGTATCAAACTATTTCACACTATATTAACACTGTCCATGTGGCTATTAGTTTACCATACGTTATGTACAAAACAGATTTTGCAGAAACCTTCGCCCAACTTTCAAACTCTTATCTCAAGAATTACTGCACCAATACTAGGCATGTTTGTACTTTTGTCAATGAATTTCTCATGGTGATTCCAAACATGGTGATGAAATTCAATAATGTTGACATATTTGAAACATTTTGTGAAATTTTGAGACTGTCGTCTGCAGACGACTGCCGCGTGGAACGTGTTAAATGTGTAATTGCGAAAACACTGAATTATCTCATCTTGCTTTATTTAGCCAAATAGACAAGACTATCATATGTGTAGATGGACATAAAATCCGATTTATATCTCAAGCAGTTAGATAAATTTTCCTTCAGAATTGCCTTCACAAACTTGGAAGTTTTACAACACTCAGAACACAGCCAGTAGGGAGGTCACGCTGCATGTCATATTTTGTTATACGCAAGAAAACAATGGAATCTTAGTGACTGCAATATTTGCTAGAAATAGCTTTGGAAAATGGTCTATTTGGGCATCTCAAAAACTAAGAAACGTGTTAAAAATCATGTAGAATTTTAGAGGAGGGTCAATAACATCTGCAGAATGGTAAAATGAATAGTTTTAAACACGTTTGGTGACCAAATTTATGTCGTACAATGTCGGAAAATTCACGTTTTGAAAATCTGTGGTCTTCAAAATTACAGGAATCCTAACTCATTCTAAACCTCACCAAATCATGAAATGAACCCTCGTCTACAAAAAAGTCCATGTACGTATTGCTCTATCTGCTTGGAGATAGCGAAGACCACGGAAACCTCATAGCTTACCACGGAATGAAATCTGCCATAGACATTACATGGCGAAAATCGTACAGATTTGCACTGCAGACCTCTGTGTAGGGAGTGTTGACAATAGCATGACAATAGCAAGGTCGTTTGACTATTGTGTTTGTGCATGTTTGTGACGACTGACCCCGTTTAACAATCTTCATAGCTTTCATATAGGGCTTGGGTGACCTAACTATTGACTGAACATTCCTGAAGAAACATGTTTTATCAACATACATGTAGTATCTATCATATCCAGGTCGGAGATATCAATTCTAGGATTTCTTTTTCTTTCATGAAAGTGTTGATAAAATAAAAAGTACATTACTATCAATTGCACATACTGATCAGTAACATCACATAGATGGTGAGATCGTAGGCAAATTTGAAACCTGTATGGATCAGTGTTACAAGTAGAGGGAGATGTAGATAGGAAGGATATGTTAACAGTTTGCTTTTTATTCATTTAAGAAATAGAAAAGCGAAAAAAAAACCCACACACATTTAGGGTTGTAGCCAGAGCTATTTGGTTACACAATTCTTGCGGCTCAGCGGCCGGGATGTTTTTAGGCTTTTTTAATGCATTTTTAATTTTTTTTAGAGTGCCGGGCGGGCCAGCCCAATTTCGGGCCCAGTGCCGGGCGGGCCCGCTTGGCGTAGCTACAACCCTGCACACATTTAATTTCACTGTTTTTAGAAGAGATGGATAGCAAACTCTTCAAAAAGAGTGGAACGTATGACACTTATGAAGTACTGGAAAAGTAGTAATTGTTAAATATTTCACGCTTTGCAGATGATTTGTAGTTTCATGTCATAGAACTATACGCTTAAGAAACATGTTATTATTTTTGTGGTAGCTGGTTCGGGCGTGAAAAGCGCAAACTTAAATGAAGCGCATATTACGGTTTGACTTTCACTCAAATGTGAACTGTTTCGGCACTTTGAGTGTGAATTCCAGCTTGATTAGAGCCAAGTGACTCCCAAAGTCAGGGCAAGTATTTTATAATATTTCATTTTTAGAAAGTATTCAATTTTGCTGATGAAGTAGCATGGAATTATTTGAATTCCTAACTGTAGTCAAAATTCAATTGTGTTGAACTTGGTTAATTGCCAAAGTTGACTTGCTAGCCAATGGACTATCTACAGGAAAGACCTAAAAATGTTCTGGCGGGATGGTGCGTTATGCGATGGTGCGTTATGAATTGTTACAGATTTCATTGACTAGCATTGTAGGTCAAGGACTCATTACCACTAGCAGGTAAACACACATAAACCACAATACTGTAAAGCATGAAATCTTCGCGGCATTAAAATTTCGCAAATCACAGACTTTGGCCTTTTTCGCGGCATGAATATTTCGCGAATGTGTCGAGTAGTCATTACAGGCCTTTAAAAAGCAAAAAATGTGCATGCATGAACATTTTGCCAGTCAGCTGCACTCGAGAAATTTGCGAAATTTTGATGCATGCGAACATTTCATGCTTTACAGTAACCGAATTTGATTTCCCCGTTTTGATAAAAGGTCCAGTCAGGACATTGGATTGCGGTTATGCAGAGGACAATGTGAAACAATACATGCTTTTATATACGGTGTAAGAAATCACTGTTTGGAATGCGGCAACGCGGTCATGTTTGCTTTGTAGAATGCACACTCACACAAATTTGGTTTAGAATTTGATTACAATAATATCCGTTTCGCTCTCTCCAGTTTGAAACTAAAGACGTGTTTGTATTGTGACTGATTTTAAACATTTGTTGTTTAATTCGCCACCAGCCAGAGATGACGATCATGATCGGTATCATGTTTAAAAAAAAAAAGTCAACAGAGCTGTTATCGTGGTCCTTCAGATATGGATAGTTTGTTAAGAGCAAACTCAAACAGAGATAAGCGACAACTTGACAGTGTTGCGAAGTGTATGTTAACATTATGATTGATTAATAGACAAATGCGGGCTGCTTCTATGTTTAGGGATACGGCGCCATCTGTTGTTGCTGGGAGGCTGAAAATTATCAGTCGGTGATCAATATCGAGGATAGTACTGACCATTTTGTGATTTACCAGTTAGGCTAAATTAAAAAAATCATTTGTCTCAAAATCCCGCGCGCGTTAGTTTATTGATGCGCATTAGAAGAAAAAAATTAAAACAAAAAAATGTGTTAATATTTATTTTTTATTATTTTTATTTTCAAAAAAAATAAAAAAATCCCAAAATGTCACAGATTTTTCAGATTTTCATTGATCACATCATTTTAAATACAAAAGGTCACTTTAACGAGGATTTCAATATTTTATATTTAAAAAAGAAAAAGAAAAAAAAGCATTCCGCATTAGATTTTGAAAAACTGAAGAGCTTTGAGACAAAAGATTTTTTTAATATAGCCTTACGAATGCAAATTTCTGGAGAGATTGGGCATAGTTTTGCATTTACATAAGAGAATGAAGGAGATCCCTGAATGTATACTCGTACCATCAGGAATGAGGAGAGGAGGGAAGGGGATGGCTTACACCAGGAAAAAATAAATAAGTTTCACTTTTATTACCAAATGACTGAAACCCCTCCCCCTAAAATCTACTGCCCCCATTTTGCCAGGTTAATCTAGAATGTGGGCAAGGGGAATTAAGTGCCCCTCCCTAGTACTAGTTAAATAGGTAGATGTTCTGATTACTGGCCCGATTTTCAACTTGGTGTTTTCTATTTTATATAAAAGGTCATCCTTAAAATTGTCACATTCCAAAGTTTGAGTTGCATAACTAAGCTTAAATAAGCACAAAGATGCCTCGCTCCGCTCGGCCACCCACCTTTGGCGGTCGACAGGTCGGCATACGGGTAATTTTGCGAGGTGTCTTTGACAAAGACAATGGTTACATGGAACCTCTATGAAAAACCTTGGTAGCTATTGCCTACGCATGCCATCATGTACATGCAAAGATGAAACATGATAAAGGAAGTATAGATAGAATGAACTATATAAATCACCCAATAAATCTATTTTATACCCATTCACATTTGGTATTGTGCCTGAAGTACCTGGATCAAAGTTAACTTTTAACCTATTTCGTTTTATGATCACTTATTTCCTGGTGGACCCAAGCACAACTACTCTACAGAGAAAGCCTGCATGAATGATTGTGAATTGTTACTCTTGGTCTTATATAATAAAAGACAGTTTAATACTTTACTTGGTAAACTTTGTTGATTAGTCCTCTTCTCCAATGGGAAGGACTCTCAATCGATTCTTGAAGGAGGCCACAGTAGGTGCAGAAACAAGGTCTTCAGGGTGAGACATTTTATTATTAGGTAAGACTTGAGCGATAAAAATTGAATCAAGTTTCGGTTGGTTGTCTTGGTGATATGTTTGCTTGTATAGGGTAAATAACACAACTTTGATTTGTAGGTGTCTTTGGTTACATTTTACAAAACTTTGTACACCACTTAAACCTAAAATCTGGTCTGTTTAAAAAAAGAAAGATTGCCAAACATTGTTTCATGAAGTGGTTGTTTGTAGGAAGAGTCTGTGATTTAGGGAGGTTTTTAGGCGCTGACATTTTCATGTGACCTTTTTTGTTTGTTTATTAACCCTACCCTATTGTTTTTTTTAGCAATACAGCTAACAGGGGGAAACACAGGTCAAACAAGGACACAAAAACGGTGTGTGCCGCCCCTGGGGGTCAAACCTGGGCTGCCGTGGCCGAAGTCCAGGTGACGCGTGCAACACACTACAGGGGTGGCACGCAGTACAAATCACTTTTTGGATCCTCTATGTACCTTTGCATGATTGCAAATAAAAGTATTGAAATATAAAATTATGAAGCCATGACATTAATAATAACATAAACCATGTAGGCCAAATCACCTGTGTACATGAGTCACAAGATGAATGCTGGCATGGCATGGCATTACTATAAATAGAAATGTGATCAAATAAGATTTATTGTATATTATGGAGCAAAACCATTCATCCATGCATGTTTAGCACTTCAGGTGTACATGGTATATTGGCTGCCATACAAACAATTTTCGAAGGCCTGGACTGGATGGACAACACTACTACTGTTAAAAGCTGAAATTTTCACAGTGGTTTTATTTTCGCAAATTTCTCGCATCGATGTGAAACATAACGAATTTTAAAGACGTATGAAAATAGATATTAGTGTCACACAAGACTAACACGTACCCTCCCTACAAATTCAGCGCCTAGTGCAAATTTCTCAGGGATGGGAAACCATGAACACTTCGTATGCAAAAATATTGGCTTTTACAGAAATACTATATATAATGATATTGTTGAGCTTCAGATTCATGAGGGGTTGGGGGGGGGGGGGGGGGGGAGGAGGCGAGTGATCTTGATCTGATGTATTACTATTTTGTTTATTAAAATTTGATGATACGATACCTTTGTACCAGCCCAATTCCCTCAATGTGGTTATTAAAAATGTATTGAATGTAGAAGTGAAACTGAAAAATGAAAGTAATTTGATAGTAATTCGATAATAAGATGGATATATTCGTGCGAAAGTCATTTTCACAATTTCTGTGCCCCAATTTTTTATTCAACTTGTGCAAAAACTTGCCAAGTTTATTTCCACCTTGACGTATTAGCTCCCCTCAGTTGCCAGTTGTCAGGAATCTACTGAATTTAGGAAATTTTGAAATGTGTCCTGTACACTGGCCCAGAATATGAGGATATTTACAAACAATTTAGTCTGTTGGATTGGTTCTAAAAAGTCCTGGGTAAAACCCAAGTTCACATGTAGATTGTACTTAAGTATATAGGTCAATGTTGGGTCGATGAACTGGTGCCCCAGAATGAGTATGTATAGGCTGTGAAAACTTATTCTGGTATGCCCAGTCAGGCCGTCACGCTAATTTAAAGAACTGGCGTAAACGTCAGGAGACTGTAAACGAAGCAATTTTTACGCAATCATTTGTTCACAATTTCCCAATGTTAAACTATTTCATATTTTGTTTCAAAATTCTTGCTATTGCGATTTAAATTGTCACATCTTCATTTTAAGAATATTTTCTCTTAGTTAAATCTTTGTGGTAGATACTACTTGAAGGAACTTCACACAGCGGTAAAATAAAAATAGAGCAAAAGTTTCCAAGTTTCCAATCTACTGCGTTAATCACAGGGGTCGTTTGTGGTATGCCAATAGAAGCAAAGTCAAAGCCAGGGGTTGGTCATGTCGGTCACGCATTACTGCTTGTATGAATACTAGCTGTCACACTGCGGTATTCATGTGTGTGTTGTATGTATTGAACTTTTGTTCATGTTGATTAGTCAACAATAATCTTGTTATGGATCCATATTATATTATTGTGGGTACATGTATATGAAATAGGTTCTGTGCTTTGTTCACATTACGCTTAGGAATTTAGAATAAATGGTTTCATATAATTACACGACCTATGGTATATAGGGCCTAGCTATGCCTATGATAAAGTCATAGAGGTGAGTACTGTTGAAGTGGAACATTATGCGCATGCAATTTTTTTGCGCTTTGCACATTTCAAACAATTTTACTAGTTTTTATTTTCACGATTTTGAGCTTCCTTTACATAGACCTTACATACAAAATGAATATATTTGCACATTTTTATTTTCGCGCTTGCTGATTTTAGCGCAAAAAGCGTGAAAATAAATGTAGCACAAACATTTCCACTTTTACAGTATAGTTTGAGTATCCTCAATTATCCATGGATTTCTTCAAGTCCTTGATCTGGATGAATAAGCATTTTCATTGCCAGTTAGGCCCTATAATTATGCCTAGAAAAACAACTTGTCAACCAATGCAAATCATTTCATTTTAATAATGTGAAAGTGAAACAATCCTTTTGATATTTCCCACCCATCCACCTTTAAAAGTGAAAGAAGACCTTCATAGAATCCACCCTTTGGAGTGAATAACACAGTGTACATGTACATGAAGGCTTCAAGGTAGCAATTTAAATTGTAAAATAAATCATCCTTGAATTTTCCTATTACTGCCTACACACTTTGACCAGTGACAGTAAAAAAAACCTTTGACCTTCACTTGCCTATTATTTTAAACTACAGTTTTATGTTCTTTGTGCACCATAATGATCAGGCCGAAATAAAAAGGCACAAATGGGTTTTATATAAATGATATATACCGTACATGTATGCAAAATTGCAACTTTAACAGCATGTAAAATTTCAAAGATTTGGCAGCACATGAACATGAAATACATTACAAATAACCACTTTTTAACAGTGCCTTCAAATAGTGCCTATATAGCTGGGGGTGGTCATTCCCCCGCCCCATCATGAGTCTGTCGGTTTAGATTGGTTCTGTTGGTTCATTTGACAGGGGATACAAAGGTCACTGATATATCGATCGTATAGATACGAGTATCCATAAGGGGAAATCCAAATGCATCGTGAGACTTTTTTTGTGTTAGCATTGTCGGTGCGACGTTAAAATCTTCTTCGCTATGCCACTGATTTATGGTACCATCCTTGATTTGCAATTGACTGTTTTCTCAACCTTCTAATTGCAAAATAAATTGTTGTTTTTGTTGTTGTTGTTGGCACTGCATTTAAGCAACTGCTTCAAGCAACTATACTATGTAAATAAAATATGCCTGGTGCATATTTATGTTGCATAATATGCAATGGACCTTCAAATTGCAAATTTAAAAACTGTAACAAAGTAGTTCAAAATCAGAAAAGAATGAAAAATGGATTGGATAAAATTACCACTTTTGTAGTCTGGTAAAATGTGTATGCCATGTTATTTTTTTTTCAAACTTTTCACTAATTGAAACAATAGTATTAGTAGTGTGAATATGTTTCTGAAAGTCTATTGTGAGGTCTATGCAAACAAAAACAAATGGCAAATTTGTCAACACAGACACAGGAAAATTGTCGAAATTTGGATGAACGTGAGAAATTGTGTCCGAAATAACCACATATATGCAATAATTTAATAGACAATATGCACCTACAGATTAATTCGTGATATAACATGATGAATCGCCATTTTAGATTAAGTAACGCATGGATAGGCTTGAACCAGGATTCTGAAAACAAAAATCCTTAGGAATCAATAGTGCTGAACTACTAAAATACAATATTTACTGTTTGGTTTTTCACTATTTTGAATTGTCAGAGTAAGATTTTGAAAAAATAAATACAACTGTATGACATGTTTGGATCTATTTAAAGACATGTGTGTATTTCAAGAATGTCGTCTTGTGACCATTCCCATGTTTACCTGTGGACCGCTGCCGGCACTTCAAGTAGCTTTTCCCCATTTTTGGCCTCTGTAGTAAAATGTATGTGATTTGCATTCCAAACAGAGATGTCAGTTTTCAGAAAAATTCATCAGGACAATTCTCAGTCAAACTTATTTTCAGCCAATTAAAAGCAGTCTTACACAAATGTATGCATGTTCCCAGAATGTTTTCACCAAGGGGGGGGGGGGATATGAGGACACAGGGATGTGCCGCAAAGTGAAGTTTTCACCCATCTGGTAAATGAATGACCCCTTTTCATAGCCATTTTGGTCAATTTATGGGTCTAAAATCCTTAAATTTGCTGTTTTTCACAGAAATGTTAGCAAAATCTGTCAAATCTGTAGGTGAATTATGGGTCTCTTACAAATATATGGGTCTATTTACCCCAGAAAATTGGTATATGATTGGGTCAATTTTAATTTTGCTGGCCACACATCTCTAACCAAAATAATAATATCTGAGTACACCCCCCCCCCCCCCCCCCCCCACCCCACCACCGGTTTTTACTATTTAAATTGCTTGAACGATACCACTTGGCATCTTTCTCTGATCAATATAGAACCACATATTTTTGGCAGGGATTTGTGATTTGTGGGGCCCTGCAAAAGTTAGAAGTGACATGCTTTTAATGTCACACTGGACCATTTCATTAGTATTTTATTTTTATTGTGCTCTACACAAATTAGTTTTATATGATTAAATAAGCTCAATTTGTCACACAAGATGGCTTCAGAAACATTTTCCTGAACCATTTTAGTAAAAACACTGAAAATGTCTGCATTTATGCATTTTTCAACATTGTCCCCCCTAAATGTGTGTACTTCCATCGCCACTGAATTTAACTCAAAATTTGGAGAATGACTGTATTTATGATGCGCCCTTAATATGTATGTACACACCATGTTCTATACGGTGTGCAATAAGTCAATTCCTCCCCCTAAAGAAAAACATTTTAAACATGTTTTAAATTGAACTTTCACAATTAATTTGTTAATAATTTGTTAGTGGATATTGTTTTAGATTACTAGTGATGTCACTTTCCAATTTATTTGAAATCATTGTCTCCATTATGGTCGATATCAGGCATGAGAATTCCTAGCTAAAACACTGGAACCAGTTTTTGTGATGTCAAAATTTCCACAATTTTATTTATTTTCAGACCATTTTGAGGTATTTTTGTCTAATTTTATGTGCTTTTCAAGCTTTTTTACAATTTCCAGACTTTTTCATGAAGGTGTAATCTCATGCCTGCCATATAGATGATATGCCCAGGGGAAAGCAGCTCTAAGGGTGGAACAGACTTTTTGCACACTGTATAAAATACTAGTATACAAATATTTAATGCCTGAGCGTGTAATAGTAAGAACTATATCACAAGGTCAAATTTGGATTTTTCTATTGCACGAGGCGAAGCCGAGTGTAATGGAATAATCCAAATTGGACCGAGTGATATAGTTTTACTATTGCACAAACAAAAGGCATTCAATATTTGTTTTATATCATGATATCACATCATTCTTGTCCAGCCATAATGATAGTAAAAACTATCACATGGTTGAAATTAGGCCTATCATGATATAATATCTTATATCACTATCAGTTTAGCTGATGATGCCCTCAAAGGCATTCAGAATTTGTTTTCATCAGCATGTCAAGATTTCTTTCTATAGAGGGCAGTAAGCCACTGCTCTGTTTCAAAATCATCTGCTACCCATCGCTCGAGTATATCTACATAATTAATCCAATGCATTGCAGATAGCCATTTAAACTATCACGTTATAAAGAATTGAAATCAGTCATGCAGGTTGCGGTCTATGTATTATTTCACGGCGTGTTGTAGCGCCATCTGGGGCCAAAATTGGGTGAGGTTGTGAACGTACGTGTACAGTGCATATATATACATCGTACGTCAGATTTTCAGGAAATAGAGGATTTAGTGAATATGTAAGGTGCCTGGCAGATGAGAGTGTGTAGAGAGAGAGAGAGATATGAGATGGTCCCTTATTGTATTTTAATGGGCAAGTGATGGTTTGACGACATAGCGTAGTGTTATTGGGTTGATTAGTCTTGTTTTGTGTGATTATTTAAAATTAGCAGAGGTTTTGCTTATGTTATGTTTGGATAGTAACTCAGATTAAATTATCATTGCAACTCAAATCAGTATCATTATTATATGAAATAAAATGAGATTTAAATTGTTTGATATTTTGGGTATCAAATAGGGTAAATCTGTACATCAATTTGTATTTTATGAACCTAATTGTTTAGCTATATTATTGTACAAAATATGTGAAAAAAGAGGTCTGAACAAAGACGGTAAGATGTGGTATTTACAATGAACATTTACAATGAATGTTTATAATTAATATCAAAACATGTAGTGTAGCAAAACAAAAGTGAATATTTTGATGGATTTATATTTGACTATATAAAAAAAGATTTGTGACGGGGGGGGGGGGGGGGGGGGGAGGTTACATAGATGAATGTCTAAATTCTGGGTTGGATTGTCCCTCTTAAAATAACCACCCCTTGTTTTCAGGTTGCAATGTGGTAATCTTTATAGGGATTGGATCTGGGGTTGGTTCAGGGGTTCAGCAGTGGATGGGAGAGGGCTAGGTGGTGGTATGCCAAGCAACCCCTGTCTGTGATAGTTCCCATAGTCTCTGTCCCCCTAAATTCCGCCTGATAGCACCTAATTCCATGCTATCGTTAAACCCTAGCAAGTGATGTGCGCGATAAATTACGCTAAATATAGTATAATGGTATGTCGTTTGTACCAGATAAAACAACTAGTTGGTTGCATTGATTGTTGATTGGGGAGGGGGTTGACACTGGGGAAATGTCCCCCTTAATTCTCAAGACCCCTCTACACCCCTACAATTTGCCAAGCTCCCCATATAACATGGGAAGTAAACATAACCCCATCCACCTAAATTGTCCCGTCTCCTAAATTCTGAGATTTTCTTCCGCTACCAATAGTTCAATTCCATGCTATGGTTAAACCCTAGAAAGTGATTTGTGCGACAAATTACGCTAGTATAGAATAGTAAGTCGTTTGTACCAGAAAAAAGGACGAAAAATAACTAGTTGGTCGCATTGATTATTTAACGTCTGCCTGACTGGGTTTGATTTGATTACCATCGCATTTGTTTTCCTAATGAGTTTCTTGGTGGTCAATTATTGCAATGGAGATGGCTTTGCTCAGGTCTGCCATCTCGACCACCGCTCTCCATCACTCTGGCCTTGTCACCAGTGATGTTTGTGCACATTATTGTCTGTATTGTGAATGGGGCTGACAATTTCTTTCAGTGGCAACAGGCATATCATCGCTGTTTTGTCAAAACTTAGATAGGAGGTTTTTAACAGACTCCTCCCTCCTGACCTAAAACATGTCCCAGCATGATGCATTGACCGGTTTTGGTCGCTACTTGCTGTAAAGTATTAGAGAGGTAGACAAAATAAATAAGATAAAAGCTAAAAGCCCTTAAAAAATGTTAGGGTTATGGTCAAACATGTATTACCCCAATAATAAATAAATAAATGAATATTTAATGTTTTTTAAAGTAATACATTAACCCTAACCCCCCTGAGTGCTAAAAATGCTAATCCAAAGTCCCTCTCCAAACGCATGCGCCGTCGGTTTTCGATGACGTAGTCAACCGAGCCTATATAATGAGCGCAATATACTGCGCGAATGTGTAGCTGAGGGCCGTGGCTTAGTGGTTGGAAGGTGGGGCTTGAGAACAGAGGGTCCCCGGATCGAATCCCGGCAGGTTCCCGGAGATTTAGTTGGTGTTTTTTTCCTCGAAAAGTGTGATCCCGGTCAAAAATCCTAAACTGGGGTTAGGGTTACATGGTAACTTTTTTTGTTTTGTTTTTTGTGTGTGTTCTATTAACCCTAACCCCCCTGAGTGCTAAAAAATGCTAATCCAAAGTCCCTCTCCAAACGCATGCGCCGTCGGTTTTCGATGACGTAGTCAACCGAGCCTATATAATGAACGCAATATACTGCGCGAATGTGTAGCTGAGGGCCGTGGCTTAGTGGTTGGAAGGTGGGGCTTGAGAACGGAGGGTCCCCGGATCGAATCCCGGCAGGTTCCCGGAGATTTAGTTGGTGTTTTTTCCTCGAAAAGTGTGATCCCGGTCAAAAATCCTAAACCGGGGTTAGGGTTAAGAAACCCTTGCAGAAGGGCAAGGGTTTCTTAATTTATGTTGTTGGACAGTTGTAATGGTACGTCCAAACCAGAAGAGAAGCGACCTTTCTCCCTCCTTTGAATTGTCACATTGGTTTCAACTGACTTGGGTATTGAACTACTAGTTCTATAACTAGATTACAAGCACATCACTATGGACTACATTTATTCCTGTTTTGACTCCTAGTCACCCGGTTCACTCACTGATCTACCTCATCTGGCATTACTCTGCAACACTATTCGATCCTGCCCTTAACCAACGATTCAGAACTGCAGGAAGACATTGTACATATTAAGCTTTGACTTTTTTTAAACTCATGGAAACAATATAAACAGTCAAAGGGAAGTCCATTTTTCCATGCATTAAAATATTGACCCTCTGGGATTTTTTTAGCAATATTGCTGTATTTGCACCATAACATTTTGTAGATGTTATTAATAAAGTTTGGAGCCAATGCTAACACGACTGTAGGAGGATGTTTTGTCATAATTGATCATATTATACAGACATATGTTGACGATCACAGAAATCAAACAGATGTATCTAATAAGCAAACGTTGAAGTTGTGATGTATCTGACAGATATGACATCCAGTAACCTCGGTCATCATCAGATAGGAGGGGGGATCTTGTTAAGATGAACCGATACATATTTGCCATAGTTTTACGAGACAATTGTTGACGATAATCAAAACGAAAACAGATGGATATGTGATTGCACTGTGGAAATGATGAGGATTGTGACAGGCATGACATGGAGTAAACTGGGAGTGGATCATTCAACTGCAACCATATCCAGTATGAACAATCCTCCATCCCTCTCCCAATCCTCCATCCCTCTCCCAACCCTCCACTCTCTCCCAACTTCCAACCCTCAATTTTTTGTGTGTAAAGTATAAATTAGCAGAGCAATTGATTGTTATAGTGACTGTGTGATGTAAAAATAAATTGAATCAATATGAAAAATTAATTTTAAAATAAACAAATCTTTGTCGTAAATATAATAAAATAATAATAATAATAATAAATAGAAGTATCCCCCCTTTTTTAAACAAATAGCATTAGTTAAATGTGATGTCGATCTTATCTATAATATCTAATTCAATAAAAATCACATGATTGACCACTAGTTCTTGAAATTAAGCATTAAGTCTCGAGTGCTTTGGAGCATATAAGATATGTGTGTAATTTGTTAAGCTCTCATTACATTTTGGTGGGCTTAGAAAGGCAATTTTGTGGGCCATGGCCCCATGAGTGCCCTTTATTTTGAGCCCGGTTGACAACTTATTTTATAGATTTTGTCTTCGTGTGGAGTAAAGTTGTGTGGAAAACCTGTTCACAAATATGAGAAAGATATGATGTTAATTGTGGTTCATTGTAGTTGTGTGCAACACGGTGGAACTGTGCTAAGTGATCAAATCCGCAGAAAAAAATGCAGCCCTCCTGCGTATGCCCATTTTATGATAATTTTAATGATTGATGTTCAATATATGAGGCAACAAGGCAAAATATATGCCATTGTTTCAAACAACATATGTGAAATTGAAATGCATCCTCCTTGACACAAATAAGTCATTTCACCCGTCACGCTTTTCCAATCAATTTATAAAGAAGAGTCACCCGATATGAATGGGAAAAATATGATTTGGTTGTCAGTCGGAACTAATCTATGATTTGCAACCGAGGATATGCTTGGCCTTTTTAAAGAAGGATTATTAGGGTTGGGTGTGAGGGAGATGTTGATAGAGGTCGGGAGGTAGGGGCAGCGATGGTTTAATCCGGGGGGGGGGGGGGGGGGGGGGGGTCACTCAGATACCTTTTTGGTAGGGATGTGCTGCCAAACAAAATGAAAATTTACCCAAACATTTAGCAATTTTCAGGGGCAAATGGACCCATATGCTTACTCGCTAAAATTGCTGTGAAAAACAGATTTTAGACCCATTAATTTACCAAAAATGGCTATAAAAAGGGGTCATTCATTTACCAGACAGGTGAAAATGGGACCCTTTTGGCGGTACATCCCTGTGACCTCATATCCACTAAGTGCCCCCCTCTCCCTCCCCCGAATTTGAAATCAAATCTTGGTCCTGCTCCCACATTTTCCATTTGCAAATTCAGTGTGCCCCATTTTCTGTACAAAATGTCTTGTTCTATCTTCCCTCAATTATGTGGTTGCCAATAAATAGATGAATGTCATTTTTTTCTCAATCTGCTTAATTTTTTGATTTTTTTCTGAAAAAATATTGAACCTGAAACAAGGCAGCCTCAATTTGATTATAATTTCAATCCAAGTAAGAGGTCAGCATCCTTGCCCTTCATATCAATTACTTCTCATGAGAGTTGGTTAATTTCATGGGATTTATTTTTCTTGCTCTATGAAATTTCAATAATATTAGTGATATTGGGTTCCCGTTCCTTAACAGTGTCTTAAACGTGTATATATGCCTATGAGACAAAAATAGAGCCTGATGAATTTGAGATGTTGGGTTTTTTTTAGCAAAAAAAACCCTTTTAATTTTCAAAATTGTTGTAAAAATGGACAGATTTTTGAAATATTCTGTTTTTGTTGTTGTTGAACATTTTGAATATTCTCCCTAAACAGTTGTTTTCTTTTCAATGTGGGATTTTAACATTTTTTTTTGGAAAAGCCACAAGACAACAGATGATCAATTCTACTTCAAAAGTACATTAGCCTGAAGAACAGCATTTTTTTTGCTTTCATCAGATAAAAACTGATTTGCATGTTTTTAATTTTGCGCGACTTTAAAAAATAGCAAACAATGCAAAAATTCATGTACCATGAAAAATTTCTACTTGAGAACAGATAATGGCATGGTCTGCGGGTCGGTCGTTCATCAACCTCTGTATTAAATAGTTGTGTTTTGTTTTTGTTGTTATGCCATGTGTTTATTTTCATATTTAGAATGACTCTGAGTTCATTAACCCCATCTTTCGAAATCATTTTGTTATCAATATCTTCGTATATTTAATCGTAATTCCTTAAGGCAAATGAAAAAACCTTGTTCTACAGCGACAAATTTCTCACGTAAGTCGTAGGGTCTGTCAGTTGTGTGTTTTTTGTGTGTGTTTTTTCCAAAATATTTGAGAAATGTGTGTACATGTAGAAAATATGTTAAAAATATTCACATATTGGCATGATTCCGTTATACACCTTGGCGCTATTTCACACTGTTACGCTTTATTCAGTAAAATACCATTTGCTAACGTTAATTGTGAAAGGTATTACAGAATTATTACAAAATTGTTTTATAAATAATCAAGAAAATTCTATAAATAATCAAGAAAATTCTAAATGTATATTTATTTATTTCAATTATTAAAAAATATCTCAAATGAAAAAAGGGTCTGTGGGCCAGTAGAACATTTTCTCCTGCCCAACATAACATAACATATGCAGCATAACAAATCATCTCTCTACACTATACTACAGTGATGTCAAATTTGTCAATGCGGTTTTAGTATGACCGCAATGATGGTTGTTGACTGTGACACTTGGTATGTTAGTTATGATGATTTCCTTGGCTCTTTTCTTAAATACCATAATTCTAAATAATAATAGGTTGGTTATAAATGTCAATACATCAGGCCTTTACCTTTACTATTTTTCGAAATTCTTATTGAAATTTGTAAATATTTGTATACTAATGTCCTAATATTTGTTTTAAAAAAAAAATCATTAGAACTGTTTCAAACATTTTGAGAATTAAAGAATGAACAAAAACTCTCTGATTCAAATGCATTACCGCAATGATGATTGCTGACAAGATGGTATGTTAGTTATGATGATTTCCTATGCCCTGGCACAAAACATCATAATGCTAACATATTATATGCAGTTAGATGCCGGGATACATGCAACCTTTTCCGTGATAATTTTTCAGTCTGTACATTTTGGTGCAGTGTGAACTTGTATTTAAAGGAAACATTTTCAGAGATAAAACACACATTGGTCATCAATCTGTATCAAGGCAACAAAAATAATGTTGTGTTGCCCTCAAGTGTCACAAATCTTGAAGTCAGGTCTGTCTGTCGATTTCCCTTCTTTTTTCTCTTTTCTTTTTCATTTTTCCTGACAAATATTACTGACAGACCTTGGTTCATGACATGACAAAATTGGTGAATGTTAATTTGACTAATGATTCTAGTGTGATACTGATAATAGTTTAAAAGCAATCTATTCAGCAAACTTATTCATTTCAAGCAGAAAATAGCTATATTTTGACAAATTGGGTAACATTTAAATCTTAATGTTTTTGTTTAGCAATTGTGACGCTGATTTTTGAGATTTTAGGTTGGGTCAACACAATAATTCCTTTTTTGCATAATGTAGCGTTGTGGTCTAGTGATTTTGCATTGGTATCAGTTTATGTCTTGATATTGGGGAAGGGAGGGGAGGTGTTCAGCCTGTATCGCCGCCAACAGGCTAAACAAGCATGTATCCCTGCCCCCTACCATCTAATCTCCCTTGGTTGAAGCCCGTGAATTTTTGTGAAATTTGTGATCATAGATTTGATGTGATAGACATACAAAATGTAATGTTTAGCAAAAACAATGCAATGACAAATAACAGCTGAACTCAAAAAATGTGCCTGTAAATTTTGAAATTATTGGTAATCTTTGAAAAATTGTCTCTAGTTAGGGCCATGAATTAAACAAATGTTCTTAACTTAAAAGAATAACTTTACCCCCCCCCCCCCTTCACTGTTCACTTTTCACTATAAATTATAATTCTGTAAACAAGGACATTTGAGTGTGTTTTTTGTGTGCTTTCAAACACCTTTTGTGTATTGGCCTTGTGATGAACTTTTTCAAAGTGCAGAATTGGAAAACAAGCAAACTGGTTCTATAAAATCAGTAAAGAGCAAAATAGTGGCAAAATTTAAATTGTTACAAACTTACAGTACAGTGAAAACTTGTTAACACAAACTAAATTGCTGGAACCTCCAATTTTGATTTGTGTTATCAAATGTTACCCCCCTAGTTACAGTACAGTGAAAACTTGTTAACACGAAATAAATTGCTGGAACCTCCAATTTTGATTTGTGTTATCAAATGTTGTGTTATCAAGGTTAATGTATTTCTTTATCCGCATGTCTTATATTGTTACTTTACTTTGTGTTATCAGGAATGCAGTGTGATTCCAATCCTTTTGTCACCGGGAAGGAGTTACTAAATTGCAATAAGGAAAAGGAATGAGAGCAATGAAAATCAATCTTCCGACTCAAAGTACAGTGAAAACTTGTTAACACGAAATAAATTGCTGGAACCTCCAATTTTGATTTGTGTTATCAAATGTTGTGTTATCAAGGTTAATGTATTTCTTTATCCGCATGTCTTATATTGTTACTTTACTTTGTGTTATCAGGAATGCAGTGTGATTCCAATCCTTTTTCACCGGGAAGGAGTTACTAAATTGCAATAAGGAAAAGGAATGAGAGCAATGAAAATCAATCTTCCGACTCAAAAACTTTGAGAAAAATGTATTGAAAGCAAAAGTTTTACATAAAATCTGACTATATTGGGTTTTGAACCCAGGACCTTTCGGCCCCAAAGCAAATGTCATAACCAATAGACCAGCTAGGCTGTCGTGCAGAGGTAGCGATTTTAATCCTACAACAGAGTTGTATGTGTATTACAGAAAAATCTATGAAACTCATACAACAATAGAAGTCTTCGAACTAGACGAATTTGTGACTAGCTTAGGCCAATAAAATTTAAATTTTAAATTTAAATTTTGTCTCAGTGCCTTTTGGCACTGAGACAAAGTATTTAAAAATACTTTGTCTCAGTGCCTTTTGGCTAAAAAGCTATGTGCTATGCGATTTATTTATTTTTACCAAAATAAGCTATGATCTATGCACTCTATTTTTTAATTTTTTTTTTATACAAATAATAATATAGTCAATAGTTGAGCTTTTTGCTTTTTAATTAAAGTTATCATGTTAAAAATATTCCACAAAATATTACTAAAGTTAGATTGGGATATTAATTTAGTTACGGAGAATGTCAGTCAAGCCAGCTTGATCAGTGTATTGAACTTTTATTTTATATTTCCATTTATTTATTTACTTTAAACACACCCATGCCTCTGACTCACCAATTGACATAACGAAGAGGGATTTTCCTAAAGCGTGTACACTACTAGTAAAACCATACCAAGGGTATATTGACTTAAATGCATTTAAATTAACTACAGTAACTCATTCGTGAATGATTTAGAGTTCATCAAGTGAGAGAAAATGAACTATAGAGGGGTAGTATGTTTGGCATCACAAATTTTAAGCATAGATTTCTTGTAGAGATACCACTGGATTTAATACTGTATCTATATTTAGTTGTCATAATCATAAATGTAAACTTGATTGATTCATTAGGAAGATACGAATGATGCACTTGAAATTGTCATGAACTTGTTAGTGGAAGATGGAGATTTCTTATGATGATACCACCTGACTTAAAACTATCTTCATGCAATCATTAATATGATATTGTTTGGGGAGGAAGATAGGATTGATGCACTTTGCATGGTCATTGGTCATAACTTGTGTTTTGAAGACGCAGATTTCTTATGAATATACCAATGGGCGGACAAAGATCCTCATAATCATAATTGTGTGGGAAGATGGTGTGAATGATACACATGAACTTGTGTAAGACAGAGATTTCTTACGGAGATACCACTGGACATAGACGTAGTCTTCATAATCATTAACGTAAACTTGTTTGGGGGAGGAACGAATATATGATGCACTTCAACAAATGATTGTGAACTTTTATTTGGAATACAAGATGAAGAAGACAAAGGATCTGCTAAAGAAGACTCTTAGAAGACAGATGCATTTTGAGGTGAGGTGTCGATTATGGAGATGATATTGTGTAGTTATGGCATTTACACAGTAATGATATCAACAAGGTCCTTCGGGCCAAACAAAATAAATGTTTGATTGTCGTCCGCCCGACCTTCAAAATCCTTCCAACCCAAATTCCTTTTTTTTCCTTTTTTTTTTAATTAAAAAAATAAATTCATTTTTGTTGTTGACAATTTCATTTTTGGTACACATTTTAGTTGAAAATCATTTTTTTATTTATTTTTATTTTTAAAGTGTTTAGAAGAAGAAAAAACCTCATCAAAATATTACAGATTCCCCCCTCCCCCACCCCCTGTTTTGGTTACCCCCCCCCCCCATCCCCTGTTTTGGTTACCACAACAATGTACATCTCATTTTACTTTTGGTGCCTGAAAAAAGGGGCAAGGGAGAAAAAAACGATAAAAACACCTTTTCCAATACCCAACTTACCCAACTTTTGAAAGTGATCTATGGACAATCAAACAATTTTATTTTTTTCGCCTAACAGTGACCAACAGTTCTTGCTTTGATTGTATATGTTTATCATTATTTTCAACCCATTTTGGGCCATTGAGACTAATTTTTATCCGTGTCATATTCCACCATGTCTTATGAGAGTTTTCGAAATCAGGGTCATTAATCACATAAGGGGCTCAAATTGACCAGGTTCAGGAAAAAAGGTGTCCTTTTTCGAACATCCTCCTGTTGAATGTGTCTTTTTCCATGATTCATGAGTTTCAGCAAGAATGAGAGCTTGGTGACTTGGTTGTATTAGCTTTCATACCGAGATGATTAAAAAAACTGACTTATTGTTAAGAAATGATCTTATTTTCAAAAGAAAGCTGAAGTTTGGAAATCAGGAGGTTTTTCAACCCAGTAAAAGTTAAAAAAATGTTGTTAAACTTTGTCCAAAAAAAATTAAGTCAATCAAAAATGTATCATCTGTCTTTGTAGAACTCTTTTACTGTGGTGCTGGATACATTCGGTACGTCCATGATATTCAGCATAGTATACCGGGACAGTTCTATAAAAGAAAAATTATGAAAATATTTTTATCATTTACAATGAGTGAGCATTGTCCAGATAATGAAAAAGAAGAAGAACTTACACCATAATTTCAACTTACTCAACAATTTATATAATTTCAAATGACACATGATAAGTATACAGGGTGAGTAAAAAACCTACTGTACTCAACTTTGGGAATTTATTTCTGCAAATCTGTGCAAACATTTCTCAGATTATTTATTCTGGCAGAGAAGCAGACTGTCTCATTAGCTTTCAAGAAAAAATTAGTTGGTTTAAATTGATTGCATAAGATTTGTGATATTTCTCTAATAAGCTCTTTAGAATTTTACTATTGAATAACGGTTCACACTCTTATCCGAAAGCGAAAGCCTATCTTTGCTCTGCTAAATTCACGAAATAATGACATTGTTTTGTCATTAGGCAAAAAAAAAAAAGATTGACTTGCCCTTTCAGGGTCAAAGTCAGGGTCGGACGGTCGGATTTTGTTTTTTTTGGTGAAATTTTTTGAAATTTTTTGATAATTTACTGCACAAAAATGTTTTAAAGATTTTTTTTTGATTTTTTTTTGATTTTTGATTTTTGATTTTTATTTTTTTATTTTTAAATAAGCAGATACTACTCAAAAACACGTTTTCATCTTTCTTTATTGTTATGTGCTTCTTTCAAATTTTTTTTTTTTCCCAATTTTTTTTTTTTTTGTAAAAAAAAAGAAAGAATAAATAGCGACCCTAGATTTCCGAAAATTCAGGTCGGTCGGAAAGGGCAAGTCAACTCTTTTTTTTTGTTGGCCTTATGTTGCATTTATTGTATAAAAATAATATCTGAGCAACTTTGATTTGTCTTATTAATTAGCCATTGTTTCTCATACATGCATCCACTTATTCATAAATATCATGCATCATTGAGTACAATACTCAATATTTTGTTCGGTTTCAAAAATGCAGTCAGTAACTTTACCAAAATAGTTATAACTGGATAACGGTACCATGAATGAGATGTTGTGATTCTTTTTGCTGATAACAGTAAATAAATGCAGCTTTTGATTCAATCATTGATTGCCTTTATATTATGGTAAGAAATATTTTAAATATTTATTTTACTTTGAGTACATCTTTTTTTTATTACTCTCACCCTGTATTCAGCATGCGAGATATTTTAGAAAAAATCTTACACGGTTATTTTGCTCTCTCTTACGAAATAAAGTGTGACATTATAATTTTAGTGAGACAAATAATTGCCCTTTGTTTTCCAATATTAAAAGGTCAAATGGTTATGTTATGATATATGACCATAAAGTAAACAAACATTGACAAGTCCATTCCTGATTTGATTATTATCTCATCTCTTACTAATTAATAATTAATTTATGAAGTAATATCTTGACATTGATAAACAAAACAAAAAATTGTAAATTAATTTTAAAACCTGACACATGGTTGTTTAATGACCCTTGTATGGTATTTATGTTTTAATTATTAAATATGCGGACTGTTATTGCTTCGCAGCTATTAATAGCAATTGGTCAGATTGTGGCAATGTATTGTTGGAAAATATTTCATTAAATATATGCGTGGAGGTTTGGGAATATGTCACATAAATCGCTAGACATGAAATATGGATTATTGGTAGAGAAAAGTGAACAAATTTGACAAAGATTTGAATTTTATTATTAAATTTATAGCATATTTGATCACAATCATGAGACAAATAGCCTTAATTTGATATACCTAATCCTGAGATGGGCCACTGATGTATTACGTTACAATAATTTCTAAACAAAACAAAAATTATGCCGTGTCATTAAGAGAGCGCAGCATGGCGCAGCGCATCAATATTTGATGCGATTTTCTCAAGAGTTCATGAAAGAAAATAACAACGGGACCATATTGTTTTATTACTCTGTCAGCAGTACATGTAGAAAAATCCGCTTGTAGCTAGCGAGCTCTGAGCGAGCACGGAACGACCTGACCTGATTTACATACGGCAACTATCTCGCTAACAAACCTGTTGCCAAATTTAAACAGCACAATTGTACAGCAGCTTTATTTTCCCCATCTCATATAAGTAACATGTGTAATTGGGAATATTGTGTTGACATGGCTGTGCCCACGCAATATTAAATAACCCCTGTTTTAACATAATGTCCTGTACGCATTTTCCCCTGTATTAGTATTACTGTTTATGCACTGTGATGAAATAAAGGGCATTTATAAAAAAACGGAAGATGCTTATGTCTGAGATTAAGTTTCCGTTAAGGGACCTGGAATACTATAATTATGTACCATGGTTGTTTTGTTTCCATATGTTGTCAAATTAAAATTGCAAATATTTTTCAGAAATTAATTTTGCAAGTTCAACCAATTTAATTTTTGTGTGTTTTTGGTTTAATTTGCGGTTTGTGTTTCTTTGCACAGACTCATTTACACTCTTAAAACCATGGGTCAAATTATGCACACGTCCTAAATAACGGGGTCAAATTTTGACCAATTGACCACAAAATTGCATTCTGCCATATTTTAGTATTTAAATGATTTTCTCATGTTGCCAATTGAATCACATTTTGTTGTGTTCCCAAAAATACTTCAGAAACATATCGTCGCTGTTCTGTTGTAAATCTTGTATCTCCATCTCTGGCCCTCAGCAAGTATAAAGTAAAAGTACTAATAGGGCAGTCTGCTCTAAACATGTTCAAGGGCCAAAAAACATACACACATATCAAAACCTTGTAAGTGCTCTTGCCCCTGAACATGTATAAAGCAACCCTTCCGATGTGTAACCATTGGGCAATTTTACTTGATACATGCTGAAGGGCCGGAAAGAACATACAAGGTTTTGAGCATTTTGGCCTAATTGTTATGGGGGCATGGATAATTGCTAAACAAATATAACTAAGCAGTTTAATTAAGCACAAAATATCCATGATCACTCTGCATATTTACCAATACATTTAAAGATATTAACTTTAAATATGTAACAGAACTGTCAAGGTTTGCCTTAAAAACCGGTCAGCTGTTGCAAATGGAGAAATACATGTATGTATTCTCCATCATTTTTCATATGTGTCAGAGTTATGTGTACATTTTTGGTAGCGTTAAAATTAAAAATAAATATTGTGTTTTATCTGCAATCATTAATGCTTCTGTTGCCTAGATGCACATACATGTCTTTAATGGTTATTGACTCTTGAGATATATATAGCCGTCATTTTGCAGAATATATCTAAGAGCTGTAATGATTCTCTAAAAAACGTTATATTATCATGCGTTTGTTTTACACTGGTCTTTGATTCAGGGCTGGAACTTAAGATTTTTTTTCAACCAGCCAGTCGGGCAAGTAACTTAAAAAAACCCCTGCTAGACAGAAATTCCACCAGTCAGTCAGTGTAACTCACTTACCCAATTTTTCACCTGCTAGTCAGTCAGGTACTTTTACATCTTCACCTGCACGACGCAAAAGTTACCTGCTATGGGCGGGTGCTTTTTCCAGGCCTGCTTTAATTAATATAAGAGGACCAAAGATTCAGATGATAAGGTTATTATCAAAACCTTTTAGCATTTGAGCTGTTGATAACCCCAACAATTTTAAAAGTTTGGCAAATTATGCTGATTTTAAATTGTAGGATTATTGGTTGGTTGGTTTACATTGTTTTTTCAGTATGAAATACTGTAGAACCATTTAATTTCGCGACGGATTTAATTTTGCGGAATGCGCGAGGGATGTGGATTCGCGAAATTAAATACCCGCCAAACTGACCATTTTGCAAAAGTGAAAGTAACAGTAAAATGTCCAGATTCACGAAATTAAATGGCCTCTAAAATAGCAGTAATTTCATATTCGCGAAATAAAGTATCCGCGAAATGATAGTGTTTTACCGAACATTGAGGTCCTGCAATGTCCAAATTGCTTACATGCAAAAGTTATTTTGGTCGTTCCAACCCACAAGGGTTTAAGTGTTCTTGATTTGGTAAAAGTATTTGATTTGTGCTCATTTAATAAAGTGTATAAGTACATCTTAATATCCCAAGTTGCTTGTCCTTCTGACTTTAACCATGTAGGTATGTGTATAAACCTAGTTTTCATGGTATGTGGGAGTGGATTTGAATACACAAACAAACTTCTGAATTAAGAAAGGAATGGCGTAGTAGTAGTAGAAGTAGAGAACCTGTTTGATTTAGAGTGGTGACATTTGTTGAGTTTGTCTTTTACAACCCTTGTATAAAAGAGTACTGGTGGGCAAGACCTTATCGAGAGATTATAAAACAAGCATATTGAAGTATGGTGAAGTATATAATATGCGGTAGCGGTACTGACTTGAGTCAAGGGATATAGCTATCGGGTCAAGCCCAGCCACAGATGACAAGCTTTATACTCCCTCAACCAACCACACTATATCACACACTCACACAAAACGTCGTCGGGCTAATATCTTTCACACATGGACTTTTCCTGTAAAGCTTGGATGAACACACACACACTACAGATATCGGAGATATACTGCATGGCACACTTTTCACACAGTTTACCTATGCGTCACCCGTGCAACATATTGTATGGCTGTATCAGCGCTACCGCAGACTTGCCTAACTGGAGTCGTCGGCCCGAGGAGGGCAATTGGGGGGCCAATTAGTGGTGGTGGCCTACTTTTTGCGCTGGTGCGGCAGTTCGCCGCGACAACATGAAGTTACATATGAAGGCGCTTATCACATCACCGCGCTTTATGCGCAAACGGAACAGCAGTATGCCGTCGATCACAATTGTTGAACATAGCGACGAGGTAACAAGATTATAAATGTTTGTTTATGCAGTTTGTACGAGAAGTTTTGTTGAATGAGAATTCTTGTTGCGATAAGTGGATATTGTGTGAGTTTGGTGTGGGGTGTATGGGAGTGTGCCTGTAAGAGGCCAAGTCTTCATTTTGTATGGGTCTGGTCATGAAGCTTCATGGTCTGGGTCAGTTGATATTTTGCCAGGGTTAATATTTGATTGCTGATTGCGATTGTGGTTTGTTAGTAAGTGTGCCTGAATCTTGTGTGGGTGGGTGTGCATCGAATTATTTCTTTAATCTACATGTATTCCTTGAATTCTTATTGAGCTCAAGAATTTCTGATTATGAATTTTAAATTTTAAATTGGAATTGATTGTTATCATGAAATGAATAAATTAAATACTTATTTATGATTATTTTCTGATTAGTAAGTCTATGGAATCAAATTTACTTGACTACACATGCACCGTTATTAACCCTAACACCTGAAGCACCTTTTCCAAAGACATTTTTTTGCTGCCAAAAAGCGAGGGGGAAAAGGCCCCCAACCCCCTTGGGCTCGAACCCCGGACCTCCGGGTTCAGAGGCGAACGATTTACCATTGGGCCACGGGATCAACCATACTTGGCTCAGTATACTTTGCCAAGTATATAGTCTGGGGCCATTTTTTCATCAAAAAACTGGCGCGCCGGGTAGAACGAGCACACCGCATCGTAGTAATTTGGAGTACTGAAGAGTGTTAGGGTTAAGGAGACTCTTTAAATTCAGTCTTATTTATTTATTTATTTATTTATTTATTTATTTTATTTATTTATTTATTTATTTATTTATTTATTTATTTATTTATTTATTTATTTATTTATTTATTTATTTATTTATTTATTTATTTATTTATTTATTTATTTATTTATTTATTTATTTATTTATTGATTGATTGATTGATTGATTGATTGATTGATTGATTGATTGATTGATTGATTGATTGATTGATTGATTGATTGATTGATTGATTGATTGATTGATTGATTGATTGATTGATTGATTGATTGAACATTTTCAAAAGGCAATTTTGTATACTACTTAGTTATAATTATTTGTTTATTTAATTAGTTAAATAAGTGATTAATTAATGTTTGCACTGTATCAGATATGAGCTAAACAAGCTCCTACATGATTATGTTCAAGAGAAAAGTTTAAAATCTTTTAATACCAGGTAACTGTCGGAAATGGTTTCCAGAATGAAGCTGTGGATACACCACTGAACAATGCATAGCTACGTTTATTTATTTGTATTGTTATCGGCCTAGTCATTGAACCAGCGAGTCAATATGTACCTTGGAATCTTGTAAAACTCCAGTTTATAAGCACATAGGTGATGATAATATAAGCATTGCTGTGGTTTTGTTTATGAATGGTCAATGAAGTTATATAGGCTTCGTAATATAGGCCTTCTCAGTATTGAGGAAATGACAAGCATTAAGCAGTCACTATGGAGGAGGAGGTTTATATAGCTCGATATATTTCGTATTGTTCATTGGAATTGAAGGTAATCATAATTCTTATTCTGGTATTAAAATAGCTTTTTCTTCCCTTAGAATGTGTACTGTAGTGCTTCATTCAAAACGGATACCAATGTACGATTCTCTGATATTAGGCTTGTGCTGCATCAGGAGTTCAGAACTGAGATTTGAACAAAAATTATTTCACTGGAATATAGTTCAAGGGGTGTGTGTACATGTATGCATATAAACAGTGCTAGAAAGAGCAAAGACTCTTAATCTGTTAGAATTTCTGTGATCGGCAAATAAAAAATGTATATATTAATTATTGCAATCTAAAACATTGAAAGATTAATTTTTATAATACTTGTGTTACGATGTTTTTACCTATTTCATGATGGATGGATATAATCTTTTTCTTTTGTAGATAATGTTGAATTAATCTATCAAATATCAGCAAAAGCGTATTAACTGTGGTCTGAAGATCTTGAGTCTAAATGTTTTGTCCTAATCATGTTTAGTATTAAGAAGAATATAAGCAATATAGTGGTGTGGATGTTAACACTTTCCACATGACAGGCATCTGCAGACGACATTCCAAAATTTCACAAAATGTTTCAAAAATGTTAAAATTATTGAATTTCATTACCATATTTGGAATTACCATGAGAAATGCATTGAAATAAGTACAAACATGTTTATAATTGGTTCAGTAATTCTTGAGATAGACCTTGAAAGTTTGGAAAGGTTTATGAACAAATATCTGTTGTATGGTAAAATCAAAAGCCGCATGGAAAGTGTTAACATTACTTTCTATTCACTGGTTTTTGAATAAGTTATTTTTAACTACATTTCTTTTGCTTTTTCGTATACTAAAATAGCCTTTTAGTAGTTAAGTACTTATAGTACTACATTCAATACCGATATTGACAGTTGCAATCCCCAGACACTAGACTCGTATATATAGCGTCAGAATTGAAAAGTCTTCCCATTATATCTTGTAATCTTTTTCTCTCATTCATTTAATTTAAGAATGATTTTTCTCCCCAAAGTGAAGGATTTTTATGTTTAATTTCTTAACTGTGCTTATTGTCAATTTTGGAAATGAATTTTCTATATGGCTTTTAATAATCATGTTATTATTGTTGACTTGTTGTTCAAAGTTGCTGCATGAAATTTGTTTCAAAATTGAGATTCGTACCATGATTGAATTATCATCGGGAGTGTTAACTCCAAAGCATACATACATGTATGTTGTGTAGGAAAAGAAATACTTGCCGCCAAAGAACCCCCTCTCCAAAGGTAAAGAAAAAACAATACAAAAATCACAAATACATACTCTAGGGTAAAATCCGGGGGTAAAATATATAACCAATTGGGGGTTTTAAACAAATGTTGGTATTTTTGGAGAAAGATATCTCAAAAAAGATACACTTTTCAAAAATGGGTCAAATTGTCTAAGGACAGCTTCAAATATCCAGACAAAATGCTCACAACCTTTAAAAATCCCAGGTTGTGTGCATAATTTAACATAATTGTTTTAAGAGTGTAGGCCTGTCACAATGTCCACTGGAACAGTTTGTTTCCCCCCTGAAGGAGGCATATAGGATATCAAGGTCTATTTTGCACACCTAAATTAGAAAACACCCATCCTGTTTTAAACCACATGCCCGATACTCACCTAGAATTAAAATCCCCCTGCAAAATCAGAAGAAATAAAAATGTTTTTAGAATTGCCAAATATCCTATTTTGTAATTTATTGTGACACAAAGGTAAAAGTGCTTGTGACACAATAAATATTATTTTAATTTTAATGGGGTTCAAGGAAAAAGACACCATTATGTTAACATAATTTTGTATTACCATTTTCTTTTGCATATAATACATGATAATAACGAAAAACATTTGGATACGGTACAGCCTAATATGAGATAAATATTTTAACAACATTTTGAAATTTCAGAATTTTTTTTGTAGTCAAAAAGCCAAAAATAAATGTCAACTTTGTTGAAATGTTGCATAATTTGTAATTGTAATGCTCAATAAATTTATGCTAGTGTCCAAATTTCAAAACCTTTTTTCCCCACCCGTTCGGAGAGAAGGAATATCTCTTTCCGCACCATTCAATCTCAATAATGGTTGTCGCCGGTCAATCTAGAGTCCGATATGTAATCCCCAGGATAATTTTGAACGTACTCGTGCATGCCCGCCAATTTATATGCATCTAAATCACACTCAGACTTTCTTATGTGTCGGAAATGATATGTGCACCTGTAAATGTCCAAGGAATTTGGGGGAATCAAACTATAGGCATTGATACCCGGGGGAGGGGGGGGGTACTCGGATTTGGTTTGGTCGGGGGGTGTGCCGCTGGAGATTCAAAACCCATGCATACCCATTTTTAGGGGTGATTTTGGAAAAATCGGTACCCATTTTTAGGGGTTTTGCTTCATTTTAGACCAATTTTTTCGCAAATTATCGGGAAAATAGACCTAATTTTTGCAAATTTTCGCGAAAATAGACCTAATTTTGGCAAATTTTTGCGAAAATAGACAAAAAATGCGCGAAAATAGACCCATTTTTAAAAAAGTGACCCCATTATTAGGGATTTCCAACACAAAATCATACCCCATGTTTAGGGATTTTGTGCCCAAAAAGCTACCCATTAGAGCGGCAATCCCGTATACCGTCTTAGGCGAGTACCCCCCCCAGATTGATACGGGTGTGAGACCATCTTGAAAACCAATGTGGAGGGAGAGTGAGAAATGGGGGAAGTGGCACAATATTGACCTGAATGGCAAGAAGTGATTGTAAAGAACTGAAATGAGTCAATATAATAACATGTGTCCCCTTCCCTCAGGATTAATGGCCATTAGTTAGGCTATATTTTAAAAAAAATCATTTGTCTCGAAGCTCCCGCGCGCGTTAGTTAATTGGTGCACGTTAGAAAACAAAATTCTTTCTTTTTAATTTTTTTTTCAAAAAAAGAAAAAAAATCCTAAAGTTTCACAGATTTGTCAGATTTTCAGTGATCACATCATTTTAAATACAAAAGGTCATTTTAACAAGGATTTCAATATTTTATATTCATATAAAAACCACCCCAAAACCCTTATAAAACCTGCAATTCCGCATTAGGTTTTGAAAAACTGAAGAGCTTTGAGACAAAAGATTTTTCAATATAGCCTTATATGTGTGAGGACATAATATCTGTCTTCATCTCAGTCCCATACCTTTTTACTTAGAACTGTAATGCCCGTCATTAAGGTGCATCTCATCAAAGATGGTGTGGGAAGGGGGGGGGGGGGGGGGGGGGAGTTATAGGGAGAAAACCTGTTAGCTGAGTGGGCACAAATCATGGTTGCCCATTTCCACACTGAAAAGTGCCAACTCATCTAGGAGGGGCAAGCGGGGAAAGGGTTCCAATTGTGGCATAAACAAGTAAAGTACATTTTTTTGGACAGAATTGACCATCTGCCTAAACTTGAAACTTAACACTGAGTTTGAAAAAATGTCTGTCTTTCATAGACAGGTGGATTGGTGTTCTATTCAGACCTGGTTACTTATAAAACAGTAATGAAAATATTTTGTGTTTCATCTGATTCAGATGATAGGGCTTGAAATAAGTTCCCCCTGACAATTAAATAGCAATTTCCCTTCATAAGGCCAAAATAAAAGAAGTAATGTTGTCCTCCACAGCTTTCAAAGAGGAGGGGCGGGCGGGTGGATTTTTTTTATTTATTTATTTTTTAAATTTTCTTATACCAGTGGAAGCTCAAAGTTCAGCCAACAAGAAGTTGTAATCACTATAAGAATCTGAAGAAAAAAAAAGAAAATCTGAAAGAAAAAAAATCTGGAAAAAAACCTTGTAAAATATCTGGGGGAAAAAAACCATGGAGCGGCCCTAAATCTGACGAGTGGGCGGTCGAGGACAACATTACAATTTTGTTTTGGCCTAAAAAAATTATTTCCCTCCAATTTGTTATATATTACCTTGTATGTTTTTTCCGGCCCTGTAACATGTATACAGTAAAGCTGCCCAAGGGCTATGCATAGGAAGTGTTGCTTTATACATGACCAGGGCATTAGATTTATTTTATTTATGCTTTCTTTATTGAGGGTAATATGCTTCAGTGACTTGCACTGCTTTTCAAGCAGGCCCTCATTCCGATACATACATAAATACATGCAAATAACAAATGTTACAGTGTTTAAATACAATACAAATTATGATATTCTTCAATGATACTTTACAGTGGAGATAGAGGATTTGAATTGACCGAGTGACATATTTTCTAAATCAATACGAATAGATGGTGATAAATTGTTCCACAGATGACCAGATCTGAAAAGAAAAGTGCGCATACCAGAATTTGAGTTGGTTTTAGGAATGATTAAAGTATTACTTGAATGATTCCTGGTAGTATGATTGTGATAGTTATGTACAAATTCAAAATTGGATGATAAATATGTTGGACTTATATCTTTTAAACATTTGAATAAAATAATAAGCATTTGAATTGTCCACCTATCACTTAGCTTTGTCCAATTGGCCCTTGAACATGTTTAGAGCAGACTGCCCAAAAGGTTATTCATATGAAGTTTACATGCTGAAGGGCCAGATGGAGGTACGAGGTTTTTATAAAAAACGGTGATTATATGGAGTCCTTTTTTTCAAATCTAAAATTCCAAATGCCAAATTCGTCATGCAAGGGGTTTCCCAAAATTGCCTATTCTTTTCCATACCCGGTGAGGACACATTTCCAGCCAGCCCATTTTTGTTTCCAGTTGACTTAAAATTCAATTAACCCTGCTAGCTGTCAGCAGTAATCATGAGGAGCATTTAAACTATGTCCGAACCGCAAATGATTACTCTTATCTATTTAACTCTTCCGTCATTCCGTCATCATGCCTTAGAAAGTATTTCCATGACCCTCCATCCATATGTAATACCTAAAATGTGGAAATGTTCACACTACAATATATTTTTGCATATAATTTCCATGCATACCATAAAAATGTGCATGAAAATAAGCTTCATGCGGGTCTAAAGTAAACCTGTATTATATATAGAACTATATGATTGATTAAAAACAACTTCATTTATGTACAAAATGTTGTCAAATATCAAATTAATGAAAGTAGTTGTCTTTTACACATCTCTTAAAACGTTGGTCAAATTTCATTAAAATATACACCAATTTTTACAGAAACTTGTTCAATTTGTAATAAAACCTCATTGATTATTCATGAGCTTAATTAACAAATCATTTGCATAATTAATTGTTTGTTATATTTTTCTGGAAGCTTGAAGTCTGATCTATCCATTGATATGCTACTTGCATGGTTTTTATCAATACCGTGCTGAATTGATACAGTGATCAAGGGCGTCTATTAGCTTCTGAAAACACCCCATTTTTGTGTTTGTAGATTAAAAAGGGTTAAGGCATTTTTCAACATATTATTTTTATTTTTCATCATAAGGTATATTCCATACTAGTTATTGTGTTCACTTGTGTACAGTTGCGGTTGTAGCCGGATACATTTAACACGGCATCAAACATGGAATTCTATTTACGAATAAACAAAAAACCACTCAGAAAATAAGTTGTTGGAATTAAGTCTGACAGTGTATTTTAACCCATTCAAACCATGATTTTGAAGTAATTAGGAATCGTATAAAGATCTTTACGAATTATGATCAAAAATGCAAATCTGCAAGAAAATCTGCTTTCAAAGTAAACGTCAAGGGAAGAGGGGGCGTCATTTGGATTGATTATAAGTCACAATGGAGAAGATGAGAGCCTGGTCACAAGGATGATTACGGGGCAATTGGTTAGAACATCTGGTAAAGTAATTGTTCAAAATTTACTTTTATAATTGCTTCTTAGAAAACGTTGATATGCTTGCAACGCTCTACATTTCACAATGAATGACGATGATGATGATGATGATGATGACAGATGAACGATTATCTGGTCGTCGATCGCGCTTAGTAATCTATATATAAAAGTTGAACATTCGCAGTTCCTTATTCCAAAATTTTCACATACAACTACACTGTACACAGGTTAAAAACAAATATCATTTTTACTTTTATACAAGACAAAACTGTTGTCTAAAAAAGAAATAGTCCATAATGAAAAAAGAGAGAAAAAAACCTTGACAGCCCAGATAGAGTCATTGCAGTTTTGCGATTATAGGTCAATTATTGCATTCTATGTATGTGTTTTAAATTGCATGTTACTTATCATGCCTATGTACCTTTTTATTTTTGTTTGGGTACTTCAAATATTAAAACCGTTGGATTTTATTATTGTCGCTACAGAAACAAGAAAGAAAAAAAGACATTGCGTATCCCACGGTGTTCCTTTAGAGTTGTTCCTTTGGCTAATTTTTTATTTGATATTTTTATAGAGCTTGCTAAAACAAAAGAATTCAAAATGACTTAAAATATTTTTGTTTACAATAAAATTGTCATATCTAGAAAACAGCACCTCCGATCAATCTCAAATTTCAGATTATTGTGGAGCTCAGCAAGCTCTATTAAAATATCAAATACAAAATTAGCCATAGGAACAACCTTAAACAGCTTATAACTGTAAACGTGGACAATAAAAACACACAATTTATATTCATTTTATATGTAGGTCCATGTAAGGAACCTCAAAATCGCAAAAATAAAAACATGCATAATGTGAAAAGTGCAAAAAATTTACACACATGGAAATTTCCACTTTTAACAGTACTAAGGCCAAACAAAGAAGAAGGTCTGTCTCAGAAACATTGTGCAAATAAGCTTAAGTGCTGTGCTTTTTTTTTTAGAAAATAGGCTATGAGGTATGCGATTTTTTTTTTTTTTTTTTGCTTATCCAAGCTTACGGAGAACTTTTTAAAACTTTTTTATTTAAAATTATAAAAAAAAATTAAAAAAAATTTAATTTTTTTTTAGCCCCCCAGCGCATAGACCTACGCGCCGTAGCTCATTTCACATACCAATGCGGGCGGGCTTCTGAGACAGACCTTCTTCTTTGTTTGGCCTAAGTTTCCAAATTGTGACTTTGGGCAGGAGGAATATTCTTATGGGTAATTTGCCCATGAACAAGTTAAAGCAAAATCACCTATGTAACCTTTTTGTCAAGTGTCTCTTAGTCTTATACTTGTTCAAGGGCTAGAGTACTGCCAACCAACAATAATATGTCACTGTCAGTTTGACAGAGCCAATCAACAGGAAATAATTCCCAGGATTTCGCTCGTTAGAAAATTATCTGAACAAGGTAATTAATAATATTAAGTGATTATGCGGTTGAACGACGGCGTTGGGAAACACCCGTGCGCTACCTCGTCGAGACGGCGTTAAACTTTTGAATGTCTCTCTTGTCTGTGTTTAGACTCGTGATTGTTGGCTACGGTGTTTATGTTATTGTTCTATTTTTATTTATTTTTAGGAACATTGCACTTCTCAAGAATGAAACAGGTTAAGTAGTTTGCGTTAACCCAGGAAGTTTGAAATTTTGCTGCCCTTGATTGTGTGCAATGGGCGTTGTAAAGAGGGAATGTTTAGGTAGTTATGTGCCGTTGCAAGTTGGATCCTATTCATGACAGGCACATAATAAACATGGCTATTATGAAGCATGTGTATTGCAGCCAGCAGGCTATATACCCGGGGGGGGGGGGGGGGGGGAGGTACTCACCCAAGACGGTATACGGGGGTGTGCCGCTCTAATGGGTAGCTTTTTGGGCACAAAATCCATAAACATGGGGTATGATTTTGTGCTAGAAATCCCTAATAATGGGGTCACTTTTTACAAATGGGTCTATTTTCGCGAAATTTGTGTCTATTTTCGCGAAAATTTGCAAAAAATATGTATATTTTCCCAATAATTTGCGAAAATTTGGTCTAAAATGAAGCAAAACCCCTATAAATGGGTACCGATTTTTCCAAAATCACCCCTAAAAATGGGTATGGGTTTTGAATCTCCAGCGGCACACCCCCGACCAAACCAAATTAGTGTACCCCCCCCCCCCCCGGGCTATATAGCGTGTAATTTACTATTTTTATAAAACACAACACCTTGTGTATTGTATTAATTTTATAAAGGGGACAAATTATTTATCTTACAAATTTGTTCTAAAAAGCTAGGGCAAGGTCTTTTTAAATTTGCCTTTAAAAAAATAAAATAATGTGTGTTTGATTGGCAAATATTAAAACAAAAAATTAGGCACACACATCTCTGAAACCTGTGATTCTTCACATACCTGTAATGGTAGTTCTGTTTTTCTTGGCCCCCCTCCCCCAAGAACCACAAGTTAGGATGAGGAACTATACACTATAATCAGATGTTTATTTTTGTCCTAAATTTGGAAATATTCAGGTTTTTCATTGTTTCAAATATTGTTTTTAATATTTTTGCATATATGATAGTTTTACAAATAAAGCTTTAATAAAATGTAATTCTTTGCTACATTGGGTGTTGAATTCTATCTTGCAATGCCAACAATTCAATATTGGACTATTTATAGCAATAGTGTTAAAATTCTTGGACTAGGCAGTGAAATCACCTTTCAGCCAACATATAAAATATGTATTTTTCTTAATTTTAAATTTTGATTGATTTGCAACCTGACTATGTACAGGAAAATTAGGGGTATTATATTTAACTAGCGGCGTACCCTCGCTACGCTCGGGTCCCCGCTAGATGGTTATGCCACATTACCTACCTCTGAAACCACATAAACCCCCTTCAACATCCCAAACCAGGTTGATTTAAAACCATATCCCTTTTAAAGGCATTATAAACCCCATACAACCCCCCCCCCCAAAAAAAAAATATCAGGTTGATTTATAACCATGTCCCTCCTAAACCATTTACCGTGGCTACTTAATTAACCCCTACCTCTCAAACCGCATCAAGTTAACCTTCAGTACTTTTAAAAACACATAAACCCTCTACAATCGCCCCCCCCCCCCTCCCCCCACTGCAACTACACCAACCAGGTGGATTTATAATCATAACCCTCCTAACCATTTACCGCGGCTACTTCATTAACTCTTAACCCTATCCTAAAACATTTCCCGTGGTTTTACAGCCCCCCCCCCCCCCCCCGGCCCATGCACACACCCAAACCAGTTTGATTTATAATCACAACCCTCCCTAAACCATTTCCCGTGGCTACTTCATTAACCCTCGGTCCCTTAGATTGTTTGGCATGCCAACTTAAAGTAAAGAAATCAGGTTGTTTCATTAACCCCCGCAAAACGCTATCCATTATAACCCATAGGCATATCCTAAATCATTTCCCGTGGTTTTACACCCCCACCCACCCCCCCCCCCCCCCTCCCTCCCTCCCCAACATGACACCAAATACCCAACCAACACACTGTACAGGCCTATAACCATTATCCCGTGTGGCTTCTGCGCCATGTGTAGGAGTGCGTGTGCCGCGCGCGCCAGTGAGCCCCTGCGCAAACATGCACGCGACGTGTTACCACGATATGGATTACGCGGTAGTACGCGCAACGCACAATGTTGTTCAATTCTAGTGGCATTTATGAGCCAAATCTGAGCGGTTTTTTTGCTGTTTTTGGAGCCAATTGTTAACCAATTTCACTGAAATAAACTTTAACACCCTTCCCGTTATTTCCTCTATCTTTCAAGCGAATTAGGCGCCACTTTGATCACAACTAACGGAGAAATAAGGATAACAAACACACACACAAACACACAAACACACACACAAACACACACCGTTTCCAGATTTATAGTAAGATTCGAATTTAATTTGTGAGGATTATTAAATGTAAATATATCTGCCATTGTAGGGTTAAGACGACAACATAAACAATAGGGGGAAAATACACAATGCCATCATTGTTGGCAGTTCTAAAGAGCTACTTATTACCAGAGAGTAGACAAACTCAGCTGTGAAATTGTTAGATAATTGTCTTTCATTCTTTCATTTCAGTTTTAGATAGAATTCAAGGAAAAAATTACTTTCAGACTCGCGTATTCAGACATTGTTGTATTATTATTAGGTGCTAGTACGTAACGTTTCTACATTCGTAGCTATAAGTTAGTTATGGGTCAGAAATAGTGTGTGTTTATTAAAGCGCTATTCATTCCATGTAATAAAGCGAGTGTTGAAATTTGATTTGGTTGCCGTGGTGAAAGACAACAATGAAACGGAGTGAAAATTGTTGGAACTGTAAAGAAGCTAGATGGGTACCTGACGAAGGGACAGATTTCATTGAAATATTATAAGACTACAAAGATGAGCACTGGGGCTTTTAATTTTGCCTTTTTTGATGTAAAAAGGTGGATTTTTTCAATGACATTGCTCATGACTGTTGCCATGGTGTAGGTTTAGATTGGGGTTAAGGGTTAGCGTTTGGATTAGGGTTTGGGTCTAAGTTTGAGTTTTTGGTTCTGTTAAAGGTCAGATTATATGCCTGTCGCGTCAGATTATATGCCGCGTCAGATTATATGCCTGCGACAACAGCATAGCCCTTGTAGTGGCTGTTGTGACACAAAACTAACGTTAAAAACGAGATGGCACGGTGAAGGTGTAATTACCTCTAAAAATTTCAACATATAAAATTAACACAGACATTCACCATGTCCTTTTGATTTTACTATAATTGTACATAACTTTTCCACCCAGTGTTTTTATAGAACTAAACTCGAACCCACACGCACAATGGATAATGTGTGCATATTGTTCAGATTGATACTAATAGATGTAATCGTTCAGGGAACGAGAGTGAATATTTATTGATGACTTGTTCTTGAGTTATTTCATGACAGGGCTAAATACTACACATTCTTTATCTTGGTCCAAATCACACATAGCTTCAAACGACTTGGCGCACATAAGTACTTCCTGTACCAGATATTCATTGATATTACACAATTTATTTTTACAGTTTTTATCACAAAAAGAGCTTTGACCTTCAAATGTACAAGAGAGCGGTAATTGCCTCAAAATCAAAATTAGATTTAGAAATGGTTGACTTCACAATTTGATGTAGAATGTGTGTATTGCATGCCCTTTTCTCAGAGTTCATGCCTGTTTTCCACACAGAATATTATCGATTAGGGACGCAAAACTAGCGCTTAAAGCAACTGTCTACAAATTTAGATGTGATAATATAACGAAAAAATATTACTACCATTGCTTGCTTGAAAGATATGTGACCGATCAAATTCCACTTTTCCCCCATTGGGTTAATGTATACAAGTATGAATAAGTTCGCTTTAAATAGTAATAAAATCAGCGATGTTTTAGGACATAAAATATATCGTTTCGACACTATTCAGGTGGTGGGATGACATAAAAACATAAATTACAAATTCTGAAAATTCCAAGCAATCTGAATTGTCTCCAAAATACTGTAAATACTCAGAATTTAAGCACATTCAAAATACAATACTATGATTCTGGTCAAAATAACCGCATTTGCAATTATGTGTCAAATTAGTTTTCTGTAAAGGTCAAGGGGGCATTTCAAATATGATACTTTTGAAATTTAAAATAATGGGAGCATTGATTCATTCTTTGTTCTTCTGCCACTTACGATGGGGCCCGGGACACATGAAGGGGCGAGATTGAGCAATAAGTATGACCGGTGAGTGCATCTAGTTGTGGGAGAGGGGGGGGGGGGGGGGGGGGGGGGGGGGGGGGGGGGGTTGGGGAGGCAGTGAATAGGGATGGAGGAAATTAGTGGGACTGCTAGATAACAACACACAATCAAAGAACTATTTTCCAATTACGCATTTGTATTTATTTTTAGGTGATAACTGCTCATTAGCTAGCTGCCGTAATTACCGTACTGTAAAAGTGATAATTTTCGCGCGATACGTTTTTCACCCTTTGTCGATTGTTGACTGTTTTGCGGATATATTTGACATTTGTGATTTGTACTGTAGCTTCATCACATAGACTTATAAGCAAAATAAATACATGTGCGTTTCATTTTTTTGACCATGGTAGCTGACTTGAAAATATATGTAGCGCGAAAATGTCCACTTTTGCAGTAAAAGTTATCCTGGATGTCTGTTAGCATAGAACACAGCTGTTTGGTAATGAGCAGATTGAAAAAACTGTATCTGTTTGGAAATTGAAAATTGTTAAAGGAAGAAAGCACAACATTGCCCATTATATGTTTGAAAGTAATTATTGAGCCTAACTTGCGTAGTTATATTGAACAAAACATCCTATTTATCATAAAACGAATAAACATTGCCATCTCTCATACATATGCATTTTTTTTAATTCGCGGTGATTTAAAGCCTCGGCTTCAATGAAGTCATAGTTATACAATGCACTTGCGCAAATTTGAGCACCGAAAACCATGACGTCATTGAAATCGGCTTTAAATCACCGCAAATTATTAAAAATGGCATGTTGAGAGATGGCAGTTTTTATTTGCTTTCATCACAAGTATAATGTTTGATTAATTTAATTACGCGATTAAGGCTCGATAATTACTTTTAATTAATACTGGACAATGTTGTGCTTGCCGGACACCTCCTTTAACCAGTTCACTGCGCGTCCCGTCACACGACGGGACAAACTGTGTGCAGCGCTGTGCGTATCCCGTCACACGACGGGACAAAGTACCGCATTGGTATATCTCGCCGCATGCGACTCCACAAACACTAATACGGACAACCGCGTATCAAAATTTACCTTACAATATTTGCCAACTGATGGCGCTATTTTCTACGACCGTGTGTGAGAATATCAACCTCGTTGTTAACCATCAAAGTTCAGCTAATTATTGAAAAAGAACGGCGAATACAGCTGCACGAGCGACTGCATGATCCCCCCTTTTGATTGGGATTCCTATGCTTGACTAAGCGTGTAACAAAAATAAAAACGGAAACCAGTGAACCGCGTGGAATAAACAAAACCCGGAAACGATGACGGTGCGGTATTTCGGTTACAAATCAGTCTATTTCTTCAAGATTTTGGATTATATTATGTGTTGACTTCAATTCTAGTTGGAAATATAAACTGGTATGTGATTTGAAATCATATCAGAGTATCATTTCACCAGAATATGTTGTCTAAAATCATCACAAATCGTGAAGAATGCAGTAGTGGTTCTACGATTTATGACAGTGACATGAATAGTTCAGCACACAGAGTTGTTACGGCAAGTCAGTATAGCGCAGTGAACTGGTTAAAGGTGTGTGAACCTTATTCCCAAAAATTGAGAATCATTAAGAAAGCCTGTAGTTTCTCATTAACCCCTGGGAATTGTAGGTAGGAAAGATGTTTCGCACACGAAAAAGTAGGGAGTTGTTGCTCCCTAATGTGGAATACCACACCAGAAGTTTGTGTACTATTCTATGAGAAATTGTGACCTGAATTTTTGCTTTAGAACCACTGATACAGAAGGGTGTACTGTAGGTGCACATGAATGCAACAATAGCATTGTGCATCAAATGTGTGATGTGTGCGTTCGGCCTAAATCGTGTGCGTATGGCCAAAATCAAGCGTGTAAGCTTGATTTGCCTAAAAAATACTTTTGCTCGCAGACAGATTAAACCGCCAATTTGAACTGATTGAACTACAGGGTAAGGGGTCGTCCATAATTTTCGCCATTTTCAGTTACGTACAAAGCGTACGTAAGAGGGGGGAGGGGGTCAAAATATACCCCAACCGTACGTAACTTAAATGGCGATCTTATTTTTTTAAAGTGCAAAATAAAATAAAATTTCGCCATTTATTGCGTACGTAACTCGAGGGGGGAGGGGGGTAAAAAGTTACGTAAGTGAAAATGGCGATAATTTTGGACGACCCCTAAGTTTATCCAAATTTTGGAATAAAGTGTATTTATGGTGCGCCTCAATGAAGAATAGAACATGAAATACTGCATACACCAATATTTTTGTGTAAAGATTTTTCGTGGGTTCTGGATATCAGCTCCACAAAATAACATAAGCAGATATTTAATATTCACATTTTTGTGGGTTTTTAAGATTACGGATGCATGATCTTGATCAGGGTTGTAGCTAGACCAGATTGAGTGCCGGACAATTTTACTGACGGCGAACGGAGTAAGTGTAGCGAATGAAGTGCAGTGGATCATGGAATGGGGTCTAGAGGCCTTCTTAATGTTTTTTAAGGGGTTATAAATGCACTTTGAGGGTTCCTGCCACATAGTTTCTTGTTTTATGAGGCAGTTTAATGATTTTTTAAACAAATTGTAAAAGAAATTGCCGGACGCTGGGCACAATTTCCGGATAGCCTCGTCCGGCGTAGCTACAACCCTGATCTTGATCTGCAAAATCCACAAAGATAAAACCACAGGGACACTTTCAGCGTGTATAGTAATTCGGTCCAAACTGGCTACTCATCTTTAAAACAACCAGATACCAGGGTTCTAGCCAGGACCATTTTAGTGCCGGGTAAATTTACTGACGGCGAACGGAGAAAGTGTAGCGAACGAAGTGCAGTGGATCATGGCATGGGATCCAGAGGCCTTTTAAATGTCTTTTTAGGGTTTTTTAATGCACTTTGAGGGTTCCTACCACATAATTTCTTGTTTTATGAGGCAGTTTAATGATGTTATCCACAAATTGTTAAAGGAAGGGTCCCGCAAGCACAACATTGAGCATTATTTGTTAGAAAAATAATTATCGAGCCGAAATTACGTAATTATATAGAACAAAACACCATACTAGTCACACAAATGAATAAAAACTGCCATCACTCAATATGCAATTTTTAAAATTCGCGGCGATCAAAAGTCCCGGTGTCGATGACGTCACGGGTATCGGTGCTAAAATGTGCGCATGTGCATTGTATAACTATGACATCATCGACACTGGGACTTTCGATCGCCGCGAATTTTAAAAAGTGCATGTTGAGAGATTGCGGTTTTTATTTGTTTTTGTCATAAGTGTGGTGTTTTGTTCTATATAATTACAAAAGTTGGGCTTGATAGTTATTTTTCTAACATATAATGCACACTTTTATGCTTGCGGGACACTTCCTTTAAAAAAAGAAAAGAAAAAAAAGATGATTTAAAAATTAAAAAAATTAACATGTTTTTAGAGTGCTGGGCGGATATTGTCAGTGCCGGGCGGCCCCGCCCAGTGCCGCCCACCGTAGCTAGAACCCTGCCAGATACATAATTCATGTAACTCTGTGCAGTGTTATTTGAGCGTAGCTGCCTATTGCAATGATCGCTCCTCTTTATGGCGCTTGCGATTGTAACCCAATCAATTAAAAGACAAATCCTGGAACTTGTGGATAAATGCAGTGTTGAAAGATTAGAATAATGCTCTGAAGTCATTGCACAGAGGTTTGATGAACATAGAATAGAGCAGGGCTCAAAATACTTTTTGATTACGGGGGCTATTTTAAACAGAATTGATAAAAAGTAGCCCTGTGGGTACCTTTAGGCATAGATTGATTTTTTTCGTGGGCTATTTTGTAAAATGTTGGGGCTAATCGCCCTTAGCCCCTTTTGGGGCTAATCGCCCTTAGCCCCATCTATTTTGAGCCCTGGAATATAGTTAGATCAGCTTCAAATTGGCAAAGCCTCCTTGCAGCAGCGAATGAATACATAAGGATGAAGGCAACAAGCGCACTGTGCATCAGATGCGTGATGCGTGCGTGTGGCCATAATCATGCTTGTACGCTTGGATTACCTTTACGCGCGGATAGATAAAAAACAAATATTTCTCGCCAATTTGGAACTGATTCAACTATAGCAATGAAACAACATCCAAATTATAACACAGTTTACTGTATTTTTGTTTATGTTTACATTTTATTTTGTTATGATTGTTCCATAAAAAAATTCACAATGATAAATGTATTTCTTCAATGGGTAAAATAAGAGGATTGTGTGTTCCCTCAAGTGCCATTTGCATAACAGTTAATACTCTGCCCTCTCTCAATTCACAGACTTTTGTTAACCAAATTAGAATATTATTCATAAAGCTCCCATTTTATAGTTCACAAAAGGTCATTATCAACATTGTCAACATTGGTCTTCCCCAAAACAAAACAGTTTAATTTATAACAACATTAAAAGTATTCTATCCAACTTCACAACATATGCTTCCTTGTTTGAAAATGGATTTTTTTTATTTTTAATGAAGTAACCCCAACTAGCACTGTGTGGCGTATTTAATACTAGTATTTCAAACTTTTTTATGTTGGATTATGTGTATAACAAATTAATAGAAGGAATATTTTAATGTAAATTGTAAAAGTAACCCAGTGAAATTGGCAATCCTTACATATATATTTATTATGTTTTAGCATGCAACAGATTGTTCATGTACGTATACATGCCGAGTATGAACTAGACTTAATTCAAGATCCTCTGCAGACCTACATTGCGAGGGTAGATGTACAATATATACACTTAGCGACCTGGTATTAAATGTAATTTCAAGCTCTGCCGAATAGCATTGAATCTGCGCTCCATCAAGGCATCGCTATAAAGGCCTTCTACAATGTACATAATTCTGGGTGATGCCATTTTGTTTAACGATATGAACAATGTTGATACAAAAACAAGAGGTCTTGGAGCGAGTCTATTGGGGCAAAACACCCACGCACCCGACTCAAAGTCAGTGGAACCCTCGTGATAGATGGTTCATGCTCAGACATGTTATATGCCTCTTCTTTCTTGACATATGGACGATTTTTGCATCAAAACAAAGTCTTTTCGCCAATATTTGGATATTTTTAAAAGACCCTATCTTTATCCCAAGCTGCTATAGCAATTTATTTCGACAGGGTGTCAGAAATTTGCCGAAAAGCCAACCAAAACGGGTTTTCTAAAATTATTTTTTTCTCTGTTTTGATCTGTTTGGTTCTCAACACACCCATCTTAGGGTTTTTTCTTCATCATAGTCAGACATGCCTGGCTAGCGATAATTATGTAACAAGCAAAATTCCACAAAGATTCGCATAAAATATGAAATGAGGTTGGATTTTATTTCCTTGTTGCAGTTCCTGCCCCCAACAAGTTGTTATTGTACATTCATAATATTGTCAGAAGTCAGTTGTGTACTATGGGTTTAAATATATGCATTTGTATGTATAATGCTGGAGTGAGATATTTTTAGCATTATCAGATGTACTGAGAATTTAGTAGTATTTACATCGATGAGAAAAACTACAATGTGCTAGTCCACAGTTACATGGTCCAACAACAAATTTACATGAACATTTGCATCCTCATGTGCAATCTTTGAACCCCTTATTCTACAGCTGGGGGGGGGGGGGGGGGGGGGGGGGGGGTGGTCAGTCTGAGTGTTATGATGTCCAAAAATAATGAAAAGGGATTATATTTTTAAATAGCAGGTGTTTATGTTGTGTTTGTTTGGTATACAAATGACAATTTCAAGAATAAAGGGGTTGTTTTCCTAATTATCTATTAATTTCGTTTTGGTTGCTCTATAACTAAAGTTGCTTACAAAGAGACACATTTTTAGACCGAATTTTGTGGGTCAAATGTTAAGTAAAATGATTTTGTCTAGGGATATTTTTAGCTTGACAGGTAGAATTATTTAGAGGATGATTTGAAAGAATTGTTTTCATGATATGCACACTACATGTATTATATTTGAGTGGACCCTGGCTCTGCAGACAATTCAAATGGGCATGCATTTATTGTGTCATGTACCTGTTGTATAATCATGGCTTTTTCTTAAAAAATCCATATAAAACACCTCCCCCCCCAAAAAAAACACCCAAACACACCACACATACAAAAACAAAACAACACAGCAACAACAAACAAACAATCAAACATGTAGTTTTATTACAATCACTAGTTTAACCAGCCAGAGAGGGCAGACACATGGCCCCACTCCTCAAAAAACATGTGACCCCATCCCATCGAAACTCACCTGTTTTTGCTAAGCCCTATTTGCAGAAATTGATGAAAGAGGATGAGGACAAATGTTGTCTATGCCCAATTCACTTAAGTAAGGTAATATTGTAAAGCTAAAAATAGCCAATATAATATTTTAAAGCTAAAAATAGCCAATTTTACTGAGTAAGGTATCATTTTAAAGCTGAAAATAGATATTTAACATGTTTTTTCAATCTCAGTTTTCACTTCATAGACCAACTGGTAGTGAGTAATGGTACCTTGTAGGTTTTGATATGGATCAGAAATCATAAACACACAAAGAGAGAATTCTAGATTTTGTGTTCCCTCAAATTACTGTATGAAATATCTGTTGGAGGTGTTGTTTACCACAAATGTGGGTGTCATTTTATGGCCCCATCATTGTCAGAGTAGAATGTACAGGGGTTAATAGGTGACAATAACAAACAAAAGAGTGGGATGTTTATGTTTCCAGGTAAGGAAAGACTGCTTACAATAGATTCCCAGCAAATATGATGGAAAAGTGAACAGTAATAATTTTTATAATGTAAAAGCTCAATGCAAAATAGTGGAATGGGTCAAATAACCTAGTTCATTTATTTATTGTACCATTTTATTTTATTTGGTTTTGCTGTCTTGGTTGCTTGTTAGTTTGTATCGATGGTGATATTAATCAACTGGAAATGTTTAGAAGTAAGCATAGTCATAGATAAATGACAATCGATGGCATAATTATTTGGGATTGGACGGGGAGAGGCCTTACATTAATAGGAAGTGGTTGATAACAGCGGTGTGTTGTTTTAATCGAATTTGTAATTGAACGAACAAATTAGAGCAGCATATCGCTTGAATTTTGTGAAGTGCGCACAATCATAAGCATGATCATTTCGGAACACTATCATCTTGTGCTGTGTGCGTGTTGTTCGTTCAATTTTTAATCAGACTATAGTATGTTTTTGAACCACAAACTTTGACCATCTCTTTTAAATGCAGCAGGCATTAAATAGCAATTGTGAAATAGCTTCAATATTGATTCCAGAGAATATTTAATTGATTCCAATGTAGGCATGTAGATCAATTATTTGTTAACCACCACCAGTATAAAGTTATTTGTATTGTTTGTATTATGGTTTTGACATAAATTTGTCAAAACCAAAATTGAAATATCCCGTTCCCTGTTGTTCCCTGTTCTATGGGCAGCTGACCCAGAGCCTACAGTAGAGTAAGTTAACAGTTTATTATTAGTTTTACCATAATACAAAACAGATTTTTCGGAAACCGTACCGAACTTTTAAAGTCTATCTCAAGAATAACTGAACCAATACTTGGCATATTGCACTTACTAGCGGGACGCCCGTCCTTCGGACGGGCTCTCCCGCTAGGGGGTAGGGCCTACCAGATAGAACACCTACATAATGAAACAACTTAAAGTGTTGGATAATTTATAACGAAACACGTAGGAATAGAACAATATCTAAAACATTTTTGTTTTAAATCAAAAGGTTTTGTAGTAGGATTAATTAAAAAGACCCCCGCCCGCCCACGCCCCGTGGCATATCTCAACTCCAAGGCCTAAACCTTAACCATCTCCCGTACCCCACCCGTCACTCCCCCGCCCACGCCCCGTGGCATATCCGTTACGCAATTTAGCATCACATTTCTTCATTAACCCCCTGTCTCCCAAACCACATTACATCATTACACACAACCCCCATTCGTCACCGCCCCCGCCCGCCCCGCCCCGTGGCATATCTCAACCCCAAAGGCCCAAGTTCCACGCCCCGCGGCTTATCTCAACGCCAAGGCCTAGTAACCATCTCCCGTAGCGCGCCGTATTTCTCCAATATTTGTCCGCCCGCGTGTCACATACAGTATCAAATCCCACATCTGACACCATCGTTACGCAATTTAATAATACATTTCTTTATTAACCCCATCCCAAACCACATAACCCTAACATAACCTAGGCCCTAAGGGGATCATTAACCGTCACCGCCCCCGCCTCGTGGCTTATGCAACCCCAAGGCCTAAACCGTAACCAACTCCCGTGACGCAGCGTATTTCTCCAATATTGCCCGCCCGCGTGTGTATTTTGCATGGCGCACTGCGACCCGCTATGTGTAACGCGCGTCGATTGCATGGTTACAGTGTACGCATAGAGAAAAAACAAACATGACCCGTAGTCTCAAAAGCCGGGCTGAAAAGGCTTTGGATTTCCCGCTTTTGCTCATATCTCGGTCAATTCTGTACGGTTTTCAGCCATTTATAGTTTATAACACTCACATTATAATCATCTTTTATCAGTGCAACGTTCGCGGCGTTTAGACGTAAAATGAGGGAGCCTTTTATGGATACATACATACATACATACATACAACATACGGTGAATTATAGTAAGATGTTAGTGCATTGCTCATGGTGACTCCAAATTTGGTGATGAAATCCAATAATTTTGACATTTTTGAAACATTTTATGACATTTTGGAGCTGTCATCTGCAGATGACCGCTAGACGACTAATGCGGGTGGAAAGTAATAAGATACAATTTTGTAAGCTTTTGGACCATGTTAAAGAGTTAGAAGAAATAAATGGATAAAACATTTGAAGGTATATTATGTGATCTTTCCAGGGAACGCCCTCAACATCGAAAAAAAAATTGAAAGCAGATTTTCTTGCAGATTTACATTTCTGATCATAAATCGTACATACATTCCAAGTTACAGGGCGATACGATTCTTAATTACTTCAAAATCATGGTTTTAGAGTGAAAATAAACTGTCGGATTATAACTGTCGGATAATCCGACAACTTATTTTTCTCTAGTCTAAATTCACACTAAAACCATGATTTTGTGGTAATTAGGAATTGTGTCGCTCTGTAACTTGGAATTTATTCATGATTTATGATCCGAAATGTAAATCTGCAAGAAAATCTACTTTCTAAAAAAAATCATGAATAGAGGGCGCTCCCTGGAAAAGATCACATAATATGCCTTTAAAGGTTTATGTGAAAGCATCCTGAAATCTAATTCCCGACTTTTGTCATTGGCAATAGACCCATTGATCATTGTTTGCGGAAACTAACTGTAAACTTTTGACTTTCTTTGGAAGTGTGTAACTGTACACCCAATCTAATTGTTGCGATTATGCCTGGCTGTTCAACCTAGCGAAAAAACAAGAATAGATCAGATTCCCTACTATAGCCTCATGTCCTTTTGTGCAACAATAACTTTTGATACCAAACTTTTGTATCAAATGTCAAAAGCTACCACATTTAAGCTACAACATACAGCATCACCCTGTGGTTTTACACTTTCCACACAGCCTGCTATTATTCAAAACAGATCTTTCAAAAACCTTTCCCAACTTTCAAAGTCTATCTCAAGATTTACAGAACCAATACTTGGGCATATTTATACTTATTTCAATGCATTTCACATGGTGATTCCTAATATTATGGTAATGAAATTCAACAATTTTGACATTTTTTAAACATTTTGTGAAATTTTAGAATGTCGTCTGCAGACGCCTGCCGCATGGAGAGTGTTAAGCTTACGCTCTAAGTTGAATCCCATTTGGTGCACGGTGATTTTTTCCTTGGAAGTTCACCAGGTGGGATGTATATATTGCCAGAAATTTGTGTGTGTTTGGAAGTGATTTCTGTGTTGATACTATTTGAATGAAATCACCGAATTGGAAGTTGCAAGGGTGATTTGTTGTTAAGTGTGATACATGCTGTAGTGAATTGTAATACATGCTGTATAGAAAGTCAATGTGCATATCATGGCTAAAGTTAAGTATGTGTCAGCATGTGAGATCAGACAGATAAGAGTAATATCAGTCATTTGTAAGAATTTATAAGCAACGACTTCCTCAACAAAAGTGCTAAATGGTAAACTGTCATTACGTGTGAAACATGCTGTAGTGAGTTTTTTTTGATACCAGAGTTGTTGAATGTTTTGAACTTATAGTTGAGACAGTAGCTTCTGTGAATGACAGTGCTTATAGTCAAGTTCAGGCCAATATTGGTGTAAACTAGGATAGCACATGCACATCCTTCTGAAACTTGGACTAGGCATAATTCAGGTTGGTATATTTAAAATGATAGTAATAGTGTTGCAGGAAACCATTAGTGAACTTGTAACATGTATCCTGTGGGATATCCTCTGACCGAATTGTGGTCGAAAGAGGAAAATAAAATAATGTAGAATAAAAAAGTCTCATTCAGTGTCCTTGTCATCCTCTGCGAATGGAAAGTGTGCCAGTTATTTAGAGGTTTGTTTTGCACGTGAAAATGGCTCACGTGTTGTTTTGCTATGTAAATGAAAGTGTTGATAAACGGTTTATGACCATTACACAATAATTTGATCATCAACCAATCTTATTTAAGGTGCATATCATACACTAAAGTGAACACAATATGAGAGCCTGCCTGATCGTGCTACGAGGCTGGCGAAGCGCACACTACCAATACCTGTAGAAGTACTCCCTCATGGACGTTAGGGTACACACCCAAAACTGTTTGCTGCTTCATATCAGAAATGATAAATGAACATTTTGTGTGCGGTATTTGTCGCAGGACAGTTAGATTTGACAGTGTCCATGTGTGAAAAACACATAAAAGAATATTTCATCATTGACTTATCTCAAATATACTTCTCCATATTTTCTCTTACCAGGATTCTGACGGAATGGGAAGAAGGAGCCCGATCATGATTCCAACTTCAGATCCCTCATCACACTCCTCCGGATCACCAAAGGACTCACTCGCCCCTCCCGAATCGGAGGTGGCCATCCGGTGCAAGAACCTTAAAATGAAGCGCCATTCAGGGTCTAGTGGCGACTCCAGCGGGGTCCGTCCCGCCAGTATCGCAGTGTTTAGTTCACCCCTAATGGGGCGGAGAACCTCTAAGAGTAGCTCTACTACGAGTTTGAACTCTGATTGTATTGATACCCCTATTGTTAACCAGGAGGAGATTATACAGCTTACAAGGGATGTAAGAAGTTTTCAAGAAGCACTCACAAGGCTGAGAGGAATATTTCATGAAAATGGAGGTAAGGTCTTAGTGATTCATAATGTCAAAACCTTGTATCTCCATCTGGCCCTTCAGCATGTATAAAGTAATATTTCCTATGTATAACCTTTGGGCAGTCTGTTCTTAACATGTCCAAGGGCAAAAAACAACAACATTTATTCAAACCTTGTAAGTGCTCTTGCCCCTGAACATGTATAAAGCAACACTTCCTATGCATAACCATTGTGCAGTTTAATTTATACATGTTGAAGGGTTGGGAAAACATACAAGGTTTAGACAGAACATCAACGATAATTTCCTTGTGAGCAGCAAGCAGCAAGTGTCCGGTTCTATGCAAGCCATGTTGTTCTACATAACATAGCATAACATAACAATTAAAATGTATAAGGCGCTATTCTATCTAGATCATAGCGTATGCAACACAGAACTCAAATTAGCATGGAAAAAGGTGAGTCGTAAGATTACAACGAAACTGAGAGATGTTGTCAGTTTCTCTTTTAGTCCGAGGGAGATTGTTCCATGACTGCGGACCAGCTACACTGAATGTTTTCTGACCCAATACTTTGATTGTACTAGGAACATTCAGGTGGGTTATGTCATGAGCAGAATGAAGAGTTCTTTGAGGGACATATGGTGATGGTAGATTGGATAAATATGCAGATAGGTGCAGTACTGTTCATGCATTTGAAGACAAAAAGACAAGAGTTTAAATTGAATATGTTCCCTTATGGGCAGCCAGAGCTCTTTAAGTGTTGGGGTTCTAGCCATGTTTTGAAAACCATGTCTTTCTGTGATGAATAGTTCGACAATTCATGGTTGCTGACTTAAACCTCTAGTTCATTTCACTTCATTAAGTCAGTGATGTCAAACCATGGACTGATCTCGGTGCTAAACTTGAAGCATTAGTGTTGATGGAAAATACAATGGACCTATACGGCACATATCCCCTGGCCACAGTCTGACAAACGTGGGTGCACTCCGATCAGCTCACTGTGCATGCTTGAAAACTCACAAAATTCCGTTAACCAATCAGCGCTGTGTATTGCGCACCATGGATGTCAGTTGCACCGTTTTTTGGGGGTAAGGTTGACCTCGCCTACTTTTACGCGATGTCAACCTCATGTGACGTGTGTCCATAATCAGGCAACATTACTGTCTTCTGGAATTGGACGATAGGTGGTAAATGGTTTGATTATTTGATCATGGTAATATCTGATTCAGATGAGCGTACAGGTGGCAAGGCTTATGAACCCGGGCGTATGAATTACATGAAAAATGAACATTCTCAGTATTGTAACAGTTTTCGGGATATTTTCACTGTACAGAAATTGCCGTACTTGTTAAGAGCAGAAACAAGAGAAGTCCTTCTCTTACACATTGTATTGCAATCTTATTCAGCTCACACATTTTGTTCTATTCTTTTATATTTCTAGTCATTTTTGAGCCAAATTGCAAGCAAAATATCACATGATTTCCTTTTTCTTTGTCTGCTATTAATTTAAGACCCCGGCCTCTGAAATTCACTCTTTCCTTATTTAATAAAGAGTTTGGTTATAAAAATAAAGCCCTGTTGTTATTTCTGCAGATTTAATTACATTTTGCAACCTACCTAAACTGAGATGGCAGATTGTGGCCTTGTCAAGTGAGGGGGTATTTTCAACATTGTTATAAGGTGTAACATTATTTGTGATCAGTCTCCCTCTCCCGGTTCATTTAATAAAGCAAAGGTGTGTGCATTTTGGGAAAAGAAAACCCTCATTCCATATAGGGTTTTCTTTCCCCAAAATTCACACAACTTTGCTTTTTTAACCAAAGCATGTGCATCAAAATGACATGCTAACTTTCCTCATACTGAGGTGTTTATTAAAAAATCCACAACGAATCATTTAAAGTTGCACCAAAATAATGATATTATATTATTTACTATATGTTGATTGTTTAGAAATATTGTAGTTGACACAGTTGGGCAACAACGTGAAGTTTGATATCAAGAGATACTGATCGAATTCCAAGTTTAAAGGTCATCATATTACAATTTAGACTTTGACCATCGCCAAGAATAATACTCCAGCGATTCCCCATTCAGTGACTGATAGCACAAGATATGTACGTACTACTGGGCATGTGTAATTTAGTCATTGTGATAATACAGTGACACGTTTATCTCTCTCTCACCATCACACAATAATACTACATCATAGGGTAACCTGTCATCGGCATGTTTATCTTATTAATTGTATTCATTTGATTATTACTTCCGGTGGTAAACACTAGTTCTCCGCTGTTGAGAAAACTCACCAAGAGAGCCACCAATTTGATGTCGTCATTGAAATCTAGTTACGGTTAAAGTGCCTGGTGCGAATCTAGGAGTGGGCGGGGTGAGGAGTGACACAGTGCCCAATGTGTCCTCCACTGCAATGCCTCGACGTTTTGGCTTGCAGCAGATCTCTAAAGCACCTTTTTATGTTTTTTTGTTACAGATTTTTTGTATCTATTTACTAAGTGATCTTTGAGGGTGTCACACATGATTTTTCAATACTTAAATTTGTATATGTGGATTTTATCAGATTTATTTTGTCAGTGAAGCTTGCATCACATTATTGTAATAAGGTTTAATGTAATGTCAATTTGATAAACATAATAATCATAGCTCTGTTGCTATGAAATTTAGTCTAAAACGGAGAGCTAAGAAACAGTTACCAGACTCCTGAAATAAAACCATCTGAAATGGATTGTATGGTAAACATATATTTGATGCAGCACATCAAAATGGGAGATTCGCTGTGAAGACAATTTTGAGTTTATTGTCTGTGCTCTCAGAGCATTTGCTAAGCTTTAAAATGACATCAAATTTATTAAAATTTATCAAGGCATTCAGGTTTTACAAGTGAAATTGACTCCTACATTCTTGTTATTTTCTTTATTTTTCATCTTGAAAAACATGCAGCCGCAAAGTCCCCCCCCCCCCCCTTTTGATGTGCTGCATCACATATGATAAAGGCATATTATGCAATCTTTTTCATTGAATGCCTGCATTTAAAACTATGAAACTAAAATATCTTATAAGTTACAGATCAATACGTTTCCTAATTTCTTCAAAATCAGACTTTGAGATAAAGTTGTCCGGGTACCAGGACAGTTTATTTTCTGAGTGTTTTTTTGTTCGTAAATAAAAGTCTATTGTTTGACACCGTGTTAACGCCATTTATAGTGTTTCCAGTTACGACTGTAACCGTACACAAGTGAACACACCCCTACAAAATGCTTTATGATGAAAATCGATACAAACATGTTGAAAATTCCTTAAATTAGAAGCAGATTTCCATTAGGATTTAGTTAAGTTCTGCGATGTATCTTTTTACTGAAAATACAGTCAAAGTGATTTATGAGTCCAGGAAAGTCTTTCCTGATATGTGTAAAAATTTGATAACATAATATTGCTTTAAGCATCACACTACATGCTATATGAATTGAATACATACAACACTACATTACATGTAAATTTATGTTAATTATAAAAACCCACAAATACTTTGTAGCAGTTTTGTATATATCTGTAAATTAGATCCGCTATCGCATATCAAGAAATGATGTATCATGAACGGTCATGGGACATTTAGAGAATGAGCTCATTCATTACAATAGCGCTCTTGTTGCACATCCACATGTGTGATCATGTGAGGTGTTTTTAAAATTTATTGTGGTCAATTTCTTATGCATGCAATCATTTCGCATGAATGTGCTAAGAGAATAAGTTTAGTGTTATTTGTATATGGGGGATTCGGAGAAACAACTTGATCCTACATATAAAGTAAGCGCTTGTTAATTATGCATGTTTCTATGTTAGTTCACACATACTTCTGTATGAGAGATAGAATAAATTTACTCTTTAGACGACAACAAAAAACAACCCTATTCCCTACGGGTGCAACCAACACATTAAAAAATCAATTGAAAAATAAATCATTTTTGAAATGTTTTGATCATTTTTTCTCTCTTTGAATTCACCAACATTTTCACCCCCCACCCCCACCCCCACCTCCACCGCCTGACCAAGAGGTTCGTTTGCCCATAGAAAAGGGTTTTATAATCTTCCTCGCCTTAGTTATATAAATCTTGGTGGAGAATTGGAGATACAAGTCAACGCCACTTGTTATCTGATTTTGTTGATCAAGCATAGAATGGCCAATAAACTTGTAATATTAATTCCTAATTGCAAGTAAAATGCTCAAAGTTTTAAGGAATGTGGGTTTGTACTTAATGGGATTTCCTCATAGGGTTTCTATTCTTTCCAAGCTGTTAAAGAATATATGAGAATATTGTAATGGGAATTACTCATTGACAGTATGAATCTTCAAGATAGTGATCGGTTTCACTCTGTGTACTAACAAGCATTGTACCTGACACAAAACCGATCCATCATTCTAAACCGATTAAACTCATCATAGAATTATTTCACTACCAGACCACTTAAAGTTTTGTTTAAACAACACTTTCTATGATCTGTCTGGCTGTATTCTTTACCTATTATGTCATTGTTGGGTACTTTGGAGAAGATCGAAAGCCTAATGTTGTGACTTTAGACAATCATAAGTTTAGTTTATTAAGTTATGGGTTGCCGGTTTGTTTTTTCCCAATATTTGAATATTGTGGCAATACTGATAGGTTCAATACTGATAGGTTGGTTATTATGCTCTATTAATGTGCCATAAATGCCCATATTTATTTACATGTAGGCTTTCAATTAATTTGAGACTGCTCTTTTGTTTATCACCCTCTAGTTTTCTTCCCTTGTAGGTTCTATTTAAAGTTAAATAAACATTTTTTTGCTGAATTTTTGTACCACCATTTTGTATACTATAAGGCCAATTATTTTTGCTTTTTATTGCCCTCTAGTGCCAAAAATCTTGAAATCGGGTTGGTAGATTTTCCCTCTTTTTTTGCTGACGAATATTACTGACAGACCATGACAATACAAAATTGGTTGATGCCAATATTTATACTATTGTTTCTTGGGTGATAATTGTTTAAAAACAATCTATTCAAGCAAACTTATTCACTTCAAGCAGAAAATAGTAATATTTTGACAAATTGGGTGACATTTTAAAGGAGGGGTCCCACAAGCACAACATGCAGCATTATATGTTCAAAAACAAATTGCGTAACTAGAGCGGTTCTCGGGCTTCGCGGTTCGCGGGTTTTGCGGTTATCGGGTTGCATGGTTTTTGGTTGAGCGGTTTCGGTAGACATGTTTAATGTGGTTGGTACTTTAGGATCCCAGCGGAACCAGATTCGATGACTGTCACACTCACATTGTTAGCGATGTGTTGTTATAATGGATAGTTTGATTCTCGAAATGTCTCTAAACATTTGATTTGAAAATTATCCATCATTTCATTCATCAAAATAATAAACAAAAATAATAAAAATAAGCTTACTTAAAAACACCTTTTCGGCTAAATCACGATCATTTAATGTAAACTTATATTGGAGATAAAATTTGAAATGCGAACATCATTTGATACGTCAAATGTGTTGCGGTTTGATCAGTTCATTAGGCCAAAAAAAAAAAGGTGTTTGTTTGTCCATAGAGGGTCCTCAAAAGGTAGGGTCGGTAGGTCGGATTTTTTTTTATTTTTAATATTTTTTAATACGGATATTGTATTTGGGAATATAAATTCGGCATGTAGGCCTATACTGTGAATTAAAGTCCAAACACACACCAAAACACCTCACTTTTCATAAGTTTGCGACATTTTAGTTGCTTTACTCTTCACACTGCTGATTTTGATCTCTTTCTCCTGCTGGGGCAGATTGTCAATTTAAAGTTCCAATACTGTCGCATTGGTTGCAACACTACAAACTCAATCAAATATTATTTTTGTACTGAGTTTGCGCATTGCGCGCAGATACCGTAGAACGCCGCCAATATTGTGACTGAATGTTACACAATGTGAAATAACATTGTGTTGAAGTTTTGCTAGAAATATATACGTGAAAGTATTGCTAAACCTATTTCCCCGTACTAACTACCCCAAAAATTGTTATATACTATGTTGAAATTAATATTCATGCCGTTGAGCAACATTTTGGGAACAAATATTAACCCTAACTAGATTTTCTATATTTTCTCACACTGCGTTTTTAGTATAAAAATGACATCACTTGCACGTGCGATCACTGATTTTCATTTAGTCCTTTTAATAGTCCCCGCGGGCCGCGGGTGCCAAGTTCATGCAGTAAACATCATGTTACACGGGATTGCGAATTGGGGATGGTGTTGCAAATACCAGATTGACGATATCATACGAAATAAGGAATAAAACGGTCCGTTTGGCCATTCAAATTGCTCAAAAATTTGTTTTAAAAAAATTATCGAAAATAAAAAGTAATACGGTCGGCACCTAGGTACACGGTCGGTCGGACGTGGACAAACAAACAACTTTTTTTTTTTGGCCTTATACACATACTTTACACGTAGCTCAAAAAGTGAAATCATATCTAAAAAATCAAATCGGGAGACATTTTATGGTGTCACTCATTTTTTAGGCTAAATTGCCGGATTTGTTTTCTCCGTCAAATATGTTGCGGTTTGACCAGTTAGCTACACAGACTTTATACGTAGCTCAAAATGTGAAATCATGTCCAAAAAGTCAAATCAGGACACATTTTATGGTGTCTGTCATTTTTTAGGCTAAATTGTCGGATTTGTTTTCTCCGTCAAATGTGTTGCGGTTTGACCCGTTAGCTACATACGCAGCTCAAAAAATGAAATCATATCCAAACAATCAAATCGGGACACATTTTATGGGGTCTGTCATTTTTTAGGCTAAATTGCCGGAATTATTTTTTCTCCGTCAAATGTGTTGCAGTTTGACCCGTTAGCTACACAGACTTTATACGTAACTCAAAATGTGAAATCAAATCCAAAAAATCAAATCGGGACACATTATTATGGTGTCCGTCATTTTTTAGGCTAAATTGCCAGATTTCTTTTTCTCCCAGTCAAATGTGTTGCGGTTTGACCCGTTAGCTACACAGACTTTATATGTAGCTCAAAAAGTGAAATCATATCCAAAAAATCAAATCGGGACACTTTTTATGGTGTCTGTCATTTTTTAGGCTAAATTGCCAGATTTTTTTTCTCCGTCAAATGTGTTGCAGTATGACCGGCTAGCTACACAGACTTTATACGTAGCTCAAAATGTGAAATCATATCCAAAAAATCAAATCGGGACACATTTCATGGTGTCCGCCATTTTTTAGGCTAAATTGCCGGAATGTTTTTTTCTCCGTCAAATGTGTTGCGGTTTGACCCGTTACCTACACAGACTTGATACGCAGCTCAAAATGTGAAATCATGTCCAAAAAATCAAATCAGGACACATTTTATGGTGTTTGTCATTTTTTAGGCTAAATTGTCGGATTTTTTTTCTCTCCGTCAAATGTGTTGCAGTATGACCGGCTAGCTACACAGACTTCATACGTAGCTCAAAATGTGAAATCATATCCAAAAAATCAAATTGGGACACATTTCAAGGTGTCCGCCATTTTTTAGGCTAAATTGCCGGAATGTTTTTTTCTCCGTCAAATGTGTTGCGGTTTGACCCGTTAGCTACACAGACTTTATACGCAGCTCAAAATGTGAAATCATGTCCAAAAAATCAAATCAGGACACATTTTATGGTGTCTGTCATTTTTTAGGCTAAATTGTCTGATTTTTTTGTCTCCGTCAAATGTGTTGCAGTATGACCGGCTAGCTACACAGACTTTATATGTACCTCAAAATGTGAAATCATATCCAAAAAATCAAATCGGGACACATTTCATGGTGTCCGCCATTTTTTAGGCTAAATTGCCGGAATGTTTTTTTCTCCGTCAAATGTGTTGCGGTTTGACCCGTTAGCTACACAGACTTGATACGCAGCTCAAAATGTGAAATCATGTCCAAAAAATCAAATCAGGATACATTTTATGGTGTCTGCCATTTTTTAGGCTAAATTGTATGATTTTTTTTTCTCCGTCAAATGTGTTGCAGTATGACCGGCTAGCTACACAGACTTTATACATAGCTCAAAATGTGAAATCATATCCAAAAAATCAAATCAGGACACATTTTATGGTGTCTGTCATTTTTTAGGCTAAATTGTCAGATTTTTTTCTTCTCCGTCAAATATGTTGCGGTTTGACCGGTTAGCTACACAGACTTCATACGTAGCTCAAAATGTGAAAAAAATCCCAAAAATTCAAATCGGTACACATTTTATGGTGTCCATTCATTTCTTTAGGCTAAATTGCTGGACATTTTTTTTCTGCGTCAAATGTGTTGCAGTTTGACCCGTCCCTTATGAAAATCGCAATCAATTCTGCAACCTTGCGCAAGGTTAAATTTGGAAAAATACAACCTTGCGCAACCAGTTTGGTTGTTCTGAGAAGGTTGCGCAACCTTGAAGCAATCATCCACAACCTTTGTGCAACCTTGCGACAAACTTGTGCAACCTTACGCAACCGTGCGACAACCTGTGACAAACTTGTGCAACCGTGCGACAACCTTGTGCAACCTGGTACCACCTTGCTGCAATCACATTTTGGTGATTACATTTTCGTAAAGGGAATACAGTACACAGACTTTATAAGTAGCTCAAAATGTGAAATCATCCAAAAAATCACATCGGGACACATTTTATCATGGTATCCATCATTTTTTAGACTAAGTCGATATCCCGGGGCCCATTTTGGGACCCGAGATTCCGGGACCCGAGATTCCCAAAATGTCTCTAAACATTTGATTCTGGAATTATCCATCATTTCATTCATCAAAATAAAAATAATAAAAAATAATAATAAGCTTATTTAAAAAAAAATTGTCGGCTAAATCACGATTATTTAATGCACATTTAATGTGGAGATTCATTTGAAATTGATTTATTTTGTATTTAATCTGTGCATTATTTTTACTCTTTCGCTAAAATGTGATTCTTCGCCGGGTATTTTCATTTTCGTAACTGATGTAAGCTCCAGTTTCGATAGATTGGTACCAAATCTATAATTTGGGTATCGGGTAAAAGTACAATGTTGGAAGGGAATCATTTTTATGGCCCACTTGGTCCCACCGTCCATGGACTCACTCACATTTTTGGAGACTCAAACTTGTCCTTTTATGTTCTCTTTGGAATTCATGACATTGCTATGAAACTAAGAGCTAGCAAAAGTGGTTCAGAAAAGTCGCATTGGATCTTTTTATTTATGACTAGCAAGTAAACAACTGTGGTATTAATACAAAATCCTGAGAGTGGTATATACGTACTAGTCTCAGACAAAATCTTCGTCGGCCATCTTAAAAAACAATAATCACATTGGCAATTTTGTTTTTCTGTGTAAGCATGTAAGGCTACCGGATTGAATTTCATTCGAATAATAGATGCATATGGGTCAAGAAACAGGTGAGCACTCATTTTTTAAGTTAAACCTGTCCGATATGTCCGTGAAAAACCGAATTTAGACATTAATTATTATGTTAAAATTAGTCACATGATAGCCTTGTCTTTTTGGTATGGTTCCCCCTTATTCATTTGCCTGAAGAAGTACTGAAAAGGACTACGTGAGCTCATGGTATCAATGAACTCACGCCAGCCGATTTGCTTGAATTATAATTGACTATAACTATCCGCATTCATTAACGTAGGCAAATAACCTTATAAATAGCGTATAAATGACAACAAACACCAACATATTATGCCAGTGAGAAGAATGAGAGGAAAATGATTGATGAAATACAATAAATACAAACACAAACCACATTTTAATTCCATGTAATTCGGGGTCTACTTCTTTATGCGTAGAAACTATCGTAGGGGCGCATCACTGTACATCCTAACACATATACCTAAATGTGAAACAGAGAACGTGCCTTGGTTACGGCCCAAAAACATCTTAGTAACGCCTAATTCTGGACCTCAGAAATATGCTCATGCAGTAGGTATCAATATAATACACAACTTATCAAAATTTCCTTCAACCAACGTCCTTACTTTTCAAGATTCTTGTGCCACAAAAAATACGATAAAAAGCCACGATAAAAGGCAGTAACTGGTCCGTGATAACACAACACATACGGACAAAACCCCCTAAAAAGGGCTACAAATGGAGATGATCAGAATCATGCTACCAAACACAGTATTCGAGACTTGTAGTCATCTCATAATTATATAGAACCAAACATCAAACCTATGCCCTTTGCTCTGGGTTCTTGACTAAAATGGCAATGAGGGGCTGTAGTCCACACACGGCCCAGGTTTGATCCCCAGGGGCAGCACCCCCCATTTTTGATGTCATTATTTGTCCTGTGTTTCTCACTGTTAGCTTATATTGCTACAAACCATTGGAATGAGTATGGGTTAAAATGGTCATAGCTTGATCGAAACAACAAAATAACAACAAAATCGCTAAACATGGCAACTTTTTGCATCTCCATTCTCCACAGTACATTCTTGGCTAGCTGTCACCAAGAGGTTCCAAATGTAACTATTGATCAACCGGTCCTCAATAATGCCCCGAGGCTAATCAATACCGTATCGATTTCCAATGGTGTAATCCCCCCACGCTAATCTGTCGCTAGTTTCCCCCAAAAGAACAGGGCTGGGATGTATTGATGCCTAACTTGATTAAATTAACCTGTTGAGTGAGCCACACAGATCGAGATAATTTGCTAATGACGATCCACCGCTGTCGATAGATCCACTTGTGTAGAAATGCCTTGCCGCGGCTCAGGTCGAAGTGAAATTGATCCGAGTGTAGTCGGATTGGATTTTTGTTGTGCTTTTGTGTCGTGTATCGGTGCAATAAACATGGGTAAAGTGAGTGATTTGTCGTTACTTAATGTGGCATGCGCCTAATGCAATAAGGGCACAATAGGGTGATACTGGATTCCTTTTCTCCTCGTCTTTTGAGTCAAACATCTCCCGTTAAGTCCAGGGGGACAAGATTGTGACCTGGAAAGCATGTCGGGTCTTTGTGAAACTGGGCGCCGGTGATATGGCCTAGACAATGGTATGTTGTTACAATATATGCGTCATTATAATGTAATTGTATTACGAGGCTTTTGAGAATTTCCCGGTAAATAGGCCTATCGCTCACAGTCTGCCGAGAGATGGTGAACCTTTATGTGTTCGTCAATCATTAGATATGCTTTAAATGTGCCGGTGTATGTATGTATTGATTATGATAGCTTGGGTTAGTCTTACAAATGTTTTACATATTTTTAGTTATTTTGGCATCCTAAAAAAAAATGATAAGGTTGGCACCAGGTAGAGCTGCACTATTATGTAAGCGAATATTTTTAGTGATTAACATATAGTTTTTCACTATAAAGACTACTAGTACTATACATTTCATATAAATACAATTTTGTTATCCTCTTGATATTTCCCCCACAAACTTTCTAGGGTGTTGAAAGTATCCTAATGTAATTGCTGACTCTCCTTAGTCAATCATGATCTTAAGTCCAATTGATGTTAATTTGTTGGTCCAGATAATAAGATATTAAAAAAGACCATTAGCACACCAGAGACACTCTAAATGTAATTATCTGTTAATCGTTTTATCATTGCTGTCCAATGCAATATGTGTGGTACATCAACAATCCCATTTTGATAATGTGTAGGTAGGTTTGGCCCACTTCAAAACACTAGCATGATGGCGTCTTAACCTAGACCTATAGGTAATAGTTGGTTTGTAGTTTACTCATCTGATCTTATATTATTAAACATATTAAAGGCATATTATGTGATCTTTTCCAGGGGGCGCCCTCTATTCATGATTTTTTTAAGAAAGTAGATTTTCTTGCAGATTTACATTTCTGACCATAAATCATGAATAAATTTTGAGTTACAGAGCAATACGATTCCTAATTACTTCAAAATCATGGTTTAAAGAGTAGAAATGAACAGCAGGGCAGTTTACTTTTAAATTCACATTAAAACCATGATTTTGAAGTAATTAGGAATTGTATCGCTCTGTAACTCAGAATATATTCATGATTTATGATCAGAAATGTAAATCTGCAAGAAAATCTTCTTTCTAAAATAAATCATGAAAATGGAAAATATCACATAATATGCCTTTAATTGGTCATTGGTAGAGTATCAGCTAATCAGGTTAAACGGAAAGTTTCAATATGTATAGACCTATCATTTTTCAACATATATTTATATCAGCTTTCTCTGAAATGAGGACATAAGAAAAGGAATGTTTACTATTGTAATTGTATCTGTTGAAAACGGCATATTGAAGTAATACAAGGCATGTAAACAATTGATCATGATTGGTTTACTGTCATGGTATATAGACCATTCACATGACCTGGATTTGAAACGAAGTATTGCTAATGAGTTAACATATGGCCCGGGTATGAAATAGAAGAATGCTTTAGTTGCAGTTTCGAGAACTAACCACCAAATTGGACAATAAGCTTAAGCTATCTTCTAAAGATAGCAACAAGATAGCAACAGTAAACTATCTTCTGAAGATAGCAACAATAAGCTATCGTCTGAAGATAGCAACTAACGATAGCAACAGTAAGTCATCTTCTTAAGATAGCAATAGTAAGCTATCTTCTGAAGATAGCAACAGTAAGCTATCTTCTGAAGATAGCAACAGTAAGCTATCTTCTGAAGATATCAACAGTAAGCTATCTTCTGAAGATATCAACAGTAAGCTATCTTCTGTAGATAGCAACAGTAAGCTATCTTCTGAAGATCTCAACAGTAAGCTATCTTCTGTAGATAGCAACAGTAAGCTATCATCTTACGCTATTAGCTTCTGAAGATAGCAACACTAACTTAAGCTATCTTCTGAAGATAGCAACAGTTAGCTATCTTCTGAAGATAGCAACAAACAGTAAGCTATCTTCTGAAGATAGCAACAGTAAGCTGTCTTCTGATGATAGCACTTCTAAAGATAGCAACAGTAAGCTATCTTAAAGATAGGAACAGTAAGCTATCTTCTGAAGATAGCAACAGTAAACCATCTTCTGAAGATAGCAGCAGTAAGTCATATTCTGAAAATAGCAACAGTAAGCTATCTTCTGAAGATAGCAACAGTAAGCTATCTTTTGAAGAAAACAGTAAAAAGGTCTTTTTTTTTAAAGACAAAAATAGCTGTGCTAAATGCAGAAATTCTTATTTTATTGTGATTTTGGCCCACTTTTTCCCCACAATCATTAATGCTATCTTCCGAAGATAACAATATTAGCAACACATCATAAAATAGTGATATAGAGGCATGATATTTTGTAGATACAAATCTGAAAGTAAATCTTTTTTCACACTCAAATTTAGATTTTTCTTGCCTAAATTTGCATTTATTCAGCCAAATTTTAGGCAACTTAACACAATAGTCTACTGTTTTTTAAATATTTCATTGAGTCTCAGATGTTTTCACCTGATTTGAATATTTTGCCTAGATATAAGCTTTCTGACATTTACCAAATGTAACTTCCTATCTCCTCGATCCTTCATATCCAATGTTGTGTCCGGTAGGGACTCTCTTTTTCTTGGCTCAGTCAGCTACAGTTTAATCAGTTCCAAATTGGGGAGAAATATTTGTTTTTTATCTCTATGCGTGCATTAGTAATCCAAGCGTACACGAGCTATCTTGACATACGCAAGCATCACGCATATGATTTACGCATAAGATTTACGCATATGATTTACGAGTGATTTGCGCGTCTATGCTTTTCTAATTTAATTGGGTGCTGCAAGCAGGTTTGGCAATTTGGAGCTGATCAAAGCGCAGGGCACAAATTATGAAGAAACTGTAGTTAGATTTTCTTATTTCAACCATTTGTGTTTCAAAAGGATGTGACAAAAAGAAGACAACATTTGCCCAGGTTTGATAACCAAAAAATAATCGAAAGTCCTAGACGGGTTATACGGGCAAGTCAGATGTCAATCATCATTATTTGACTTTTTGTTGCTTGAGTGATATTGATCAGCATCAGATCGTTTTCACACTTTGGAATAATAACCCATCACCCTTTTTCATATGTCATTGTATTTTATAATGTGTTATGGATTTCTTTTTATTGTGTATATTGTTTGATGGGAGAGGCGAAAGACCTATCTATGTATGTATGAAAGGTGTTTTGAAAGCAAGTCTTTTAACAGTTTATTTGTCGCCTTTAAAAAAGGTTCTTGAACTAAATTTTAAGGTGCACCAAACTAAAAAAGTAAAATTTGAATTAATAAAGGCTCCTGCACTTGGCTTGTTGTGTGAACAATGGATGGACTAGGATTAAGTTCTTGATCTTTTATACTTGGCAAGTTGAAATATAGTTTGTAAGTTTAATTTTCTTGCACACATTTTCCCCACTTTGAACCATATTTGACCATTTTAGCTTGGATATTGACACAATTTTTCTCATTTTTGCAAACTTGTATTTTTATCAAAGGTGAATTAAAAGTGCTGGATCATCTCTACCTACATACATCAGAATTTCCTTTGCTGAAAACCCATTCCCCCCAAGGAAAAAATGGTTTACACCCGTAGACCTGCTTGCTTACATTGCAAACTTGATTTGAACTGGCATCTGCGTAGGTGGTGTCAGACTCAAGAATAGTGCAAGGTAACAGACACTGGACAGTGATATATTGATGCACCCTTGCGTGGAGTGGGGATGGATGGGGAGATACTATTTCATATATATATATATATAGACACAAATCCCATAATTCTTGCTTATTTTGACACTGAATGAACTATAGGCCAATTGCTAGATCCTAAAAACCATTCGTTTTTTCCTCAGTTATAAACTGTTCAACACATCAAAGATTCAAGTTAACTCTAACCCCGGGACTCTAACCTAATTCCTCATCACTACAAAACACAACACTACTACAACATGTAGGTGGCATGATCAGGTAGGCAAATATGATGAAGAAAATCTTTAAGATTTTTTGAAGCTGACCCAAGGCACCATCAGGTAGGAGCTGGACTCCCACGCAGGTGACCCGGGTTCGATTCCCACCTGCAGCGCTGCCCAACTTGTTTTTCTGATCTGATTATCCCCAGGGGGTTACTGTTGTTGGTTGGACTTCATGAAAAAGATAATGATGTCCTGAAATGGGAGTTTCCCATTTATTTATGGATGGTTACAACTTTATTTGTGAGTGCCATCCCCGTGTTGATGATATGGGATGCTAATGCCTTGCAGTAGATCAACACCTCTAAAACCCATTTCTACAACTTAAAGAATAACAACTTCAGAAAGATAATATTGAATCCACACACTGGACCGGTATGAACAGCTCAATAAGTGAATTGTGTGGGTTCAACAATAATATATTACATGGGCTTTCAAAAGTTAACAGTATTGACTTTAGGATAAGACCAGTAGTCCTAGGGGAGGAGGAGGAGTTAAAACAGCCAGCTCCCACCCAACGACTACAGGCATGGTTCAATGGCACACGTATAGTTGTATTGTATGTACTTTGCACTCTGGTTATCATACATCATTACATTGCTCAATATTACCCAGACACCCAAAGGTTGGGTGTTTTGTTTAGCCAACTGGATGCGAAGTGTATCATATGGAACTTAGTCCCTAGAGATGAGGTTGATGTAGCAGGTTAATACTAGTGATGGGATTGTGTTGACCTAAGAACAGATAAGACTATGTATTATTCTGTTTACAGGCATATGTATAGCTTTTATATGATTGACACCCATTCATAATTTGACACATCGGACAAAGACTGTACGTGTCAAATCCCTTATGAGTTGGCTTTGTAGGTAGATCAAAAGTTAATTGTGAAATTGATTGGGAATGAATGGGGTATTACATCGAATTAAGAGGTGGGTTAGAAAATGGTAGGACAGTATCTATAAGAATGTGTTTCTACTGGGCAACTTAACGGTACCAACTAGATTTTTCACCCAGTAGAAAAAATGGTCAAATATTGCTAATTAATGTTAAGATTTCTAATAGCAAACACCTACAAAAGGAAGCTTTTATAACGGTAATTACCGCTAACTTGCCCAGTAGAAACAGCAACCCGAGTACACATACTTTTTAACATGTAAAAATGTAAAGAAAACTTGTTTAACCGCTCCACATGCCATCGCCTTGGTATTCAAACGCGATGTGAGACCTGCTACTTCCTTAACTTGAATTCAACTTAAATTCAAGTATATTTTGTTCGTTTGTACGTTTACACGGTTGATTTGTGTGGCACGCTTGATTCCTTCAAAATTATTTCATGAAATAAATCTAAACATTTGTTTTTTTATCAATAACGTCACCTCTCAATAATGTATGCAGGGGTGTCAATAGCGTTTGTACAGGCAGGTAATCATTTACCAGTAATTTTTCGCGAGTAGAAACGGGGGTGATCAAAATATGTAACACTGTTATTTCAAATAGCATTTACTTTCCAGTGCCTCAATAGAAACACGCTCTAAATTAATTTTCAGAAAATATCAGTATATCTTCAAAGGTTTGGTTGATAAGCATATCTGTCATTAATGAAGTACCATGTGTGAACATGTAATATTAATGATGCAAAAGGGCGAAAGGGTAACAATATTTTATGATCAAACTTGCTTGAAAAGGAAAGGCACCCAGACCACTGAAACACAAACTAAACCACCAGCCCTCTTCCCTTAGTGATTTTGAGGCCTTACATATTTTGAGCTGTGTATATATTAAAACAGCGTCGCCATATTCTATGGATAGCTGTGTTTTTATGAGGTCGCTGTCTTCTGAAGATAGCACTGTTGTCAAGGTAATGCTATCTTCCAATGATACCAGTGCTATCTTCTGAAGATAGCAGTTTTTCAGTTTTCTATCTATTTACGATACAAGTGTTTTCATTGTTGCTATCTTATGAAGATATCAGTGTTTTTATGAAATTGCAATCTTCAACTGGAGATATCAATATTTTAAAGTGTCGCTATCTTCGCAAGATAACATTGTTTTCATGATCTTGTTATATTATTAAGATGGCAGGCTTTTCTGTGTTGCTATCTTCTGAAAATAGTAGTGTTTTATTGGATTTTATTGCCATGTCTATTGTTGCGTTCCATTGTGTTCAAGAAATTTAATGAATAATTAGCAAGAGGCTAAATTTACAGGGGAGGGGGATTGGGAGAAGGATATGGGGAGGCAGAGTGTGGGGGGGGGGGGGGCAAGAGGTAAGGAGGAGGGGGAAGGAGGGATGAATAAAGGAGGAGGGGGAATAATGAAGGGTTCAATGAAGTCAAAACTGTGTTATTAACTAATGGTAGGCTCTACTATTTAAAACCCTAGGCAATTGTGTGTGTGTGTCAATACCATACCAAAACAAATCACACAGAACCATTAAGAGTGTTTTGATCCATTGACTTACAGCTATAGCACCAAGTCTTGAATTAGCACTTTGCCTTTTGGCTATTAAGTTACTCAAATAACGTTAAATTGACTTTCAGAAATAAGGTAGCCCCATTATTTATTGTTCAATACCTTTAATTCAAATATACTACTATTTGATGTTCTACTGGTATTACACACAACACACCCAGTGTGTTTACCAATGTGGGCTCATTTTAATGTTCAAATTATTGATTGACATGTTACTTTTGCTGGTTGTAATGGTCACTGTCTTGTAAATTGTATTCCGATTGTAATGTGGTGGGATATGTCCACAAAATACATTTAGTCTTGTGGTGACACAAGCCGATGACTTGACTAGAGCCTGATTCGAACATTTTTATGACTTGATCAAATTTCAGAGACAATTTTTTAAAAAATTGCCGGGGGGGGGGGGGGGCGGTACTTAGTGGATATGAGGTCACAGGGATGTGCTGCCAAATAGGGTCCCATTTTTCACCCTCTTGTAAATAAATGACACTTTTCTTAGCCATTTTGGGTACATTTATGGGTCTAAGTCCTTATGTATTTGCTATTTTTCACAGAAATTTTAGCAAAATCTGTCAAATATGTAGGAAAATTATGGGATTTTGGTAAATACATGGGTCCATTTCCCCCCGAAAATTGGCAATTGGCAATTTTCGTTTTGCTTGTGGCACATCCCTACCAACAAATTATATGAGTAACAGTGCTATCATTTGGTTCGCAAACACAACTATTTTTAGTTTGCATTTAGCACAGTTACATCAAGTAATTGCAAACACAAGCATTTTGGGACGTTAAGAAATGTTATTGACATGTTTTGGTAACCCTGTAGACTGACGTACACTCGTCAACTTGGAATAAGACTTGGACAGGGCTAAGAAAAATATTTGATCAACTCTTAGTGCACTAATAGTACAAGTTGCTTAGGGATAAAAGAATTCTGGAATGTATTCTAATGATCAAGCAAGAACATCAAAGTCTGGATACAAATTTAGACCACAATATATTTACAGACCAAAGAGGCTGCACTACTGTTTGCCGATAATACTATTTTATAAGGCAATATAAAGAAACATTTATGATGAATGTTTCATTTACACTGCAACATTGATTTATTAACATTCTCACAAATGAAATTATATCTGTATTTGAATGAACCATATGATAGATTCCAATTATTATAATTTTGATTTGAAAGCAGGAGTGCACAGTCCTGTCTTAAGCACTTGATATAGGTCTTATGGAACCAAGCCAGTGGAATAAATTAATACAATTACTCAATCGGTTTTGAAGATGCACTTAAAATGAGGTATGGACAGGTAAATATTTTCTACATTGCAAGTTTTCTGTAAGTGGTGTTTCAAGTTGTCTCATTCAAACAAATTAGGGCATTTTTAGCTACCAGATAACTGTGCTGAGTTTGCTTGAGACCAGTACTTTACATTGCGATGTGGACTTTAAACTAATCTGAAAATGCAATTAGGCTTAATTGTGTTTCACTTTCTTATTTGAATATCAGATTATCAGCTAGCGTTAACTGTATCGCTGAATATTTTTCGTGCGCTATTTTTTTCGCACATTTACAGATTTGAGTAATATTACCGTTGGTTTTATTTACAGTTTTGATAACCTGTACATTATACCCTTTTATAAGAAATCATATTTGATATAGGTTATCATAGTTATCAATTGCATATTTGTTATAGATAATCTTTGGTTATTAAATGTGATATACTGCATGCAGATTATTTTGTGGCATTTAAAATGCATGAATGCCTGGACTGTCAATTCAACAAGTAGTAATTTATTTTCATGTATTAATTGTTATCAATAATGAAACTTGTGGTTGTCTTTTAAATTGTCCCGAAAGTTTTGTTTCAATTGTATTATATTAGTTTTTTTCAATGGAGATAACATTGTGTGTTTAGTTACACATGTAAAGTGAAATGTGGTATACAAATAAAAACTGATATAGATTAAATTCTGCATTGATTTGAAGGTAATGCTGTCTAAAATCATAGTTAAAGGGGTTAATTTGAAATCTCCTCGAATATTTAGAAATTTTTGACCAAGATATATCAAATTGGTTGAAGTAATGATGTACAAATTTGATGATATGTGACCAGTCAGGGGAATACCGTCTTCCAAACAAAAAATGTATGCCTTTTAATAAAAAAGTAGCTCCAACTAGGCTAAAAGTAGCTCCCAGTTCTCAACAAGTCCACATGAACCGGAAGCTACTTTTGAAGAAGAAAAAAAGTAGCTTCTGGTAAAAAACTGTTATTTTGACCCTGTTTCATGTAATACCAATAAAGAGTTGACGCGGGCCCTAACATGTCCATTTTGATGTGAAGGGTCACATATGCACTTTAAACAAAAACCAGTACAAAAGTTGGTCTATGATATCAATATCTATTCTAAACAGCCTTTTGATTGAACTCATTATAGCAGTATAGCTTATTGGAACCCAGTAATTGAGGATTTATGGAGAAGACATTATTCCTAATTTGACAAGCAATCTAAGGTATCATCTTTACTCCATAGTCATTCAAGTGTGTTAAAGTGAATACTTAAGATATAAATTGGATTAGTATCCTAAAATTGATATATTAAAGCCTTGGTAGATTAGTGAGTTTGGTAGAGGCGAGTTTTGATAGATAGTTGAGTTCTGCAAGATGAGTTGTTGTGCTTAACCCGACGCCATTTTTCAGACCCCACCTTTTCATACTCGTCTGTTATGCTTATTACATACTAACCGGTCGCAGGTTGTGGCGATCTTAGGTCGCTCTAATGGACTATATACAAATTGCTCACAGTAACTTGACAGATTGAAGCGACTAGTAGTGCACGAGTTGGATTGAAGTCAACTGCAGCGATTCAGGCCTAGCGACCTGCAACCTAATTCAACTTTTTGAAAGTTGTGTGTGGTCTCCGCGGACTGAAGTGGAAAAGTTTGAAGATTAAATGATGTAAATGACGTCGACCCGGATCTCAAAGCGACCGTAGTATTTTATCAGCATGTATACATGCATCCTGTCTGATTATACAACTTTCCTCAAATTGAACATTGTTGAAGATATGTGATTTATACTCTAAAGCTTCAATATAATTGTAGTTTGAGGATAATGGTTCTTGAGAATCTCATCATAAAATTAGGCCTACTCCAATATACCAATTGATTTATGCACTAACTAGCCCTATATATAGGCATAATGTTATCACAAGAATTAGAAATCAATTTTTAAGGGAAACGTTGGTGTGAATGTTCCTTTTGAATGATCATGAAGTAATAGTCATGGAACGAGGGATAAATTGAATAAACAAGTTTTCAGTTTTGGTTTGACGTTACTATAGTTTAATCAGTTCCAAATTGGCGAGAAATATTCAGTTTTTATCTCTCCGCTCGCAAAAGTACTTGCAAGATTATGGCCGCACGCACATGGTTTTGGCTGCACGCACGTGTCACGCATATGATTCTCTGTGCGCTTGTTGCCTTCATGTGTGCCCACGTCCTTCTGTATTCATTCGCTACTGTAAGGAGGCCTCGCCAATTTGGAACTGATCAAAACATAGTAGTAAACACATTACTCTTCTAACTCCGCAACACTACACAAACTAATCCACAACTCTCTACCAGATACCTCTCCTTTAATAAGGACTCTTGCATCTTGCGGTCAGTGACACCAAGTTGGATTGACAGACAAGCTAAAGGATGAGATGTGAACTAAAAATGGAAAATTGATTGCTCCCGTTTTTAATCTGATTAAAGCCGGAAGTCTTAACCCTCCTCCCCTATACATCTGCTGCAGAGCATGAATTATCTCTTGGTCTCTGGGTATGAGCTATGGTACCCAGCAGCAGATGAAGTCAGATGTAATGTTGCTGAGATAAATGCGATATTGAATTTTGTCCTTAAGCCGCTAGTACTATTAGCTAGACAAGATCTGAAACGTGAGAAAGCGATTCAATTAATGATTTTATGTCAATAATTTGGCCTAACTATCAAGTCATAAGGCAAATTAAATATTGTGATTTTGTAAGGTTTTATTATTTTTTGTCCAGTCAATGACAGATAACATTCAAAGACTCCCAGCAAATGACACACACTTATTATACCAGTTAGGATTCATAACCCCAGCCATGTCATTTGCAGACAGGTTATTTTTGTAAGGTTTTATTATTTTTGGTCCAGTCAATGACATTTGCAGACAGATAACATTCAAAGACTCCCAGCAAACACACACACATATGCCAGTTAGGATCCATAACCCTAGTCATGTCATTTGCAGACAGGTTATGATCCCCCCTCCTCCACCACCACCCGTCCCTTTAAATTTTGTTGGTTGGTCCTGCATATTCACGCTCAGGAAACTTTTTTTTCAAACAGAAATAGTGATGCTTTCTTTATCTCTTCCATCATTTTCAGTTTCCAGGCTTAGCTTTCCATTTCAATAGTAAATTGAGAGCAACCCTCCTCCAGACCTTCAAATTCAGTGAAACACAAGCAAAAAATTAGAATACTCACAGAAAACAGATCTAATGAATTAATCTGTCTGATGTAAACCCTCAATTTTTCAACTAATGACAAATAAATACCATAATTGTACATGAATAATATATTTATTGAACAGGATTTGTATCTCCTAAATTAAATCAATTATCTGATTGTTATTTGAAAATCAATTTTAAGTGGCAATGTAAAATATTGGTTGGGTGTTTTTTACTAGCTTTATTGTATATATCATCATTTCCAATGGACCTTGCATTATATCGACAACATGAAACTGGGCGCCTACATGTTAAAGAGCACATGATTTTGATAATACAATTAACAAAGGTAGTAAAGCATAGCATTTTATATCAAAAGATGTTGAAGGCTTTAATTCAGAGAGGCTGATTTTGTAATCCAATTTCAAGGTCTTCAACAATTAAAGTAGAGCAAGTTTTCCAATAACTTTCAATGTGTAGGTATAGTAATATGAAGGCCTTTACCTTTACCTTTACCTAGGCTTCGTCAACCTCTGTAGGCTGAAGCCCTCTTTCAGCATCTTCCATCTGTGTCTGTCTTGTGCTTCTCTTGTCCATGTCGTTCCTCTGTATTCAGCTAGCTCGTCTCTCCATCTTTGTTTCTGCCTGCCTCTTCTCCTTTTGCCTGTACGGGTTTGCCACTCCGTTGTTCTTATTGTCCACCGATTTTCAGTTTGTCTTGAGATATGTCCTGCCCATCTCCATTTCATTTCCTTGATTTTGTTGATGTCTTTTACCTTGGTTTTATTACGAATGGTAGTGTTCTTTTGTTTGTCTCGTATTGTTATATTTAAGGCCTACTGGTTATCAAAAATATTTAACCTGTATATTAATCCTAACCCTACTTCATAAAATCACATGGCTAGCATTAGTGTGACACCCCCTTAAAATATGTAAAATTGGTGAGCCAAACTCACTTGGCATGGTGACAAGTTTCAATTGCTTGCCAAGGGGATGACCCGGGTTCAATCCCTTGCGCAAGCTGGCCGATATCCACCCATGATTGTCTGAGTCCCTTGCTTTTGTCAGTGTTGCCAGCAATTTTTTTCTCTTCAAACTGTGGCGCAAGTGCTGTCTAGGCCACGGCCCTCAACAAAAAGTAGCCCAATTTTTGTTGAGTCCATATAGCAATTACATTGGTGGCCTTTTGCAGGCAGCATCACCAGCTGTTTTTTAGAGGCACACAGACAATAGAAGCCCAATTCCATGGGCTAGCCACTGGGTTGGCAACGCTGGGTGAAAACTGAAAGGCCTCTTCAGACAATCACTAGTCTCGAGACTAGTTAATCTTGAGCTTAACAAAATTATACCGCTAATCCACTGAGTGCCTGTCCAGACGACAATCTTCGACTCGAGTCTAGTGATACCGCTGCGGTAGCTTCAAGACTAACTCAAGGTCGAGTGATTCTCCGATTGCCGGAAGTAATGCGTTGACGCTTTCGGCCAACTCTTGGTTAGTGCTTCTGGAGTAGTTGACAGCTAGATCATAATAAGGGTTAAAATTCCAACTTGAGGTTAGTTAACCATGACACGATTCACACGGCCGTTAACCGAGAGTTTAATCTCGAGATGAGCGAATATGATGCTAATCTCTAGGTTAGCGCCCATCGTCAGAACCGCTCCTATTGTCAGAGTTCTGAAATTGGAGTAGACAAATCATTATTAATGAGTGCAATGATGCTCATTAATTGGATTATGTCCAGTACAATAAATACATGGAATTGATTATGAATCAAATCAAATTATTTTCGAAGTATTATTGATTTATTGATTGATTACTAATTGGATTATTTTTCGAGTGTGATTGTCGTCTTGACATCCAAACCAAACATATTATTGATTCTGGAGTTTTGAGTGTTTTTGGACATCATTCATCATACATAGTGAGAAGGAGTTCATTCATTTATATTTATTCAGAATATCACAATTGCACAAGTTTGTATAAAAACCAAGAAATTAGATTGTACATAAACCCCCTGGTGTCTACCTGTCTATCTTACAGTGGTTCTGATTGGTTTATTACAAGATGTACTCATACGAATAGCCAATTCAAATGCAGCTTGTAAAATGTTTCACTCCCATCTTTGTCAGGGATATAATTATTCTAACAATGTCTCTCAGTCTCATTGGTGCAATAAATGATGTAAGGTCACAGGTCACTAATAGGTATATCAAATGAGGTGGGATCGTTTCAAAAAACCCTTAAAATCGTGATACGTGTCTCTATTTTAAATAGAAGTTGTCACAAAAACATAACATTTTTGGTATCATATTAAGGAACGATTTTTTTTCTTCTTTTTAATTTTCACTTTTTTTCTCTAATTTTACCCTGATTAACCCTTACAGCCCCAGATCCCATGAAATCCCATTTCCCAGCATCCTGGTTCCGTGTGGCGCTGAGGTTTTCGTGTGAAATAATGGCCCCGGGCTATATAGCTGGGCGAATACACTCGCCCAGCACAGCTTCCCCCGTGGCGCAGTTGGTAGCGTGTCCGCCCGCCAACCGAGAGGTCGTGGGTTCAAACCCCGGGGCGTTGCACCTCTTGTTGTGTGTGCTTTTTTCGCTTGAAAAAAATTTCGTTGGAAAATCCACCGGGTGGGTTAGGGTTAAAGACAATTTATCCAGCTACCGAAATAAAAAACGAATTAAAGCCACATGTTTAGCAACAGTGAAGTTATCAATCTAAACGTCGAGTGAGTCAAGGGTGGGACCGGTGGATGAGGAGCCGGTGGATGAGGCGCCCATAGGTTTCTACACAAAATAGTGGAAAACTAGAACTTTTGAAATTGATGCCATTTTAAAATTATACATAGGAAAGTTTTCAAACTTCTCATATGTGTTAATAACATGTGCCTGCTACTATGAATAATAATATTGAATTGTTATCTAGACATTCTCTACTAGAATATGATGTTCAATTCAGGGAGTGTTTTAATGTAAAAAACACACAAAGTTTTATTCATTTTATTGATTAAACAATGGCCAAATCGCAGTCTCTCTATTTCATTTGTGTGACTCTTCGGTCCTTTTCTACCTTGGGTAGTAAAACATTTAACTAAAAAAGCCAGAAGTGTTTCTTCACAGAATTGTTCATAGATTTATGAAAAATTTGCTATTTAGACCTATTTTGGACCACCCTGTATTTAAAATAAAAGGAACTTTAACGATATTCGTGTAGTTCATTTTGATAACTATTTTCTTTTAAATTAAATAGTTTATGGTAACTTAATTTCATAGAATATTATATACAAACCTTCATTTTATGCATTATTTCATCATAATTTTAGACACCCTGTACTTTTCCTGTGAACATTTTGGGCAAGTGATTCTTAGCAAATTTGGTAGCACCTTCTGCGGTTGTTCTGATTTTGGTGACTATCTTCAGCTAAACCCTAATTGTATAAACTATCAAAATATTTTGTGAGGAGCAAAAACGATCAACTTTTTTATGTTCCACCCTATACAAATTTTACACACCCTGTATAATTTGATTCTTTTTTGCAAAAATTAAAAACCTTGAATCATAAGCTTTCCAACGATATATAGTTTGTGGGTCATTAAGTATCTAAAACTTAAGTTTTGTCCCGTTTAATCAGATTTGGTGCATTCCTCAACATTATTAGAAGTGAAACATTTTTTTGGACCAGTTTGTGACTTCTGACCATATCCATCTTTCTGACCAATCGGCCGGTAGTTCTCAGGGGGTTAAAACACATACAGGTGATCATCACCCAGTAAAATTGAAAGGTATGAGAAAATGTTAAAAACCAAAGAGTACAAGCCAAATCTGCTGTATAAGAGGCTTATTTCTTGTGTGATATGACAAAAGAAAGCAAGTTTTCAATTCTGTCCACCCACTGCGAAGCCTACAGACGGGCCTACAGATGTTTGCTTTGACATCTGATTGACAAATATCTACATTTTCTAGAAATCAAAATGCATATTTCTCACCAATTTGGATCCAATTAAACTATAGACTGTGGATGATGACATTTTCATGGACCATGGTATAAACATTTAAATTGTTTTCCCGGATCGCCATATCTGCAATTCTATACTGATGTCCAAAATGTTTCGAAAAACTACTTTAAGTTGAACAGGCATGAATTGTCCTATATGATGATGTTGCAGCTATTATTGGCTATAACCAAGTACATGTAACAGAACACAGGCATATGCAACTGCATGTAGTCAAGTGTGCTAGCCTATGGTCAAATTGTTAGTTCATGTTCGATATCCTCAGGGTCCGTTGTAACTTGAAAAGTGAGCCCTCTATCTGTATTCCTTATAGAGCTTATTAAAATTAAAGCAAATTCTGATGTGGCGTTGCATGCAAAACATAAAACAGGGTTCTTAATCAGTAGAGTAACTACATGTAGGTTCTTCAATTTTTATTATTATATATTTGGGGGGGGGGGCAGGTCTTAGATCAGGGGGACTTAAACAACTATTCTTTTGATAAGGCCAAGCAAATTATTATTTTTGCCCTCAAGTTGGTCGATTTTCCTTTTTTCTTCTTTTCTTTTAAAACCTCCAAAACAAAACAATTTTTTTGAGATTTTAGGGTCTGTCGCTGAGGGCCTAATAAATTGCAGTAGTACTGATATAGCTTGTTTAGCACAATGGTATTGTATCTACAATTATGGTCACACATACAGGGTGTCCCAACCGTTTCGAAACCTTCTCTAAACTTTATATCCCCAGTTAAATAATTTCTATGAGTTTTCTCTTTCCAAATATATTTTTAATTTGGTACTGCTGCTTATTTTAAGAGAGATAGAAATCTTTAAAATGGTTTCGAAACTTTTGGCACACCCTGTACTTACAGCATGATATTTAACTTCCCCCAGTCTTAAAAGTCCAAGGTCATGTCGGAGGTCCTTTTCTCCTTACCTCCTCCCCTATTATCACAGTGTTATTGGTAAGAAAAACAGTTTAAACTTTTTTTCTTTAAGATTTAATACCACTATATTTTTTCGGCATAATTCTGTTATACCCTACACACCTACATCGGTAGTATGCATCGTTCTTAAAAATTATGCACTATGAATACCTCTGTGAAGGGTATAACATAATTACTCCATTTTTTCTTTGGCAGAAAAAGGCAAACAAAATAAAAATATTAACAAATTAGGCACAAAAAAACCACACCCCTGTTCTAAGGGTCCGACCCACCAATTATTTATAAAATCTGGGGAAAAATGTTCATGTGCAAATGAATATCGACCCAAATATTTGTCAAATTACGGCAACATTTTATTTATATTTTTTTTTGGTGGCCTTATGCTAAACTAATATTAATCAAATTAAAGTCCAGCTAGATATTTATTTTAATTTTTGCATTGGGGGTTAATCTGGCTCTTGAGTAAGTTTGTGATTCATCCCCTGTGTCATTTATAATTGTCATTTATAATTGCTGCTTTTTAATTTTTTATATGTCATCCACAGTGCAATATTAGCTATATTTAGGCGACTTAGCATGTACAACCTTTAATTATTTATATATTGTTGATACCTTTTAATCTCTTTTAGCATTTTTAATTTTCAATTTTGATGTTATCTTTGTATACATTTCTATGTGCAATTTGATGTTTTTATACCAATGTAATAACCATGTAATTCAGCTTTTAGCTGCGATTTGGTGAGAATAAACTATAACTATAACTATAAAAGGTCCAATATTATTTATTTCTAAAACTGTGCTCAGACGTAATAATACAGGATTCTGGGAATTATATTTTTGTTATTTTTTGTCACATTTAATATTGAATTATCTTAATAGTGCTTACGCACTATTTCACTTCAAAATATATGTTATTATTTATAAAAAAAGATTCTTTGAATTCCTGATGAAATTATTCCTAGATTTGATGTGGAATTTGTTGTTAAAAATCACACTAATTGTCTTTTTGCTTGTGTCTGTTCTTTGATCTTTCCAGAGAGGACGGAGACAATTCGAGTGCTTGCCCACGAGAGATTGCGGGATCTCCTCAACATATTACGAAGTATTCTAGACAAGTATTCAGCCCTACGGTCCACCGATGTGCACACAGCAGCCGTGCTGCTTATTACGCAAATCAAAGGTGGGTGGAGTTAACTTGGAAATGTTTGCGCTACATTAATTTTCCCACTCCAAGCAGCTACCGTGTAAATAAAAACACACAAACATATTTATCTAGTGTATAAGGCTATGCTCAATAAGCATGTATTATTATTATTATTATTATTATTATGTAATGAACTTTCAAATCCTTAATTTAAAAACCATCGAAATGGCTGAAAGTGGACAAAGCGCGAACATTTAATCGCGCGAAAATTACCACTTTACAGTATATACCATTCATATCTGATGCGTTAGTATGGGGGTGTACAACAACTGATTGAAATGTGTTTGATCACATGGCAGTGCCCTTACATTTATGTGAAATTCTATGGGAAACAATGTGTTAGGGTGGTCAAAAGTATTAATGCAGCCTTTAATTTTCGTGCGATCAATTGTTAACGCGTTGCAGATTTTCAACTGTTTGAGGTGTTTTTAAATTTGCGATTTGTATGTTCATCACACAGACCAATATGCACAAAAAATGTATTTGCAAGTTATTTTTTTCGCACTAGCTGGGTTTTTTATACTAGAAAAATCAATTTAGGAGAAAAGAAAGAATACGTACAGCCGCATAGCCCCCCTTTTGATATGCTGCAATACTAAGTGTCACTGATCACATATGGCTGTGGATATTACTTAATAAAAGGCAATAACCATCTGTTGAACATTATCATAATAAAGGTTGAACCTTATAATCTCTGTCCTACAAAGCATGAGGAATGACAAGGACAGGTCATGTCAAATGCACTTGTTTAAAGGAACATGCAGTGATTTTGAAACACGGTTTTTAATTTCAAAAATACCATACGCTATTAGCAATTGACAATAAAAGAATTATTTTACTGGTCTAACATAATTCTGAGTTGCTCATGCACTGAAATTGCCAGTCTGTTTTCTGGTTTAACATACAGTCTGTGTTTAGGGTATTTTGGACCAATCTCAAGTCGGGATCCGCCAGCCTGCGATATTGATCAGCCGCGAGTATCCTGTTTGATATAGCCTTCTTGCCTGGTCTCCATTCGCGCGTCATATCGTAATTTGCGTTCATACAAGAAGGATCATAACCCCGGGATCATAACTTCCCATCCACCCATCCATCATAACAAGAATTATATGGTGTGTGGTATTTTTTGTGCGCGGTTGCATTGAGTGATACCTGGCAGGTAAAAACAGTAGGGTATACACCTGAGTCACATCATCATTTTAATGTTTATTTCATATTTGCTTTTTAGAGAACAAATATTTGACAAAGTGTATTTAATAACCTCTTCCATTATACCACGGAGAGGGGTTGGGTTCCGCGGTTTCGTGTTAGCCTCGTATGTCAAGTTAGGTCCCCTTTAGTGTTCATTACACAGCCTTGGTGTAGCAATAGGCGATAGCGACAACTCACAGGTCCATAGTTTATAATTATAGGTAAATAAATGCGTATGTGTTGCGCGCTGATGTTGATGTTTGAATAATGGCAGGACTCCGCAGGGGAGTGCTATTGTGAGCATATCAACATTTTCGCAAGTGCATTGATTTGTCTAATTTTTCGAGAAACAAAACATATGTATTGACTTAATTCATACACGACATTATACAAATCAAAATTCACAATTTGAGCATAATTTTTATTTATGAAATAACGAATACAAATGTGTTAACAAGTTTGCTAACATCCGCAGTGAAAATTGGCGGACCCGCGATGCCTGAACAACCAATCAAAACAAAGCGTGTGGAACTTTCAATGCACTTCGAGTATTTTTGTTTCTTGCTTTCTGATTGGTTCGACACTACTAAGAGTGTATGTATGAGGATCTGGATGCTTCAATTGATCAATGTAGCCCATGCACAATATACCTGTCTGTCCAAAACACAAGTGCAAAAATGAAAATGGCACTTTGTCTTATCCTTTTGTCAATCATTTTGGATGATTCCTGATGTTCTATTTAATATTATGAATTTACAAGTTTATTTATTTCGCATATATACAACATATCAATCCAAAGTCAGAGCAAAATGATTACAAAAACAATAGCATATGCAAGGCGTTGTTAAAAAAACCTCACAAAGAGCTTACACATGTCATATGAGATGGGTAATGACCCATTTATATTCTGGTGGTAGCACAAACCCATATCATTTTATTACCGGATATTGTTTTGCTGAGTCTCATAGAAACAGCTGGATAAAAAAAAAAAATTCCTTGCAAGTAAACAAAATTTCCCAGAAAAGAAGGCTCAATTTCCCTCCAGTACTTCAATTTCTTGCGAATGAAATTCTCCAATTTACCCATTTGTTCCAACCTCCTGCACAGAAACAAAACTAGGGTCCACTAATGGCTAACCAAATGATAAACTTATGTTTGATGATGTTACACCCCCTACCATTCAACAGCAAGATCAACAGAGGGTATAAGTACTGTGAAAGTAGATCATGAACCAGATTCCTATGTGGGCGTTATTAACCTCGACTTCTGGTGATGATGCTTCCCCCTGTCATTGGACTGGCTACGATTTGTTGAACTGTGCCTGTGGTAATGAGCATGAAGCACTTTTCATGACTGCATTACAGCCTGGATTATCTGTTTGTTAGAAATATGTGAGGCGTTCCGCTAATTGCTTTCCATCGTGCATCATTTACGCAGTTGCACCCTATTCAGATACAGCATGGTGCCCGGTGTGGACGCGTCGAGAAGGAATGCGGAACATTTAGATTTGTGATCGTGCTGTTGGAATCCAGCACCATTTGGGGGTTTTGCAGATCACAGAGACCTGGTTAAAAAGTTGTGGCATAAATGTACCAATCGCATCAGTTAATTTCATTCATGCAGCAATGATTTTAACAGGCAAAATGCAAGGATGGGCTGGGTTGTGCTAGGTTGAATATAGCTCAGGCAAGGACTTTGAGCAAGAGTGTAGTAAATCAAAATTTTCTAGCTTATTGTGATAACATATGAATATTGATTTTTGAGATAAAAACTGGAAATGTTAAAAATATAGGTCAGCTTCTTTGTAGGTGAAATTTTACGCTTTGTGGTATAGAAGTTGTGTGAATTTATTACATAGGGATGGTAAGGATATATTGAGCCGTGATTGTCCAATGCGATTTAATTTCATTCATGCAACAATGATTTTAACAGTTAAACGTTCTTAAGCAAAGTGCAAGGATGGGCTAGGTTATGCATATCGTTAAATGTAGCTCGGGCAAGGACTTTGAGCAATAAGGTACAGTAGTTAGTCAAAATTATCTAGCTTTAATATTGTAATAACTTATGAAATTTCATTCATACATGAAGATTTTAGCAGGCAAACGTTCTTTAAGCAAAGTGCAAGTAAGGGCTAGGTTATGCAAATTGTTAAATGTAGCTCGGGCAAGGACTTTGAGCAATAAGGTAGTTAGTCAAAATTATCTAGCTTTAATATCGTAATAACTTATGAAATTTCATTCATACAACAATGATTTTAGCAGGCAAACGTTCTTAAGCAAAGTGCAAGTATGGGCTAGGTTATGCAAATTGTTAAATGAAGCTCGGGCGAGGACTTGAGCAATAAGGTAGTTAGTCAAAATTATCTAGCTTTAATATCGTAATAACTTATGAAATTTCATTCATGCAAATGATTTTAGCAGGCAAACGTTCTTAAGCAAAGTGCAAGTATGGGCTAGTTTATGCATATCATTAAATGTAGCTCGGGCAAGGACTTTGAGCAATAAGGTAGTTAGTCAAAATTATCTAGCTTATTGTAAAAACTTGTGAACATTGATTTTTGATATAAAAAACTGGAATTGTTAAAAATGTAGGTCACCTTCATTGGGTGGTGGGTGAAATTTACTCTTTGTTGTATAGAATGAAATGTGTGTGAATTTATTACATATGGATGGTAAGGATGACTGATATCGAGTTGCAGTTATCGCATAAATATACCGATCGCATATCATTCATACATGAATGATTTTAACAGGCAAACATTCTTAAGCAAAGTGCAAGTATGGGCTAGGTTATGCAAATGGTTAAATGTAGCTCATCCAAGGGCTTTGAGCAATAGTGTGGTTAGTCAAAATTATCTAGCTCATTGTGATAATTTATGAATATTGATTTTTGGAGATAAAAAAACTGGATTTGTTAAAAATGTAGGTCACCTTCTTTGGGTGGTGGGTGAAATTTACTTGTTGCGGTATAAGTTGTGTGAATTTATTACATAGGGATGGTATTAGGATATATTAAGCCATTATAGTTGTCGCATAAATGTACCGATCGCATCAGTTAATTTCATTCATACATGAATGATTTGAACGGTAGGCGTTGTATCACCTACTTATACCGAACATTGTATGGGTGGCCAATGGAGTTAATATAGAATGACTAAAATCAGGGTATATAATTTTGTAATGAATACAAATTTACAATATGAATATTTACTAGCAATATGAATAATTAATTAATTAATTAGCAATATGAATTATAATTAGCATGAATATGAATGATCCAGATTGAACTGAAATGGTCCAGGTTGAACCGAGATGATCCAAGAGGATCCCACATCAATCATGAATAATCATATTACTAATTAATATTAATTACAAAAAAGTTATCATAACTTATAAATCTCTTGCAAATTACAAGTATATGTATATATTCAATCTATTTTAACCCCATTGGCCGCCCATACAATGTTCGGTATAAGTAGGTGATACAACGCCTACGGATTTGAACAGGCAAACGTTCTTAATAAGGGGGCTGGTACTTTGAACCATTAATGTGATGTATATAAACAGTTTACACTTTTGGGAAGGAAATGAGTCAGAGAATCCATTTTTGGTATCCGATTTTACTAAAACTTTTTTTTTGCTCAACATTTTGAGGTCAAAATTGTAAAAACTTAAAAAATGTTGTGTTTAAAAAAATCCATTCCTAGAGAAGAGTCTTTAGATGATTTTGATGCAATTTCAGCACTTTTTACCAAAAACTGATTTTGCTACGTTTACAGCAAATTTTTGGTCAGCTCCTTTGGGTGGATGAAATTTACTTGTTGGATAGGATGCGACTACGTAAAATGATAAACGATGGAAAGCAATTGAATTGAATTGAATTGAAGACCTATTTGAAATAAAGACATTATTGTTGCATGAAAAAATACCCTAAGGGTAAAGAAGTTGTGTGAATTCAGAATATTTCATAATAGGGATGGCAAGGATGATTATATCGAGTCAAAATAGAAAATAAATAAAATAAGTAAATTAATAGATATTCACATCTGGGAATGTTGTTGTTACAAATATAGATATTAAACATAATTATATAAACATAAATGAATACAAATTAATTAATTAATAGATTTTGGTATCTGGTATCTGGAGATGATGTTATTAAAAATAAAGGACATATAAATGGAAATATTAATAAATATATTAATAAAAAATAATAGACAAAACATTAAAAATATAAAATAAGCTTTTGAGGCAGTTAAGTTGAGGGTGTTTTTGTTGTGTTTTTGTTGATGAATGGAAGCTCTTTTTTTGTAGGTTGGGTACATGCTGCAATTTTGTCAGGTATATGGACTATGATGAATATAGGTGAATGAAACCAAGCATAATAAATAAATAAAAGTATAGCATAATTGCTTTAAATACAATCTCAATGTGATGCATTGTGGGCCATCCCTCCCAACCCCCTGTGTAATCTACCATCCAAAACTAATCAGATGCCGAGTTGTAATCAATCAGCTATGCAAGCTGCATGGGATTTACTCTTATCCTTCTCTATTGCTAGATAGCTAGAATACGAGCGTGGATATAAGGTGGGGTGTCATATCTAGTCAAAAATATCACAGCCTAGTGTGAGATCCGTGGGAATTGGACCAGGCATGTTGGGACTCATTCCAATGCATTTTTTTGTAGTGAGTCTGAAAATGGGTGTGAAACTTAAAATCAATGCATTTTTTATATTTTGTCAACAAATAAACTTGATTTGTTGTCCCGCTGGTATGGGTTAAAAACAATTCTGACTGAAATGGACATCAAACATTTACTCTTTTTGGGTCCTATTCCACTCTACAGCATAATTTTATGGTGTATATAATTCAGATTCAGTGATGTATAGATTTCAAAGTAGAGTGTGGGAGAGGAAGAAGTGTAGATACAATGGGATAAGGGGAGGGGAGGGGAGGTGATAAAATGGGATGGGGCAAGCAGCATTGTGGTTAATGTCAGGTTTGTGGTAGCATTAATCGGCGGAATAATAAATGATGAATGAAGGTAACAAACTAGGAGTTAATGAGGATATCATATGGGCAGTGAAATTGAATTGTAGAGGGAGGGAGGGAGTGAGGGAGATTGATGTATTGGAACAGCAGGAATGTGAATATGTTTATTGAAATAAGAGGGAGCAAGGGGATGTCTGTAATGGAAGTATATTAGAAAAAGTAAATATTTATATCCAATTGACATCGAGGAGGTCAGTAAGGGGCCAAAGAAAAAGACCCTCTGTTGTACGGGATCGACTGGTCCATTTTTGGAAAAATATTTTTTTCTCACAATTTTTTGAATTTTAATATTTTGAATTTTTTTCAAATTTCAGAAATTGCTGAAAATTCATCGCAGTTTTGCTTTGAATCTGTCCTCACCGTTGGTCATTATAAACATATTTATAAAGTGACCTTATCTTAAGGCCTTTTTTGACAATTCATAATAATAATTATAAAAAAATTTGAAAGACTTTCTGCCTGCCCGCTTTCCCGCAGAGGTGTGTAGGACAACCAAAAAGTTATTTTGGGGCCTCATATCAACTCCCCCACAGTTTAAGATAGTTGGTAACACATTTAACGCTCCAAAATATTGAAAATTGAAGTTCAAGTTCACATTAACCCTAACTCTAGTACACCGCACGGCAACAGATTTGTTTTCCGACCCCCAAAATTCACCAGAAAGGTCACCCGACCCCCAGGATTTGAACCACGGACCTCCAGCACCAGGGCCCAGGTCCTAACCACTACACCACGGCTGTCAGTCACATTTCCGCTCAGTATATTCGCCTCGGTATATAGTCTGGGTCCGTTTTGTAGCCCCAAAACCTGCACTCCGGGTTATAAAAACATTTTTTCCACCCATTTGCCACGTGGTGTAGTAGATTTGGGTTATATAAAAAAATAAAAATAAAATGTATAATTTGAAAGCTAACAAAATATAAATATAAAATGCACTAATTCTAAAATGTTTGAAAATAGGTTGTAGCTCTAATTACTTGGAAACTTCAACCAGTGATTGGTAAGCTACTTCATGCATTGCATTTCATTGTCTTCGGGAAGATGATTCGAACAAATGGCCTTCCATGCAAATGCATCCTCAATCAAATGTCCAAAATACAGTATGTTTGTGTTTCAAAAAATGTCTGTTTTGTCCTTTTGGTACTTAACAACTCCTTGGTACTTTTAGGCGATAGTATTAACCCTAACCCCGGTTTAGGATTTTTGACCGGGATCACAATTTTCGAGGATAAAACACCAACTAAATCTCCGGGAACCTGCCGGGATTCGATCCGGGGACCCTCCGTTCTCAAGCCCTACCTTCCAACCACTAAGCCACGGCCCTCAGCTACACATTCGTGCAGTATACTGCACTCATTATATAGGCTCGGTTGACTACGTCATCGAAAACCGACGGCGCATGCGTTTGGAGAGGGACTTTGGATTAGTATTTTTTAGCACTCAGGGGGATTAGGGTTAATAGAACACACAAAAAACACCAACAAAATGTTACCATAACCCTAACCCCGGTTTAGGATTTTTGACCGGGATCACAATTTTCGAGGAAAAAACACCAACTAAATCTCGGGGAACCTGCCGGGATTCGATCCGGGGACCCTCTGTTCTCAAGCCCCACCTTCCAACCACTAAGCCACGGCCCTCAGCTACACATTCGTGCAGTATACTGCACTCATTATATAGGCTCGGTTGACTACGTCATCGAAAACCGACGGCGCATGCGTTTGGAGAGGGACTTTGGATTAGCATTTTTTAGCACTCAGGGGGGGGGGGGGGGGGGGGGGGGGGTTAGGGTTAATAAACACTGCAAATTAGAGAGGTCATTTTGTTGAATCTGATTATCTGATAAATTATAGGATTGATATATTTTGGAAATATTGTTCGCAGGGCTTGAAATAAGCTGGCGTAGTAATAAGCAAATTGTAAAATTTTAAAATTTTGACATTTTGACATTTTTGAAACATTTTGTGAAATTTTGGAACTGTTGCCTGCAGACGACTGCCATGTGGAAAGTGTTACCGAAGAAGATTTGTGAACCAGGAGCAACTGTGTGTTAAAAGAAGCTCCTGGTTCTACAATCCTCATTTCAACTCCTGATTGTGAACTATATTATAGACAACTTGTCTATACTTGCTAAATTACATCTCAGAGCAAAAAGTCCTTGTGACACTCGATCATTGATTCATCCTGAATTTCTCTCTTCCATTCAATCTCGGCTATCAATATCATCATTGTAATGCGTGCACATAATTCCGTTTTGATTATTATCATATTCTTGGTACATACTTGTGCGTCCATACATAATACTGTATTGATCGCAGCCCCCTTTTTCACAATAGTCTGTAACGTGAGCAGGCTGATTATTTTGATAAACTCATCCCCCATGGAACCTTATTGTACGACATCAGGTCGTATTCTAGATTGCCCGGCAGCCATCGTCCTCGTCAGCCATCGTCCTCGTCAACCACCGTCCTCGTCCTTGTTGTTAAGAGATAATACCATCTTATTCCGAATTGTGGGGATGAGTTTTTAAGGAGTCTACCTTTCAAAGTAAAATACACCCCCACCCATTTTAGGTTGTGTTAGCATTTGTGATGCGATCTGTGAAACCCGTCAGATGTCGCAAAATGTGAACTAGGGATTATGGGTAAAAAAACCCAAAAAAAAAATTTTTCTTTTTTTTAAAGATTTTTTTAAAGAAATTAGTTTCCAATACTTTGTGTCATCATCTTTCATGAAATTTCACCTTCAAAAACTTACTTAAGTCACTTTTATTATTAACCTTATAATGTTATTATATTGAATTGTGTATCTTTTTTGGCCTGTTTTCATGATTTCTTGTTTTGTAGCTTTTGATGACATCACAATCATCATTCACCCGTAACTTTTTTTGTAGTGATCGTAGAAAAATGATCTAAACACTTTTGTAATCAGCACAGCTTTAGCTTTCTTATGATATAAATATCTCCAATATGAAAAATGCCACCATGTGACGGGTTTTCACAGATCGCATCACATTTGATGGTCTATTGTATCATGTGAATGCCTATTACCCTTATGGATGTAAATTGCATGATGAAGGGCCAGTGATTGGGTGTTGACTGGTCTATCAACAAAAGATGATACACTCTTCGCAGGACCGGAAACAAACTGGTTTTTTTTGTACGCCTTATCATGTTATCTCCTATAGATAGTAGATTTGATCACCAATCAATGCTTTTTATCATGCTATCTTCAGTAGATAGTAAATGTAATAACCATGGATGCTCTTTATCACAATTTCCTCAATAAATAATATTCAATACTGGGTCAAACTATTTTCCCAAGGTACTATCTAAGGAACAGTACCTAGGCCTGCGCGCGATTTCGTGTTGGCGACGTAAATTACCGCATTTAATTTTTTTAATCCCATTTTTGAAAAATAAAATTGCAAAAGTTAAATAATACAAATTACTGTAGAAAAGATTAAAACTTTGCACAAACCATTGAATCTGACTGCTCTGGGAAGCCAGTAACTATGATATGGGCACAGTAGGATACTGGCTGTGATTATTTGTGTTTTCAGGGTTCGCAGGCATATGATAAATTGTAAAATGCAAAAATTGTCTTTGAAAAATCATCCCTCCGCACTTCTCCCCCTAAAAAAACTACATGAAACAACAATCGCATCTCGCATCTTGGTTTTCAGATCACTACCAGAAACAATTTTTGTTTTGTTTTTTGCCTAAAAATCATTGATAGGTGATCATATTTACTATCTACTGAAGATAGCATGATAAAGACCATTGATTGATTTTCAAATTTACTATCTACTAAAGATAGTATTATGGTGATCAAATTTTACTATCTACTGAAGAAAGCATGATAAAGACCATTGATTGATTGTCAAATTTACTATCTACTAAAGATAGCATTATGGTTATCAAATTTACTATCTACTGAAGATAGCATGATAAAGACCATTGATTGATTTTCAAATTTACTATCTACTGAAGATGGCATTATGGTTATCAAATTTACTATCTACTGAAGATAGCATGATAAAGACCATTGATTGATTTTCAAATTACTATCTACCTAAGATAGCATTATTATTTTCAAATTTAATCTACTGAAGATAGCATTATGGTTACCAAGTTCACTAGCTACTGAAGATAGCATGATAAAGACCATTGATTGATTTTCAAATTTACTATCTACTGAAGATGGCAGTATGGTTATCAAATTTACTATCTACTGAAGATAGCATGAAAAAGACCATTGATCGATTTTCAAATTTACTATCTACTGAAGATAGCATTATGGTTATCAAATTTAATATTCTACTGAAGATAGCATGATAAAGACCATTGGTTGATTTTCAATTTATTACCTTACTGAAGATAGCACAATATATAACATTATATGGTTATCAAGTATACTGTCTACTGAAGAAAGCTTAATGAAGAACACCATAATGCTTATTTATTATTGTCTACAGGCCTTTTGCAAAGACTTTTGTACTGAGAAATTGTGTACTGAATCAATTAGAATGATAGTGACGTATGATGACAAAACCAAGCACTGTACAAAAGAAAAATGTT
>CM069448.1:42903274-43233620 GCA_035610835.1 Ophiura sarsii
CAGCGCTGGATATACATGTACATCGACACATTATTATTTTTTTGACTACTACTTCAGGTGCTGCTCTTCCTGCCACACACGCGCACACACCTATAGCCTCATTGTGTACCATTTGTGTTTGTTTTATGGGTGCTATACACGGTTAAAAAAAGCCATCCAGTCGCTGATGAAACGAGGGAAAATTGATGGAAGGCTGGCTCCGAGAGCTGATAATGCACGACTGAGATAAAAACCGAGAGAGAGAGAGCTAAGTGATGCTGGGAGATAGATTGGGGAGGCCCGCACAGTGTCTCCTTAGCTAGGCTTCCACACCTGGATCATATACTTTACTTTAACACTTACAGTAGGAATATGCATTTGATCTATGCGGTGACGGCGGTTATCGGCAGGTAGATAGAGAGAGCTTGGATGTACATACAATCGCTAAGGATGAACAATACCAGCAGTACCAGTGGATGATTACTTCCATTATATGTTACGACATTGTTTTTCTATCATCAGCTTGTCGGCTAACTGATTTATAGCAATATATTATATATAATTCATATATATTTGGAGCAATAGATGGGGTTCCATGTCTTCACAAAAGAGGTGTGTTAAATATGCTGATTTTTCTTTTCTTCTATTTTTTTCTTTTTTTTGTGAATAAATTTGGATGATACCTGACAGTTTTGTTGTATTTAGTTTTGTATTTCCCTATGCATGTCTCCTCTGTAGTATTTGAGTGCTCCATTAATCATTCATTTCTTCAAAGACAAAAGTGAAATTTTATGCATTCAACTCGGCATTTAACCGGCATGACGCAAACTGTCATATAATGTATAGGTTTTATGATTTAATCCATTACTCGGGTTCATTATGGGAGCTAGTCTCTGGAAAGATGCCATAAAAGAGAGGCCCGTTTTATCAATCAGTTTTATGCCAGTGCATACTACCAGTATAATTCACAGGATAGTTAAAAAATTCTATGTGATTTCTCATCACACATGAATAACAGAAATAATTGCAATTTGAGTCCAAAAATAATTCAATCATGGACATTGTGTGTGCATGCATCCGTAAAGCATTTCTCATGTTATTCTTAGCTTCATCTAATTGTCATTTTTTATTTCATATGCCACAGTGGAAATAAATTTCTTTTTTAAAATGTGGCGCAGTTAACCTAGTGTTAAATCGAATGAACATAATATAAATCACTGCCTGCGATGGGGTTTCAGCATTCTTCGGGGAGAAGATGCATAGGAAGGGACCAAGTGCCAGTGCAGAAAAAAAGTATTAGTTCGAATTTAATGCAGCTTGTCAGGTTGAATTATAATACAATTATTAATAGATTGGATTCTCTGTATTTTAATGTCAGAATCATATGATGGGATAGCTTAGGTAGTCATTTTGCATTTGTTTTACGTTTCATTTCATTTTTTCCCTTCATTTTTTTCACATACAGATAATTTCACATGGGAAAATACCATGTTATTGTATATGTGCTAGACATATAAATGTTTTCTGAATTTGAGATTTTATTTTAAAATGTTTTTCGATGTTGAAATTAAAACAAATTTTGAAAATTTAAAATATTGAAATTTGTTTTTGAACATTTTGTCATTCAAAATAAATCAATTTTGAAACCCTCTTTCCCCAAAATAAACCCAAAACACCCCCAAAACGCCTACCCAACTACAAAACCTACAAAACACCTACCTACCTACAAAACGCCTGCCCAACCTACCTAGATTCCATATTGCCAGTGTGACAATACATGACTTGTTAATTTTACTCTTGTTTTGATTCTCGACCATATATCTACATTGTTCGTTATTGTACTTAATGTTCCAAGGGTTGTTACATTGTACGTTATTGTACTTAATGTTCAAAGGGTTGTTAATTTTGTGTGAAAATATCCATTTGCAAAAAGTAAATTTCTAATTTTTATTGTTATCAAAATGTAGTGTTATTATTGTGTATTTTCCTCTATCTTATTGGAAACATGTTGCGGATTTTGTTTGAGCAAAAGATATAACTTAAATGTGTCAATTACATATTTCAACCTATCAAGAAGAGCCATCTTGAGATAACATCAAAATGTTTATTCATTGTATTTTTAAATATTTTGTTTCAACATATCCAGGGAGACTTTTGAATAAGGATATTTTATGGTAGTTTTGATAAATATTTTAATACATTTTAACATTAGCCGACGAACTCCCCCCACCCCCCCCCCCCCCCCCCCCCCCCCCCCTCTACCCCTGTTCTTTGGGTCGATGGAATGGACCTCTCAGATTGGGTTAGTTGTTCAGGCCCCACCTTCAATATGGAGCTGCCAAATCGGTAAAAATGAGTGTCAGTTTTGACTACCAAAAAATAGATTGCATTGGGATTCAATTGCACATGGACATTTTTTTCACCAATTTCTAAAAAAATTGGTCGGTTGCCCGGGGCCATGGAACATGATTTTTTCCCCTTCTTGTCACCTTGTAGAGAAATTGAGAAGAAACATATATTTAAAAATAATTACATTTTAGAATTAACAAATCTGATGTTAAGAAAAATTCAGAGAATGTCCCCGAACTAGAGGATAACAATTTTTAAAAAATATTTTGGCCTAACAAAAGCTTCCTGCTTGATACAATCACCTGAACAGATAACCAATGTTGACAATATATCATTTACAAGTATCCCCCCCCCCCCCCCCCTTATTTCATGATTTATTTTAAATGTAGAAATGTTTGTGCTGATATAAATTCCAATTTTATTGTCTGCTTTAAGAATTTATGGAAAATTACAGTATTTGTGTATGTTACCAAGTAAATAGTTTTTCATGCATATAATTTGTTGGGTTCTGCCAACATTAAACAGCTTCAACGAAAACCTTACCAGGAGCGCTATCATTCACATTACAAATTCATCTATTTTAGCAGCAATTATCATAAAAAAACTGCACACCAATTATTTCTCGTCTGACGTTTATGTCACACAGTGGCGCATGTGACAACGCATGAAGCCGCTACTGTGTAAAATGGATAAATTGTTATAAAATTAATAGCATTAGATGAGCATATTGACTGATGGGATTAGTGTCTTTCACGAGCTGCTGAGGTGACCTGAAACGTGGATGGTATTGTCAATGGCCGTTTTTGAATTTTTTGCCGATGCCTTCTCATCAGCGATGCAATTTTTTCAGGTAATTTACTAATTTCAGGCAAATTCTTCCCAGTACCGAAGTATAATTGTCAGGTATTTTTGGCAACTTTCAGGCATTAATTTGGTACTCTTAAACATGAATGCTTAAGAGGTCACTCCTGGTAAGAAGCACTCTCTTGTTATATTGAAAGTTGTATTATGTGGCCTTAAGGTGGCTCTATTGGCTGATGAAAATTTTAGATTTCCTTTAAAATCTGATATGTTCTAGCCCTTGGTTTATCAATTCTGGAGCTGAAAATTTTATTTCAATCAAACATTCGGTTAAGCGGAAGCCGAAGTGTATGCCCCGGCTCTAGTCCCGGCCCTCAATAGCCGGACCATATTGTGTCACTCTCTACTACAGCCATTATTAAGTGAAGAACATTTGTTAAAATAGGAGAGAACCAAGTCTTATATCTTTAGATTAACCAGTGTTATCCTTTGTACCCATTTGAACATAAATTCACTAGTGCTATACTGACAATAATCGCCAGGTTATACTTCCCGGCTCATATTGTCAGTGATGTACGTCCCCGCTACGTCCCCCCGCTAGCGGGGGCACACTTTGTACGTCCCTGTACACTCCCCTGCATAGCCAGGCAAGGTTTTTTGTACATCTGCGTACATTCTTGAAATGGTCCCAGTCTGTCCCCGGTCCCCAGGACGGGGTTGCAATTGATAAGTGCATACTTCTTATTCTTCTGTATTGCATTTAAAAGACATGAAAGTGGTGTGGCTTCTTATAGATATAATAATAATAGACCAATGGCTTCTTATAGATATGATAGACAGACTACTTTTGAGCCTTTTATAGGTAATTTTGAAAATTGTAGTTAGCAACCTAATATATGTTGGGGTAATGAAATGATGACATATTTATGTAGCAAAGAGGTAAACATAAAAAGAGTTTAAGAATTTGCTCTATCTTTTAATTTATCGATGATATTACAAAGTGGCATATGGTCATTGGTATAACATAGTGATGTATGGAAAATGTTGGTTGTTTTTGTGATGTATTATAACCTATCATTTTGAAATATTGTTATAATTATTTTTACCAATTCCCAAAGCCAAATTTTGTTTAGTTAATTGGTTATACAAAAATTGCTACCGTCAGTGTTCAATTTAAGCAGTAATCCTGGTGTTCTGACGTCCAAAATTGCCTTAGAAAACTGAAATTGTACGTGCTCGTCATCCATTGAATGACATGCACTGTTCCGACTTTGGCAGACAATCAACGATGTTGGTGGACAACCCAATTTCCTAACATGGTTTTCCGCTTGACATCAATCCTTTTATAACATTTAAAATACGAATTGTATTTCTCCTGTCCTGACACAAGCAATTGTCTTTACATCGGTTCCTACCCCCCCCCCCCCCCCACCCCACCTCCCCCAAATAAGGTCAATACAATACTCTAAAAGTGGACATTTTTGCGTCATATATTTTTGAACTTTTCACGCTCGAATCAGCTACTGCAAAAAAGTGTTAAAGATTGCTCTAATACAGTCATCAAAAAAGTAACTATACAGGTAATAAATGGACTTTTAACGCTAGAAACATATATCCTACCTAAAAATATTAAATCGTAAAGTTGTTGAGAGATTTATCTTCTTTAACATGAGATATTGCAGTTAGGATCGGTTGAATATGAAGAAGTGACAATCCAAAATGGAAGGTTAAGTCACAATTTCATTTTCACATTTTACATTTTAACACGGGGAAGAGTTTGACAGGTAGTGTGTGTGTGGTGTATTGATCCATCTGAACAATACGGCCGACTGTCCAACCTGTGCATGCATCCCCCAATTGCACTACCAGTATTCGATAAGGTACCCGTTGATGGGTCCGCGTGTAGAAAATAAAAATGTAAAAATGAAAATTGGACTTCACCTTTGGAGTGTCACTTCCTCAATAATCATGTGATTCTAGCGTGCAATATCTCATATTAAAGACAATGAATTTCTCAAAAACTTGATAATTTAATATTTAATATTTTTAGGTAGGGTATATATTTTTAGAGTTAAAAGCCCATTTATTACCTGTATAGTTAATTTTTTTGATGACTGTAGAGTGGTCTTGTGTTTTGAATTAGCTGCCATTTTATAGGGCAACATTAGTGTTTGGACTCACTACCCCCATTCAGGGATGCCAGTTTTCAGGCAATTGCCTGATTTGCTTCTTTTCGCTGATCCAAATTATCGCACTTTCATTATTTGGAATCTTTTTAGCCCAAATTCGCACGCTTTTTCAGGCTTTTCCTTCTTTCTCCTTCAATGCAATTTGGTGCATGACCTCTAAATTAATATAATGTTTACTTCATTGAAATATTGCATGCAATTTTATCCAAGAGATACTTGAATAGGGTTAACGCTTTCCACGCGGCAGTCGTCTGTAGACAACAGTTCAAAATTTCACAAATTGTTCAAAATGGTCAAAATTATTAAATTTCATCACCATATTTGGAATCGCCATGAGAAAAACATTAAAATAAGTACAGACATGCCTAGTAGTTGGTTCCTTGAGATAGACTTTGAAAGAATTTGAGATGTTTCTGAAAAATATGTTTATATGGTAAAACTAATATAGCCGCGTGGAAAATGTTCAGTATTCCCTTAAGAATGGGCGCTAATCCAAAACACATGGCAACACTATGGCAACACACTAATAGAGGACAGCCCCCCCCCCCAACAATCAAAGACATGAGTAGTTTACTCTTATCTGTTAGGTATAGAGAGAGGAAACTCTGGGAATACCTGTTGAAACTGTTAAAGAACCATGCATAAAGCCAATGTAGTGAATATTCAAAATGGAGTGTTTTGTATGGTTAACACTTTCCACACACGGCAGGCGTCTGCAGACGACATTCCAAAATGTCACAAAATATTTCAAAAATGTCAAAAATGTTGAATTTCATCACCATATTTCGAATCACCATGTGAAATACATTGAAGTAAGTACAAACATGCCTAGTATTGATTCAGTAATCCTTTGGATCGACATTGGAAGTTGGGGAAGGTTTCTGAAAAATCTTCTTTGTAAATGGTAAAACCAATAGCCGTGTGGCAAGTGTTAAACCAAATTCTGAATCCAGTGATCTATCTTCAAGCTGCATCCTTGATTTGGAACTGCTTAGCACTAAGATAATAGAGGATAATGTATCTTGCTTTTTTCTTCTTTTCTTACTTAGGTTTAACAGGAGATGGAGAAGATGAAGACGACCGGAAGCGATTTTATGAGGCCATTGATCAGTTGGCTCTTGCATTTAGTAGCAGGTCAGTATCTTATAAAGGGGAGTGGAGGGAAAAGGGGGGAGGGGGGGGGGGGGGGGGGAGTGGAGGGGGAATTGGTGTAAGTTCTGGGTTGATGGAGATGACTTGAAGCCATTTTATGAGGTCATTGATCAGTTGGCTCTTGCATTTAGTAGCAGGTCAGGGAGGGGGAATTGATGGAAGCTCTTGGTTGATAGAGATGACATGAAGCAAATTGACAAGGCCATTCATTAACCATTATAGCTGGGGGGGTCAGGGAATAATGACATTAACCGTCAATAAATTGATATGTGGTTTTTAACACTCCATCATCACTAGTTCTCTAAATGTAGCATCTTACTCTCAAGTCTCAACCTTTCCAATTCAGCCTTAAATGAGCTTTTAAATTGCAGGGTGTCACAAAAGTAAGGCTCTTGTATTTTGTATTTTGTGCGATAAACAAGTAGTTGAGGTATTAATGTGGACCAACCCTAAAAATAATCAATTAAAATATTTCAAAATATGAGTAAATAAGCAATATTGCCATAGAATTGAATGGACATTGACAGTGGCAGCAGAATACAAAACAGGCATGAACTGAAATTTTGTTTTATAATGTTATATTGTGTGACAAGATTATTAAGTGAAGCGTGCAAAAAAGTCCAGTATGACTTTAAAACATGTCAACTGTAATTTGTAGGGGGAGGGGGCATAAATTCTTTAAGGGGGAACATCCCACACATGATTTTTTTTCTCTTTCTCTTGAAGTAAATTTGTTTTAAAAAAACGATTTTCTTAGAATTTGACAGGTAGATATAAAATGAATTGAAGGATTTAAGTTCTTTATAACATTGAAAATGGAGATCAAACTTATTCCTTAAATTTGCAACTACATTTACATACCTCTCCATCCTGACATCGAAAAGATAATCTCATCAACTGTGCCTTCTCATGACCCATCAGGCCCCCCCCCCCAAAAAAAAAAAGAGTTGACTTGCCTTTTCAGGGCCAGTGTCTGGGACGGTCAGATTTTTAAAAAAAAATTTAAAAAAATTACAGGGAGATAGCCTACTACACAAAAACACGTTTTAAAGAAGAAAAAAAAAGATTTTTATTTTTGTAGATTTTTGTTGATTTTTTTAATGATTTTTAAACAAGCAGATACTACTCAAAAACACATTTTCATCTTTCTTTATTGTTGTGTGCTTCTTTCAAATTTTTTTAAATAAAAAAATAAAAAAAATAAAAAAATAGCAACCCTAGATTTCCGAAAATTTGGGTCGGTCTGAAAGGGCAAGTCAACTTTTTTTTTTTGCCTCATGCTACTACTAGCATCACAATGTTTGCAATTGAAGGAACCATCCCATTACTATTAATGCGCACATCAGGGATGAAATTATTTGTTAAATTTGCACCCATATTACCATCCCCAACCCCTACACTGTAGCTGAAGTATTGTATAAGCTAGGTAATCTCACACACAGTGTCTATCCCCCGCCCCAGCCTCACATTATGTTTAAAACTATTCTTTAAATTTGCACCTTATTAACTTCCCTAAATCCTACTATGTAAGTATTTATATTTATAAGCTAAGTAATTTTACAAGCAGTGCCTAACCCGTCCCAGCCTCACATTATGTTTGAAATGATAGAAAACTTCTTAACATATTTTGCTTTCACATATAAATGCACGTCCAGCATCAGCAATAAGGTTATTTGCAACCCTGTTAAAGGAACCATATAAAAGCGCACAACATCAGAGTCGAAATTATTCTTTTTTGCATCCTCATTAATGTATTATTAGTATTAGATAAGCTATATAATATCACAAGCTATTCCGTCCCAGCCTCACATTATGTTTGCGATTATAGGAAATATCTAACATCTTTTGCTTTCACATATAAATGTTCAGAGCTAATGGATAAAAGTTATTTCTAAACATCCCAATAAAATGATAACGTGTGAAAACCTTGCCACCTTTACCCATCCCAGCCTCACATTTTGTTTTCAATTGAAAGAAACATCCGTGGTTATAACATATATAGCGTACACATCAGCCTGCTGCATCAGGGATAAAGTTATTTCGTCAAATTTGCACCCATATTAACATACCCAAGCGATGTACATGTACTATCATAAGTAAGACATTCAGCATCCTCTCCTCCTGTGCCAGCCTCATATATACAGGCAGGCTAGCAGGCAGGCTGGCTGGCTGGCATACAGGCCTGTGTGTTCTTTATAGCTTGCTTTAACACTTTCCACGCGGCAGGCGTGTGCAGACGACATTCCAAAATTTCACAAAATGTTTCAAAAATGTCAACATTATCGAATTTTATTACCATATTTGGAATCACCTTGAAAAATGCATTGAAATAAGTACAAGCATGCCTAGTATCAGTTATCCATGAGATAGACCATGAAAATTGGGAAAGGTTTCTGAAAAATCTGTTTTTTTATATTGTAAAACTAATCGCCGCGTGGAAAGTGTTAACCATTGCATTATATTATTATTTTTTGTGCCTGCAGTGTGACAGAATACCTAATGGGTGACGTAGAACAAGGCAGCGGTGGCAGCTTGCCTGGGTTCCCTACATCTAAGGTACGTAGTAGATAATATCCTAAACATATGTGATGCGATCTGTGAAAACCTGTCGGATGTCGCAAAATGTGAATTAGGGAGTATGGGTAAAATAAAAATAAAAATAAATAAATTTAAAAAAATTAAAGATTTTTTTAAAAAGATTTTTGTAAAGAATATTAATTTCCAATACTTTGTGTCATCATCTTTCATGAAATTTCACCTTCAAAAATTTACTTAAGTCACTTTTATTATCAACCTTATAATGTTATTCTATTGAATTATGTATCTTTTTTGGCCTGTTTTCATGATTTCTTGTTTTGTAGCTTTTTATGACATCACAATCATCATTCACTCATAACTTTTTTTTGTAGTTATCGTAGAAAAATGATCGAAGCAGTTCTGTAATCAGCACAGTTTCAGCTTATGATATAAATATGTCGAATATGAAAAATGCCACCATGTGGCGGGTTTTCACAGATCGCATCACATATGACCATTTTTCTCTTGTTAAATTTATTTTGGATTTATGGTTGTGCAAGTATAAAAAGGTGCAAAGTTTGAAATTAACCACAAAGTTGTTTGAATTTGACTTGGCCAAAAAAAAGTATTGCGTGAAGATAATTGAATAAAAGAAAATCATGTGATCGGTAATTTATCTATTTAATTTTTCAGAGGCACCTACTTTTGTTTTTGCAAATTCCAACCAAGCTCCTTTTTTGAAAATGCTGAAAATTGGCACATTTCATCATTTAATCTTTACACAATCATAATTATATATACAGCAATTTTATTATTCATACCCCTTGGAAAATATGAGTTTTTTGCGTTTTTCTCATATCTATACCAGCTGGAGTGGTGGAACTTTCGCTTTACACTAAAGACAATTAGTTTGCAAGTACAAATCAATATATTTGGGCTCAACATTTTTTGCATAACAATAGAATTGTACAAGAATTGTGTTTTTATGCCTGTCCAAAATTATTCATACCCCATACCAACTCTCAGGATTGAGGCCACTTTTTGTGATAATGCACATGTTTTTGACATTCCAAACATTCTTTATATTGTGTGATAGGCTTTTATATTGTTATGTAATTATTCCATGATGTGTGCATACAATGTGTATGCATTAAAAATGTGTCCTACTGAATGTACATTGAGGGATATTATAGGACAACACTCTAGCTCTTTGACAGCATGGCGAAGGAGATCAAATAACTCAGTGAGGACCTTTTTTGTGCATTGTGAATGCTCACAAAGAAGGGAAAGGCTGCAAAGCTATTTCGAAGTAATTTCAAGTGCCAAATTCCACCATATAAAGCATAATTAGGAAGAACAAGACAGTTAAAATCAGTTAAAATCAGTTAAAAACCCTGAAGAACACGGTCGGAAGCCAACAGTGTCCCCTTGTTTCACAAGGAAAGTATGGTGAAAGGCCAACAACAATCCACATATCACCGTCAATGTTCTCCTGAACAACCTTGGTGAGTCTTGGACCAAGATATTAAGGCAGACACTCCAGCAGACATAGTACACAAGAGTTCTCCATGGACTCCGACCAAGAAAGACTCTACTCCTGAAAAGAGACAATGAGAAACTCATCTAGCATTTGCAAGAGGACTTCTGGACAAAGATCCAAGTTTTTGGTCTTCAGTGTTGGGGTTGTTTAAGATGCAAGACAAATTTCTCTGTGTCTCATATAAGGAGTAGAGTCTTTCTTGGTCGGCCTCCATGGAGACCTCTCATGTGCCATATATGCTGGAGTGTCTGCCATGATATCTTGGTCCAATAATTGCCAAGGTTGTTCAGGAGAGCATTGATGGTGATCTGTGGATTGTTGTTTGCCTTTCGCAATACTTTTCTTGCCAAACAAGGGGCTTCCGACTGCATCTTTCAATGTTTTTTTAGTGAGTTGAACGTCTTGTTCTTCCTAATTATGCTTTGTATGGTGGATTCTTGCACTTGGAATTGTTTCGAAATAGCTCTGTAGCCTTTCCCCTCTCTGTGAGAATTCACAATATGCACAAAAAAGTTATTTGATCTTCTTCGCCATGCTGTCAATGAGCTAGAGTGTTGTCCTATAATATCCCTCACTGTACATTCAATAGGACACATTTGTAATGCATCCACATTATATGCACACTTCATGGAATAATTACATAACAATATAAAAGCCTATCACACAATATAAAGAATGTTTGGAATGTCAAAAACATGTGCATTATCACAAAAAGTGGCCTCAATCCTGAGAGTTGGTATGGGGTATGAATAATTTTGGACAGGCATAAAAACACAATTCTTGTACAATTCTATTGTTATGCAAAAAATGTTGAGCCCAAATATATTGATTTGTACTTGCAAACTAATTGTCTTTAGTGTAAAGCGAAAGTTCCACCACTCCAGCTGGTATAGATATGAGAAAAACGCAAAAAACTCATATTTTCCAAGGGGTATGAATAATTGTGGGCTTAACTGTATATGTGCCTACCTTTTGGGGTGCCTTTTCGCAAAAATTGGTATAGCGATGGGGTGGTTTTCATCACACACCAAAGCGCCCAATTGGCATAAATTGGGTGTATTTTGAGGCATTTTTTGGTAAAAAGCGCCTAATTTGTGCAAAATTGGGTGCTTTTCTAACAAAATTGGTATATTGATGGGTGCACATCCACGTACGATTTTGGCGATAGAGTTACATGTAAAATGTGTGTGAAGTAGAAAATGCCGATCATTTAAAAAGGGCTCGAATAATTTTCTTGAAATTTTCACCGTATACTCGTATTTATTAGCGCTACCTAAATCAGGTCAAACCATAAATGGGCCACTATGTAATCTTTGTTATCCCATAATTTTAATTATAAAGCGGACAGTCAAACAGCCGTGTACTTGGATAATGTCCATTTTTATTGTGAGAGAGGACCAGTTCTTAAAGCTAAAGATCTCTCAAAGCTGTCACTGACAACAACAAAGACTACTGGCATCTACTTGGATAATGTTGTAGTTATTGTCTGAGAGCTAGGGTGAGTTCTGGAAACTAAAGATCTCTCAAAGCTGTCACTGACAACACCAAAGACCACTGGCATCTACTTGTAGACTGGGTACCCGCGTCCCTCTATATGGCTGCCATCTTTAAAAATGGCAGACCAAAAATAGGGAAGACATGAAGGATCGAGTCTACACCCCCTCCCAACTCCATGTGACACAGAGTATATGAATAGAGAGGTTATCCATGTATTGGATTAGCTGCCATCCTAATAACTGTGTTTAAGATTTTCAGAAAGAAGACACACCTGTTTTATGATATGTACGGTTCATGCAATGAATTGGATGTCATGCACCGATTCAATTGAATGTAGAATTGGCCGGGTGCGATTCCCGTCTGTAGAACGTTGCGCATGGCTACATGGATTACCTCTGTAGCCTATTCACCAAGTTGCACTCGAGCTGATAGTATGAGTTTCTGGTAGATTTTGAAGAAAAAAAGAAGAACAAATATATTCCAGAACTTCAAGCACCATCCCTGAATTCATGCATTTGCAAATTTCCCGAATGTTTGTTAGTGTATCGATAATCAAATTCTTACTATGACAAAATGTTAAAAAACCTTTGCTTTACAGATCCAAATGATCCTTATTTTTGGAATTAGAGATTATTTCATTAATTTTTTTTAATAATGTTGGAATATTTTTAACAATTGTTAGAAATGTTTTTAAATTTACTTAATTTTATTTTTTAAGATTTAAATTTTACCCTAATTGTCAAAATATTACTATTTTCTGTTTGAAATTTAAAAGTTTGAATAAATTGTTTTAAAACTATTATCATGCTAGAAAGATTAGTCAAATTGACATTTACCAATTATCTCTTGGACATGAACCACAGTCTGTCAGTAATTTTTGTCAGCAAGAAAAAAAAAGATAGGAAAATCGACCGACCGACGACACAACAACAATATTTTTGCCTTATTCCATGCACCTGTACCATCTCTACATTTTTTTGGAAATCTTGAATTTTTTATGTTCTGAAAATGTATCGCTTTAAAATACAATAAGCCTTTTTTTATACATTTTAATAACAAAGGTACAATGGAAAGGTGTTTTATACAAAACAGTGCTACTATCCCTGATTATAATTGTTTTGCATTTTCCAAAAATCAGTCGCTTATAAAATATGACAACAAACCTCTGTCTGTGTATTTCATTGATTTCACTTTCTCTCTCTCACACACACACACACACGCACTCTCTCACTACCTCTTCCCTACACTCAGTGTATATCCCTAGGCGTCTTGTATTAGTTTTGCATAGCATACGTGTACTGGGGTTTCTAGTGCATAATAATTACCAAATGCATTTGGGTGGCGCACAAAAATGGGGATAATTTTTTACACGGCCCATGATGTATATTAACGTGTAGCCTTGAGATCTTTTTTTTTATATGCGAGAGTGGGTGGGTGGCGGGGAGGATACGACGGTTAAAATTCATATACGTATTATATTGATTATCATTTATGTCGCCAGCGTAGCGTAATTGCAAAATGTATTTCCATTTTTCTGTTGTTGAAAGGCAGGCATTATTGTAATATATGAAATATAGGATAAATTTATTTCACCCAAGTAAGCAAGCAAGCAAGCGTGCATGCATGCATAGACATTCTATCTACCCATATGTTTAAATAATATCCTAGTTGCGAGTACTGTCGTGTTCAGTTTTGCTCCTTGGTGCGCAGTATTAAATACAGGATGCTTGGGTACAGCTCCTGTGCAAAACACATGAAAAGGTTTGTCTCAGAAATATTTTGCAAAAAAACTAAGTGCTGTGTGATTTATTTATTTTTAAGTTTAAGAGAATTGGCTATGAGGTATGCAATTTTTTTTTAGATTTTTTTTTATCTGCCACATTTAATTTGACCGGTTTCCAAATTATGCATATCATTTTCATGGGAATTGAACCCGGGTTGTTGGCATGTTACGGGAGTCAAACAACCATGAAACCGCGAGCGCTGGGTTAACCAGGCTAGATTTTCGCAGACCATAATACCTGGGGTGTAGTGCACCATGGGATAGAAGTTGTGTGGGCGCGCCTAGAAGTGCTGCTGGCTATGTGGTTCGGTATGGTGTAGAATGGTTAGGGTTCATTAATTATGTACAGGAATGGTTCTTCGTTTAGATATAGAGTAAAATAACGCTAGGTGAAAACAAAGATCCTTAATATTAACTGTGGGATCCAGGGTGACCTTTCTTTGTGTTCCCTTAACCCTAACCTTACTAGAGGCCACAAAAGGCCACAGCAAATAGCTGCTGTGCCGCATGCTTCACGCTTCATGGTTCTATGTTGTGGCACGATCCGGCGAGCTGTCAAATGGTCTCCCTTTAGCACAATCAGTTGGTCGTGCGCCTGCCACGCGTGCAGCCCGGTTTCGATCCCCGGCGCGGGCGAACAGTGATCTTTCCTCCCAAATTTGACCCGTGTTTCTCCGCTGATAGATTAATTGTCAAAAAGACACTTAGAGAGTTATGGTTAATGAAGGTTATGGCTAATTCAAATTAAACCTTGCAATCAGTCATTTTTCATTACCAATATTAACACTTTCCACGTGGCAGGGGTCTGCAGACGACATTCCAAAATGTCACAAAATGTTTCAAAAATGTCGAAACTATTAAATTTCATAACCATATTTGGAATCGCCATGACAAATGCAATGAAATAAGTACAAACATGCCTAGTATTGGTTTAGTGATCAATCAAAAATCTTTTTTTAATACAGTAAAGCCATAGCCGCATGGAAAGTGTTAATGATGGCGAGGTTCTTTCTAAAAAAAGATTTATATATAATTAACGGTTGATAATTGACTTTTTTGCAATTTAAGATGTCGATATTGCGAGACAATTGAGAATATTAACTCTCACCAGGTTATTAAAGCACTTTATTGGTTTTGTTATTCAGACTCAATTGCCTACAGGACATGTTTCTTTTGCAATATTATTAGTACAGAATGTTGGACTTTTGTGTGTGTAAATTGTTATCATTTTTATCCCCAAAAAGCATACACAAAACATGGAATGTACAAGCAAATGAACAAAGTCAAGAAAAAGTGCATTTATTTTAAATACAAATGTTGATAATTACCTAATCCTGTATATGCAAATGTAACTTATAATACATGTCCTAAAGAGCTATATTTTTCTCTGAACAACCCTCGTATATATGAAAAATAGTAATTACCATAATTTACAATTATAATTTAGGCAGTCAATTTGAAACCCTAAGCACAATATGTCAGAGCTTTTCTTTAAAATGTTGGTTAATTCTTATATTACTCCCTCCCCCACCCCCAATTTGATTCTTCAAAATGTTGCAAAAAAAGCTTGAACATTTAAAGGTGTATGTTCCGATCACCTTTTTTTGGCTATGATTTTTTTTTCACATCAAGATATTTTGATATCAGAAAAATCTCTATATTTATCTCATTATGTCTGTAAAATCTTAGGGGCCAGAAGTGTTTCATTTAGATATTATAGGCTAACATGTGGTGAATTACTGCCAAAGGTGGTTAACCACCTGCCAGTTTGTGTACTACTCAATGAGCAAATTTATTGTGACCCTGTGCTTTTAAAATAAGAACCATTGCCCATTGGAGTTATGCAACTCAAACTTTGGAATGGGACAATTTTAAGGATGACCTTTAGAAAATAAAAAAACATCAAGTTGAAAATCGGGCCAACAATCAGAACATCTACCTTTAACATGAAAATGAAGGTTGATCGGATCTGTAGAAAAGGATTTGGCCTCATCACAGGCTGTCTGAATGGCATTTCTGATAGAAATGTGAGAGTTTTTGTCATATTTCATTTTGCAATGACTGTATTACAGTGCCTCACAGATAGTGTCTCATTACGGATGGTAGCAGCAAGCATGGTAAAAATTCGCATATCCGTTTCATTTTAATGTGCACAAATGATCAATTAGGCGATGGGGAAAACCCTGTTCTACTGTCTCAAACAGCGACCTATAAATGGCAAATTTGACCGTTTTAACTAACTTTGGAAAAAAAGAAGACAATTATTGGGGAGGATGTGATATGTTAATGATCATTAGGTCAAACAATCTTTAGGAGGAGTGTCCACCAATTTGCCCATAACACAGGGTTTTTGTTGCCTTTGTGACAAAGTACGATCTCATCCTTGAATATCTTATCTTTCATTTTGTGTGTTCTATTAATGGGATGAAAGGATGAGTATGAAATAGATAATGTGCACAAAATTATCCAGGACTAGTAAAAACAATCTCCACTCTTAATGTCTTAGAGTGCATTGTGTGATTGCTACTTGTATGTAACTTTATGTGAGGGACTTAGTCCAAAAGATGATAATGATTTGATATTAAGTGTATGTAGATTGATATAACCCTTTGAACCCGAAAGGCCGATATCGGCCTTATTTAGAACGCGCTATAACCCGAAAGGCCGATTTATCGGCCTTTGAACAGGTGACACATTGATCGCATGATTTTGAGTGGTCATATGACTTTCAAGTCATGTGATGTTTACCCGATGTTAGATGCCTTGTTTCCGCAAGTTTATGTTCGTGTTTTGATGTCATTTGCTGATGAAAACTGTCAAAAATAGCACAAAATGAGATTAATACGCATGCGCAGATTATCCTCAGGTAGACAGTAATGCATTGTAGTACGGTTATGAATAGCAATTTTCGAGATAAAAAACCAGAATAATGCTGACAAAAAACAGATGTTTTATTACGAATCTCATGTTATTATGATGATAGGGGGCAGTATATCACAATATAACGATCAATTAGAGGGTGTAAGATAGGGATATCACTACACATAGAATTATCCATTAGTCGCGAAAATAATTTAGGGTGGAGCTACCGTCCCCCACCAATAACTCAGGGTTCAAAGGGTTAAGACGGTCATATCGAAAATAGGAAATAATGATGTATGTGATATATGTAATGAGAAAGATTGTGTAGAACATTTTTTTCTTTTTCTGTAAGAAAGTACAGCCAATATGGTTAGGAGCAAATACTATTATGTCGTTAAAAGTCTCAAAACATGTAATATTTAAAACACCTTTCAATATTTTATTTGGATTTCAACAATTTAAAGTCAAAGCACAGAGAGGTTTCATGAGTAGCATAATTATGATAGCGGAATTATCAATAAGTAAATTTAGATTTGGAAACCATTCTAATATTGTATTTATTTTAAAATTACAATTGAGATCCAGAAAATTAATTGAGATTTAAATACATTAATTTACATTAATTGGGCGTAACATGAGATGTGTTAATTTGAAATACAATCATATTTCAGAAGTAACATGCAAAAGATAAGTAAATAATATGTAATAGGTTTTTTGAGTGAATATATTGTTATAATGTGATTGTGTTGAGAAAAAAAGAGGGTGATGATTTAACTCCTAACCCTAACCCTAACCCAACCAGCAAGAAATATGAGAAATATGTAATCATGAAAAATGTGTAATTGATTAATGAATAATAAACTTAAAAGATTTTTAAAAAAAATGCATGCCTGTTGTAATTAGAACTAAAAAAAGACCGGATATATTTGAGAGTAACAAAGAGGCGATGGGAAAATAAATGTCTGCTTTTGCATGGCTGCGTTTTTTCAATCTATGATGAGCCTGTGCGAGCGATAACTAGATTGAATAACACTAGCTACACAATCCAATACAAGTGTAGAGACTTGATAATAATAACGTACATGAGATGGGAAATGGTTGCTAGAACGTACATATCAGCCGACGTGCAAAGCAGGGATGCATGGTTGGGGAGGGGTAGAGTTAAGAGTTGTTGTACATGTATTCAAAATAGTGTGTGGGGAAGAGGCCAGGGCTTTCTAGACTCAAAAGGTTTGTTGTATAACCATTGTGAGAATAATGCTTGACAAAACCAGATAATTTATACTCATTCATTGATATTTCATTGCACCTTTCCTTGGTATGCATTCGATTTAAACTACAATTAAGTAAAATTGGTGTGGGAACATTGCTCTCATTTCCGCGGTAATATTCCACATTTTGGGAGCAATGTTCAAGCGCTGTTTTTGTAATAAACTCTCTTGTAGGGCTTGAACTATATGCTACCTCATATCCCTCCCTACCCCACCAATCAATGTTGAGGGTCCCAACAAATGTGGTGATGAAATGGTTCTGAGCAACATTTTACAGGTGTGCTTGGGCAATGATTTAAATACAACGACATGGTTAAAATTTGAAGATTTTACTAGGATCTCTTTTTTTCTCATTTCAGTCCTATGAAAGTTTGTCATCCCTTACCAGCAACTCAGAGAGCAGTACCTATAGAGATCATACACCAGCAGAATCAAGAGACCCAGGTGAGTTTATTGTCTGGGAGGGGAGACGGAGGGTTAAGAGAGACTTTTAGGGTTAAGGGAGATGGAGGGATAAGGGAGACTGATGGGGGGGGGGGGGGGGGGGGGGGGGGGGGGGTTAGAGGGAGACAGAGGGATAAGAGAGATGGAGGGGTAAGGGAGACTGATGGGTAAGGGAGATGGAGGGGTAAGGGAGACAGAGGGGTAAGGGAAGAAAGAAGGAGAAGGGGACAGCTATGAGGCTAGATGAAAGGGGTATCAATCATCCCGTGCCAGCAATTCAGGGAACAGAACATAGAAATCATACACCAGCTGAATTGAATCTAGGAACTCGGGGGGGGGGGGGGGGGGGGGGGGGGGGGAGAAGAGGACTGTGATGGGGGCTTGTTGAATACAATACAATAATCTAGTTTTTTAAACATTGGTAAGTTTGTTGTTTTTCAAAGTGGCTCCTGGTTCTGTTAAAGTGCTTCTGATTCCCCTTCAAACCACAAGTCCAGGAGCCATTTTCCATAATAAAGTAACTCCTGGTCAACACCTGCTTATTTGGAGGCTTGCGCATTAGTATCAGTCACCAAATATAAAATGGCATAAAACTTGCATTTAAATCATTTCTTTCTTCAATTGAACACACAAATAAAATATGAACTTCAATAGCTAGAAAATATGAACATCACACCCTCTAAGATCAATTAATATTACAATTGGTTTCATAATGGCCTATAAAGCATGATTCTAGCGGAAGATAAAATAATCATAAAAAAGGGTTCGCCATAAAGAAATGCCTGCTTTTCTATTTTCTGTACTATCTCTGGTGAACCATCTCTGATGATGGTGTATATTCTAGGCAACATATACGCCACAGGCAGATGCGTTTTGTCCGACCCCCCTCGGGCCATTATTTAGCTGCTATTACACCCAGTGGTAACAAGATGAGTGTTTTTGAAATTGACCCGGGGCATTATAGCCAGGCAGACATTCAGTTAGCTACACATGTCGGTAACTGGATTTGTAAGGGATCCTAGCTCATTGCAAAATTAAATAATATCAGATTTACCCAAGCCCAAACCCACTGGGAGAAATGTTGGGTCAATATTCACTCAACGACTCTCGATATATGCGATTCTTCGCCCAAATGACATGTTTTCAAAAACATATTACGTGTCGGTGAATAGAAATCTTGATATTGGCAACATGTATCTGTACTTGAAAGGAAATCTTATCTGTGCCAATTTTTGCACTAGAAAATGATTATCAGAGATGTAACTTTTCAGGTAGTTTCCTGAAATCACATAATTTTGTCCAGAATTTTTTAGTTTCAGGTTAATTTTGTCTGTAGAAAGTAATAGGAAGGTCTGTACAAAGTATGAGAAAATTGAAATTTTCAGGCTTTTTCAGATAATTGTGAAACCTCCCAGTTACATCTCTGGATTATAAAATGCAAAAATCCTCTGCAGAATTTAAAAAAAGAAAGAAAAAAGGACCAGTCGGGCTAGTAGAACATTTTTTTTATTTAAAAAAAACAAACTTTTACAATTATTTGAACTGTAAAAATATATCTGCCAAAACTTATATTTTATATCATCAGTTATGAGGGATGCATGCCATTGTTTTCACAACCCAAACAATCTTGTCCTACACATGACTCCCCCCAACCAGCAATTCCGTTGATAAATAAACATGACCTGAAAGGCGGCAAGCTATTTATCCGCCATGATCCGATGGATGCGGTCATCAGGTTTTATTATTTACACACTGTGCTTTACAATACATGTACTACTATTTATTTAAATTCATTATAATATTTATTGTGGTCTTGCATCAAATTATTGATTTTTTCTTTAAATAATAAATTTCAAACATTCATAATTTGTGATTTTTTTGACATAGATATAGTTTCAGATATTTATATTAAGTGTGTTCTTAACATTTCAATATGAAAATGTTGTGCAAAAGAAAACAAACAAAAAACATGTAAAAATATTAATATATTTATGAAAATACTTTCAAAATACAACAACAAAATATCCATATCCTGTGAAAAAGATGCAATATAGATGCCAATTTGTCATTTAAAACAGTATGGGTTTGATGTAATATAGATGCAAATTTGTCATTTAAAACAGTTTAAATGGGCTTTGACAATATATTTTTGGGAGCGTGGCCCCCTTTACCCTTAGCTTGATTCGCAATTGATGGGATTCACACCAGTACCACAGTGGTGCTGGTTCAAGTCAGGGGCAGTCAGTGTCATCATTAGACTCCTGTTCCCCCTGATAGCTTAACGCTTTCCACGCGGCAGGCGTCTGCAGACGACATTCAAAAATTCCATAAAATGTATAAAAAATGTCAAAATTGTTGAATTTCATTGCCATATTTGGAATCAGGCGCGGATACAGGGGGGGGCACGATGCCCCCCCCCCCCCCCCCTCTACCAAAAAAAAAAAAAGGAAAAAAAAAAAAGGAAGAAAAAAAAGGAAGAAAAAAAAAGAAAAGAAAGAGAGGAAGAAGCTAGTAAGAGAGAGAGAGAGTGAGAGAGGAGAGGGGGGGGGGGGGGTACATCACCCCTCAGACTCCCCCTGTTCGAGCTTTTAAACAATCTATACTTAAATTAAGAAAAAATCAGTATGCTCTACTTCTTTCTTGCATTGATAAAAAAACAAAATATTTATTGGAAATGAAGAGGTGGCTTTTCGATAAAATGTTGGTAAAAAGTATACACCAGATCGTACCAAATGAGTTCGAAAATTGAAAAAAATTCTACTTCCCCCCTCAGACTCCCCCATGTTCGAGCTTTCAAATCATCTATACTTAAATAAAAAATATATTGGTATATAATATGCTCAACTTCTTTCATGCATTGATAAAAAAAAACCAAAATATTTATTGGAAATGAAGAGGTGGCTGTTTGATAAAATGTTGGTCAAAAGTATACACCAGATCGCACCAAATGAGTTCGAAAATTGAAAACAATTCTACTTCTGAGGGGGGCACATCCCCCCTCAGACACCCCCCTGTCCGAGCATAGCTTGGATGGTCCCGGCAAAATTTCATTTTTTGGGCCCCCCCTAACATTTTCCTGGATCCGCCACTGTTTGGAATCACCATGTGAAATACATTGAAAAAGGTACACAGTATGCATTCTGCATAACTTAAATCAGTCACTTTGTTGAGGAATTGAACACGGAACCTTTCAATAACTACGTGTCTGTCAATGTTCTTTTAATGATCATCAGTTTTTTTTAATTGTTTTTAATTTACAGTGACAGCATGTCTGTCCCCTGAGGATCTGGACGACACCTTAATGCAGCTGGAATCTGGCGTAGATCTAGCGCTGGAGAGGGCTAAAGTATGGTCCAAATATGCCAAAGATGTTATATGCTATGTAGAAAAAAGGATACATCTAGGTAAGTGTATGCAGGAATCACTTCATACTTGATTCAAAGAAATAGCCAAATATATTTCCTAAATTCTGGCTTATAAACCTGTATCATGAAACTACTTCGATGGCGCTACTGTTTCTTGATAAATTGGGGGTAAGTCTAATTCATTTCGGTGGGGCATTAACTTTCAAAGAAATCTTTGTACACGGTCATTATACAGTAATACACCCAGATCAATTTTCCTATGCTTACATACAAGTAAGATGTCTGCTGTTAGCTGATTGACTGATTTGGATGGAAATTCATGGCATAAATACCTGTGTGGCAGGGGCAATGTACTGGTGGTGTCTGGAATATTTGACATAATGATTATATGGATGCAGGCTTCTCGTTAGGTAAAAATATTATGGGGTCCACTGGACCCCATAATCGACCAATTCTCAAAATTATGGGGTCCGAGAAGAAATTATGGGGTCCAAGTCAAAAATGTAATTTGCGAATTGTGACTTCGGAATCGGATACGGAGTTGTTAAACGGGGACTATAGCGCTGAAATGTCCAAAAACTGTCTTCTCTATTTATTTTGTTGTACTTATAAAGAGAAAGATAAGTAAATAAATGACTTTCAAATATTTGTAAGCTTACACATGCAAAATTATCTTGACACACGATTAGAAATTATTGCGTCCAGATGGATGCAATAAAGAGTCCAGTTTAAAATGTACTGCGTTTTTATCAAAAATATTGCGTCCCTAGACGTGAAAACGCAATGTAACGAGAAGCCTGTATGGATGTTAGAATGGCCTTTATTGAATCCTATGCTAAGGAGGCTAAGAATATCTCACTTTTCCTCAGTATTTTTCCAAAGCTGCTGTCTTTTAAAGTCATATTATGCCAAAAAAATCATGGAACACATTATATCTTTGACTTTTTTTTCTGTAAATGGATTTTGTTTGTCAAATAACATTTATAAACATGAAAATAAAATATATGTTAAGTTACAGAGTAATAATACCTTTCCTAATTACTTCAAAATGATGTTTGAAAATAAGTTGTTGGGTTAACACAACAGTTTATTTTCTGAATGTTTTATTTTCCAGTTGCAAATAGAATTTCATGGTTTGACACTTGTGTTAACGTTGTTTACAGTGTTGAAAAATTCCTTAAATTGGAAGCAGGTTTCCATTCTGCTATGTTTTTTTGCGGAAAATACCAGTCAAGATAGATTCATAAGTCCAGGAAAAAATATGTGTAACAATTCGAAAAAGATCATACGCATATAATAGTGCTTGAAACTAAGCTGATTTCAATATACCATGAACAATTGATCTTGCATCAAGAAATTAATTCACTGCTAAATTGAATCGCTCAGTGGCGTGCGCAGGATATTGTAGTAAATGGTTTGCAGTCACATTTCAATTGCTTGAATTTCGCGAGGGCATCCAATTCAGGAAATTTCCATGCAAGCGTAAATTTGTTCCATGATTGTCAGCCAGTAAAGAACTTGGCAATCGCGACATTTTCATGCTGGTGAAAATGACTACTATTGGTATTTCGCGAAAATGTAATGTCGCAAAATGTTCAAGCTTTACAGTATTTATAACCATCCTAATTACAATTTTCAAAATTAGCATTTTGATGATGAGCAGTGATCCGTAAACGTTTTTATGGTATAATTACATGGTATAATTACCGCACCGCGCAGTATGCCAGCTAATTTATCTGAGGTGTGATGAGATGAAAGGGTGGCTTGATTATCCAATTATCTGTAATAGCACAATTGGATAATTATCGTGTTGATTAAATTGTTCCAGTGTGTCAATAAAATCATGTGTTGAGTACGGTAGATAACAATAGCTTTGATCTGACACTGTAGAATAAATATTTGCGTAATTGATTTCTTGATTGATATAATTTATATCCATCAAAATCAGAAACTGAATTTTAAAATTAGAATCAAATGGAAATATGTGGATCATGTGTTATGTATTTATAATTTCATTTTTTTTAAAAATCTGTCCCCTTCCCAAATCGGTTGCTTGTGCAGCTCTAAAGCTATACATAGCCTGTACCTGTTCCCCTCCCATTTAATGTTGTGTTCAGTATTGACAGTATTGAAGCTAAGCAGTAAGCGTGTGTGAGTATGATCTTCCCCTGTGTTCCCAACCCATATCATTTCTTGTACAACTCTGATGCTCTTAGTGAGGGTATGTACTTCTCTAAACTCTGAATCCACGACATCATATCTCTGAAGCTATTCACTATACTCTATTTGTTTTCCTCTGGACAGTGACGTAACTTTACAGGCGCACCATTTACGCACACGTATTGATCTTCTGTCTTTCCTAAGCTCGTGTGTATACACCAGTGTCTTGAATAGGCACACGAGTTTATGTGCTGCAATTTAAGGGGTGTCCAGCAAGTACAACATTGTGCATTATATGTTCAAAAAATAATTATTGAGCCCAAATTGCGTAATTATATAGAACAAAACGTCATAGTTTTCATAAAGACGTCATAAAAACAGCCATCTCTCAACATGCAATCTTTAAAATTCGCGGCAATTGAGAGTCCCGTTATCAATGAAGTCATAGTTATACAATGCATTTGCGCACATTTGAGCACCAATAACTATGACGTCATTGATACTTGGAATTTCGATCACCGCGAATTTTAAGAATTGCATGTTGAGAGATGGCAGTTTTTAAACATTTTTATGATAAATATGATGTTTTGTTCTATATAATTACGCAATTTCGACTCATTCATTATTTTTCGAACATAATTTTAATGCACAATGTTGTGCTTGCTGGACACCTCCTTTAATAGAATGTGCAGTTACATCACTGTTTCGTGATGGATAAATAGGCTATAGGTGTGGTTATATCTACATCCCTATGTAATGTATCCCTCAAATAATTTCTCAAACAGTTCGGTAGCTGTACTAACTATGTAAGTAACTACACCTACCAAAACGAGGATTCTCCTAAAACAGACTCCCCACTTCAAAACTATTAAGATACAGTGTCAAGTTTTTTCCAAAGAAATACTTTCATCAATGGATTCATTTGAATGCATCATATCAGCCAGGGCTTTAGGCGTATCCATAATATCCATGATTCACCAAATTCATTTGTAAAATCCAACTGCTACAAATGCCTAAACGCCCATTAATTCCGTGTTATTTATTAGCGTTTACACAATCATTCCATCGGGGATGAATCTTGTTCAGTTTTCCAAGTACAGTTACATTGTTTGCAATCAACGGTGCCTGGAGGAGCATTGTATTTTAATAACTCACGGTGTATACATTTGTCATCTCTTTTCTCAGAAACCGAATTTGCACGTAACCTGTCCAAGCTGGCTGCAACAACTCGACCAACACTGAAGGAAGAGGTAATGATAAGGGCAAGAAACAAAAATCTGTTGTATGAATGAGACAAACCCATATGCTTCAAATTTGAGATTTAAAATATAAATAATCTTAAATTGGTTTATTTCTTCAATTCTTGAAATGTTGTAAAAAGGTATGAATAGTGTAAAAAAAAAATTGTGACAGTTTTTTATTTAAAATAAAAAATCTGTAAAAAAAAATCATCACATTGAAAACATGCTTGTGTGACTGTCAATCTTACCTAAGAGGTCAGTTTGCCCTTAGAACAGATCCCTGCTCTCCTTGTATTTAGGTCACGCAGAGTTCAATGACACAAACACACCACCTATTAGTGTCTGGGTATAAATTGTGATACCCAATCCCACATCAAATATGATATGTGATACCTGATCTGATGATAGATATGGCCCTGCTCATTATAATGGTGTACCTTTTGATGTATACTTACATTCTGGCAAATGTATTATCCTCTAATTACCCTCTTCCATGCAGGGACATCGGAGTGTAATCTAGTGCTAGCAAGCAAGCATATTGTGCTTGTGACTCTAATATACTGGTGTTCATCTATAGTTTGATCAGTTCCAAATTGACGAGGCCTCCTTACAGCAGGGAATGAATACAGAAGGATGCGAGCGCTCTGATGGCAATAAGGGCATTGTGCATCGTATGCATGATGTGTGCGTATGCCAAAACCCTGTGCGTGTGGCCATAATTGCGTGCATACGCTTAGATTATAACCGAATATTTCTCGTCAATTTGGAACTGATTAAACTATATAGAACTAGTCCAGACGTTTCTGTGAAAATAGAATATCACGAATATGCACTGATGTCACTGCATAAAGCATGGTAAATGGAGAATATAAATTTGAATGCGCAGCGAGTACTGGGTGGTACCCTGCTCATGGTTGTTGTTGTTAGGCATACTGGATTGGATAGATGACATGCTTTACCATGGGACACTTGGCACCCACTATATACAGTCATCACAAGAAGTAACTGACCAGGTAATAAATGTGCTGATAACTCTAAAAGTATAACTCCTACATAAACATATTAAATTATAAACATGTTGAGAAATTTCTCTTCTTGAATTTGAGATATTACACGCTAAGAATGGCTGATTATTAAGGAAGTTGCAATCCTAAATGTACCGTCAAGTCTGATTTTCATTTTCACATTTTCATTTTCAACACGGGACTCAGACCGGCAAACTTGCCCTAACGTTTGGGATCGTAAATTCCTCATTAATCAACCAATCTTAGCGTGTAATATCTCAAATTCAAGAAGAGAAATTTTTCAACAACTTTATAATTAAATATGTTTATGTAGAAGTTATACTTTTAGAGTTATCAGCATGTTTATTACCTGGTCAGTTACTTCTTGTGATGACTGTATTGTGTAATCAACACAATAGTTCATGTACCATCGTCATATGGACGTCTGTCTGTGCACATTTTGCAGGGTGATGTCAGATCTCTTTTCTATATTCATGGACATTAGAGTTGCAGCATTATTATTTTAAATCACTAATCCTACCAGAGCTTTCAAAACCACACTACCACAGCTGCTGGAAGTGTGCACACTCATACTCATACTGGAATAGCCCTAGGAAATAAAATGACATGAAAAAAATAAGTGAGAGAGCGATGCTCTTACAACATGACAGTCAATTAAGTCATCTACCAGCAGAGCGACCTCTTGCTTTGCCCCCTCTTCCATTTTTGGCCCCCTCCCCCATTTTACATTCTGTTTGCACTCAATGACCTAGAGGGTTAGTTTTAATAAAAGTATGCATTATGTGCTGATCTCACTGCACAGAAGTTATATAATGAAGCCATGTTATAGTTTGATCAGTTCCTAATTGGCGAAGCCTCCTTACAGCAGTGAATTAATACTGAAGGACGTGGGCGCGTATGGAGACAACAAGCGCACTGTGCATGCATCACTTGGTTGACGCATGCAAACCGTGTGCGTGCGGTCATAATCTAGCGCGTACATACGCTTGGATTACTTTTGCGCACGGATGGATCGAAACCGAATATCTGTCTGCAATTTGGAACCGATTGAACCGTACAGTTGGGTGGTTGGATATGTAGGGTTGATGGTGGTATAAGAAGCCTTTCCCCCCTTCCAACCTGTCTGGTTATACCACATACCTTTAGCATACATTATAACTGTTTCAAATTTGAATGTTATTGGTTGTGAGTGGTATGATAAGTCGATTTACCGTGGGACTGATGAGCGCAATTTGCCCGGTGGCTGTGGTGGGATGTGACATACATGTTTATCCATATAATAGCTATGTGTAATCCTATCAGTACCACAAGAAGTAACATGGTCACGAAGGGATTGCCTGCCTGCCACATTGTATGCAGTAGTGGGCAAAAATAGGTATCCAAATGTTGTTAATTAGTCAATCTGCGGTAGTATATAGGCCTATCTTCAGGAAGGGTACAACTAGTTCTTTAGAGGGAGTGGGCAAAACCGCCACAAAATGCATATATATATATATAGCACCAAAATCAGGTGTTTCAAATTGCTTAACTTAAGGGGTAGACAGGTTTTGCTGCTTTATCGTTGTACTGTCGTGAATTGCTTGCCGAACAAGACATGCATGAAATCAAGTTTTGCATGCTGGAAAATGTCAAAACTTCCCCATTTCTATTTGACCTACCAGCTGTCGACAAACCATGATATGCATCCACCTTTTAAAATTATTATCTATTATTATATGCCGTCCAATATTTGTTGTGCCGCGCAGAAGATGTAGGTGTGAGTACATGTACGCAGAGAAGGTCAGTTCGGGCTAACTTATTTAGTTTGTATCAAAACAGTCTGTTTAGATAATAATAATAATATTGAATGTCTTATTTTCGGGTGATACAAGAACATATTGCACTCGCTATAAAATATATTCTTGTATCATCCTCAAAGCCATTCAATATTATATAATTAATTACCTTTACTCAATCAAATGATGCAATTACATTCCACCAAGAATGAGACAAGACTTTCCACGCAGCTATATTTAGCTTGGATATAAAATTATACAAAACAAATTTTTCAGAAACCTTTCCCAACTTTCAAGGTCTATCTCATCAATGATTACTGAAACAAATACTAGGCGTGTCGGTACTCATTTTAATGCATTTATCATGGTGATTTCAAATATGTTGATGAAATTCAATAATTTTGCCATTTTTGAAACATTTTGTGACATGTTCTAATGTCGTCTGCAGACGCCTGTAGCGTGGAAAGTGTTAACAGTAGGTGACTTAAAGGAATATTATGTGATCTTTTCCAGAGCGCCCTCTATTCATGATTTTTTTTAGAAAGTAGATTTTTTTGCAGATTTACATTTCTGATCATAAATCATACATACATTCCAAGTTACAGAGCGACAAGATTCCTAATTACCTCAAAAACATGGTTTTAGAGTGAATTTAGAGTGAAAATATAAACTGTCGTGATAACCCGACAGTTTATTTTCACTCTTAAAACCATGATTTTGAAGTAATTAAGAATCGTATCGCCCTGTAACTTGGAATGTATGTACGATTTATGATCAAAAATGTAAATCTGCAAGAAAATCTGCTTTCAATTTCTTTTTTCGATGTTGAGGGCGTTCCCTGGAAAGATCACATGATATACCTTTAAGTTGCATTCAGTCGTCAAGGCATTGTTGTCTGTGTGATTTGGTGCATTGGTCACACCTTCAATCTGCTACAATGTACAGCAATTTGATCATTGGTCATAATGTGTTGTAAATATATAGCCAAATGTGAAGAACATCAGCAATACAGAAATGTATTGTAACTGACTGAATTATAGACCCATAAACAATTTCAAATTGGGATCGGAAAAAATGCAGAAAATTGGGTCATCAAAATGGTGCTCAATTGTATTTCACTTGATGTTGTATTACCATGAATGAATGAATATTTGGAACCTACACATTTTTTGTAAGTCATCAATCTTTTCTCCGAAAACTTTGATTTGAAAAGGTCTGTTGCAATACCACAATGCCATACACAGTCTATAGTACAATCCATTTCAAATTAGCAATAATTGTGAGGCTTGTTTTATCTGCGCACAAAAAGAAACCCTGCTGTAGCATGTATTTGTGTGCAACGGTGCATTATAAAGCAAGCATAAGTGCAGCAGGCATATACTTTCCACTTTCCACGTGGTAGACGTCTTCTGACAACACTTCCAAAATGTCCAAAAAAGTCCAAAAAATTATTGTATTTCATCACCATATTTGGAATCACCATGACAAATGCATTAAAATAACTACACACATGCCTATATTATTGGTTTAGTAATCCTTGAGGTTTCTGAACAATCTGTTTTGTACATGGGAAAACCAATAGTCGTGTGGAAAGTGTTAAGATGTGCGTGGCACACACTCATGCCAACGAACGAACATGCATTTGTAGGGATGCCAAAAGCACCAATGGATAAATACAAGCCTCTATATCAAGCGTGTGCAACCTGTGGCCCGCCGGCCTCTACAATTCCAAAATTCCCTAAGTTACACAAATGGTGGATTGATTTAGTGGTGTGCTCCCTTATAATTAGTAGGTGACGTGCTGCATTTAGTAAATATAGCTCGGGAGTGATTGTGTGTTAAAATCCCTGGTTAAAATGGCGCTTTGCAGTAGCAACAGCGAGTAAAAAGAGGAAGTTACACGAAGAGAAGCGGGTATTCAATGAGCATTTTTTCTTCCTAAGCTTCCCCTCCCCCTATTACCGCTCCTCCGGACGTGTTTTGGAATGTTTGACAATCACTGCGGCCCGTGAATGGATCTCAAAATCACAATGAGGCCCGGGTGGTAGAAAAGGTTGCACATGCTTGCTCTATATATAGGTCAATAAATGCATATGTGTTGTTTTGAAACAAATCGAAAAATCAATGCACGCGTGCGTGCTGATGTTGATATGTGAATAATGGCACGACCCCGTAAGGGAGTGCTATTATGAGCATATCAACATTTGCAAGTGCATTGATTTGTCTAAATCTTTGAGAAACAAAACATAATCATGTTTTGACCTAATTCATACAGGACGCTATACAGATCAAAATTCAAAATGTTAGCATACTTTTAATCTATTTTATAACAAATACAAATAATGTTAACAAGTTTGCTAACACCCGCGGTAAAATTGATGAACCCATGCTGCCTGAACAACTAATCAAAACAAAGCGTGTGGTGCAGGCACTGAACAGCGCGAACAGCGAGTGCAATTAGACATTTTCAGTGTATTTTAGTTTCCTGCTTTCTGATTGGTTCAAAACTACTAAGAGTGTGTGAATTGTCGCCAATTTGGAACTGATTAAACTATATATGTATTATGAATAAGACTTAACGTTATACCTGGTAGCACCATGACATCAGCAGTGTATATGCAATTAAATGGTTTATTGATCATATGTCTGGTTCTCATTGCTATTGTGGGTTGATGATAATAATGATGTCTCTGTCCTTGCTACGATCTGTCAATCTTATTTATGTCAATGACATTGCGAGCATAGTGTTGTGGGGACGGGAGGGAATACAACTTTGTAGCATTTGGGGGACGAGTTGGGTACAGCGCGGATTTTCGTTAGTGGTGAACAACTGAACTTATCAATTGTGAAAGTGGGGAGGGGTGGGAGATAGAGCAACCGTGAGCTGACATGTTACTTACCTGAATATTTTGTGTCTTGTGAACAGGTTTGGAACGCAAACCGGTTATTTTGTGCCAAGTGAACTTATGTGCCAAGCAAACTTGTTGGTAATGCAAACCGATTCTTTTGTGCCAGTTTTATAAAAATAGGCATTAAAACACAGATTTTCTCTCAAAATTGACTGAAAACCCCAATTAAAGTAAAAGCAACATTTTGACCTGAGACCAGTTTGAGGAGGGAGTGTTCATTCTCCACAATATCCACATTTTTAAACTGACTTACCTAAACTACAGCAAAGCAAACTGACAGACATTTCCAACTTTAATCAAACTTAACAGACATCTTGTGAGATTTGCTAATAGACGTTTCCAATTATAAGAGATTGCCTTTTGAAATTAAGACTATAAATAGTTTGACCACTATAATTTATATTAATCTCCTCTTATTCTTTCCCCCTTCTCTTCTCTTCTCTTTCTCCGCAGAGTTATCTTCCATTTCAGTCCACATATCTCATGGGATTAGAGCATGTAAGTATTGTTAGTAATCAATTGGGGGGGGGGGGGGGGGGGGGTGAGGTCAGGGATCGAGGGGGGGGGGGGTGGGATCAGGGAGAGGGAGAGGGTGGGAATTTACCAGCTCTGTTCTGGAAATGCTTGCACAATATTAGTTCAATGTAATTTTACCTCTTGGGAACAGTTGCATCAAAATGTTTCTCAAGTTTATCAGGGCTTTAACCCTAACACTACCAAGTACCACAACCCTAACACTACCAAGTACCACGACCCAGCCTAGCTCCCTGCGCATGCATGGATGGTTTTCCTTGATGTAATCGACCGACCCTATATAGTGAGCGCAAGCTGCGCAAATGGAAGCTGATAGCCCTGGCTTGCCAATGCGGGCCGGCGTTTGATGTGCGGAGGGTCCCTGGATCGATTCCTGATCGGGGAGCGGCGATTTTATGTGTTCATAACAGGCTGGTCGGGGTAGGGTTAATGACCAATTTTGTAATTTTTTTAAATGTTTCCTAAGTTTTTGCCCATTACCAAGACCCAGCCTATCTCCCAGCACATGTGTGGACGGTTTTCCATGATGTAATCGGCCAATACATAGTGAGCGCAAGATACTGTGCGAACGTGAAGCTTGCCTATGCAGGCTGGCGGTTGATGTGCGAAGGGTCCCTGGATCGATTCCTGGTCGGGGAGCGGCGATTTATTTGTTCAAACTTCTCGGAAATTCTTGTTTTAGTTTAAAAAAATATGTTGGTCAGGTTAGGGTTAAGGTACATCATATATGTTGTAGTATGAGATTCCTTTGTACACAATTTGGATGTGGAGATTAAGGTTGTGCACAATGTTTGTAAAGTAAATTACGTTTTTGGTAAGTATCACAAAATATCACATTTAACAACATATTTGTTGGAGCACAAAACTTGAGTAAAAAAAAGTTGATGTTTTATGCTCAGGCAACAACAGAAAGTGTCTCAGAGCTTAAGTTTTAGAATTTGTGTTTTGTCCTCAAACAACAATAAGATTTGTTATCATTGAAATGTCTTAATATATCCTTTTATTTATGTCAGTTTATATGTCTGCAAAGAGAGATGAATACAAAGGGGGCTAAAAAAACCAAAACACCCCCTCCCTACCATGTTTCTCATTTAAATGTATACATTGACCCAGTGATGTATGTTGTATCTACACTCCTAACTGTGTGCAACTGTAACTTGCTTTTCTCATGGTATAACTTTGTAACACCAACATTTTACAAATTCAAAATCAACAAAAACAATCTATATATATATCGGATACCGGAACCCGACTAGCACCCCATTTATGTCGCGTTGAGATGTCTCTTAATGTACTAAACGTAAACATGACGTCAGGTCTATAAACCCACACGTACGATATATTTAGCAGCACAACGCCCCCGCTCTGTATTTTTGTACTTGTCTTTGTAAGAAAAAGAGAGAAGAAAAAAAATCAAAATAAATCACACCTCCGGATTTTATTTGAAAATAGCATTATGTGTAAACACTGTAAGATGAAAGCCATTTACGCAACAACAAAACAGGTTGGTCTGGGTCATTGTCCTGTACCTAACGCTTTTAATTTGAAAAACTATAGAAAATGTATGAAAAATGTCTACCGTAATTTAATTACTTAAATTGATTTTAGAAAAGATGGTTTTTCTTGTAGGCCCTTATAAAATTACATCATACTGTTAGTTAAAAATCATGAATAATGGATTTTTCCTGATGGGATGTTATGGAAGGGGGATTTTTTATGCACATCAGTATATATATTAAGCATGTAGTATTGAGGGGCCCTGTTAACAACAGGCTCTGTGACAATGCATGTGACAATATTCATAAAACATGTGCCAAATATTCATAATTTGTCAAGATACACTTTCTTTTTCTTTATTTAAAATGTGTACATAAATCAAAATCAAATTATATCTCAACTGCATGTGTAATCAAATATATATAAATATATATATTATAATAATTTTTATTATATATATTTTTGAGGTCAATTGACTAATGTAACTGAGCTAAGGCAAAGAAAAAAACACCCCCTTTTCTGTGGGCAAAGGGACCTCGGTTGGGCGTTTTTTAATTTGTTTTTGTTTTCTCTCAAATATCTCGGGAAAATGTGCTGCCTAGTCAGAAATTTGAAAGCTGGGAGGGGGGCTTTTTTAGGGGAAGGGGGTGGGTTTCTGGCACAAATAAGAAAAATCAAGATTATTCTTTTATTTTGGTTGACTTTCAGACAATTTTCAAAATATTTCATGAATTTTAAACAATTTCAATATTTTCTGAAAAAGACAAAAAGAACAGTGTTTTTTGTGTGGCCTAGAGCATCATGTATTTTAAAGGATATGCTCAGTATCTCATTAATGACATTTTAACTCAATTCATTTTGACTTCAGGATAGGAAAAAAATACAGAAACACAAATTCCTCTTCCACACCAAATGGAAAAAATTTAAAAAAATTGTGTAGACAGTTGGTAACAGTTTTGTATCGTTTTCTTTTCATTTCATCAAATATCACCGAAAATAAATATCATCTTGCTAAATTCAGAACCGCTCTTGATTTCACACAGTAATACAAAGACAATGAAAAAACCCACCCAAACCCCGTCACAAACAAAAACCCAGAAAAATATAATATCCACGAACGTCGTTCGTTTATAACTCAAAAAACAATTACCCTCCACATAATAATATCTGCGTGTGTGTGTGCGCGCTTCATCATCTTTGTCGCATGCAATTACTTGTACATCTCAATCTGACTATGTCAGAGAAATAGAATTATATGTGTGTGTGCAATCTAGTGTTGGTGAATAACATAGCAGTAGCCCTGAGCTAGCAAGTAGCACACAGTGTATGCACATCTACCTCACAAACCTGTACAAGGCATAATACCGTTGAAGTGTTTGGCAGCGGGTTTTTTTACAAACAAAATGTTCACAAAACGCAAAAGTGACGATACATGATTTTATAATTTCCCATTTGCTAATTATGTGGAGTTTTCAGGAGGTGTTAATTTCTCCTCCGAAAATAGCCATTTGCGAAAATAGACTTTCACTAAAAGCATTAATATAATACAGAATTGCGCTATACCTAGAACTTCTACGTATGCGTTTATAGCTTGCTCGCTATTTATACACCGACCGTACAGCTCGACTTGCCTGCCATGGCGTAAAATCTTGTCGTCTGTATAATATGCATGCATGCCGCACACTGCTTACTTGTGAGCGAGCGAGCGATGTCATTATTATAATTGCTGTATTGATGCTGTTTGTGTTATTATTTATGGGTTTTGTTGTTCATATTTTGTACAGTAAATGTGGATTTATCATTCGGGGTAGAATTTTGTTTTCAAGTGTTCAAATATTACGATATATGTTTATGCAACGACAACTATGATGCATTTTTCATGTAAAATGTCCTAAGATAAAACGTAAACTGTTGCTATGTGTTAACAGAGGAAACATCATCGCCGTTTAATATTTTGAAATGCTCAAAAAGGCAATCCGCGCATCCCTACAATTACCCCATATTATTAAGAAGATGTAATAGGTAACTTTGCGCTACAGTATAGTTCAAATTTTGCGATATATTTATGCAAAGAAAATTGTGATGCCTAGTTTGGGTTCAGTTATTCATGAGATAAGACTTTAGAAGTTGAGAAAGGTTTCTGAACAATCAGTTTTGTATATGGTAAAGTTGTTGATCTTTCGTGGCATAGAAATTCAAAAGTGCAACACCAAATTTCCATCATTGAGTATAAGTATAGTGAACATAAATCAAAGAATTGGCGTGAAACAAATTGGTATGATGACAAAATATTAAAAAATATATCTTTTTTTTCTTGGAATTTAGAAAAATAATTTTCAAATAAAAGCTACTGAGAGAAAAACCCCACATACACACACAGTCATTTTGAAAGCTATTCTCTGTAGAAGCCAAGACCAACTATTCTTCCACAATCAATGAATCTTTGCAAAACAAATGTGCTTGTCCGAGAGTCTACATAGGGCACTAAATTATTCACAATGCTTCCACCTGTCTCAATTGTGTTCTGTGTGATGTAAGGCCTGAACCAGAAAAGATGTTGGTTTGCCCTAACGGGACTCACTTGTGGAATCTCAAATTTCCCCCGCTTTGAAACAAACGGTCTGAAAAAGAAAAGATTTTGGTTTGCCTTAACGGGACACACTTGTGAAATCTCAAAATGTCCCTTGCTTCGAAACAAGCGGTCTGAAAAAGAAAAGATTTTGTTTGCCCTAAACAGGACATACTCATGAAATCATGAGACATACTCATGAAATCACAACTTGTTTGTGCTTTGAAACAGGCAGCGTTTGTTGAACGACACGACTAACTAATGAAATCTTACACATACTCATGAAATCACAAGACATGCTCATGAAATCACAACTTGTGTGTGCTTGGAAACAGGCAGCGTCTGTTGAACGACACGACTAACTAATGAAATCTTACACATACTCATGAAATCACAAGACATGCTCATGAAATCACAACTTGTGTGTGCTTGGAAACAGGCAGCGTCTGTTGAACGACACGACTAACTAATGAAATCTTACACATACTCATGAAATCACAAGACATGCTCATGAAATCACAACTTGTGTGTGCTTGGAAACAGGCAGCGTCTGTTGAACGACACGACTAACTAATGAAATCTTACACATACTCATGAAATCACAAGACATGCTCATGAAATCACAACTTGTGTGTGCTTTGAAACAGGCAGCGTTTGTTGAACAAAACAACAACAACAACGACAATAACAACAACAAAATCGTACCTGTCCCTGCTTTAAAAATTATGTTATGTTGAACAAGATATGTGTATTGGGATAAAATCTTGATCCATGAGCTGAAATGTCTCTGCTTAAAGGTAGATGTTCCGATTTTCAACTTGAAGTTTTCTATTCTACATGAAAGGTCATCCTTAAAAAAGTTGTGTTCCAAAGTTTGAGTTGCATAGCTCTAATGGTTCTTATTTTAGACGCACAAGATGCTGTGAACTGTACCCATTGAGTAGTACACAAACTATAATCGGTGGTTACCACCATTCGCGGTAATTCAACGTTATTTCATCGATTTCTCCGTAATTATACCGATTTAGGCCGTCAAATTTCAGTATGATGATGAGAAAAATACGAGCTTTCATATGATATGAAAATCTCCGTATGTTTGAAATAATTCTGTGTTACGAAAATGTGATCGGGTCATCTACCTTTAAAAGAATATGCGTAATCTTGAACAAAATGTGTGTATGAAATTATGCCTATATCATGAGTTGCAAAATAAGTAACAACATGGTCACATACTTTATTTATACCCATGTATCCTCTCTATCAGAATGAATAATGGACCATTTCTAGCAAAATGTAAAGAATATCAAACCCATTCAGAGCATGTTCTGAGAGAGTTGTATTTTGTACTATGGGCCATATAGTGACCTACAACTCTATAATTTAAAAAAGGTTGTAAAAGATTGTATTAAGAAAAAGGCAGCAGCAGTAACCAATCAACTCTCTCCTTTTCCTGCTTTTGGTGATTTTGTAAAGGGATTTTGGAATATATCTCTTATCAAAAATCGTAAATGCTAAAAATACTGAAAAAATATCCTGAATAAATTAGATTCCACATGTGACTGTTTTGGTTGCAAAATAAATAACAAAATTATCACCGACTTATTCAGGTAATTACTTTATAAATGTATGACTGTTAAACTTATTTTTGTGGTATCTACTGAAGATAGCAGGATAAATGTGATAAATACTTGTGCTATCTATTGAAAATAGCTGAGTACTGAAAATAATCAACATTTGTGCTATCTACTAAAGATAGCTGAATCACAATAGTTATGGTTAGAAATACATGTGCTATCTTCTGAAGATAGCTGAATTACTGTTGTGAAATAGACAATTGTGCTAATCAAATGGAACAAAAATGAAAATCTAATCAAGATACAGTGTTGATTGGGTTAATTGCCTGTTGGCAGATTGATTTGATAATTGTTTAGTTGTTTATCCATCAAAACTGCTGGACTTGTATTGATTACAATACTGTTAAGTGCAGTTACACAAAGATGTTGGAAATGGAACATCTCTGGTCCCTAAGATTTTACAGACAAAATGAGAAAAATATGGGGATTCTTCTGATATCAAAATATCTTTATGTGAAAAAAAATCATAACTAAAAAAAAGGTGATCAGAATACACACCTTTAACACGATTAATACCAAAGACGAAAATAGTACTCTTAATTGAAATTTTAAACCCCCCAAATAATTCTGATGTTATTGATTCTAACACATTGCATTAATAAAAGGAATCACAAAAATATTTTACCAAAATAAATGATCCAATTTAATAGAGAGAAAAAGGTTTTTAATATTTTGATATGTATAGCCTAGTGCACCAACTTGTTGTTGTTGGCTATCTGGCTGTAAAAAGACAGCTTCTAGTGAGAGCAGTAGCGATAGGAAGCCTCCCATGCATACGATTACTGGGATTGTGTGTGTCCACATGTAATACCTGGAGGCCATAATCGTTGCAGAAAATAGATGCGTTGATGACGTTAATATCATCCTTACTACAACGGATATTTGGGCACGGTAAACTGTACATGGCTTGATACTCGCTGTGAATATTGCGTCACATGTACGATGAAGGCATGATATTTTATTAAGAACAGATTGTTTTGTCTTTTTCCAAATTTACCTGCGTGTTGACGATTCCGGTGTGGTGATTACAACAGATTTGCGACATTTTGCAGGTGTATTTATAAGTTCCATTGCCTGCCTGCTATAAAGATTAATTACCATTAACCTTTATAAATAGCTAAGATAATTAGAATGTTTTTTTCATTTGCTATATCTGTAGGGAACTGTCCAGGCATAAATGAACATTGAATCAGAACCATTGCCAACTGTATATTTAACTCTTTCCATCAGCCAAGTCTATATTGTTTGAGATCATTAAAATGGGGGACTCAAGTGTGCAAATCAAGTCTTGAATCCCTCATGACTTACATGTAGGCATCCAAATTCATATATAAGCTGGTTTGCATCACTGATCACATCACCATATGAAATTTGAGTGCTCAGTAGTTAATTCTTTTTACACAGAGCCATCTGCTGGTGTTACTTTTCACTCAAGTTTTGGCATTTTTTCACTTTTATTTAGGTTCTTTAAAACGTTATGTCCCAATTTACCATAATTGTTGCTGTTTTGTTGACTAGTTTTCTGTTTTCAACATGCATACATCCTAATAACACCATACTTCCTTCCATACATTTGAATATTGTTTATAAGATAATTGTTTGATTTTCTTCATTTTTCACTCCAGGATATTGAATACGCTAACAACTGTGAAACAACCTACGCTCACATCCAAGGTCACAAATTTGTGGAGGTAAGCTCATATTTTGGTGTAAGTTCATTAGGATTGTACAGTAATTATAATAAGAAATAGTTTTTTCATCTTGACAAATCCAAAATTAGTTGAGGTATAATAATAAAACAAATTATTATACTCACTTGTGACAGTTTCATGCTACACTGAGCACTTCATCAGACTATTTGACGTCAGCTCTCATCGCAGGCTTTTTATCCTGATGACCACCGGAAATAGAGGGCGGTTTTGATGAGATTAACTGATCGTAAACGTTGTTGAGTTGTTAAGCCCCCTCATCCTTGTTGAGAGTGGACTTCCCCCTTCTCCGAATCCAGATGGACTCCTTTAACCATCCGGTGGTCGTCAGGATAAAAAGCCTGTGATGAGAGCTGATGTCAAATAGTCAGATGAAGTGCTCAGTGTAGCATGAAACTGTCACAAGTGAGTATAATAATTCGTTTTATCATTATACCTCGACTATTTTTGGATTTGTCAAGATGAAAAAACAATTTCTTATTATAAAAACTGCTCATGTTTCGTGGATCTTCCTTAGATTTAACCAGGGGCAAGTTGTCACCAACCAGAAATTTGCTATCATAATGATGAGTAAATCAGGGGAATGATGTAACACAATTTACACCCCAACCAGGGATATTTTAAGGTTTAGCAGGGGCAAATTTACTCGAGCGCCTGCTTGTTTCAAGCCCTGATTAGCCACCAGATATTTGTACGATTCTCGTGACAAATATTTGCATGTTTATCGTATCACAAAACTGCAGGTCAATGTAGCGTTGACTATGCAAAGTTTACCTTCAACAGGAGGTTTGACGGCAAAAACATGTTTGTCAGATGGAGGCGGTTTTTTTATATACCTAAATAGAGTGAGATTTCTTCTTGGAAAATTGTAGCTGCTTATCAAATTAGGGTGTTCATTGATAGGTTGAGGTGCATAGAGCCAACACACAATTGAGCCTGGGGCGTCACCGATAAGGGCAAACGGTAAATGTATCTAGAATTTTATGAATTGCGCTACGGCTGGTGAATGAAACCTGCAACCTGATTGGTGCATTTTATGTGTCTGTTGTGTTTGTGATTGAACAGTAGCCCAGTATGTGTATGGTTACGTCAAAATGGATCATTTCTGGGCAAATTATTTCGTACGTCATCCACAGGGATTGACGAAAGCGTTGTAACTTTATGCCTTCTTTATTGAGGGTAAAAACACTGCTTTCCAAGTATAGAACCAATTATCAATGCATTACATTTTTGTACGACGCAAATTAGGTTATTCTGAAATTTATCTAGAATATAATATTATCTGCTGAAATTTATCTAGAACAAAATGTGATCTGCTGAAACTGGATTGTTCTAAAATAATATCAAAAAAAGAAATAAAAACATTTGCAATGCAATAGCTATATCGCAATATTAAACGTCATATATGATTTTGTATATATATTTTTAGTCTATTACCGGATGGTGGGCGTATCTATTAAAAATGAATTTGAAAATGCTGCAATTATTTTATAGGCACTCTGATATCACAATTGTGGCTAAAATATATAGGTAGGGAATTAAGATTTTTTTCTCTGTCTCAGGTTCAAATCCAATTTTTGTCATATATATCAGGGGAAGGGTTGCCTTTTCAAATAGACCTCATTTAAACCAATCCAGCAAATTTTAGATTTTAACCATCTAAGCATAAACATTTACAATATTCTTGTTTCCTTGTTCACAACTTTAGCTACACACGTATGCTTGTCCATTCAGCACCAAACTAGTCCATTAACACTTTCCACACGGCTGTTAGTTTTATTATACAAAACAGAATTTTCAGAAACCATTCCCAACTTCTAGGTCCGTATGCACAAAAGAGTTAAACCGGGTCTAAAGTTAGACCTGGTTTAAGTGAAATTTATTCATGCCTCAAAATCGGTTTTCCTCTGCATTTTCATGAGATATTTTGTGCTAATTTTGAACTTTGCATCCGAATCTTTACAATTTGTTACCTTATTTGAGAAGGAAATATAATTAAAGGTGTGTTTTCACAAAAACTAAAATCCATTTAGACCAGGTCTAACTTTAGACTCGGTCTAACTCTTTTGTGCATACGGACCTTAAAGTCTATCTCAAGAATTACTGAACTAATACTAGGAATGTTTGTACTTATTGCAATGCAATTCATTGTGATTGCGATTCCAAATATGGTAATGAAATTTTAAAAAATTGACATTTTTGAAACATTTTTTGTAAAATGTTGGACTGTCGTCTGCAGACGCTGCCGCATGGAAAGTGTTAAGTTATTTCCTTGAAAGAGTGCCGACGTCAACAGGATTCATGCATCAAAACTATTTTTGTTTGCCTCTGATTTATACACTAACCAATGGTTGTCATTGTTCTGACAAAACTTTGTATCTCCATCCGGCCCGGAAGAAAACGCAATCTCAAATTTCATAGCGAGTTTCTCGCGTGTTTTTCATAAGAATTATTCCAGTTTGTTATTTTATCATCTTAAACATTGAAATACATTGCATTGTAAAGGCTACCCAAATATCGACTATTTACAGTCCGGGCACTTTTCTAGTTCGAACCGGGACAGTTGGGGCCAGTTTACTTGATTTTGAGTATCGACTTTGGATGTTATTTCACCCCAAGTCCCGCTAAGTGTGGCAGGTATCGAAAATTATGTGGAGTTTGCAGTGTGATCAAGTTGAAGTGTGATCACGCTATCAAAAGTTTTCAGGCACTTTTCACGGGATTTGGCGTGCATTTTCCGGGGCTTACCTTTAGCATGTATGAGGTAATACTTCCTATGTATAATCTTTGGGAAGTCTACTCTAAACATGTTCAAGGGCCAAATAAAACACATTTTATAAAAACCTTGCAAGTTCTCTTGTCCCTGAACATGTATAAAGCAACACTTCCTATGTATAATCGTTGGGAAGTTTTACTTTATACATGTGGCAGGGCTGGTAAAACATACAAGGCTTTGGCAGAACAGCGACGTTATCTTTTGAAAAAATTGTTCAGCTGCCTTAAGCGTTCATAAGCAACATTTTTAAACAGCTAAGAGTGTTTAAGCAATCCCATTGGTTCTCAGAGAAGTCGGCGACATTTAGATGAGACAATAGAACACGGGAAGGTGGGGCTTATGTTTTAACAGTGCGTCCGATATTCACAATGTGTGGTTTGCTCCATAACGTGCATTTCTACAGTGCCTGTTTGGCGCCCTTCCTGCGCTAATGCTGGCGCCGTGACGCTTACGCATGTTACTCATCGCATGGGATCGGATGGAATGTTTGTGGGTTATTCGATCCTAGCAGGGGTAAAAGTTGTCAAATGTGGACAATAAAATGTACTTGTTTTCTTTGATATGTCTCAAGTATGATTGTTTAAGAATGAGAATAAAGGTATTGTTTTTAGACCGTACCCATGTTATATTGTCTGACATAAATGCGTTCCATAGTATTATTTTTTGCGTAAGAACAACTCCGCCTGCGGCGTCGTTGTTTTACTTAAAATAATACTTTCGTCCGCATTTATGTCAGACAATATAACAAGGGTACGGTCTAAAAACAATACCTTTATTCTCTAAATCTATCCTTTTGGATTGGTTCGTAATTTTGATTTTAATTTTAAAAATAATAGTATTGGTATGCATTAGATATGATTTACAATTGGGTTTTTGCAAAGTATGAATGTAAAAAATATAACTAAAAAATGTGGAAGGACAATAAAAAGTGTTTTACGGGGAAAACGTAGAAAAAACTCAAATAATGTTTGATTGTTTCTTGGGCATCAATAGAGGGGTACCTATTAAATAAACAGGGTCTGTATAGCTAGCATATAAGCTTTGTTTTGATTGGTTGTTCATTAAATGATATGTCAATTACCAATCAGATGCTTTGTATTAGAAGGCGTAGTGCCCACAGGGTAAACATGACGTGACAATATGTGTTGATTTAATATTCTTTTGTGTGATTGTGTAGCAAGCAATTACTTAGTTTCTTTCGCATAAATCTTTTTGAGCGGGGTTTGTCAGTCCATGGTTAGACTTCCGCCTAGCATGCAATATGTGCTCTAGCTGACTTCCTCGCAATAAATCATGGAGGTGTTTTAAAGGAAATTTTTTTGAAAAAGGAAATTTGTCGTAGGTGGTTTCTTTTATTTCATCAAAATATGTGCGCACGTGAGCATGGTACAAACAAAAGTGTGCATAATATTTTCTTTGAAATATTGTCTGCTTACTACAAATGATTTATTTCACTTGATTAATTATGGTCGTATTTTCACCATCACAACAGGACGCGACCAAATAACACAAATGTGACACATCATGCCTTAATGTACATTTTTATTGACTGCTGCTGATTTTGATTTACTGCTATTTTCCGAGTATAGTCACACAGGGTTTTTTTAATTGAATAAAAGTTGGAATTTGGGGATGGGATTATAATCGGATGTGGTAAAAAAAACAATTTTTAAATTAATTCTTGATTTTGGATCTGTTCAACACAATGGGCCGCCATCTTGGAAATTTGCTCTCGCTTGATCTTCTTCTTCTTCTTCTTCGGCCTCCGTCAGATATGACGATTGGCTGCCATACGATCACATCTCCGGATCATCTTTCTCCAAGCTACTCTGTCTTGTGCCAGACGCTTGGCCTTTATAAGACTCATACCAGTCCATTCCTTGATGTTGTCAAACCATTGTTTCCTTTGACGCTTGATAGTGATTAAATAATTCATAGTTTGGTCATATTTTCATGCGAAAACTGAATAAACACGTACAGGTATAGTGCTTAATACTGTTGAAAGCCTTTGTTTATAAAAAAAATGAATTGATATTGAGAAAGTTTTATCTTGTATTCTACACACAAAAAGGTTCACTCCCTGTGCTTTTCCAATGGGTAGAATATGAATGCCAAAACTAACTTGCCCACCATGTTTTGCCGATATGATGGGAGCAATTGGATTTCATAACAGCTCCAGAATTAATGCGAAGATGTATCTGATGATTATCCGGCAATTTTTTCTTCTTCCTCCAAGCAAGACTTTTATTAACAATACTCACTTCTCTTTACATCATCTTGTACATTCACACAATTTCGTACATATATTATAGAGTTTGTTACATTTTAAAGATCATTGTTAATCTGTATTGAAATATAATCATTACCTTTAGATTGATCCGTTATTGCATACTAAATGATTTAATTGTTGCAGACGTTCATTGTTACAAATTCAATTGAAAATAACACATAGAACAGGTTAGTTAAGTAGAAAGATGAATCAACAAAATTAGCTTTGAAGTATGTCACTTCAAAAGATTAAAATATGTGTTGAAAAAATCATAAAAATTCATAGCTTTTGGGATGATGAATTCTGCATTCTGGATGTCAAAATTTAGGATTGGATTATACACAGGGTTATAATCGAGCATGGGGCTATACTTTCGGATAATTACGGTATCAGCCACAAATAGATTCTCGGTAAACATAAATAAAGGGAAGAATAAATTTCCAATCATATTCAATTTCTGTTCAAATCAAAGATGCAATAGAAAAGAAATTTAGACATTGCAAATTGTGTGCACGTAGAGTTATATATATATATAGATATACAAGATTTATTCTTGCTGTTGATTGTAGCATGAAAAATATAAATATAAAATAATAAATAAATTGAGAAGTGAAGACGACAAGGAAAAAAGGGAGAGAGACTGTTCATGTATGTTTGACATATTCTACTGAACTGGGCAAGGAAAACTAGAGAAAAAAAAGCAATAATAATAAGCACTACAGTAGAATAGTTAATTACTTAGCTTCGCAAGTCACATCACTTATGGAAGTTATAATAAATCATGAGGTTTGAACCAAATTATTTATTCTCTGGACATTATTATTATTATATTGTTCTGTTAACCGTCTCAATAGCCTTTTGTAATTCAAGGTTTACGTTCCTATCATTCTACAGCAATTAGAAACTAGGCGGACGGAACACGACAAGAAAAGAAAAGCCATTCGAACACTATGGAGTAATATTAAGAAAGAAATGGTGAGTAGGATTTCCCAAGAATGATTGCATCTACAATCAAGGAAAAAAAGGTTGGCACACTTTGTCTTAATTACGGAAAAAACCCTCCCCTCTCCCCGGAGGCAATGTTGATCCGAGTCATATTATCAGAAGCCATGGTAGGTCCCCCAACATTGATTGATGGGGGATGGGGAAGGATATAAGAAAGGGGGAGACTTTTGCTTTCTATTAAACAGTGCTATGTCCCAAGTCTGATCTCAATTGCGAGCACAGGGATATTTGTAATAAGTTGCGTCAAGTGTGCCAACTATTATTTTCCTTGATTGTCTGAGCGAAATCCTAAATTCACCATCTGGGATTGGTTTTTTGGCTATAACTTTGGAACCAAATGCCCAATGCTAATGAGGTTTTGCACGATTATTGTAGGGTATATTGTCAACATTCCCAAAAAGTTACAATTATCAATTACGTCATTTAGGGATTGGTCAGTCAATACTTAGGCAACATATACGTCAAAACATGTTATTTTTACAATTTATTTTCATGGATGTGAAACAAAATGTTGAAGAACAATTAGAGTTCGTATATGTATTAATTGATTTCTAATCAACATTTGATAGACGGCATATCAAGTCAGACAAAAGTGTATTAGGGACTGGCCATTAATTACTAAGGCTGTCTCTGTATATTAAATGTGTGCGACTATAGGTCTATAATAGGCCTTGCAATTGTTATAATTCATGCAAACATTACTATCTTCAGAAGATAGCAATTAATGACACGATGCCATGTTATGTTCCTAGCATTAAAATATATAATCATGGAAAATAATCATAATAACATTTATTTACAAAATAAATAAAGCCACATACACAGAATGGCTAATACAAACAAAGATAGAAGAACGAAAAGTCACTTTGTGTATTAGGGACTGGTCATTATTTACTAACGCTGTCTCTGTATGTTAATTGTGTGCGACTATAGGTGTATAATAGGCCTTGTCATTGTTATAGTTCATGCAAACATTACTATCTTCAGAAGATGACACGTTATGTTCTTAGCATTTAAATATGAAATTATGGAAAATAAATAAAGTCACATATATCAAATAATGCGCCATGAAGACAAAACTCTAAGATAACGTGCCGATTATTTAAAAAATGGACTTTATGATCGTTTAGAAATAAGCTTAGAGGCACACACAAGAAGAAGAAAAATAGAAGCTTGGGCAAGGATTCGAACCTGGGGCCGCGGCGTGGAAGTCTCATATGTTAACCACTACACCAAGCGGGCGTCTGTGCATGTTGTAATTGAATTATACGCTATCAATACACGTGCATTGTTATTGCAGCGGTGAACCATTGCAACGGTACACCATTACAACTCATCAAATTTCTCATTATTATGAAATGCAAAACTTTTTTTCTCAATGGATATAGTGTTTAGTGGACAATGTGAAACTCATAGGCTATCTTTTAGAAGAAATGAATCGCATCTTCGGTATGTTTCAACGGTTCACCCCTGCTGAAATAAAACATATATGACTATAGATTTATATTATTTCAGCAATGGTACACCGTTGAAAGGTAGGTATGCGGTGCTTAATCTTTGCTTAAAAAGGGTCTATACGAACGGTATTTGTCCTCTAATCCCTTATCCATTGAAAAATCAGTTCTGTATTTCGTAACAATGACACATTTGATGATTTCTTATGGTGAACCGATGATATTGATGACAATACACGAGCATTGATAGCGTATAATTCAGTTACAATATGCACACACGCCCGGTTGGTGTAGTGGTTAACATATGAGACTTGCACCCAGCTGTCCCGGGTTCGAATCCTTGTCTAAGCTACTATTCGATAATGATTTATTTGTTGCTTCTTTTTTCTAACAATCATGATTTGCATTATTTGTTTTTAATCAGCACTATCATTGTGTCTTCTATTTCTTGAATAATCATAATGTCCTTGATTTTGGTACCGAAAGAGTGCAGATGTACTCATTCTCATAAATGGGCGTAATGGTTTGACAACTTTGATTTATTGTCAAAACAAAACAGGCATATTTCATGTTGGGTCTATATTTTTAAGTTATATAGACACTGGTATTAAGATATATAGATATATATAGATACTGGTCTTGAGATATATATATATAAACGACAGGAAGATGTTTTCTCAACGTTTAGCTGATGATATATGAGGTCGAGCATCCATCTGAATTTAAATAACTGGTCGTGTCTACAGTTTCACTGCCATTTTAAGAGAAAAATATACCTCCGTATTTAAAAGTGACCGGTCCCTAAAGGTACGTTGACGCATATTGTTTGAACACGTGACCAGTGTTATAACCTATCTGTCCTCCAAATCTGGTGAAGAAATCTTTGTTTAATCTCATGTTATAGCCAAAAGACTTAACACAGATGATTTTTTTAGCAAATGACTCAGACAATCAAGGAAAAAAAGGTTGGCACACTTTGTCTTAATTACGGAAAAAACCCTCCCCTCTCCCCGGAGGCAATGTTGATCCGAGTCATATTATCAGAAGCCATGGTAGGTCCCCCAACATTGATTGATGGGGGATGGGGAAGGATATAAGAAAGGGGGAGACTTTTGCTTTCTATTAAACAGTGCTATGTCCCAAGTCTGATCTCAATTGCGAGCACAGGGATATTTGTAATAAGTTGCGTCAAGTGTGCCAACTATTATTTTCCTTGATTGTAGCTCAGGTTTGGAATAAATATGCACCTAACATCCCTTATCGTGCCAGCAGCTTTAATAATATGTACGCTGAAATTAAGAATCTGAAACAGAATTTGTCTGACATCCACCCCCCCCCCCCAAAAAAAAAAATTAGGGGATTTGCACTTCATGCAAAGACAGTATGTAAATATATGTGTGCATGAGGGTGTGCCTATAAGGTGACAGCAAACCCCAACACCCTGTTCTACGGGCAAGTGGACCTCTCCGGTAGGGTAGGGTCGGTCGATCGGACAGGTTTTGTTTTTAATGCCAAAATGTTCAAAACATATTATGGGTCAGTGGGTCATTCGGGCCTATAGAACAGGGTTTTTTGTGTGCCTAAAGTCAAGTTACCAGGTAGTGATAGTTAACTGTAAAAATATTATCTTAGTTTAAAATCCTTGTCAACTCATAGAAAAGAAGAATTATAAGCAAACAATAAATTTTAATCCCTGATTGCTATTCCCCCCTCCCTTTATAACTCAGAGTGAATGTCGTGCCAACCTAGAGAAGTCCAGGCAGTTGTACTACACCAGATCTCATGACTTTGAGAAAGCCAGAGACTCTGTTGCCAAAACGGAGGACGTCCTGACGTCGAGTGGCGGTGCATCGTCGGCTAAACTAGAGAAGAAAAGGAAAGTGGAAGAAGATGCCCTTCTTAAGGTAGGTGGTCAAATGTGGGATCACGCTACATCACAGAGTACTCTTAGATACTGAATGTGGTTAACTGAGATTAAAGTGCTTTTTCAAGTGATTGGTATTATCAAATAGTTGTTTTTCCTCAGTTCAAGAGTCAAGAGCTTGATAACTATTGCCCTAAACCTACATATTTTTGGGTCAGGTATGGATGGGGGTTAATCTTCATTATTTTACATGACTGTGTGGGTGCCAAAAACTTGGATTGTGTCAGATTTGCTGTCTGAACGTTATTATGCGTTTTCCGGGAGGGTAAAAACAAAATTGCATATTAAATCTTACAAACAAATGCAACTGCTATCTTATCTTTAGTTAGCTATTATAAAGTATTCTACAAGTAAATAACATTGAATGTGTTAAGGGCATATAACACATTTTCTTTTTCATAACAATTATGGGTATCACTTGGTGTCATCTTTGTATAAAAACAAGTTTGATGGGGAAAGTATGCGGAAGTGGAGATGTGTTTTGGAACAGTTCTGAGAGTTTTAATAACACTTCAGTATCAATCTATAAAGACCTTGTACTCTGTGACAAGGAGAGTATGCAAAAGTAGGGGAAAACAAAAACATAAGAAGTTGTGGGAGTAAAGGATGCGGTTTAGTTTGCAAAATATATGGATGCAGTGGCACATAACCTCTTGGTCAATGTCAAACACATGTGGGTGCACCCCGAATTAGCTAGCTCTCTGCGCATGGGATGCTTGTACACGCACACAATTCCGGTAACCAATCAAATGTGGGAGGTTGAGCCTTAGTAACTCGAAAATGGACGTGTAGTTAATCGTTTTGACATGGGGATTGACGTACGTGCGATCAACCTTTACGTGACAGGTGCCTATTGGGTAGAATGCGAGTTGAGGGATGGGCAATACCAAGAAATGAGTGTGGATATTACATAGAATTAGCCGATAGTATGGCATAGTCCCAGTCTCAACAGTGGGGTGTACCTGGACTATGTGACCATGATTATGGCAGTGTGATGAATGACTACAAGAACTAGAATATGAACATGATGAGGCATATTGATACATGTTTACTGTCATAGTGTGTACCTGTGTGTATTTTGTTTTGACACTTTATAATGTAAATATTTGGGTGACCGTTACTCACGTTCTCAGTGGCGTTCACCCATGATTCTAGCGAAACAAGTCAAAAGGAATGGATTATCCAGAGATTTTGCAGGTTTCAAATTCTAGGAATTGTAAATTTATTAATGCAACTCAATTCAATCGATGTCAAACTCACTGAACCCAGTTGTGCTTACAGCTTAGTCTGTCAGATCAATTAGGTTGTCATAAATGTCATTAATTATTTGCAGTCGAAACATTTCATTTTTCTTCTTCTTCGTGAACTCTCTGGAATTTGTAGTTATTCAAAGAGAAACGATTTGGCATGCCACCAATATTTATGGCTGTCATTGCCAGCTATGTATGCTTATGTATACATCTTTTTGCGATTATACTACTGTAAACTACTGTAAACATGGAAATTGTTGGGCTACATTAATTTTCACGCTTTTCATGCTCCAAGCAGCTACCGCGAAAATATAAACCTGCGTACATATTTATTTTGTGTATAATGTCTATCGCGAATTTAAAAACAAGCAAAATGGCTGAAAGTAGATAAAAGTGCGAAAATTTAATCGCACAAAAATTACCACTTTTAAACTACTTAAATTTGGTAGATATCTATTGTTTGCAGGTGCTTATTATCGGTACTTATTATTTTTTTGCGGGTACTTATTTTTGTCAATTATCGACTAGCTCCATTTTCGCAGATGTCTAATTCCACAAATCCCAGCTTATCATCATACAATCGTACCGATAATTAATTCTGTGAAATTGAGCACTTTGTCAAATTTGTACAATATGCACATTGATAATCAATTAATCATGTGAGGTATTTAATCGCATGAATCTAAGCTTTCCCTGCTGAGATCAAATACTTTGAAAAAATATTAAGTAAATATGTAGTATTCGCTGAAATGTCTTAAATGATGATGAGATAATAGACCCATCTGTCAAGTATTCCAAATTGTTTGTTAATGAGGTCACATGCGCTGCTGCATGCCCATCATAACAGCAGCAAATGCGGTTAATGCTCAATTCCTGTATATGCCATGTGGTGTTGTACGCTAGCTAGAACTGGGTAAACTTTGTTCCGTTTACATACTCGATCTGCTCACGTCACGATTCCGCTCAGAAGTCAATACCCATCTGTAAACATGAGAGTGAGCTGCTGATATAAATAAGCCGTTCAAAATATTTGTGCTCACACTTATACAAAAAGTCGTCCAGAGTTGTTTTCTCGTACATTTTGCTGCCGGTGCAACAACTGTGTTGGCAGTGCCTAAAGGATCAGAGTCTAATTTGATGTCATTACCTGGCAATCTCTTCAACATATTTGTATCAGTGTATGTGAGATTAGTAAACTAGGTTGACTATTACGTTACAGGCAAAGGAGGCGGAGACTACCTACAAAGCTTGTGTGGTGGAGGCTAATGCCAAGCAACAAGAAATGGGAAAAGTTAAGGTAAGATCTTGGATAGAAGAAATTGTCTATTTTCATAATTGCAGGGACATCATAATTTGTTTCCAAAACACACTGGGGATATTTTATTCCATTGTTTCAATTAGCAAGAAATATACACCTCAACCAGTGTTAAAATGTCTTTTTGAGGAGTTGGATACCTTTTAGGAATTATAGTAGTGGAGCTCAACCAAAATGGTAGATACGACCTGTTAACAAACAATGATCATATGCTGTCAATATGACTACCCAAAAAGTGGTCATCTGATGTACTGCAGGGGTTTATATTGAAAACCATGGCTGGGTGTGGCTGCATCCTGGCTTGATCTGCATCAATGTTTTTAGGATGTGCATAGTCTTGATGGTGTTTGGATTATCAAGCCCATGTCTGCACCTCTATTGAGTCCCCAACGCAAATTTAGACAGGCGACGGTGGGTTAGGTGCTTTGGTCTTGTGAACCCTCCCTCTTCAGCTGTAGTAATTTTCATGACATTGAGTGGAGTGCAGTATATGAGTAAAGCTTATTCATTATAAGAGACAGAAACATTTGGTGTTAATTTTCAAGCACCAACGTGTCAGGCACAATGCCCATATATTTATTACCTTAAGACTGGAGACTAAATAGTAGGGCTTGCAGCACAATGGAACATTTTGAAGAAAGTGCAAACTCCATTCAGCTGAAGATGTGGAGATGACAATCTCCATTACAATTATTCTGAAAATGTTTCGGGTTTTTGCTTATATTAGGCGTCTCAGAAAGCTTTATTCTAGGGCCATGGAACTGCTTGCCGATTGAGATCTCTTTTAATATGGTTTGGTCTCAGATTGGGCTATATAATATAATGTATAGTTGACAAAGGGTTAAAACCCGAAACATCATGCATTCAATTGTGCTCATCACCCGCACTGATTCAAAACACTTTATTGATTCTACGACTTTAAAATGTCCCAGTGCAACGCAGTTCCACAATATTTAATATAATGTAAGGTTACATCAAGACTTTCTTTGCAAAATGCATGCATGTGCATTATCAGCATTGTTTAGTTTACCTGTTATTTATAGTACATTTTCTGTCTTTTTGAATTTGCAGAAGAATCTTTTGGTACAACTCCGTGAATTAGTTTACCAGTGCGATCAAACAATGAGGGCTGTGAGTATTAACCAGAGTTAAGATGTCCTATACTCCCCTCCCTATACAGTATTAACAAGGTTTATTGACATTGCTGAAACATGGGGTAACCCTACAATTTTTGTCAGATGTTGCTTATTTGTCAGTCAAATTCCTTCATTTTTTCAGAGGATGAAGTAAATTAGATATGCGTTACAGAAAGAATTTTAACACTTTCCACGCGGCAGGCGTCTGCAGACGACATTCCAACATTTTACAAAATGTTTCAAAACTTATTGTATTTCATAAACATATTTGGAATCACAGTGAGAAATGCATTGACATATAAGTACAAACATGCATAGTATTGGTTCAGTAATCCTTGAGATAGGCCTTGAAAGTTGCGAAAGGTTTCTGAAAAATCTGTTTTGTATATGGAGTAAAACCAATAGCCGCATGGAAAGTGTTTAATTTATGGTTTGATGCACACATTAATGTCACGGGCTGTTTAAATCCAGGCATAATTTTTTTGATTCACTCTGTACTCTGCTTCGTACAACAGCCTATTGGTGAGTAACATCTTTCGCTCAGTTGGAGTGCACACAAAGAGTTCGCCATATAGAGAGTTTACCAGGCTTTCTCAACTAAATCTGGTGATGCACCACAATTAGTAAGATGTTGAAACCATCAAGTACAACTAGTGCTGGCATCCTATTGGATTTCAACCAGTTTGAATGGCAAAGAAGGGACCGGTGCCAATGGCATGCATCTTCTATTTAAAGATGCATAAATGAGCTCAATTTACCTTTTAAATTAATTGGTATTTGTTTCTTTTAATAGCCAAACAGATATAACAAGTACTTGTGAATGGTTCTGTATTTTCTCTTCACTGGAAACCATGCACCTCTTGTCATGTGCCAATGCACCAACAGTTGTGAATTATGGTTAATTCCTGGAAATAGCACCCGTCCACCTGCCCATAGTGGGTAACTTTTGAGTCGGGCTGGAGAAGATACAAAAAATCCACCCGAATGGCGGGTACAAATTTTCCAACTCATAGTCTAAGTGTGATACACTGGCTGTTGAAATTGCTGTTGGGCAGTTGGTGAGTTACCTGCCCAACTGGCTAGTTGAAAATAATCTGAAGTTCCAGCCCTGATAACACATTCATTTTGTTTTCTCCCTTCCATCTATGTAGGTAACTGTAAGCTATTTCCAACTACAGCACTCATTATCAGCCCCCGCCCCTGTACAGTACCAGACGCTATGCGAGCAAAGTAGAAGCTATGAACCGGGAGTGCAATTTAGTGAGTTTGTCCGCCAGTATAGGTCAGCTGGGAGCGCAAGCCGGTCTTCGCAACGGTTGCCATTCATTTTTGAACCATATATTACTGGGTAAGTTTTGTTGTACTCAAAAAGAAATGTGTGCCTATATGTAGGTGAGAAAATGTTGATTATTCAAAAATCAGGAATTTTAGGTCACATAATCTTTATTTGTCCCTCTTTTTATTTTATTTTACATTAAAATACATCAGGGAAGACACTGTCAAATATAAAAAAGTAAATACACTTAAGATTGTTTTCATCGGCCAAAGTGCCATTATTTGTATTCTCAAAGAAAAAATGGAGCACATGAAAAACACAAAGAAAGCTAAAGAAGTACTTTTTAGCTAGGGTAAAACATAGTCTGCTTACGACGTATGATATCTGATTTATTCAAGTAAGAAAATAATAATGTTCAGATTTTGTTTTAATCAGGTGGGTTAACGAAATCAAACTCTTTTCTAACTCCATACATTTGTTTGAACTTTGGTATGCAAAGGAAACCAAAATAACGCTAATGATATCTCACTTTTTCAGTTGGAGTATTGCAAATGAGATATGTTTTGGCCTTTCCTTTCCTTTTTGTCATCCACCGTTCCTTTGTCTATCTGTCCTAATTCTAACACCATTGCAGAATGAATATTTAATTTGTCCTTTCTTTCTGTTTTTAGAGCCCTACCTGTTCTTTGTCACCATCTGTCCATCCCTAATTCTTACACCATTTGTTCCTTGTACAAGACAATAATGTGAACATTTTATTTGAACTTTGACAGTGGTATGCAGAGGGAACGTAAACCAAGCGCCCAATCATTTGACAGCTTAGAAGAGGACAAACCTAGTTCGCCACAAAACAAGACACCACAAACTACAAAAGCAAGCAACTCGTTGGATGATAGAGGTAATGTTCATCATATTTCCTTTAATTCAACCAATCAACATACAGTTTATAGAATGACAAGGGTGGCTTTTCATTTCACCCTAGGCCTAAGCATTTACATGTAGTCCTTTTTAAAGATCAGTTTACTTTCAACCTTTATCTTTATTGCAACGTTGGATAACCCCTGTGATAATTTGATCCTTTTATGTCTATAATGGGTTTATGGATTTGAGTGGTTTTTTTTAATGATTTCTTTTGTTTGCATTTTATGAGACAATTTTGACGATGTCATATTTTAGTTTTTTCAAAAAGCGCTACATTTTTGGAAGGCCTCATTCATCTGTGTTTTATTTACACAAAAACGTTACATTGTTGAATTATAGCATTTGACAATGTGCAGAATCAATATCGTAGCGATAGGAACAAAAAGAGGCACAGTATGCCATATCTGTGACACAAAAGATCCACTATAACCAAATTATACCCGCTCAAACGCCTCCAGTGTCATGTCTTATGTTGTTGATAATTTTCCCGGAAGATATCCTACGCAGTGTATTGATCGAACAGCGGTATCATGACTTAGATATTGTTTGTGAAGTAAGTGCTTAGTATGATATCACCGGGTGGTCATATCTAACTATTCAATCAGGGTCATACACCACCTTTGATAGTAGTCTCAATCTTGAGGACACAGTTCAGTGTTATCCTGTATATTTGTGTGTGTAAATCCATGCACTCTGTGTATGATAACTTGTACTCAGCAACTTGAGTCAAGCAAGTTATTGATGATTCTTCTGATGTGTGCAGACAATAGAACTGAATCCCAAGGTCACTTCCATTCCTATACTTTCATCTCTACCTTCTAGCAACTCAATAGCTAACCTAATCTCGCTAATACCCACATAGGGATGCCATATTGATAAACTTGCTTTTTAGATTCACTGAAAATGCAAGCTTTCATAATACAGACCTTATTTACCACCGTGTTTGTAATCACGTTATGTTCGCTTAAATGCCTTGCTGAAATATTTTCTTGACAAGTTTCCAATAAATGCTACTCAATGCATTGTGTATCAGATAGATAATATACTTCCTTGGGATATAAGGTCTTTTAGATTAGGCCAAATAAAAATGAAAACTAGTTTCTCGTCCTAACTTTTGAAAAATAGGATGATGAGGGCCCTTTTATTTTTTTAATATATTTTTTTGTAAACAATGTAAAATCACCATTACTAGGGTGGTATTATATGATTGGTTGAGTAACTTAAAGGGCACGAGGCCTTTGTAAAATCTTTTTATTTCATGATTCTGGGCAGTTGGTTAACACAACCTGCTTTAAAATGCTCATTGGACAACTAAAGTAAATCTATTACCAAGATGCCAGCCTTTTAAATATTTTAAGTTCTGGAAAGAATAAAGGGAGAAAAAAAGAAAATTATAGAATTCCTGAAAAATGGTGCACAAGGGGACGAGAAACTGCTTTATTTGTTTACTTGGCCTTATACATGTATTTTGTGAACAGTTTTCTGCAAAGAAGTTAGCCTTTGGTCCAAGAATCAATCTAAATTGACTCTTTGATATAAATAATAATTGTCCTTGTAATAATTCATGTTCTGGGATTGACAATGATATTAATAATACATCTAATGATAAATTTAAGTTTTATGATATTACACCTGAATTTGTTTATAATCAAATTAATAATATGAGTAATGATAAGTCGGCAGGATTAGATCAGTTTAGTGTTAGGTTGCTCAAATTAGGTGCACCCTATATTTCAAAATCTCTTGCTCTGATTTGTAATTTGTCACTGAGAAGTTCTATTTTTCCTAATGACTGGAAAAGGGCAAAGGTAACACCTATTTATAAATCAGGGGATAAATCAGATGTTGGTAACTATAGGCCAATTTCAGTGCTGCCAATAGTGTCCAAAATCATTGAAAGAGCTGTTCATAACTGGATTTCGGCCCAAACATTCCACTTCCACTACTCTTCTTGATGTACAAGATTTCATTTTGAAAAATATGGATGATGGATATGCTACTGGTGTAATATTTATTGATTTAAAAAAAGCATTTGACACTGTAAATCATGAAATTCTTCTTACGAAACTTAAGCATTACGGTATTAATAATAATGAACTCTTATGGTTTGAGTCATATTTAAGCAACAGATTACAGACAGTAAATGTAAATTCAAGTTTATCTGATTTCAAACCTATTAACATAGGCATTCCTCAGGGTTCTATCTTAGGCCCATTACTCTTCATAATTTTTGTTAATTGTTTACCTGAAGCTGTAGATGGATGTAAGACTGTAATGTATGCTGATGATACTTCATTAATGTATAAAGCTAACAATGTGTGTGATCTTCAAATTCAATTAGAATCATGCCTAAATAAAGTAGCTGACTGGTTCAAAGCTAATAAACTTACTCTGAATGTTGACAAGACTAAGTTCATGATATTTGGTACTAACAAAATGCTTGAGAGGTTCCAAGATATTAAACTAACTTACAATAATTTAAATATTGAAAGAGTAGATGAATTTAAGTATCTGGGTGTAAAGTTAGACAGCAACCTGTCTTGGTCTGCTCATGTTGATTATTTATGTAAAAATGTCAGTAAAAGAACTGGTATCATCAAACGTATGAAACATTTTCTTCCATATCAGACTATTGTAATGCTATCAAATGCTCTTGTTATTCCTCACTTTGATTATGGAAGCACTGTTTGGTCAAACTTTTCTGCTGAGTCTCATAACAAATTACAGGTACTTCATAATAACTTAGCTAGGATAATTCTATCAGCTGATATTAGAACACCAACAAATGATATGATGGATATACTTAAATGGGTAAAACTTGATAAAAGATGGCATAATCACCTAACTCTTATTGTGTATAAATGTTTGAGAAATTTAAGTCCATCATACATATCTGCCCAATTTGAATTTGTTCATAACAGCCATTCACATCTTACAAGAAATCACACCAGTAATACATTGGCTGTGCCAAAATTTAAATCCAATTCAGGCTTGCGCACATTTCATGTTAGGGCAGCATATGCCTGGAATAGCCTACCAGCAGCAGTCAGAATTGAACTGGAGAACATGACCGTGCACCAATTTAAGTCTAAGATTAACGGACTCTAATTGTGTGCAAAGTACTTCTTAATTATATTATTTTGCTATTTCTGTTTGATTCATGTATTATGTGTAAATAGTTGAACATATCTTTGTAAATATTGTATTATTTTCTGTATGATGAGGGCCTGCTTGGAAAGCAGTGCTTGACACTGAAGCTGTTTACCCTCAATAAAGAAAGATTAAACAAACAAACAACATAACCAACTGTATAAGTATGTAAGTACTAAGGGGATTCTTTCAAGTGCTCAATCTGGCTTTCGTGCAAATCACTCTACAACAACAACTCTACTAGATGTACAAGATTTTATTCTCAATAATATGGATAATGGTTACGTCACAGGTGCCATTTTTCTAGATTTAAAGAAAGCATTTGATACTGTCAACCATAAAGTACTAATTGATAAATTAAAAAGGTATGGCGTTGATGGTATTGAGCTTTTATGGTTTAAATCTTATCTCAGTAATAGATCACAGGCTGTCAATGTTAATTCTAATCTTTCAGAGTTTGAGCGTATAAATATTGGTGTTCCACAAGGCTCAATATTAGGACCTCTGTTATTTATTTTATTTGTAAATTGTTTACCTAATGCTGTAAATTGTAAAACTAAAATGTATGCTGATGACACCACTTTACTATTTAGATCAAAATGTCCTGATGAACTTTCAACTTCTTTAACATCAAACCTAGATCTAGTTGCTAATTGGTTGAAGGCAAACAAACTTACATTGAATATCAATAAGACTAAAGTTATGCTATTTGGTACCAGACATATGTTAGATAGGTTTAATGATATTTCACTCACATATAACGATAATATGATTGAAATGGTTAGAGAATTTAAATATCTTGGTGTCAAATTTGATAGTACCATGTCTTGGTCATCACATATAGATTACTTGGCAAATAATGTTTCCAAGAGAATCTGTGTTATTCGTCGTGTAAAGCATTTTCTTCCACATCCAACTCTTGTGATGTTATCCAATGCTCTTGTGATTCCTCATTTTGATTATGCCAGCCCAGTATGGTCCAACTGTTCAAATACATATCAAGCAAGACTTCAAGTCTTACACAACCGTTTAGCCAGAACAATATTATCTGCTGATATCAGAACACCAATAAATGATATTATGAACTTACTTCATTGGACAAAACTAAATGATAGGTGGAAAATTCAAATACTTATCATCTTATTCAAATGTTTAAAAGATATAAGTCCAACCTATTTATCATCCAATTTTGAATTTGTACATAACTATCACAATCATACTACCAGGAATCATTCAAGTAATACTTTAATCATTCCTAAAATCAACTCAAATTTTGGTATGCGCACTTTTCTTTTCAGATCTAGCCATCTGTGGAACAATTTATCACCATCTATTCGCATTGATTTAGAAAATTTGTCACTCGGTCAATTCAAATCATATATTTCCACTGTATCATAATTTGTATTATAATTTATATTATATATAAACACTAACATTTGTTATTTGTATGTACTTATGTATCGAAATGAGGGCCTGCTTGGAAAGCAGTGCAAGTCACTGAAGCATATTACCCTCAATAAAGAAAGCATAAATAAAAATGTATCCTTGGTATAAAACAAGTCAAACCACCGCCTAATACAAGTTGCAGACTATAAAAGGACAGGTACCCAGTATAATTGACATATAACATATTTATAAACATTTCTGACCAGCTGGAAACAGAATACTTGACTCTCACAATGCCTTTCGTCTTGTCAGTTTTGTAGGTGGCTTATGAATGATGTGCCTGTCTATAATATCAAACACAATACATATGGTCATGTCTAGTGTGGTGTTTCAAAGGATCAAGCAATGACAAAGCAGCATGGATCTAGTTGATGTAGTCAACCAAATCTAATATATGGATTTGTCTTGAACTTTGAGTGGATTTAAAACTGTCTGATCTCTTATGAATTGATTTGTAGACTTCAGCTACATAAAAACTTATTTGAAATTGGTTTCAGTTTCAGTTTTTGAAGAAATTATGTACTTCTAAGAATTTTAAATACCTGCCGAAAATTGCACATTGCTTTCCTGTTATCCTCCTGTCAAATTATTTCAGCTATGTTGAATATATCAAGAATCATTATATTTCCATTCAAGGCTCAATTATAGGGGTGTTGCATTCTATGCGCGTCAGATAAGCCAGTCTCAGTATTATCAATAGGTAGCAGACTACTGATTGGGGATATTGATCGGTATTGATTATAGAGTTGACTGGGAGATCATAAAATTGATGATAAACTTTCACTTGGTAGACACTCCCCACTTGTGCATTTATATCTCATCTGATAAAGAAGTATCATGGCATTGCTGTATAATTCTAGCTTCAGAAGATAAAGAAGGAAGTTTTCTCGTAAAGAATGGTTGGAACGTGGCATCTTGTTGTGAATTATAGCATGTGTTGGTGTCAGTGAGGGCATATTGTTGCTGAAGAAGTGTCACTGTCGGAGAATCAAGTGTGGCATGTGTTGACACCATGTGGACTACTAGTAATAATAGTATTAGCAGCGAGATGGTTTGGGTGGACACTGGCAGGCGCATACTGTGTAGGCATGTGTCAGAACCAGTGTTGATGTTAAACACTAGGCAACATTGTGAGTACAGTATGTGTGTAGTGATTGTGGGTTTTGATGGGGGTATTTTTTAAAGTCAGTCAGGTTGCTGCTGCTGAGTGGGAGGGGAAGAGAGGTCCTATTAGTATTAGTCTTAGAAGATTTTGAAGTAGGTTTGTACGGTTGACATATCCATCTTCACTTCATTCTTTCACCTTCCTGTAATCCATCCTATACTATAGTCAGATTTAGAAACCCTTAAACCAAAACATGAACCGTATACGACGTACGCATGATGTCAACACGTACTGCGTTGCTGTGTGATTATCTCTCGAGTTATATTTTGTTGGGCATTTACACGTACGTTCTGAAACGGTCCAAGGGTTTGTGATTTAGACTTTCCTCAGTCAATAGTTAGGTCACCCAAGCCCTATGAAAGGTATGAAGATTGTTAAACGGGGTCAGTCGTCACAAACATGCACAAACACAATAGTCAAACGACCTTGCTATTGTCAACACTCCCTACACAGAGGACTGCAGTGCAAATCTGTACGATTTTCGCCATGTAATGTCTATGGTGGATTTAATTCTATATGAAGACATTTTCTGTACCGTTGTTCCATTATTTGTAGTAGCCAAACCAATGTTGTTTATGTCCCCAAGTGACACTTAACCTCATGCCTCCTTTTCTGTTATCATCATTTTACATTAGCATATTTCCCTGTCTGCCCTTCCAAACCCTTCCTCGTCCATTCCATCCCATTCCATCCCATTCCATCCCATCCCATCCCATATCGTTGCCACTGATTGTATCATGGTGTAGATGGTTTCCCCTCTCTACACTTTCTTGCGGCCTGCTATTGGTTTTTGTACCAAAACATATTGTCAGAAAACGTTCAAGGTTTATCTCAAGGTTTACTGAACCGAAAATGAATTGCTTGTACTTATTTCAATGCATTTTTAATGGTGATTCCAAATATGGTAATGAAATCCAATAATGTTAACATTTTTGGAACATTTTGTGAAATTTTGGATTGTCGTCTGCAGACGGACGAAGGCTGTGTGGAAAGTGATAATATTGTCTTCAAAACCACTTGGCCAAACTAATGTCATTTTTGTCCTTTCTGTACGGCACTGCATCATTGCAAACATCAATATAATATTCTAAAGGAGTGCATTCAAGTCATATAATTTCATGGTATACTCTATAGCCCCCCCCCCCCTCACCAACCATAACGAACTATGTTTCATGCTTTCCTATACCCACTCCCATTATTGTCTCCCAAACTACTTAACCAAACCAATGTTGTTTTTGTCCTTTCTGTGTGGCGCTGTATCATTGCAAACACATCAATATAAGGTTTAAAGGAAGTAGTACTTATGTCAGTAAGCATACCTCTCAACCATCACTGAACTATGAGGGGTCCATTGAACATGATTTGTTTGTTCAACATATTTGAATTATTAATGTGAGAGTCCCGGGGTATGTGCTCCCTGTTGTGTTACCAATACTAGGCATGTTTGTACTAATTGCAATGCATTTCTCATGATGATTCTAAATATGGTGATGAATTTTTAATAATTTTGACATTTTTGAAACATTTTGTGAAATTTTGGAATGTCGTCTGCAGACGACTGCCACATGGAAAGTGATAATATTTAATATTGTCTTCAAAACCACTTATCCAAACTAATGTTGTTTTTGTCCTTTCTGTGTGGCACTGGCATCATTGCAAACATCAATATAATGTTCTAAAGGAGTGTGTGCACTCAAGACATATAATTTCATGGTATACTCTTAAGTCTCCCCCCCCCCCCCCCCCCCCCGCCCTCACCAACCATAACTAACTATAATTTCATGGTATACTCTTAAGTCTCCCCCCCCCCCCCCACCGCCCTCACCAACCATAACTAACTATTTTAGTTACATGCTTTCCTACCCACTTCCATTGTCTCCCAAACTACTACTAGTACTAACCAAACCAATGTTAGGAATAATTTAGATACCTTTTTCGAACCATGGTGTTTGAGCTCCGAAGGGGTCGTGATGACCTCGAAAGCTACGGAGCTCAAACACCATGGTTCGAAAAAGGTATCTAAATTATTCCTAAAATCATGATCGAACCCAATATCAGTCTACATGCTGCTACAAACCAATGTTGTTTTTATCCTCTCTGTGTGGCACTGTATCATTGCAAACATGTATATCAATATAAGGTTTAAAGAAAGAAGTACTTATGTCAGTAATCATACCTCTCAAATATCACTGAACCATGAGGGGTCCATTGAACATGATTTGTTTGTTCAGCATTGGTAAATTATTAATGTGAGCCCCCTGGGCTATGTGCTCTCTGCAGTGTTATGTTTAAATACAATCAATATATCAAAACGGGGTATGTGCTCCATGCCCTGCTGTGTTACCAATACTAGGCATGTTTGTACTAATTGCAATGCATTTCTCATGATGATTCTCAATATGGTAATGAATTTTTAATAATTTTGACATTTTTGAAACATTTTGTGAAATTTTGGAATGTTGTCTGCAGACGACTGCTACATGGAAAGTGATAATATTGTCTTCAAAACCACTTATCCAAACTAATGTCATTTTCGTCCTTTCTGTGTGGCACTGCATCATTGCAAACATCAATATAATATTCTAAAGGAGTGTGTGCCGCACTCAAGTCATATAAATTTCATGGTATACTCTTTAGTCCCCCCCCCCCCACACCAACCATAACTAACTATTTTAGTTACATGCTTTCCTACCCACTCCCATAGTCTCCCAAACTACTGTTGTTTTTGTCCTCTCTGTGTGGCACTGTTTCATTACAAACACATCAATATAAGGTTTAAAAAAAATTGTACTTATGTCAGTAATCATACCACTCAAATATCACTGAACCATGAGGGGTCCATTGAACATGATTTGTTTGTTCAGCATTGGTAAATTATTAATGTGAGCCCCCTGGGCTATGTGCTCTCTGCAGTGTTATGTTTAAATGCAATCAATATATCAAATGGCCTAGAAGTTATTTGCATTGTTTATTTTCTAAACTTAGGGATGAACAATATTATAATCATTGAACATATTTTTTTCAAAAATATGAATTGCTTTATTGGCTTGTCTTCGAAAAATTACCATGCCCAAATAGCAAATGGTTTTTTAAATATAAAAAATATAAGAATCTTGGTTGGATAAGCGATGAAATACTTATGGACATTTCCTGAGATTAGGAAATGTAATCATTTCCAGGACATTTTCTGACAATTTTTAGGAACTAAACTAGGATGCCATTTACTTTATTACATCACCGAGTGTCAATTATAATTTTCTTCTAAGAGTCAAATCAATTTGGGCACATGCAATCTTTGAAATTTATCATATGAAAATTAAAATTTTGTAGTTTTTTTGGTTTTTAGAAAAACTAGCTATGCTAAATGTAAAAAATTGTCTTGATTGTCTTTTTGGCCTACTTTTCTTTCCTTTTTTGCCCTTTCGAAGCCAACTGCTTTCCCAATTTTGGTCAGACAACTAATAAAAACAAGAGCCCATAATTGGGCTCATCGCGTATGGTTATGCGCAAAAGTGACTCCACATACTTATGCGCGCGGAGTATGTGAGACAGATCTTGTATCCTTCTTGGCCTTAGTGATATTCCCTTTATTATAATGCTTGTACATATGGAAGATAATGTACATGGAAGAATGTGTGGGTATAAAAGTTGAAATAGGCATTTGATTAAGGATAAATTGATATCTACTGGTAATGATTAAAATTATAAACAAAAAGTGACTTAATAAATGTTATGTCTTCAATCCTATTTGTTTACCTTCACCATACTGACAACAAGGCCCGGGCCCTGGTTCACGCATTGGTAACATGACCCGGGTTCAGCGACGCGGACTCTGTGAGTGGCAGTTCAACCAAGTCAACAGTCCATTCACCCTCTTTGTAATTCACAAACACATTTTCCCCTATACAGATAACAAAGCCAGGGCCCGCATGGGTAACGCAACCGGGTGTCAGCAACTCAAGAGTGTACAACTGACTTTTCAACAATGTATGGGAACATTAACACCTTTTCCCTATACAGATAACAAGGCCAGTGCCCCGCATGGGTAACGCAACGGGGTGTCAGCGACTCGGAACGTACAACTGACTGTGATGTCTTTGATCATCTGTAATTAACAAACTTTCAATCTGTTTATCTACACCACACAGATAACAAAGCCAGGGCCCCGGTTCACGCATGGGTAACGCAACCAGGGATCAGCGACTCTGACTCTATGAGTGGCAGTTCAACCAAGTCAATGGACCATTCACCCTCTGCCAGTCCTATGAATGGACATCGCAATCTTGGCAGGGAGGTGTCGTCTGGAGATGAGTTGGGTACTGGGGAGGATCAGGAGGTTCAAGTTGATACGGGTGATGCAAGTGAGTGTTATAGGCCAATTTGCAAATTGGATTTTTTAATAGAATTTTCAGACATTTTCTTGAATTTTTAGACATTTTCTTGAATCTTTGAAAATGTTCTCAAATATGACTGACCGACTGATAGAACAGTGTTTTATTTGGCCTCATGGGCTAATTGTCTAATTTTGTATGTGTTTGTCTGCCACCATAAACCGGGGTGGGGGTGGGGGATATGTTATTTAAAAATGTCATACATAACTTTCCATAAGTGATAATACAACAATGATAACAAAAGTAACAGGCTGGTAACCACTGGAGATTTTCCAAATTCCATATTTGACTCTGTTTTCAGCATTGAGAATTTTGACATGTTAAGCTTTATACTATTTTCTGACATTTCGATATTGTCCTGACATTTACAACTTTTTTTAAACCTCAATCCTTTTGTTTTCTTTTTTTGTTTAGAATTAAATGAACCAGTCCCGAGCTCCTTCAAGAATCTCAATTTCTCCAAGGCAGCACAGACTCACGTTATCCGCAAACTACGCACACCTTCAAAGTGTCGCGAGTGCGACAGCTATGTGTATTTCAATGGTGCTGAGTGCGAGCGCTGTGGCCTTGCCTGCCACAAAAAATGTCTAGAAACACTGTGGATTCAGTGCGGTGGCAAGAGGCTCATGGGAAAGATGAATGTTTTTGGTGTGGACTTGAAGTCTCATTTAAGGGAAACTGGCAAAGAGGTACCCTTCTTGGTGACCAAATGCATATCGGAGATTGACACAAGGGCTTTACATACTAAGGTAGGTGGAATTCAAAAATTCAAGTTTAGCTACAGTTAAGTACTGTAAACATGGACATTTTCGCTTTATTAATTTATGCGCTTTTCACGCTTCAAGCAGCTACCGAGAAAATAAAAACACACAAATATATTTATTTTGTGTATAAGACTATGTATGGAACGTTCAAATCGTGAATTTAAAAACCAATGGAAATGGCTGACAGTCGTCAAAGCGCGAAAATGTAATCACATAAAAATGCCCACTTTTACAGATAGTCTACAGAACGGTAGACATCAAACTAAAAGTGACTTTAACTCTAGTCACGTACAATCAACCATTATCATTCTTATGTAAAATTTGAATGCAAATGATTATTACTCCAGCATTATTTTATATTGGAAAATAAAAGTTGTCTATAGTCCCATAAGTTTAGCTATAACCTAGACATAGCTGATAGGTAACAAGCAGGCAGCATTTTCATGATCAGCCCGGAAATATGTGTGTGCAATCAAATATTAAATCTCCATGAAATAACACTTTTGCTTCCTTCAAAATCCAAGATGGCGTCCAAAATGGCCGCCCCAAATGATCAATTTTCAAAGATTCTCTCCATTGTTGGGTTATATCTCAACATTGATATTCCCGAGTTCTGACTTATTCCGCTTGTTCACATCACTTATTTGTTACGGTAGTGAGAAAATGTCAACATGTTACAAAGAAGAAATGGATACGCCATGATATTCATATGTTTGTCCTCTTGTCTCCTACAGGGTATCTATCGGGTAGCTGGTCTCAAAGTCAAAGTAGAGAAATTATGTCAAACCTTTGAGAATGGACAAGACTTGGTAGACATCTCAGAAATACAACCACATCTCATTACTAGTGTGCTCAAGCTTTATTTAAGACAGGTAAGCTGGGGATTCGATGGGTGTTATGCAATATTTAACACTTTCCAGGCGGCAGGCGTCTGCAGACGACAGTTCCAAAAGTTCACTAAATTATTCAAAAATTTCAAAATATTTGAATCTCATCACCATATTTAGAATCCATATGGGAAATGCATTAAAATAAGTACAAACATGCCTAGTATTGGTTCAGTAATTCATGAGATAAGACTTTGAAAGTTTGGAAAGGTTTCTGAAAAATAGCTACATGGAAAGTGTTACGAGGAACGGAGATTAGTAGATTCATGATTTAAGCATGCTTTTCTGTCATAAACAAGAATGGGACCAGGGAGATGTTCGGTGCACTGTAGATGAGAAATTCCATTTCTTCTAACCGAACAGTGATATCTTGAGTTCTAGGAATGAATATTTTGTAATTATATGCGATTTGTGAAAACCCGCCACATGGTGTGATATTTCATATTGGAGATATTTATATCATAAGAAAGCTGAAACTGTGCTGATATCAGAATAGTTTCGATCATTTTTCTACAATCACTGCAAAAAAAGGTTATGAGTGACTGATGATTGTGACGTCATAAAAAGCATGGGCAGCCTTTTGGTGGATGAGTAACCCCCTCAGGGTAGATCTGTTTACACCCTTTTTGAATGTATATATCCATTATTCCATATCATTTATCGTACATGGCTAAAATAATATTCCACTCCTTATTCCCTCAGCTACCGGAGCCGCTACTAACCTACCATCTTTACCCAGAATTCATAGCGCTGGCTAAGCAATTTCCGGGTGAGGTAGACAAGGCTGATGAAGAGAGGCTGAAGGAATCATTGCTGGAACTCATTGATAAATTACCAGTAGCAAACTGGAAGGTGGCTAGCATTCTTATGCATCATCTTAAAAGGTAAATTATTAGTACCAGCACCTTCAAGCTTAGAGTCTTTATCAGGATTGTAAATCTTCCGGAAACTCCCGGAATTTAGGAAATGAGGCCCCCAAAAAAATATAAGGAAATGATCCCCATCCCATTTTTCGCTCCCTTTCTTTTTTTTTCATTTCCGGATTTGGATGATGATATTTCAGCATAAAAAGAGGCAAACAATTTTTGTTTAGGGGGTGATACCCTGTAGCCTATTCTCTGGATGAACCCCCATAAATGTTAGATGCCACACGCAAGCGTTTGGGCCGTCTGACCAAGCTCGCGTTAAGTTCAGGTAATGGATCAATCACCCATTTACATGCATCCCTGGTCTATATGCACTAAACAACTAGAAACTTGATCTAACTTTAAACCTGGTTGAAGTGAAGAAAAGTCCTCTCAGAAAGGATTATTTTACGCTAAGAAGAGATCATTTTGCATTATCAATTGACCTGGTAATGGGCAATTCATGTTAGTGTCATATTAGCATAATTCACACTTTCCACACCACATGCGTCTGCAGACGACATTCCAAAATTTCACAAAAGGTTTTAAAAATGTAAAAATTATGGAATTTCATTACCATTTTTGGAATTGCCATGCGAAATGCATTGAAATAAGTACAAACATGCCTAGTATCTGTTCTGTAAATCTTGAGATAGACCTTGAAAGTTGGGAATGGTTTCTGACAGATCTGTTTTGTATATGGTAAAACTAACAGCCGCTTGGAAAGTGTTAGGGACACCAACTGTAATTTTGTACTTTGTTAGGGAGCACACAAGGGGTATAATAGAATGTCATGGTCCTTCCAGTAGGACTAATCTAAAGTTAGACCAATCTAAAGTTTGACCCGGTCTAACTTGTTTTGTACATATACCCGACCTCAGGTCTTATGTTATTAAAGATGGATACTCCCATCACTTTAGCTCCTTTTTGTGCCCATCAACATATTTTGTTATCGGAAGGAACCCCATATTTTTCTAATTATTTTTGTAAAATGTTTGGCACAAGATATGTTCCATTTAGAGGTTTATAGGTCAAAATGCAGTGAATTACTGCAAAGGTGGTTATTAACCATCTGGCCAGTTTGTGTACTACTTAATGGGCAGATTTCATATCACCTTGTGCTTCTATGACAAAAACCATTAAAGTTATGCAACTCAAACTTTGGAGTAAGACTATGTTAAAAGGATGACCCTTCATGTAGAATAGAAAACATCAAGTTTAAAATTGGGCCAGAAATCGGAACATCCAACTTTGCTATACTGATGGTAATACCGGTAAAGATGACAATGAAATCGATGACATTAGTTGTCTATTATGTGAAAACAAGTATTATGCAAACGGCAAAACTCTTTGTTGTTGGAAGGAGTGCCTATGGTCAGGGGAGGGGGGACTAGTAGGGGCTACATGTAGGGAATATTCTGAATTATATGACCTTTCCAAATGTATGACGCTTTGAAAAAAATAGGATGGTGTGCGCAATGATATAAGATGCACACTCTCGACCCTTGCATTATTATTGTATATTTATTTCTTTAACATATTGAGCCAAAATATTATGAATCAGTTATTACCCACTTTCTACGTGGCAGTCGTCTCTGCAGACAACAGTTCAAAAATCACAAAATGTTTCAAATTTTCAATCTTTAAAAGTTTCATCACCACATTTGGAATCACCATGAGAATTGCATTGCAATAAGCACAAACATTCCTAGTATTGGTTCAGTAATTCTTGAGATAGTCAGTACATAAAATGTATTTACATCAATGACTTTTCAATTGTTTCCTTTTGGTACACATCATAAATAAAAATGTTTAAAAATGTTTCTCTAGATTTGTAAATTCTATTCATAATAAGTGTACACGTTTAAATGAGTACACAATTATTTGGTAACTTATCATTTACTGTTATTTATTATGAAATCTCTACATGGAAGCCTCAGTTATCATCTCTCTGCAATGTCTGTACCTGTTGTTTGATGATAATTATATCGTAGCTGTTCTGTTAAAACCTTGTATGTTTTTCCGGCCCTTCAGCATGTATAAAGTTAAACTGTCCAATGGTTATGCATACAGAGAGTGTTGCTTTATACATGTTCAAGGGCAAGAGCACTTACAAGGTTTTGATCAATGTGTTTTTGGCCCTTGAGCATGTTTAGAGAAGTTTTCCCAAAGGTTATACATAGGACGTATTACTTTATACATGCTGAAGGGCCGGATGGAGAGATACAAGGTTTAAACAGAACAGCTTGATATGCACTATGGTTGTGATATATTTATTATTGTTTCTAATCTCAATATAGTGGTCGCTATTGTAGTATAAGTGTTGTATTTGTGTTAGCAATTAGATATGTCTTGTAATGTTGAGCCTTTCTTTACATTATCAAACAAATTGTAAATTCAAGTGAAGACAAATCTCAGAAATATTTCATCATGTTTGCAAAATCATCATCATCAGGTACACGATCCTGATTGATTGCTAAGAAGATTTTAAAGACGGCACCACAATGCATTGCAAATCTGGTCTCAAATTCATCTCGCCTCTCATAGACATATGCACAAGATCATGGCTTCATAGCGCCATCGTCGTTTACATCAATAATTAGTTCCCAGTGATCCTTTTTCTTATTTCTTAAACCTAAGAGCTCGACTAGTAAACAACTTGCTTACAGTTATCGGAAAACCAAAATAACAGGGGAACCCTTGATTTTCCCGATACATGTCATGCGTGACAGAAAGCCACGATATCGATATCTCGGGGTACAAAGGTCATATTGATACAAGTATCATTAAGGGGAAATCTAAATGCATCGTGGGGGAAATCTGGAGTTGGCGCAATGCATTGTGGGTGTGATGTTTAATTCTTCTTTGGGTTGATTGCAAGAATATATGTTCGATACAACATGTAGAATTGTCAAACCCGATACTATCGTGCTGCTGGGGAAAAGATTGACTTTGATTTACCACAACCATCTATATCAGTCGGTCTGTCTGTCCACCATCATTTTCAAAGTTAGACCAGGAAGATGGCATTTTTCTGAACTTCAGTTTATAGCTCTCTGGACTAATGTTAGAATGGGTATTCTTCTTATGCAGTGGGTGTGGTTTTGGATGTCAACAGGCTAATTGGTTTTTCGGCCGATTTTCCACCGATACTCACTAAATCTGATGAGAGAATATTATATAGATTTGGGGCGAGACTTAATTCATACCTTCAATGTGTATGGTCATCATGTTGAGATGCTCATGCGCCCCCATACACCAGATTACCTGCGTTGTGCGTATAATGCAGATTTGCTGTGTGTGCGTGTGCAAAATAATGTGACTATTCGAAGCAGCCAAGTGGGTAAACAACTCAGTGGACTTGCCCATTATATAAAGAGGGAAATCTGTTGTCGTTTGATAAAAATAAATCTAATAAAAGAGTATTATTTTCATGATAAAACTAAAAGCTAAAAATAACTAATAAAATGAATAAGAATGAGAATATATGGTAGTCTCATATTGTATAGGTTGTACCATATTTGTATCATTGTGACGGCAACTATTCACGACTCCAAATATGGTACAGCCCATACATTTCTGAGATCACTGTATAGCAAAAGGGCTACATGTACCAACTAGGCTATTAATCACTAAATAGTTGTGCATTTAACTTTGTCTATATATTTCTTCGCACTCTGCCAAAATTATATGTTTGCATTTCTCAATTTTGTATTTCTTTACTTGTGACTATATACTTCGGATACACATATCCACGCATCGGTATTACCTTCGTACATCTCTCAAACCTTCACACATTCTTATCACCGAGCATTTGTGCATGAACACTCCTCTACAGTTATTCAACTTCATATAACATCACTTCTTGTAATCGTTGTCACCTTTTCACAGACGTAGCATATGTGCATTTGTACAGACCTATTTTATCTTTACACAGGCATTTCTTGTAGATATGTATTAGTCATTGTTACAGTATCATAATCACAATCTTGAAGAAGAGAGTCGTTTCATTTTTCTGTTCACTATTTTAGAGTTTTACATTATTTCAATTGCAGAGTTGGCGACGCACATGAAACGAACAAGATGTCCTCCAGCAATTTAGGAATTATCTTTGGGCCAACACTACTCAAACCACTGTAAGTTTAAACCTGTCATGTACCTTAACCCCCCCCCCCCCCTGCTAAAAAGAAGTCTTCTTCTAAGCTATCTCTAAGCATGTGCGGACGGTTTTTGATGACGTAATCAACTGAGCCTATATAGTGAGAACGATATACTGCGTGAACGAGTAGCTGAGGCTTAGTGGGTTGGACGACGGGCCGACATCCAGAGGGTCCCCGGATCGATTTCCCAGCCGGTCCCCAGCGTTTGAGTTGGTATTTTCACTTCCGAAATTGTGATCCGGGTTAAAAACCCAGTTAAGGGGTTAGGGTTAAAGTAAATTTGATGCAAACATCAACAATACTACTAACCCTGGACAATTCATACTAGATTCAGGAGAGTGTGCATTATGTTGGTGTTGCTTGTTTTTCTCCAAGCAAGAGTTTTATTTCTTCACTTCTAGTTACAGCATCTTATAAATGTAAATTCATACTATATCATACATATGTTATAAGTTAACCATTTGGAAGGGTAGTTGCTACTCCGAGTTTCACACTCGTGCTATCATCAGACAACTGTTTCTGGTGGCACAAGCATGAAACTCGGAGTAGCAAACTACCGTTCCAAATGGTTTAACTTATATTACGCTCTGCATCGCATTGAGCACTCTGCAAGGAGATTGCTTCCTTACCAGTATCATACACTATGTTATATAGTTATTACAGTTTAAAAGATCATTGTTAATTTGTATCGAAATATAATAAACACCTAGATGTATTCATACTCTTCCTGACCAGCCTAAGAAATAACTATGTGGTCATACTAGAATACTGTCACAAGAAGGGTTTTGACCCAGTTGGACACTTGGATTGGGTAGTCAGGAAAAGATCTATGATTATATCTATAATAGTTACAAGATAAAACTCCAACAAACTCTTGTGTAGTTTTTCTGGGCAACAAATGCTGGTCACTCGAAATGCGTCTCATGTTGGACACTTGGATTGGGTTGTCAGGAAAAGATCTATGATTATATCATAGATATATTTTGTGCCGTGGTCTTTTAGAAATGGCGCGGTATAAAAGCCTTTCGTATGTATGTATGTATGTATATATCTATAATAGTTACAGGATAAAACTCCAACAAACTCTTGTATTGTTTTTGTTTCAGTGATAACAGTGCATCATTGTCTGCATTAGTTGACATGCAGCATCAAACTAGAATAATTGAGCTGCTCATTCATCATGCACAGGTAAGAGGCAAAGAAGATCTTAAGGTCTTCCCATAATGCATTGTGCGAATGCCAGCCAACTAAAGCTTTTTTCACACGATGCATTCGTCGAGCTCGTAAGTTTTAGAAATAAGAAAAAGGAACACTGATAACTAATTTATCAAATACATGACTGCTTTAGAATGGAAGATTTTGAAACATGTTTTTGAAACATATTTTCTGCATTTCATTTTTATTGGTCTATATCACTTCCTTCTCTTCAAGATCAGGCCATTTCCTCCTTTCAATCAAACCAATGTGAATTTGAAGAAAAAACCCTACTAAAATGACTATACTGGAATTCATTTATAGTGATTCTAATGCTATTCGCTCACGAGCAGCGATCCGAGGTTCACTTGACCTCTGACCCTCACGGAATTAACAGTAACAAAACAGCCTGCAACAGCAGACCTGGCATTGCTTGGAATCAATTTACCTGTTAAAGGTAGATGACCTGATCACATTTTCGTAACACAGAATTATTTCAAACATACGGAGATTTTCATATCATATGAAAGCTCGTATTTTTCTCATCATCATACTGAAATTTGATGGCCTAAATCGGTATAATTACGGAGAAATCGATGAAATAACGTCGAATTACCGCGAATGGTGGTAACCACCGATATAGTTTGTGTACTACTCAACGGGTACAGTTCACAGCATCTTGTGCGTCTAAAATAAGAACCATTAGAGCTATGCAACTCAAACTTTGGAACACGACTTTTTTAAGGATGACCTTTCATGTATAATAGAAAACTTCAAGTTGAAAATCGGAACATCTACCTTTAAAACATACATATATAATACATTCAGTCAATCACCTGTCATTCAAATTTCACAAAGATGTTAGTTATATACAACGAGATAGATATAGGTAGAGTGACGACTGTAGCTAGGGCCATTGCCAGCCTATTTACAATGCAATCCTAAATCTCACTCTCGGAATCGTGTAAAATTATAGATGAACCGCCAAATCTTTCAAAACATAGTGAATTCAATCAGTTATACATTAGAAATGTAGAAATAGTTATCAACTTTTGTTTTGCATATCTTAATTTCTTAGTTTAAGCTAAGATATCAGTGTTAAATAAAAGATAGCAAAATAATTCTCTGAAATCAGTAATATTATTTCAGGGCCCGTTGCCGCAAGTGGCCGTGTGAAGCCAATTTTGCGATCTTGCGACCAATTGCAGCAACGGTTCATGAATGAATCAACTGAATTTAGTGGATTTGCAAATAATACGGCAACTTTATACAATTTTGCGAGCAGACGGTACTCAAAACAACTGGAAATCAGCCCTTTTTGGGTCAATCTTAAATCTTGATACGGGATTCTCGACCAAAATATGTGCATATTTATACCTACTTATGTGATTGATTTTGTAAAACGATGAAATTTCATAAAATTATTTTTTGATTTGTTGACTTCATTTTCTTGACAAGCAGGGCGCTCTATGTATATCTATCTCGTTGGTTATATATAAACTTTCACAGACTGGTCAAACATAGAAGCTACTAATAAAGCCTACAAAAGAAGAAAAAATATATTGTCCAAAGATCGGCCCCAATTAGAATGTGACACAAATTTGTTTCTTCTATAAAGTTATTTCAAAAGTATGTACATGGGGAACTAAGTCAACCTCAGATTTACCCTGAAATTTTATGGTGTTTTTGGATACTACATTTGAGGTGTTGAGGCAAAGGTGGTAAGGTTAAGATATGACTTTTTTCATGTTTCTATTGTTTTCCAGGTCCTAGGTGGAGTCATTGGTGGTATGGAAACACCAGTTGAAGATTTCCAATCAGACTCACTAGAATTAAGTCCAGGTGAAGCCAGTCTCTGTAAGTATTTCTTTCAAATTTAATTATCTTGCATAAATCTCACTGATGTTATAGTACCATACATTCCATTCAAATCAATACTCTTGCGTTAATCTCATTAATACCATAGAAATTGTCCAAGTGAAGTATGTCCCCTGTCAATAATACAAATAATATTCAAATCCGTTATATCTTATTATATCAAAAATGTTCTAACTATGAACTATTATACTCCATGCCAACAAAATGCAATCGGGTGTAATTGACCTTGCTTTATTGAGTGTACTTATGTAGAGCTTTCATCAATGTTGCCAGACCGATTATATAAGTTAACGTTTCAGAATTAGTTGACATTACAGTGAAATAAATCTCTTGAAATATTAACAACTACAGCAGTCATAGATGCACTTCATTCTACACTTAATGATGTATAAGGACAAAGTTTTGTCAAGATTTGATTCAAAATGTCATCCTTTTTATTTACTTTCTGCAGTTCTACTTTATTCATATATTAGAATAGCATTGATTAGATTTTATCTCCAGATCATTCAAACTCTATGATTTGTATGCAAAAATCTAAACTCGTCAATAATGGAAAGGTCTGCTAGCCTTAATATCTCATTCATACGATGTGATCAGCCGCTTTGACTACCTCTATCACAATATCAAGCACAATCATTTCCATGTGAAAGTGAAAAAAAAACAACTTTCTTCTGCGAGCCTGACCACGACTCTTTTTGTGTGTAGAAATTAGGGAACAAATGTTCACATGCAAATGTATCCTTATTTCCAAAATGTGGGTATTATTTTGGGGTCCATAAATAGCAAAGTTTTTGAGAGGTGAAAACCCTGTTTGACGCTAAGAGGTTCATCCGACCATAGAACAGATTATGAAGAAAAAGATTGAAGTGTTGCCAAATATATTGAAGTCTGGTCGGTTAGTCGATTGTCCTTCTTTTTTTTTACTGACAAATAATATTGACAAACGATGGTTCATGTTCAGACAAAATTGGTAAATGTCAATTTGACATATGTTTCTTGTGTGATATTAGTTTAAAAATAATTTATTCAAGCAAACTTGTTCATTTCAAGCAGGAAATGCAATATTTTGAGAATTTGGGTAACATTTAAATTGTGAAAAGAAATAAAATTAAAAAAGGTTGCGACCCTGATATTTGAGATTTTGTGGTCGGTTGCTGAGGGCAACACAACATTTATTTTTGTGCCTTATGGCATCTACCACACCTCTCATTACATCACGTCTTGATGCATCGTCATAACTTCTGTTTCACGCTGATATTTATCTCCAATTATTCATATCGTTTCCATACAGTTAAAAGTGACCGTCCTTCAAAGTCCTACCTAGACGACACATCTATGCCAGGATTCCTGCTGCCAGGCAGTAGTGAAGACAATGATCATCAACCTCCAACCTCACCTGGAAGGGCTGAAATAGAAAGCCTGGAAGAAGAAGATGAGGAGGAGGAAGAGGAAGGCGAGGGTGAGGAAAGAGAGGGGCGTAGCTCCAGAAGTGAGGAGGAGGAAGGTGAGTGCATGGCTGGTGTTTTTTACATTATTTCAAGGGTTGAGATATTTTCATACACTGTTAGTAGTTACGAACCAATCACAAAGCAGGAAACTTAAATATGTGGAGTGCATTGAAAGTGTCTATTGCACTATATGTGCCCGCCCTACATGCATACTTGTTAACATGTTTAATTTGTTATTAAAGAGATTAAAGTATGCACAAAATTGTAATTTTTTATTTGTATCATCGTGTATGAATTAGGTCAATACATGTGTATGTTTTGTTTCTCGAAAAATTCGAAAAATCAATTCACTTGCGCAACTGTTGATATGCTCAAAATAAAATTAATCATAATACAACCAGATTTTGTGGACGGGGGAGGTGGGGAGGGTGGCTGTGAATTATTAAAAAAGTGATTACATTTGCATGAGAGGCAATAATTAGTCATTGCCAAGTTAAAATGTCTCAAATTTGAAGGAGTATAACAGATAATTAATCAATATGTTGCATGCATTTCAAACAGCCCAATTTTACTCCAAACATGTGTGTTTAATTTCTTCTGATCAATCGCCGACCTATTACAAACAAAATTATATACATTTTAAATTTATCTATATGGAGGCATATTGTGGGGGACCAAGGCACATTTATTTTCACGCTTTTCACGCTAAAATCAGCAAGCGCGAAAATAAAAATGCGCCAATATATTCATTTTGTATATAGGTCTGTGTAAGGAAGCTCAAAATCGCAAAAATAAAAACAAGCAAAATTGTTCAAAATGTGCAAATTACGCACACGAAAATGTCCGCATTTACAGTACACATTACCCCCTTTTCAACCTAAACAATTAATTAGATACTCTTCAACTTCACATAATACACAATTTGAGTCAATTTATACCATACCATAGCATTGAATTAAAAGTAAATAACTTAATAACTAAATTACAAATTGTATTTAAAAAAATCATTGAAAAAATAATAATAATAAATAAATGATTTATACAAAAATAAATAAATAAATAAATAGATACTGGTAAAGAAGCAATCTTCTTGCAGAGTGCTCAATGCAATAAGTTAAACCATTTGGAACGGTAGTTGCTACTCAGAGTTTCACGCTTGTGCGATCATCAGACAACTACCGTTCCAAATGGTTTAACTTATAAATAAATAGATAGATAACTAACTAAGATTGCTAATTGTTTACCAGTATAGATAGATGACTAAATAGATAACTAAATAAATAAATAAATGACCTTCCCTCTTGCTTTGCTTCAATTTCCCCTTTTGTCTTATTCATTTTCAAGCATGACATTTTTGCATAAATGTTTCAGATGTTCAGATGTTGATTAAAAGGTTTGCTATGTGGAAAAAAGTGTTCATCTAATCACATTGTTCAAGTCGTTTGTCATATTTTTTGTCATTTTATCATTATAAGATTTATTCTATACTCTGCTTCCCTCCTGCCGCCCCCTGCCTACTTTCCTCCCCGCAACCAAATAGAACTAGACGATAGATGTATTAGTAAAATAAACAAAAAAGTGTGGTTTCTTTAAGCTTCCTACATATGCAAACACTTAATAAATGATAATTTCTGATGAAAGTAATGTTTGAAAATCACTCTTTCTTTCCTGTTTGTATAAACAACAGACGAATCCTCCAAAAATACCCAAAACCTACCAATATCACTGTAGTGTACTATTTAGCTTTAAAAAAAAGGTCATCATTTTGGACCAAGAAAAGAAAATGGATCTTTCGGGCCCGTACAACATGGTGGTGTGTTTTTTCGTCGCCTTAAGGAAGCTTAGACAACCGTTTCTTTTTTGTGTATTTTAGCTAATTACTAGTCTCATACTCAACATTTATCATCTTCTTTGTCTCCGTAGTTGACGAATTGGGTGGCGGCAATGAACCTGCCGACAATTCCGATCCGGACAGTGCAAACCCAGATTCCCCCAAGAGAGAACATCGTCTTCGGCGACAACCTGTGAAACGTGGCGGCAACTACACAGCAAGGGAAAAAGTTAGAGCTGCTGCTGCCGCGGGAGGTGTGACACCGCCCTCGCCATCACGTGTGACAGCGCCATCTGGCGATGACTTTAGTAGAAGCCATAGCAACCCAGGGGATATGTTGGGGTCGTCCCCCGATCCTACCACACAGGATAGTGACTTCCAAGGCTATGTGCCAAGTGCTTATTCACGGCAACAGCCACAGAGAAAACCTGTGGGTATAAGGCATAGCCTTCCAATAAGCAATCCAGCTACGACAACCACGAGAAATCGTAACATTTTATCGACTCACGATGAGGCGGAAGGCAGCGACGGCGCGACTCAGTCGTCATTGGCAAGCGGTGGAATGGTACGATCTAGTTCGACTAAAACTGGCCGCGAGCCACGATTCGTTTAGGCTGGAATATTTACATTTCATCGTATTTTTACCATACTGCAGGTTCAACAGCTCGATATCTTGTAACCTGATGGAAAGGATCAACCATTTGAGCGATGATGAAAACAAAATGAAAATGGTATTTTATCTTTTTATGCCAAGCTGACACGCAAAAGCTTGCCAATCCACAACAATGTATGTCTCCACCAAAGATATAGTATGGATCATACAGACATAGCCAGAGATCCATGTGTGACAATTCACGCCATTCTGTGAATCAATCCAATTGGAACCAGGAGTGAATGTATACCCTTTTTAAACAAAAATTGTTCCTTTCCTCTTGTATTTTAACAAAATAATGTTGTCATTAATGGAATATTTAAGAATACATTTTACTTTTTTTGTTCTTATTTTCTTGTGGTAGTAATTTTGCTGCATAGTTTTTAATGTTGTATGTGAACTCCTGGTCAACAGTAATGGAGCAAACATCGCACAACAAACATATAATTGTATTGATGATTTCAAGCAAATGATGTTACCCTGCCCCCCCCCCCTATTCTAACATGTCTATCAATGATAAGGCATGTCTTGGATCAGTTTAGTGTTTTCTCGACAAGGGATTGGATTAGAATCTGGAATGGATCAGGATTAATCCGGATTGGAATATGTATTGGATTATTGTTGTGGATATACTGGAAATAATCAAAACTGATTTCTTTGTGAATGCCACTGTTTCAATTCAATCAGGAATTTGTAACAAAATATGAAGCTTGACAGATTAAAACTTGTCCGACGGCGAACCCGTTAAACTTTTTACTTAAAATATGAACAATTGCTTACACATGGACTAATTGCCTGGAGGGTGCAGAGCCTATGCTGAGCAAAAAGTCGGGGGACCTCTGCATTGTTAACCTCTGCTGACAGTGTTTCTAAAGTCACATGTTAAATACAAAGGTTTAAAAAACCTCCAGTCAGTGTTGCCAAGCCCGTAGCTAAACTGTTGAATTGAGCCATTTTTAACCTGTGTGCCGTGACCACATTAAAATGGATGCCACGGTTTGCAAATCATAGAGTTTTTCATGTACTCTCTGCCGTGGCTTGGAGGGCAGTTGCGACACACCTTAAGAGCACATTTCAATTTGAAACACTGCCTTCAGTTCAAATCCTATTTCTTATGGATTGATACTTTGGCAGATAAACCGTTGGGAATTTGGGATAGAATTTAGTTCAAAGGAACCAACCCATTTCAATCTGTACCAATCTTGTCTTGTTGTTTTGACTGAAGATTCCCTATTAAAAAGGTGACATTTCAGTAGAGTTTCACCCCCCCCCCCCCCCCCCCCCGCAAGAAAACAGTAACAGGAATTTGTGTTATTTACTTCTAACCAAATTCACAGTTAAGATAATTATCCAGGCTTTACTTGAAAATTGAAAAACAATTGGCGTAGAGCAGTATTATATAGCACATGGTGTTTAGATCCTTATTTTTATATTTAGCCAAGACAGTACCTATAACACCTTGTGGATATTTGAAAGTAATGTCTTTAATTCTGCACAATATATTTGGAACGAGGGAACAACATTTGCTTGATATCATAATGTGGAAAGTAATCATTTGTTTTAGATAAGATAATAGATTTTTGTTTCGTAAAAGAATTGATTCTTCATATGTTATGATTGAATGTCTTGTTTTTCTGTGGTTCTAACTACTGTAAAAGCCAATATTTTCGCGTACAGATATTTCCGCGCATTTTGATGATTTGTTTTTTCCGCGGGCTACCTTCTGGATGCACTGTATGAATGTTCAAAACAATATTTTCGCGTGTTATAATTTGGGCAGAAAAATATTTTCCCGCGAAAAGCGCGAGAATAAAACCAACGCGAAAATTTCAGCTTTTACACTATTCATGATACAACCAGCTAGATAAAGGGTTTCTTCTAGAACAATAAAAAAAATGGAAAAATAGGTTTTTCTTTGGGTTACACTATCAATTGATTTGGTTTCTTGTGAAAGGAATCTGTTTCTTCCAAAAGAACAAAAATAATAAAAGTTGAAAAACAAGTGTTTTTATTTCTGTGGGATATACTCGTGATACCAACCAGTCAGGTTTTGGTTTCTTCTGGAAGGGACCAGTTTCATCAAGGAGATTTGAAAAAAAAGAAAAGTGGCGACTAGTTTATCTTTGGAGCAAACTTTAGATACGTGTTGCTTTTTTTTACAAAAGAGGGGAAAACCTAGTTTTGTCTGTGGAACGCACACCAGGCAGGGTTTGAGGTTCATCTTAAAGGAACCAATTATTTCAGAACACCCTTGTTCTTCTAGAAGAATGAAACCTTATAGATTCTATCAATTTTTCAAATTAATTGCTGTTTTATAGTTTGATCAGTTCCAAATTGGTGAAGCCTCATATAACAGCAGCGAATGAATACAGAAGGACGCGAGCACAATAAATGAAGGCAACAATCGCACTGTGCATCATATGCGTGACGTGTGCGTGCGACCAGAACCGCATGCGTGTGGCCATAATCGTGTGTGCTCTTGGATTACTTTTGCGCTATAAAAAATGAACATTTCTCACCAATTTGGAACTGATTTAACTATAGTAACAGATGAATATCTGGCTAGGAAAAACGAGACTTTTCAACTTGACATGTGTCGATTTCTTTTGATCAAAAATCCATGCAATGCTACAACTCAGATGATAGCAATTTTGTTTGTGAAGTCAGAATGACATTTGATTTACTTGAAGAAAGCTATAAAATCATGGTGAAAATTTAGATATTTTTAAATGTGGCCAAAGAAAAGTAATATTTGTTTCTTGTCGCACATGTATACAGCATTTTGTTTTGAATAGAAAATTGTAGGCTGTAAATATTTGTTTCATATATACATTTTACAGGTGGCGATATTCCAGGGAAATTTATAATGCAATGTTTGCAAAATTTGTAAAATTCATAGTTTGGTTAACCAGTCTTAACCTCATCACCTTGATTTTTTGGTTTGCTATTTATCTTGCTGATATTTATTAAATTGCAAAAGGTCATGAGAGGGTAACAGCAATAGCAACAATTGGCATTATTTGGTAGGCAATATGGTTTTGTTGCTTGTTCAGCACACACTATGCTGGTTCCCTGCATCAATGGGCTCCACACTAATCATGCCATCACATTGATTTGCTGGCATAAAAGTCATGCATATGCATGAAATGGCGCCAAATAATCCACAAATAATTTCATTCAATGCCAGCGTCACGCATAGAACGATGACAAATTTGCACGCTCCCTATTTGTGCCGTAGCCATGGCAGCGCGACAATGCATTCGGTATTTGCTGCGTCACCTCAACTACAACTTGTGTTGATCATTATTTCATGTATGATAACAGAGCTACAACATAATGGGGTGTAGAGTCGATTCACGCAAGTAATGGAGAGGCTTATACCTCCACCTATGGATGAGTTGGCACGGGGATCCAGGGTGCAGGGAACCAGCATAACACTATGACAGCAAAGGGAGATATATTCTTCATTTTTTATTTTTACCCTTGAAAATGTTACTCAAGAGTGAATTTGTTTGAAAATGACATTGCTTTATTGCCTGGAACACTGCGCTAACATGCCTTTGAGCCTTAAATGCTGTTTTCCTCCCTCAAAAATTTTACCCAGTGAAATTACTGAATGATTAACCTTAATTGTATAGCTAACAACACCTTGATTATGTTATTTGGTTGAATTTGGTGATCTTTCTCCAAGTGAAATTTAGTATTCACAAGTCAGAAAACAGCAAGAAACAACATATTACATTTCTTTGGCCTGTGGTTTTTATTTTATGTATGTCTACATGAGCAGAAGTTTGTTGTTTGTAGATTAAAAAATGAGCTGCATTTATAAGAGCGACGAGGAAAATATTATAGGTATCAAAATGTATCAGTTATAACTCAGATTTGTCGGGTTGAACTCGACGAGTAACTTGGTTTTTTTTCTTCTCGGTTTATATTTTTTTCAGATGTTGTTTATTCTTCCTTGTATAGTCGTGTAATTACTGTACATTGTACATTGTATGTACTGTAGCTTTAAAACAGAACGGAACATAAGATATTTATTTATTACATATAACTGAAACAGAGACTGGTATTTTTGGCTGGCGTTATACTTTTAAAAGAAATACATTGTAATTATATAGAGATAGATGTACAAAATGCTGTTCATTCCTTCAGGTAATCTCACCTTTTGTAACATTATGGCAGGTATCCTTGCCTTGTGTATTTTGAATATAATAGATAACAAGAAAGCTTATGTATTTTGTCAGTCAGGGTAGTTGTCATGGGTGAAAGGTCAGAAAGTGATATGAAATTGTCATTACTTCCTGCAATGTCAGAAAATAAATATTATTAATGTTTTTTTTTAACATGCCGTGGTTGATCTGACTCTAGCTTGTTACATCATGTTGTGTTATGCAAGTGATCTCAGGGGAAGGGGGAACCATTACTGTCACCCTCCCCCCTATTAAAGATTTTGTTGTTGTTGAGATTATTCATACCTAAGATGAGGATACCTGAAGAGTGAATAGCATTCGGTACATTTATTCCAAATTATATATATATTGTGTGGTATAGAGGATTGTGCTAAGATAAGGAAAGAGCGCCCCCTAATCAGGGGCACGGAGCAGATTACCCATAATGCCTTGGAGAGGTAGCTTGTGCCGCGGTGGTCGGCGTTTCTTCTTTTCTGTTTTTAAACATTTAACAATCCCCAAATTGTGAAATGTAATCATTGATGTTGCCGTTCATAACTGCTCTTATTCATTCAGAAAAATGTTTCCAGTGTAATTTCTTGTAACGGTGGTATATTAATTACTACCCACTAATTGCAGGGCGGACTGACTGACAAGTCTGACATCGACTGATTTGACTTGACGGAATGATCAAAACAAACAACACCAACAGAAAGTCATCTTTGTGCGAGGCTATCAAAGATGTTAATTGTATGTTTCAAAGCAAATGAGCAGTTGAAAATGTAACGCGACTTGTAGGTGGTTTTTCCCCCCCTTCTTTTTCTCATTTTTGAACCGTAATGAACATTAATTATACAAATTAATAAACTCCCTTCAAAACATATGGAGGGAGTATGGAGAGAAATTAAGAAAAGAGGAAGAAGAAAACAGCGTAACAATGCCACGCTCAAAGTAGCTATGAGACAGTCAATTAATATTTTTGTTTGTCTAACATCAGGGTTGTTACAACAAATGAGAGAGTTTTTTTCCAACTGAAACCATCTGTTAAAATGGAGGGTCTGTGCTATGATTATAGTGCACTTTGTAACCTTGAGCAGTGGTGATAGTGTTTGTGCATGTTTCCATCTTGGTTGCTGTGTATTGCAACCAGTCGCAACATTGTTGGCATCATTGCCTTGAGGTAGTAAAGGTTGCACTTAACCCCCTGGGGTCTACTGGCCGATTTGGCTTCAAAGCAGTATTTTGATTGGTTACTCATAACATTATATCATCTAATGAGCCAATCTGGGATGCTGTAAGAAAGGTACTAGTGCTACAGCGAGTCAACATACAGAGAAATAGACGCACTATTTTGATTGGTTACTCAGAGGTTCATATCATGCAATGAACCAACCAGAGAGACTGTAAGAGTAGTCCCCAGGGGGTTAAAGAGACATTGACCCAAATAGGGTTTGGTTTGTCCCAAAGAAGATTTTAAAGACACCACCACAATGCATTGCGTTTTTGCAAAATGCGCTTAATTCTGGTCTCCAATTCGTCTCGTTTCCCACAGACATATGCACAAAATCATGGCACCATAGTGCGTGTATTCATCGTTGGAGCTCTTAGATTCTAGTTTACATCAATTAATCAATTAGTTCTCAGTGTTCCTTTTCTTATTTCTAAAAGCTCCATAAATGCATCATGTGAAAAAGCCTTAGTTGGCTGGTACTCTCACAATGCATTGTGGGATATCCTTAAAATCTTCTTTGGTTATGTCCATAAATATGTCTATAGTTTGATCAGTTCAAAATTGGCGAATCCTCCTTACAGCAGCGAATGAATACAGAAGGACGCGGACGTGCATGAAGGCAACAGGGGCACTGTGCATCATATGCGTGACGTGTGCGTGTGGCCTTAACGCGCGAGTGCGCATGTATTACTTTTGCGCGTGGAGAGATAAAAAAAGAATATTTCTCGCCAATTTGGAACTGATGAAACTATAAAAGTAACTCGTCTATGGCAAGACCACTTGATTCTTGTTATCACGGAGACAAGAACAAGATGGAAAAAACAGGTTGTTTTATAATAAACACAACAAATCAAGGCAAAAACATAACTTTGGTAAAATTATATTAAGAAACAATGCAAGGTTCACGGATTGCCATTTCCTTTAATGATAACAAAACGGTTTGATATATCTTGGGTGGCATAACCTATTACCTCTTTATATGATGGCTGTTAAGGTTTTGACAGTGTTACCAATCCTGTGATTTGATAGCCCAATTTGGCTTTCTAAAATGCCGTTTTTTGTTGTAAATTGGGCTACTTTTTGTCACCTCATGTCCCAATTAAAGCCATTGGATGAGATATAAATTGTGCTAATTTTGTCACTTTGTCCATTGAGACCCATGATTGAAAAATGCTTTGGGCTATTTTATCATAGATTGGGCAACTTTTGCCAGTAAAATTTGGTAACACTGGGTTTTGATATCTATTGGAACACCTTGATGTACTGTAACTGTGGAAAGAATTGCGTGTGACAGAATTTCTTGCACTTTCCACAAACCGTAACGATCGCAGGAAAATGAAAATCACACATTATTTTAAATTATATAGGAACATAAATTCACAAATAATACAAATAACAAATTCTTAATTTTGATTAAATCTCTCGTAAAGAGGAGTAGTGGAAAAGGGCGAGCAAGAATCTTATATGCAAAGGAGCCAAAATACATTGATATTCACAAGAAAGCATGTAGATATACAATTATGGTACAAAAGAATTGTTTAGTACGATAATTCTATGTTAACATGACAAATATTTTTTGTTTGTTTACATTTTTTTACAAGTACCCTGATGAATTTTAAACCCTACTTTACAGCAAACCGCTGTGATTTATGAGAAAAATCAGCAAAACTCACAGAAAAAAAGTCTTCCAATAGACACTGAATCCTTAAACTTAACAGCAGCCTATCAGTGGGGGTTATGCAACAGCTTATAGTGAACACAGTTTAGTTTGATGTCACAATCTCTAGTGTATACTCTCATGCTCAGTGTGCTAATTACTGACCCTCATATCCGTGTATACAGACATATAATGAGCCAGCTGTATCTGGGTAACATACATTGATACCCAGATACAGCAGGGTCATAAGTTATACACAATAAGATATTAGGGTCGATGAATGTTGACCCTGAGGGTTGAGAGTATGATTTCTAGTTGTAGCTGGACAACAACTTTTTTGATATTGATGAGAGTGAGATGCAAAATTTTTGAATGTTTAAACATTGTCTATTTTCAAAAATAAAAATCTTTTTTTTATTATTTCTTGCTGAAAAAGGGAGTGAATTCTTTCAATGTTACATAACGTGTTTACAAGTGGAATGTGAGCGAACAAAAACAACAAATCTGAACACAATTGGTGAGGAAAAAATTGACCTAGAAACGGGACGTATACAATGCTTATAGTCTCATCTAGGATTCTTTTGTACTCAAGTTAAAATGGCCATCCAGTGTACCTCTATTTGTACAAGTATTCTATATACACCTAACCCAGAGTCGAATTATCCAGGGGGGCTGTACAAAACGGGAGCTGTTTTTTTAACATTTATTCCAAAGATTGAAATGTGCATTTTTGTCAATTACAATCGGTGGTGATAAATGCTAACGAAACGGTTCACATATTGAACTCTCTGGATACACTCTTGGGTTAGGTATCATGTCACATGTCAAGTCACATGTCAACCCACATGACGTAAATAGTTTGAACAAAATTCCGTGATGAGCAAATACTGCTGATATATTGACGAGACCAAAAAAAACTGCATCTTTCTACCTACCTTACTTACTACTACTACTTGCCTATAGACGTATGTGTGTATGCATCAGTGAATAGTGTTATATTATATTCATAATTTATTCAAGTCATGACAAATAGGATATTTATCATGAATATTTTCCAAACTGTGCAAGGTGTATTATCGTATATTAATTAAACATTTTAAGGATGATGTCATATTTTTTTCGTATTCCAAGCCTTGGCCGTGCGCAGTCAGTGTTGCCGAAACTTATGTGCGGAAGGAGCCCAAATCAGGAAGGAAGGAGCCCAATGTGTACTGGAGCTAAATGGTGCTCTTTGAGAGAGGTACCTACACCATGCTCTTCAACAGCTGTTCCACACAATTGGATTGAGTTACTTGTTAACTAAGCTGTTCAATTATTTAAGTAATGGATGAAATTGAATTGGGCTATGTATATCAGCCTCAGCCATTTCATTAAACGTAGAATTGGGCTACCTACCTATTAGCTAGAGTTTCTCTATGAAAGCAATGGATAGCAGCAAATGGGCTATGTTTCAGCCTGTATAGGGATGACTTCATTTGGCAACACTGCCTGCGCATTATCCCGTAAGTTAGTGTAATCAAGTAATAAGAATTTGAGAGCGTAGCGATACAATTCATGCTGCCAATTAAACGCCAGGTCAACTGGACAAACGCGCAAGTTTCTGCAATCGTAAGAGATCTGCCATAGATGAGACATTTTGGTCGTAAGGCTAAACATCTCCATTTGCAAAGTAGTGTGTATTTGACTTGAAAACATAAACTTTAGGTACACATTACTGGAGCTGATGTGGACTAGGGCTGCTGTGGACATTGGACTTGCCAACATTTCTTTTTCCGACAAAACGTTTTCACTATATGACCTCAAGTCTACTAGTCCAGCTTAACACTTTCCACACAGCAGTCGTCTGCAGACGACAGTTCAACAATTTCACAAACTGTTCCAAAAATGTCAAAATTATTAAATTTCATCACATATATTTGGAATCACTATTGATAAATGCAATTAAAGAGTACAAACATGCCTATTTGTTCAGTAATCCCTTGAAAGTTGGGAAAGATTTCTGACAAATCTGTTGTGTATAATATGGTAAAACTAATAGCCGCGTGGAAAGTGTTAATGATCCACATTGCAGAATCACTTGAATATTGAACCAATGGTGGTTGGTTGGCCAGCATGCGTTATTGGAAGGTACCGCTCTATGATAATCATATAATCAAAGTAAAATACAATTCAGTTCCCATGATGTTATTGATCTATAATAGTTCTATTAACAAAATGATATGCTCATGTATTCCAGTAAGAAAATTATGCATTATTTCTTAAAGATAAAACCACTGTTCCTAGAACGATTTAGGCTTTGCGTTTTACCGTTACTGCTTGATCCACACACCGCTCGTAGGAGCACACGGTCTGCCTCAATCTCTGCACACATGCACCTCACCTCACTACTGTGTGATATGCGTCATCAGATGAATGGTGGGTTTCCTTTACACTGGCTTAGAGGGCAATAAATAAAGGGATTCCCTCCACCCCCCAAAAAAAATCACCTTTTGGCCAAAAATTTAAAAACTAATCATTTTTATGTTGAATCTAAAAAAACATCCCTAGAGAAGTGTCTTTACATAATGTTGGTGCAATTTCAGCATTTTTTACCAAAAACTGATTTTTCTACGTTTTCCAGCCAAATTTGATTTTTTTTGGTTAAAATTATAAAAATCAGCATTTTTAGTGAAATTTGATACCAGAAATGGATTCTCCTGCTCATTTCCTTTCCAAAAATATATGATTAAATGAATAATGAAGAAGTTACGTCAGTTTAACAGAGGCTATTCCTGAGACTTGACAGCCAGCCCTCTTAATGGTAAAATGTCATTGTGTAAGAGCAAAAGGAAAGATTCTTCATTGTTTACTGAATTGGGAGTTTTGAGTCAGGCGTGTCTGAAAAATGTCTATGAAAAAAAGAAAAGAAGTAATAACATGTATATTTTAACCCTAACCAGGTTTTTAACCGGGATCACAATTTTGGAAGAGAAATCAACAAATAAATCGCTGCTATCGAGCCAGGGACCCTCCAGACCAAAACAACCGGCCCCCATAGGCAAGCCACTGCTCTCATGCAGCTACGTGTTTGTGTAGTATACTGCGCTCGCTATATAGGCTCGGTTGATAACGTCATTGAAAACTGTTTGCACATGCGCTTGGAGATAGGCTTGGGGTTAATCTGGTATTTAAAGGCCATGATTATTTGACCTAAGTTTGTCCCAAAACTATTCAAGGCTTGTTTCGTTATTTTTGTCAAGTATTTGGCTGTTTCTAAAGTAATTGACCAATTCTTACTGGAATACATGCGCTAAATTGTTTAGAAATGAATTTGAATGTAAAAAAACCAAAAACTAATTTATTTGGAAATTGAAAATATTACTTCATTCATGCAGTACATCTGAGTATGAATAGAGATTTAAATGAAAAACAAAGCACTATTTGATAAATGTGTGATTGATAAACTTGATGAAAAAATAATATTATACTAGAAGCAAATACTGGGAACAAGTAATTTATTTTGGTTTTGTGTGTCAGTCTACATATGTTTTAAACAAGGTTTAATCTAGTCTAGACAGCAATTTTAAACAGGGTTAACTCAGTCTCAATACTCTATAAACCAGACTGTATTCTGTCTGGATACTATTTAACCAGGGTTAAGTAAGTCGGTCTTAATACTGTAACCAGATTTAAGTCTTTTGTCTGGAGGTTACACATTTATATTAACTAGGTTTAAATACTGTTTGTATACACACCAACATTTTAACTAGGTTTCAAGTACTGCCAGGATACCGTTTAACCAGGGTTTATGCCATCCCATCTGTGAGATGAGTATCACCGCTTTGGTGCATTTTGGGGATTGAATATCACCTGTTCATGTGTCGCACCGCTCTTTTCTGACGGGTTTAAGCCAAAAATTGCGGAAACGTAACGTGCGAGTGTGTTCAGCTGGTCCCAAAATGACACCAGTGCTTTTGTGCAGGTCAATTTAAGCCGACTACAGTACAATAAATGGGGATTAGGGACTATTTTTAAGCTAATTCTTCAATCTATAGGTAGATAGTACTTCAATTTTTATCCTCATCCTCCTCATCATCCTGTTGCGTGATCGAGACGTCTATAAATTTTCGGAGAGATTTTTTTGTCAGAGCGTGTTAGATATAGGCAACGTGGTGTGTACACGTATGTATAGGTGCTATTTGTGAGTTTCAAAACTATTCAGTGTTTCTATATTAATAACTACAATCGTCGTCATCATGGTTTAGTCTTATGATCCCCGGGGTTTCCAATCAATGTTAGGGGTGGCACTACAGGGCTGGCTTATCATTACCGGAACTTGTTTACTTAGTGCTTGATACAATAACGTTTTTTCCTGAGTAATAAGCTTGTTTAAAAATAATCTTCATCATCATGGTTTAGTTCCATGATCCCTGATGACATTGCAGAGCCAGTATAACTTTGCCCGATCTTGTTACTGAATACATTATACAATACAGGTTTTTCTGAGTAATAAAACTTATTTAAAAAAAAGAATCTTCATCAAGATGGTTTAGTTTTATGATTCACCAGGTTTCCAAGGTCAGGGGTGCATTACAAAATAGGGCTGGCCTATCATGGCCTGCTCTTGTTACTTAATACATAAATACAGGTATTTCTGAGTAGCAAGCATGTTTGAAAAAACTGTGTAATACTGGACGAGTTAAATCTTCATAAAGTTTTCCAAATCAAATCACTAAATTATATTTGTCACTACATATACATATTGGTCTTTTGAGTCAAGTTGAGGCACTGTTGAGTCCAATTGAATCACAGATTTTGAGTTTAATAATTACAACTCTTCCAATAAGTCAGCAATCAGCACAGCTGTTTCAATGCAAGAGTAACAAAATAATTTTATTTTGAATAAAATGAGTATGTAATACAGTAGCTGGTCTTGATTAAACTAGCATGTGGGAAAAAGGTAAATAACTCTAATGAAAAAAGTGAGGTATTAAATAAATTTGATAAAATCTTAATGATGGTGCTTTTATTATTCAGGCATAGGCCTATTTGGTATTAACACTTTGTATAGTGGCATTATGCTTTATTCTGTGTTGGAGACCTATTTGAGGATAGCCGCATGGAAAATGTTCAGCGAGCTATACTCATTGGATACTCTTTAAATTAAATCACAGATCAGAGCAACAACGTTTCAAGCATTATCTTTATAACTGGGCATCAAAATATTGGTTCTTCAATTGAAATCAAGGGTACTGATAAATGATATTCTTCTTTTTTAAACTTCCACATCGATTGTACCGTAACCCTTATTTTGACATATGAAGGATTAGCCCAAAGGGTTTCACAACACAAGTTATTCATTCTATATTAAATTTCCCATTACTGTATAAAAGGATACTATGTGACCACATTATTACCCAGTCAGTAAAACCATGTAATTGATAATAAATAATCAAGCAAAGATATCTAATAATAATTTGGTGAAACAATGGCTGAGGTGTGTCCGTTTTCTCTGACTTGCCCTGTAAGTAAACAAAGGCTTTTAGTTATATTGAAATACATACGCTGAATTTTATTTTATCAAGCTTATTTACTCTAATCCAGTATTACACCACAAATAGCGTGGGGGGATAACCCTTCTGTCAAGGGTCATTAACCGAATCCATTTTCACTTCGTAAAACACCAAGCTATATAGAATATTTAATAATGTGTGTTTGGTATAAGCTGGAACTTGACCTGTGTAGGGTTGTGGCTGGTATATATGCGTTTGAAATGCGACATTGCAATTGGCCTAGGTGATGGACCGTTTTATACTGAACGCAGTGTAGCTTCTAATCATCAATTCCTCACTAGGTCGGGCAGTGATAGAGAGTGAGGTAACATTGCAATTGGCCTAGGTGATGGACCATTTTATACTGAACGCAGTGTAGCTTCTCTAATAATCAATTCCTCACTAGGCCTGGCAGTGATAGAGAGTGAGGTAACATTGCAATTGGCCTAGGTGATGGACCATTTTATACTGAACGCAGTGTAGCTTCTCTAATAATCAATTCCTCACTAGGCCTGGCAGTGATAGAGAGTGAGGTAACATTGCAATTGGCCTAGGTGATGGACCATTTTATACTGAACGCAGTGTAGCTTCTAATCATCAATTCCTCACTAGGTCGGGCAGTGATAGAGAGTGAGGTAACATTGCAATTGGCCTAGGTGATGGACCATTTTATACTGAACGCAGTGTAGCTTCTCTAATAATCAATTCCTCACTAGGCCTGGCAGTGATAGAGAGTGAGGTAACATTGCAATTGGCCTAGGTGATGGACCATTTTATACTGAACGCATTGTAGCTTCTACTAATCAATTCTTCACTAGGTCCATCAGTGGTAGAGAACGTGAGTAAGGAATATGAATGTATACAGTTAATATTACTAGAGAGATATCATCAAATATTTATGTGTCTGTCAGTCTTCTTTACTATTAATATCAATCAGAACCAATACCAATTATGGAGAAATATTAAATTTGAATATTAAAAAGAAATAAAAAAAGATATTCTGTGAATAGAAATATTGTTGTCTTGTTTATCTATTGTTGTATCGTTTTAGGGAAATATTGTACTTAATACTCTCCATGCGGCAAGCGTCTGCAGACAACATTCCAAAATTTCACAAAATGTTTCAAAAACGTCAAAATTATGGAATTTCATTACCATATTTGGAATCACCATGAGAAATATACATTGATATAAGCACAAACATGTCTAGTATTGGTTCAGTAATCCTTGAGATAGACTTTGAAAGTTTTGGCTGAAAAATCTGTTTTGTATGTGGTAAAACTAATACTGTAAAAGTAGAAATTTTCGCAAGGTTTTTTTTGTGTGCGAATTTCGCGAATCAATCCTCATCCGTGAAAATATAAACTCGCGAAAATTATTGACTTCCATTGACTTTTGTTCACAAATGTTGAAAATCGGAAAATAAAAAATTGCGAAATGCCGGTTATGACCATTTTTGTGAAAATATCTTCTCGCAAAAATATTGACTTTTACAGTAGCCGGGTGGAAAGTGTTGAGGTCCCAGACATGCATCAATTACATGCTAGATCAGATAGGAGCGAATCCAAAATACTTTATCCTGGGTTTTTTGCTCATACTCGAACCTGTATAGTTCTGATGCACATCGGAATTTGGAGTCAAAGTTAAAAGGTTAAAAGTCTCTGGCATTTTCTGATGGCCGAGTTCGAGTCCTCTATTGTTTCGTGTCCAATTCCAAGTCTACCAGATTTTGGTTCAATCACAACATGTACAATGTACAGGGAATATGCTATGCCAAATACATACAATAAAAGTCATTATTTTCGCGATAAGATATTTTCACGAAAATGGTCATAACAGGCATTTTGCGATTTTTTTATTTTGCGACTTTCAACATTTGTGAACAAAAGTCAATGGAAGTCAATAATTTTTGCGAGTTTATATTTTCGCGGATGAGGATTGATTCGTGAAATTCGCGAAAATAAAAACCTCTTTTTTTTCTACTTTTACTGTACACTTTCCCTCAGTTATCAGCCATATTCACTGATAAATTGACAAAACGTTTTGATTGTTCAAGTTGGTGATTCACTGACTTGGTATATTTCAATGAAAATGGGTTATTTGAAATACTGATATTTGTATACTTTTTATTTAACTGTTACTTCTTATTTTTCCCACTTATATTACACATTTCAAATTATATAGGGATTAAAGTGCAAAATATATCAGGATTTACCTGCTTCTGGTGTCATGTTATGCAATCTTTTTAACGCATGTTTCACACAAACAATTATAAAAACCACCAAAGAACTGATTTGGCAGTGTCCAAAGTGTAGTTACTTAAAACTAATGTTATGTAGTTAAGTAGGAGCCCCAGACCTCAAATTTAGGAGTTGACCCATGACCTCTGAACATACTCTTAAATTTATATTTTTATGAAAGCTACACATCCTATCTACAAGAATAATGAGTCCTGCTTTTGAGATTATCTTGCAAACTTATGCTATGGCGATGATCATATTTTTTAATATGTATTTACATAGCAGAAATGAAATAATAGAACCTATGGTATGGGTAGGGGTAGTATTTGACCATAAAAGTCAAAGGAAATGTCAAAATTACTTATCAGTATGTATATATATTTTAAAAAGAACAACTCATTATAGTAGCTTTTTCCATTGTAATGTCACAGATAACAGTCACAAATTTGATGGAACATTGGAAAAAGTTAGAAAAAAAAATCAGCATTTTAGACCAATTTCTGATATTCTCTGTTGTTCAAATGTTCATAAAATACCATTAACATTGTCATTATGAAATAAATTACTATCACAACTTGTAAAGCAGTTTTGGCCCATTAATATTATATGAGGTAATATAGACTTTGACATACTACCCTACCCCTAACACATGTTGTTTTATTTGATTTCATACATGTGAATATATAGGGAAATACTATATATATAATAATATACCATTAACCAGTGTTGTAGGACTCGGGACTCGGACTCGGACTCGAGTCCGACTCGAGTCCTTTTTTTCAAAGACTCGGACTCGGACTCGGTCCCAGTACTCAAAGACTCGGACTCGGACTCGGACTCGGACTCGGACCCCCAGGACTCGAGTTTTTCAGGTGTTTTATTTTCATTAATTTACCTGAATTTTGTTTTGCTGAGGGAATGAATTCCGCAGTCCGCCGCTAGCAAAAAATAACTTGCCGATATATTGATAAATGAATGATCGAATGATCCGTTATTTTGGTCTGCCGAGGTGCGATACTTTCTGTAATACAATTTTACAATTGGTAGCGCGTGTGTGTTGAAATGATTTAGCGTTGTTTCAGCTGGACTTTTGCTACTTCAATATTATTTTACCGTTCGTTGAGATGAATTCAATATTAAAAGCTTATAATAAAGTCAGTCAGTCTGTCACCCACTGCCACTGATATGTCCGCCACATCCCGAGTTATTCTGTTTGGGTTCCTAGATCACCATGAGTACGATAAATCGAAAGGCAAGAAGCACAAAGCCAACTGCAGATTTTGCAACCAGCAAGTAGCGCTCCTGTGGAGCGCATTTTCAGCAGAGGGGGTTGATTATGCGGCCACATCGCCTCAGATTGTCCCCCAAAATGGTGCAGATGCTGATGTTCCTGAAGTGCAATGAGCATCTTCTTTAAATTCAACATATAACATTAGGCCAACTCAAAACTGCTTTTGATGATTGATGAGGTCAAAACTCAGGTGTTGTCAAGCAATGAAATATTCAATTTTCTTCCCTGTTTCATTTTCATAGCCTTATTTTACTGACATGCTTATTTCAATGTAAGTTCTATGTGTCCGAAGATGACAAGACCAATCCGGGCAAGGAAGCATCTCCTACATGTGACGTGTGGCACTAAGTTGTGATCAGTATCTGGCGTTGTGACACTTGCTGCTCTCGTCTTGGGGACCTTACGTTTTCCTCCTACACTCTTTCTAATTTAAGTAAATGTGCATGAAAATAATTGCATATAAGCAGTTTGTAAATAAAAGAACAACCACAAAGACAACACAAGCCTAATAAGTTAGTTACTGAACTGACTGTGATTATACTTTAATTAGTAATTACAAGTAAACAGTATAGAACTGAAATTCTGATTAATAAAACGTTGATATATATATAGTATTGGTGAACTGCGTCTTGAATTTGATACATAAGGACTCGGACTCGGACTCGGACTCGGATATTGAGGACTCGGACTCGGACTCGGACTCGGACATAAAAATTGGCAAAGACTCGGACTCGGACTCGAGTCCTTTCCTCAAGGACTCGGACTCGGACTCGGACTCGGATGATGAGGACTCGACTCCAACACTGCCATTAACATAACTTCGCAAGAGAATATTAAGAGCAGGACTCTTTATTCTTGTAGATGACAAATGCAGCTATTATAAAAAAAATAAAAAAATAGGAGTATGTTCGGACGGTCAAACCATTTTAAAGCCAAATTTAGAGCTCTGGGGCTCCTACTATATGAAGTCATAGTTCAAACTTGAAATCCATAAGTGTATTGTTTGAAAGACAAAGGTTCATAGTTTGTATTGATCACACTATCTTTCAATCAAATCATTCATGCCTCTCACAACAAGTTAACTTCATTACATATTGACCAACCCTCGTAGTGAGTACATTTTGGATTTGTTAAAAGAAACGTCAATTTATTCATTGTAAATATCAATCCTGATGAACTTATTCAAACGAATAAGGGTATTGTTATTAGGCCAACATTTTTGTTTTGTTTGATTGTCCATAGATCACTTTCAGAAGTTGGGTCGGTCGGCCGGGAAAAGTTTTTTATTTTTTATAAATCATATTCAAAAGATGCATTATTAACTTGGAAATAGTTACTGCATATACACTCGTCCAAAGAAGTTCCTTGCCACTCATTGAAGTTCAAATATTGAAGTTCAAATATTTCACATAAATATTTAATATAAATTAAACAAATTGTGAGATAGGCTTTTACGACGGGTATTCATAATATAAGTTAAAAGTTTAACAGGTTCGCCGTCGGACGAGTTTTAATCTGTCAAGCTTTCGTCAGGATTAGCTCTGACTTCTTCAGGACCAAATTATTATAATATTAAACAAAACATAGAGATTGCCACTTCTCTTGTTATCATCATATGGGCTGCCCCTTGCCCGATGATTTGAGAGTAGGTGCCCTTTCCTACTTGTGAAAGAATTGGTGGCTCTGAAAAGAGCCGTTCAGATGGATTGCCGTTTCCACTGAACACGTAGGTTGCCTTTTCCTACTTGTGAAAGAATTGGTGGCTCTGAAAAGAGCCGTTCAGATGGATTGCCGCTTCCACTGAACACGTAAGTTGCCACTGGCCTACTATATATCAGTGACCGCACTACTGTGCATTAGACTTGTGTAGTCTGTAGTAGACAAGGGGCAGTCTCTACGTTATTTCCATTGGTCAAGGGGCAGTCCTTTGGAGGTTCTATTAGAACCAAATTTATATATAGTAGGCCAGTGGCAACTTACGTGTTCAGTGGAAGCGGCAATCCATCTGAACGGCTCTTTTCAGAGCCACCAATTCTTTCACAAGTAGGAAAGGGCACCTACTCTCAAATCATCGGGCAAGGGGCAGCCCATATGATGATAACAAGAGAAGTGGCAATCTCTATGTTTTGTTTAATATTATAATAATTTGGTCCTGAAGAAGTCAGAGCTAATCCTGACGAAAGCTTAACAGATTAAAACTCGTCCGACGGCGAACCCGTTAAACTTTTAACTTATATAAATTAAACAATTGCATGTCAAAATAAGCAGACAATAATTCTCTATCATGTCTGTATGAAATTAAGATGTACGCATTCATGCCTAGCTGAGCACATTCGTTAAGCAATGGTAAGGTTCATATTGTGTTCAATCATTCACATTAACATTTGAATGGAGGGATTATCCAATTTTTTGCAATCTTCTTCCACAGACCTTGCCATTGTCAAGTGAATGGGATCTGCCATGCATGAGTGATCATGTCTAAATTCCATGTTAAGCTGTTAGAGGATTACTGTATTTTGATATACAATTATATATATTCTATTAAATATTAATTTGAAATATTTGGACTTTACTAAGTGGCAAGGAACTTCTTTGGATGAGTGTATATGAATGGGTTATCTAATCACTTCATTCATGTTTAAAAACAATTTAAAAGACTAAAGAAACCATGAAAAATATATTTTAGCGTATTTCCAGGAAGCAAAATTTTGAAAGAAAAAACCACCTTTTTCTAGAATTTTCAAAATAAGGGTCGGTATTCATTTGTATAGTAAGCAAAAAAAGAAGAAGTTTTTCTCAGTTTTCAAAATTAGGGTCGGTTGGATGAGGACAATCAAACAACTTTTTTTTTCTTCCTTGGCCTCTGTGGTGTATCCGTTGTCATATAATCTGGGCAACAGCATTAAGGAGGGCAATGAGGCGCAGCAGAGTTCTTCTACAACCAAACAGTGCTGTCGCACATGTGATATCACACAACGGATACACAATAGAGGCTAAAACAATACCTTTATTCTCATTCTTACACACTTTCATTAAAATGTGGTCAGTAAATGTGAACTAATGATAAAATGTAAGCCATTTAAATCAAGTTGAGATTAATCGTAAGTGGACTTACAGGAATGACTCTTAAACCCTTAAGATTTAAACCCTTAAGTTAAGTTTAAAAGAATATTAAAAACATTCATCAGCTAAGCTTTCTTAAGTTGGGAGGAATCACTTTTCTTTTAAATAATTGTTGATGACACAAAAATATTGCTTTACAGTTTTTCTTAAAATTTAAATCTTATTTCTAACCAACAATACCACAAATTTGATCTTATTTCTTACCAACAATATAATGATGAATGAAACGCAATCTTCAACAGCATAGTATACAAAAGTGCCAACTATTCTTTATTAAGAACCATTCAACTATTTATCGATAACTCACAGAAGGACAGTTTTACTGCTCATTTTGATTTACACTACTTGCCTTGAGTAGACTATAAGTGACGGAAAAAGTCAAACATGGTGAGTCAGTATATACACCTAACACAAAAAGTCCTTGATCAGGTTTGATGCTGGCTAATCCAAAATCAATACGAAAAATCTGAGATATACATTTCATGAGCAAATTTCTTCTCCGCAGTTTGATACCTCATTAACAAAAATCGAGTGGATATTGTTGATGTTATGATTGTTTAATCGACCACAACTACCAAAACAATTCTTGCACTAAAATTGGGTTTCAATGGGATATCCTTGCTTAGTGCGTGATTACGCATTGAAAATGTGTGCACCGACTAGACTCCCTGTCGATGCCTGTTACCCATTCATCCCCATACCTGACTGGTTGAGATAGCACTCAGTGGACAATACAAATCAATGATATCCCATAGGAAACCAATTCTAGTGCAACTCTGTTGTCGTTACTTGTGGTTATTGAAATCATCATAACTTCAAAAGTACCGTATCCATTCGATTTTAATGAATGAGGTATCAAACTACAGAAAAGAAATACTTATCTCCGATTTTTGGTACAGAATATTGATTTTGGATTAGCACATCAAAGTGCCTGTTTAGGGGACTTTTTGTGCTAGGTGTACATATGGACTGCTGATAAGGGAAATAGGGTGTACTTATTGCCCTGAGGTGATCTGGAGACTGTATAACCTCTATTATTTTCCGAAGCCGAAGGCTGAGGCGAAATAGTAGGCCTGCCATCTCCAGATCACCGAGGGATATTCAATACCTCATAAATATACGCATTACATGCGTCACAATCAAATGCCATTCCTTACTGCAAAGCACAAATAAGCGCAGGTTACTAACGGACAACCAATTACCTCCGCGTAAACATTAGTCACCCCGTGTATAATGCGTTTCAAGTTCGATGGTAAAAAAAAGCTTGGGTAACGCTACAAACACACAGTGCATTTGAACGACGCAGTGGTGACGTGACATGCGAGTGGTTCGTTTGCACAATTTTCCAACCAGACTGATCAATTTGTAATAGGGAAACATCGCTAAAATGCCTAAACCCTTTGAACCCGACGAGCCGCTATAGCGACTTACGCGTAAGTGTACCGTATACCCGGTGAGTCGCTATAGCGACTTAGAGGTACGCGTAAGTGTACCGTATACCCGGTGAGTCGCTATAGCGACTTAAGAGGTATGCATACAATCAACCATATGAGACGGACTATAGGCTCAGTGTAGGATGTCCAAAGGGGTTTGTTTACATAGATAAGACTACTGCGCATTTAAATAATGCCGGGTCAAAGTTCAGAGGCTTGGTGTTTTCAATTGAAGAGTGTTTTTGCTTGCTGTTTTTCGTGTCTTTTCGCATCAAAATTACCTTGAAATGTGGCGCGTTTTGGTCATGCTGGACAATAGTGATACTGCTGAGGATTTGTTTAGATGATAGTTCTGGAATTTCAGATGATTTTGAGACTGAATCTGATGGTGATGATATGAATATTTGACGACAGAATAGGCATTGATGGAAGTCATAAGCTTTTTATGTATTTGCAGTAATGTACATGTACAGGTGGGTTTTGGGGTCCAAAATGTCGCAATTTTTATTTATTTTTGTCCTGAAAGCACTATCCAAGTAAACTGTTATTGTTTTTATATGATTTTACAAGTATAATATTACAGATGATTCGGAACAAGTTTAGTATTGTTTTATCCATTTCCTGCAAAAATCAATATTTTGTGTGTTACCCATAAAATGGCGAGGGTCAGGGGTACACATTGGCTGGCACAGTCAGGGTTCAAAGGGTCAAAGTGTATTTTTTTAATGAATAATAAATAGTTCAAGTCACGTCAGTATCATTCAATAACAATTTTAATTAACAGTTTTGATTCAAGATGACTTTGATCAGTTGTTTTTTCGGTAACTGTGAAAAATAAAAACTTGCAAGGATCGAGCAAATGATACAAGCCGATTAAGTGAAATGAATAAATAATATATAGACTCGGACAAACTGGCGTGAATTAAAAATTAACAAAGACCTTAAAAATACATGGTCCCGAACTCGGTCGTCCTGATTTCGCTATCGCGGCGAAGGATTACCCACTAGACCACAGAGGCTGTGTCTACATGGGCACCAGATGAACGAGCGTTAATGTATACCAAGTCTTTGTTGAGAATCTCAAGCAGTTGAAATACATTTAAATTAGTAAATATTAAAGGTGTATGTTCCAATCATTTTTTTTGGCTATGGATTTTTTTTACACATCAAGATATTTTGATATCAGAAGAATCCCAATATTTTTCTCATTATGTCTGGAAATTCATACGGGCCAGAAATGTTCCATTTAGAAATTATAGGCTAAAATGTGGTGAAGTACTGCCAAAGGTGGTTAGCCACCCGCCAGTTTGTGTACTACTCAATGGGCAAATTTCTTGTGACCTTGTGCTACTAAAATAAGAACCATTGGAGTTATGCAACTCAAACTTTGGAATGTGACAATTTCAAGGATGACCTTTTATGTAAAATAGAAAACATGAAGTTGAAAATCAGGCCAGCAATCAGAACATCTATCTTTAACTACTATATTGGCCTATATGCACGATTCTAGCAGAATCTTTGACTAGCGAAACAATACACGCAAGTATCGAACAAATCATTTAATTTTTAATCAGATAATAGAAGCATTGTTGACTCGGTCCCGCAATGGTCGCCATTTTTTTGTTAAATAACGGACCGGATCTTGAAGGAACTCTTATTACACATCCCAGGCACTGCTAGACTTAATTAGAGAATAATGACTGCGTAACAACTGTTTTCGTGAATTTGTTCAGAAATCAGAGGTTGTTGTTCTGGTCTGAGGAATTGTCCCGAAGGGGCGCAAATGACCAGAACAACAACAGATGATTTCAAAACAAATTCACGAAAACAGTTGTTAAGCAGTCATTATTCTCATTCATTACTGAAAAAGATGCATATTTATCTAAATCCTTGATTTGTACCGATATAATCGCGCTAACAATTAATTAGTTTTCTGTTTATTTTGTCCACTCCCTTCTTAGTTATTGAAACAGTCCAAGTCGGGTCATCCCCTCATTAACATTTGTATCGTTCAACCAATCAGAAATAACCTTTAATCGTGTTTCCTCATAACTCATTGAATATTCAGTTTAGGGGCGTGAGGCTTTAATTTGATTGGTCGGTCAATGAGCAAAACAATAGAACACTTTAGCGCAGTACTTTCGGGCAATTATTAGTAACCTGCGCTCGGCGTGCGCGTTCTCATCTAACGATTAATTTGATTGGAACGCACTAGGTACGCAGCTATCGCGATTATTCATGAAGTAATGAATGGGTAACAACAACAACAATACAACTGATTGATTGTGTAGATATAGTGTATCAAATCTTTGTGCCATACCATGTACATTTCTGCATGAGGCCATTGGTGCAGAGTGCCCTGATGGTGTTGTATGAGATCATATTTGTGACCTGTCACATCAAAATGGACATGTTGGAGGACTTCATGAGGTGAACCGTGCACACTTTTAGAACTGCTCGTTTTCCAGTATCAACATTGAGCAACTCGCAGGAGACCTGTGTAAATAGTTAAGACGGAAAGGATTAGTATTAAAATCTCTAATCTCTGTTTCTTAAGTCTCTGCCTCGGGCATCAGTCTCTGTAGCAGATGCCCTAGTTAGCATTGTCATTTAATATTGTTATATGTGACATTCTATAGTCTCTGCCTCAGGCTTCCTCCTCCACCAGTGAATGTGATGCTTGCATTTGTATTGGTCTCTGTAGCGGATGTCCCAGCAGCATAGCCATTTTGTTATGGAGATGTGTCGTGTTCCGTCCTACTTCGTGGATGTATGAGGTGTTGTTGGTGTCTAACTCTAAGAAAACATCATATACCTCCTGTGCATAAAAGAAAGAAAAAAATTATACATGTATAAGTAAAATGAAATACTTGCAAGATTGAAAAACATATGTTGTCCTAATAGTCTACCATACTAGCAGTATAATTCACACTGTCTCTCAATATGGAGTAAGTTGCATTAGTAGACTACTTTACTGATAAACTGATAGTCCATCTATATGGCTCCCATCTTTAAAAATGGTGGCCATGAGATCAATCATAAAGTAATACCTGGTTGGTCAGATTTAATATGTTGTGATCATCAAGCTAATTTATGTATGAGACCAATGACAAAACCGTGGGGGACCATGTATTCTTAAACATTGAGAAACTTGCTGCAATTTCATTCCTCTCGCTCATTTTATAGATGAGGTGACCATTGTTTACATCAGTAGTGTTTACAAATTGATTAGCGCCTGGTCTAAAGACATGCTAGAGGTACTAGTCCATGACTACTGCATACATCACTATATGAAAGCAAAACACACATCACTGAGCGCCAATTTTAAAAGCACATGCCCTTATGGTGCGCACGCAAACCGCCGGGCAACCAGATTTAGTACCTGGTCTCTCATTGTGCTTAGGGATGCATACCATGACTACTGCACTATTACACCGTATAAGCATGGTAAGTAATGATCAATCAAGTGTGAATTAAAGCACCGTTCCCTGTAGGTGCGCACGCAAACCGCCGGGCACTACGTCACCAGTCACACCATCTATATGACACGTTATAGCACAAGGTAATCTCGCAACGAAAGGTTGATCGATTGCCATGAAATGGTTCTTGCGCAGCCTATGAGCTTACATATTTTGAATATTATAACAATGCATGGAAGGGCAGTCAGACTCAATAGATTGTACAGGATGTCACAAAAGTTGCGATAACATTTTGAAGCTTTATATCTTCTGTAAAATAATTCTCAATATCAAACTGAAACATATTTGGGTAGAGAAAACTTGTAGAATCACTTTGATACCAAATCTTTCCTTTTCTGAGGACTCTTAATATAAAACATATGCTGAAAGGTATGATACAAATGCATCCATAATTTGGCACCGGTGGTTTATCTTCAAGAACTCATACATGAATACGAACCATCTCGAAATTTACGATCGGCTTCAAAACAACAACTTATCAGTGCCTCTGTGTCAACTTTAACCTATGGTCATCGTTCATTTCGTTATGCTTCAGCTGAACTTTGGAATCAACTTCCGCTTCACATCAAGAACTGTAAAACTCTTAGCCATTTCAAATCGTCTCTTAAGACACACTTATTCACAATTGCTTTTGATGATTGATTACCCTGTTTACAATGTTTTTTGCATGTTCATCCACATATTGTATTATTCTTATATTGTAATGTAATTTCAGTGTTGTTATGTTATCTGTTAAGCGCTTTGAGACTTCGGTGGGAGGCGCTTTAGAAGCACCGTTTTATTATTATTATTATTATTATTATCTCACAATTCACAATACCGTAAATGTGTTCAACTTACAGGACATCAGTGTGTGTAGCTGTAATCACATGCTGCGGGTTCTTCACATTCCACATACATGTGGCTTGCCAAAAGGCTTTCACTTCTCACATTTTTGTCCACAACATTAATAATGTTATAATAAGGATTATTTCACTCTGAAATTTACAAAGACCACCATGGAAAACCTTCACTACCTCATCCCCTCTCTCACTGCCCTTAATCCATTATATAAACTCATTATACTATGCGTTTGTATAAAAGTGCAGTTTTAAATTTTGGAAAACTTTGTTCTGTGCTTTGGCAACACTAATAGCTGTTATTATTAGTTTGGTATCAAAATAATTCTATAAGTGTCCTCTAACCAAATATGCTTTCAGTTTTATACTACAAATTATTTCACTGGAGATGTGAAGGTTTAAAAAGGTATCGAAACGTTTGGGATACCCTGTACCTACCTTGCACAGATTATCTTCTGATGGCGGTTCATGTACATAAAATACATCAAAGAAGAAATATGGTGAACTGCTCAATATCTTTTGTGCCTGCAAAATAAGAATATGTAAAGCATAAAATGTTACCAAAGTATAACTTGAAGATTTTAAAGTTCATTCAACTTGTTTTGATTTTGAATTAAAAGTGGGGACTTGGGGAACGATTTTTGTCTCAAAACTAAGACCAACTGAAAATGTGTTTCCAAATCTAACAGCAGAGTTTGGCACTCAAATGCATTGTTCTAACGAATATACCACCCATTTTTGAAGGGCCATAACATGTTGCCAAATAAAGATTTTATTCACATATCTTAATCATGAAAAACAATGAAATCTGTGTTTTCATAGGATAGTGGGAGGTGTTGAAAGCTGGTCTCCTCACCAGGACTGGAAAAATGAAAATTTCTGGGGAATATCATTGAAATTACCCAAAAAACCTATAAAAAAAAACAAGTAGTGAAATATTTTCTTACTATTTCTTAAATATTTCTTTATTCTGAAGCCAAATATAAGTCCCTCTCAAATAGCAAATTTCCCGAGAATGTGGTTCTCAAATTCTCCCCCTTTCCAAACATGCTCCTCACCTTACACCAATGATGTCCTACCCACATTTCTCTATTGAAGGCTTTCTCCAAGATCTTTGATTTCCTCTTTCAAATTTGGTTGTATTTTAACCGGTATCGCATCGCAGTTTGCGCCACAATCAAGCACAACTGCGACGCACATTTGTACATGCATAGCAAACTTGCTACACAACATTTTTGACTCGGGACACGTATCATTTCCTTCCGAAGTTCCGATTGATTTTAACTTACTATTATTAGTGATGTAAATGGTCCATTTCACGCCATTTAATCACGTAATATTCCGTATTTGGATACGTTTAAATTGATAAACTCCACTTCATTCGTCGAGTTTACTCGCCAGTCGCCACATGACACGTTCCAGACTGAATGTTTACAAATTACATCATACATTTACACACGGGAATTCCCATAATATTAAATGTACAACTCAGATGAACATGTACGCAATTAATTATGCAGTAAACTTCGACCTGACTTTCGACCCGGGCCTGACCATTTTCCAATATAGGGGTCTGACATCACATGATCACAGATTCACATTTCACAGTCTTATTATATTAGTGTTTGATTTTCTTTATTATTTTAACAATTACATAAGCAAGCAAGCAAGTGAGTACTCATTAGTGACATTTGCATTTTCATAAAACATCTGGTCATCTGCTGTATTTATGCTGATTGCTGAAACATTTCACAGCTTACATTAACATTACATAATTATTTGAAAACCTAACATTTTACTTGAAAATTGGAACTATTTTAATCAATCCTGCACCTTACCTTACATAAACGTATGTAAAATTGGTGTACTAACTGAAAACAGATTTAACGGGTCAACAGCAAATTGGAATTAAAAAAAGTAAAACAAAACTGCTATGCAAAATTTGTAAATTGCTATACAAAAAAATAATTGAATAGCAGTTTTGCTACACACAAAAAAATCCTTAACATACACCCTGACCATCACCCAAGGGAAACCAGTGAGATGATGGGTTCAAATCTGACAGGATCATTGCACCTTGACTCTGATGATTTACCTGTACTAGCAGTGCCAACAGCAGAATTGCAGCCTCTATATTTTCTCCTAACCTTACACCAATGATGTCCCACCCACACTTCCCTATTGAAGGCTTTCTCCAGGATCTCTCGTTTCCTCTTTCAAATTTGATAAGTGATATTCCATCCACCATCAACCACTTGAGGGAAACCAGTGAGATGATTGGTTCAAATCTGACATGATCATTGCACCTTTGACTCTGACGATTTACCAGTACTTGTGCCAACAATTGCAGCCTCAGTACTTTTATCAAATACTTATTAATATTAATGTATTCTTACCTCTCTTCCTTCAAGAAACTCTGGTACACAGTTAGACCTTCCGTACACAAATATAGTCCTTACAATATACGGTGGAGGCAGCACAGAAACATCATCTACAAAGGGGAGATCCACTTTGCTTTGGCTGCAAATGGAGATAAAAATGACGGACAAGATCAATAATGACGCGATCCGATACAATTGCATCCTATTTGAAGTACCAACTTTCAAAGCCAACCTTGGTACAGCAGCCATCCATTGACTTTCTAATATTCTTGATCACGTTCCAGGTTTCAAAGCTCACCGTAGAACACTTTTTTACCCTAACTCCCCGGGCGTGTTTTTGTGAATTAAACTATCACGGGAGAAAAACGGGTCAAATTTTGAGTGGAAAATCAGTCTCTGCACGCGCCGAGAATCGAACCGCGTGCGTGCAAGTCTGATGCTCTGACGGCTGAGCTACACAGGGGAGGTTCAAAAACTTAACGTTTTTTTAACCAGTTGAAACACGTGCTGAGCGTGGCACAAGATTGATGGGGCCGCCGCGCGGTACAAGATTGTAGCACTGTTATGTTTTGTAGTGTCCAGGAGGGTTAGGGTTAATCTGGCTTGGAATTTCCCTAGATAACTTTGACTGCAAATTTAACATGTGTACAGACACAGCAAAAGGATGCAGTTGTCTCTCTAAGGCCAAACAAAGAAGAAGGTCTGTCTCAGAAGCCTGCCCACATTGGTATGTGAAATGAGCTACGGCGCGTAGGTTTATGCGCTGGGGGCTAAAAACTTTTTATTTTATTTGATTTTTTGATTTTTAAAAAAAAAAAAAAAAAAATTCTCCGTAAGCTTGGATAAGCAACAACAACAAAAAAATCAAAAAAAAGAAGAAAAAAGCATACCTCATAGCCTATTTTCTAAAAATAAAATAAAATAAAGCACATCAATTAGCTTTTTTGCACAATGTTTCTGAGACAGACCTTCTTCTTTGTTTGGCCTAAGAAAAAGTTGAGATCTTAATACCAACAAAAAGGATACTTTGAATGCTTCAAAATGACCCTTTGTGGTTAAGATTGGATACTGCTTTCTGTCCTTATGAAGAATAATTACTGAAAAATTGTCTTTATTTTCTTTGTTTTTCCATGCATAATTCCATCAATATCTCAAAAATAATTCATTTCACCGATAACTGCACCATTCTGCCGCGACAGTACACATATTATTAAATGCACAGTTGATTTGTATCTATAAATGGCACTGACAGTTATTGACATTTCTTTGAAATTCCGGCAATTTGCAAATGGAACTTCAAAGTTCAAGTGAAAAGCTGTGAATTGCAAAACATTGAATTCAAAGCACAAAACAAAAGAATACCCTCTGTGGCATTTTGTTTATTCGTGGGGACGGGGTGTACATCCTGCTTTAAAATTCCCTGTTCAAAACATGTGGTGGAGGCCTGGAGCAGGGCTAGCATTCTGACACGTCTGCGCGTCATAGACCCCTTGTTTGATGCATCAAGTTACACCTTGAAATTGACCAACGGGTCAATCAGAATTTCATGATGCACGGAAATGAAACCTTAAGAAATACTGAATTGTTATTGTCCATCCTTACAGCCTTCGCTTACATCATAAACACCTTGAAATGTATTGGACCCCTTATATTGGGTTTTTAAAGTCCTTAAATGGTTCAAAAAATGTCAATAGAACCCCTGATATTTTTGAGCCAGCGCTGTCCCTGGCCTGGAGGGTATACTATTATACATGTAGTCAATTTGATCCCAATTATAATTCCTATTCATACTTACATAACGTTAAATAAGGATGTCAGATCAAAATGCTCTGCATCTCTGGTGTCGTCTGTCAAATCCAGTAAGACATTCACAAATTCATCCACATCAGACGTGAAATCCTGCATCTGGGAACAGAGGGAAGAAAAGGAATTGAAATGTTTTCAAATGAAAGATTCCAATCTGAAATTTGCCTGCACTTAGATGGAAAGGGTACTTCCTCATATCAGTGGCATAGGTAGAGCATCCATAATACAACCATGTTATGACCTGGGGGAGGGGGTCAGTCAGGTATAATGTTGTAATCATCCACGTGAACGAAAACGCGGATTAAGGGTGCTTTTTAGACCACAACACGGGTTCGCGCGAGCCTGTGCTAAAGGTATCAAAATATGGGTGTTTTTTTTCAACCTGAATCCACACTAGGGGTTGCTTGGGCCGATAGCTATGTGTCATCATTGTGAAAATAGCCGAAAATGTTTAGGCATTATAAGACAAATTTACTAACCAGACTGAAACACACAATCACTTCATACATTTTTTCAGTCTTAAGGTTGTTCCTATGGTTAATTTTTTTTAATAGAGCTTGCTAAGCTCCACAATCTGAAATTTGAGCTTGATCAGAGGTACGGTTCAATAGATGAATTGTCAAAAATGAAGCAAAATTGAAGCGTTCATTTCATTTGTTTCTTATTGTTTTTTTGACTCCCTAGTAAAATAAATAATCTGTGCAAAAATGTTTAATTAATTTGTACAAGAAAAGTATAAATGCTACAAAGCTGAAATTTTGGGAGCTTGTTAACTATAGTTTTATGAAGATTTCCTGTGCCGCGGGAGGCTGTAAGACATCTGCATAATTAATCATACTTAATTATCTAAGGAAGCTTTTGGTCATTAAAAAATGAGGCGAATTAATGCACTTAATTAAAAAGAATTCAAGTTCATGCACTTTACTAAATGTATTGCCACTTCGTGTATATGTTGGTTATACGGTTTATACCACTTTCCTTATTTCCTGTGCTGCGGGATTCTAATGGAGTTTTCAATAAAAAATTAAAGCAAAAACAAAAAACTATTTTTTATAGAAAATGTTACCTAGGGAGTCAAAAAACCAATAAAAGACAAAAGAAAATATACTGCCCTCTGTTTGCCAAAAAACAATACAAAACAAAAGAATTCAAAATTACTTATAATGGTTACATGTACATCTGTTGAACCGTACACCTGATTCACCTCTAGAAAAAGACTTTTTTTTGTTGTACTCAACCAGCTCTACCTTATACTTCAATATCAAGATTTGTTGGCTAGCTATAGGAACACCCTTAACTCTGTCTTGAAGGCCTACATTGTATTAATAACCTTTGCTACGAGTAAGATTCGTTGAGCGTTAATCCTTGTTACGGGTCACCTTTTACTTCTTTGAGAATCGCGTAAAGGGTAGTTTTTGAGAGTGGATTCACACGAATGATTACAACTTGTATACATGAGTGCCCCCCTCCCCCGGATTACGACCTGCCTGATATAAACTTAACTTTTTGAATATATCAGTCATCCAAAAGACACCCTTTTTCAGCTTTAGCTAAAACTGCTCTGCTCTTTATTACCGTAAGTAATTATCAATTTCCCCGTGTTTTAACCATTTGTTCAAATTATCAAATTCAGGCATCTACCCCCCCCCCCACCTCCTTACACCACCATGTTGACTATTTTACAGGGAGCTGAGTTACATGCATTACAGTCTATTCAATATAAAAAGGTGACTCTTGTTGCATTAGGGAGTCCATTATAAAACAGGGTACACTTACATTTACAATGTAATGGGAAATGGTAGGCTCATGCCTTTAAATATGACCATATCTTTCTAATGTCTATCTAGCTCGTTCTTGAAGGCACTAAAGTGGTTTTCACTCCAATCACGTACCATACTTTATAGCCCTGAGCTTGTTCCACTCTCTGTAAGTCTGTAGGTATATAGGCCTACATTCCAAATTGGGATAAGTGTGTAGCAACAGCACAACTTTGCAATGACACACATGTTCATCAATAGATGAATTCACTTTGGGATTCCTGGAAATCTAAAATTCTGGAGGCTGCTACTAAAACTATTGGCACAAAGGAAACTAACTCAAGACATCGTAATTGGTGGGATAAAGATATTGATGAAAGCATTAAAAAACGTAAAATAGCTTGTAAATCACATAGACAATGGACTAAAGGTGATAAGAGGGATCAAGTACAAGGGGATAATCTCTGGAGTGAATATCAAGTACATCGACACAGAGTTAAATCCCTTATTAAGGATAAGATTATGGATAAACGTGTTAAGAGGTCTATTCAAATAGTTGAAGAGGGTGGTCCACAATGCCGTAATTTCTGGCAAAATCTAAAAGGCAAAAAGGGTAAACAGGATGTGCATTGTCTCAAAGATCCAGGCTCAAATAAGATTATCTTTGATAGACACAGAATGAATCAATCTGTCTTACAATATTGGAGCACTCTTGGTAAAATGAATATAAACTTAAATGAAAAGGGGGATTATAATTCAATAGAGGTAAAGAGATCAGTGGTTGATATTAGGGCATATACTCATAATACTATTGATAATAATTGTATAAGTGATATTGATCTCGACTTGAATATTATTAATGATGCTATAATGAAATGTAAGAATAATAAATCCCCAGGGCTCGATGATATTTCTAATGAACTTCTGAAAAATGGGGGTGCGTGTCTAAATCAATCAATTTTATGTTTATTCCAGAAACTCATTGAAATGCAAGCAACCCCATCGCAGTGGAATGAGGGTGTCATTATTCCAATTTTTAAGAAGGGGGATCGTAAAGATCTTAATAATTATAGGGGCATCACTCTCACATGTTGTATTTCTAAGATTTTTAATAGGATCGTGGCGAATACCATCTCAGACTTTCTTGATAAAAACAACGTCCTTTCGGAAGTCCAAGGTGGTTTCAGAAAAAATTACCGATGCGAAGACCACATATTTACACTAAAGAATATTGCAGCAAGTAGGCTAGATCAAGGTAAAGCTACTTATATGGCCTTCTTGGACTTTCGAAAGGCATTTGATACTGTATGGAGAGATGGTCTCCTGCACGCTGCATGGAATATTGGTATTAGGGGGACGTTGTGGAAATTAATTGATAATATGTATATGAATGTGCAATCTAAGGTTAAATTCGGTTGTATTGAAACTAACTTCTTCAATGTGGAAGAAGGCGTAAAACAGGGATGTGTCTTATCACCAATTCTTTTTTGCGTATATATCAACGAATTCACAAAATTACTTAAATTACATGACCTAGGTGTGGAATTTTCTAATGTCCGTATTGTTGGTAGCCTATTTTGGGCTGATGATATAGTATTATTAGCTAATAACGAGCACGAGCTTCAACAAATGTTAGACCTAGCCGCGACATTTGCCCATAGGTGGAAACTAAGCTTTAACCACGAAAAGTCTAACATATTGATAGTAGGTAAACGTATGAATGTTCATAGATTATGGCAATTAGGGGATCATTATATTTCTGAAGTTAACACTTATAAATATCTTGGTGTGACTTTTTCTAGGAATTTATCTGATCACAATCATATTAAAGATGTTATAAAGAAGGGTAATCGTTTAATTGGGTATGTTAAATCCATTATTGATGGTCAAGATGATTTTCAAAGAGTTTATTACGGAGATTTATTGTGGAAAAATCTGATACTCTCCTCCATCAACTATGCCTCAGCAATTTGGGTTCCTGGAAGCGCTAATGATACCAAACGGATACAATCATTACAATACCAAATGGCAAGATCAATACTGAAAGCCCCCAGGAATACTCCACTTGAATGCTTGATAGGCGATTTAGGATGGCAACCAATTGCTTTAATCCAAAATAAACTCCGTATTAAATATTTTAAGAGACTTCGGCAAATGCAAACCAACAGATGGCCGAATCTAGTTTTCAGCGCTATGCATTCTATATATATTGATAAGTATTATAAGAGCAATTGTAACAAATTAAGATGGAAGTGGTTTGTTCATATTGAAACTGCTATGGCAGAGTGTGATATGGACCATATATTTAAAGATAATCTATATAATAGCCACTTGTGGATCAATAATTTTAATAACTTAAGTATAGATAATTCTAACAACAAGTGGCTACAATCTGCCATGACAAAATCATCATTAAAGGACTATGTATTATTCAAAACCAAACCTGGTTTGGAAGATTACTTATTATGTAAATTAGATTTTTATGGTGCAACGATGAAATTCAAAGCACGGTGCAATACCTTACCCCTCAATGGCCGCGCTCATTCATGGAAACCTGATGTAAATATTTACTGCCCATTATGTGATAAAGATGTTGAGGATCTTAGACATTTCTTATTTATTTGTAGTGCGTTAAATCATATCAGAGTTGATGAATTCCTTAAACTTGAAAATCAACTATCACTCCATAATTTAGAAGAGTTTTGGAGAATATTTATATCTGGTAATTTAACTATAAAAATGTGTCTTATGCTAGGTCTTTCAAATGATGTTCTTACTGTATGTGATGATTTACCCGTACTCCAAATATTTGATGTGTTCTGCAAATCCTATTTAAAACGTGCATGGACCGCACGTAGCATTCAACTTGTATGATTCTATGTTATCATGTAAATATTTGTATATATTCTTCCTTTTTATTTATACATGTGATAATATTGTGTAATATGTTTTAAGGACGCATCAGTCGAGAAGACTCGTGCCACTGTTTCAAAAGTGTATGTCCAAATAAATAAATAAAATTAAAAAAAAAGATGTGGCTCAGGTCAGGTGTGATTCTTTTTTCTTGCAGATTAACCCCCTGAGAACTACCGGCCGATTGGTTAAAAAGATGGATACATCATTTATTGCACCAATGAGAGACATTGTTAGAATAATTGTATCCCTGATAAAGATGGGAGTGAAACATTTTATAAGCTGCATTTGAATTGGCTATTCATATGAGTACATCTTGTAATAAACCAATCAGAACCACTGTAAAGATAGACAGGTAGACCCCAGGGGGTTAAAATGTTATTCATATTTTTCAACTAGTTGTTACTGAACAAACCTTACTATAGAGTGTTTTGTAGTGACCTTATCTGGGTGTATGTGTCTTATGAGTATTACACTCTCTGCAAAGAATACATTGCCTCAATTGGCCAGCAGATAAGAGGCCAATTGTGGAGGTTGGAGGGGGAGGTACACAGCACTACCATTGAGTGACCCTGTCCTGTTTATTGTATTCTTGGTTCTGATAAAGATATTCAAGCTATGACTATGACTAACTTACCCACACTGCTGAATCTTGCAGTATAACCAGTGCATTCTCATGCAGTGGATTCATTGTATTCTTGGTTATGATAAAGATATTCAAGCTATGACTAACTTACCCACACTGCTGAATCTTGTAGTATAACCAGTGCATACTCATGCAGTGGATTCATTGTATTCTTGGTTCTGATAAAGATATTTAAGCTATGACTAACTTACCCACACTGCTGAATCTTGCAGTATAACCAGTGCATTCTCATGCAGTGGATTCATTGTATTCTTGGTTCTGATAAAGATATTTAAGCTATGACTAACTTACCCACACTGCTGAATCTTGTAGTATAACCAGTGCATACTCATGCAGTGGATTCATTGTATTCTTGGTTCTGATAAAGATATTTAAGCTATGACTAACTTACCCACACTGCTGAATCTTGCAGTATAACCAGTGCATTCTCATGCAGTGGATTCATTGTATTCTTGGTTCTGATAAAGATATTTAAGCTATGACTAACTGACCCACACTGCTGAATCTTGTAGTATAACCAGTGCATACTCACATTGGATTCATTGTATTCTTGGTTCTGATAAAGATATTCAAGCTATGACTAACTTACCCACACTGCTGAATCTTGTAGTATAACCAGTGCATACTCATGCAGTGGGTTCATTGTATTCTTGGTTATGATAAAGATATTCAAGCTATGACTAACTTACCCACACTGCTGAATCTTGTAGTATAACCAGTGCATACTCATGCAGTGGGTTCATTGTATTCTTGGTTCTGATAAAGATATTTAAGCTATGACTAACTTACCCACACTGCTGAATCTTGCAGTATAACCAGTGCATACTCATGTAGTGGATCCACTGTATTCTTGGTTATGATAAAGATATTTAAGCTATGACTAACTTACCCACACTGCTGAATCTTGCAGTATAACCAGTGCATACTCACATTGGATTCATTGTATTCTTGGTTCTGATAAAGATATTTAAGCTATGACTAACTTACCCACACTGCTGAATCTTGTAGTATAACCAAATGGTGCATACTCATGCAGTGGATTAGTTGTATTCTTGGTTCTGATAAAGATATTCAACCTATGACTAACTTACCCACACTGCTGAATCTTGTAGTATAACCAGTGCATACTCATGCAGTGGGTTCATTGTATTCTTGGTTCTGATAAAGATATTTAAGCTATGACTAACTTACCCACACTGCTGAATCTTGCAGTATAACCAGTGCATACTCATGCAGTGGATTCATTGTATTCTTGGTTCTGATAAAGATATTTAAGCTATGACTAACTTACCCACACTGCTGAATCTTGCAGTATAACCAGTGCATACTCACATGCAGTGGATTCATTGTATTCTTGGTTTTGATAAAGATATTTGAGCTATGACTAACTTACCCACACTGCTGAATCTTGTAGTATAACCAGTGCATACTCATGCAGTGGGTTCATTGTATTCTTGGTTTTGATAAAGATATTTAAGCTATGACTAACTTACCCACACTGCTGAATCTTGTAGTATAACCAGTGCATACTCATGCAGTGGATTCATTGTATTCTTGGTTCTGATAAAGATATTTAAGCTATGACTAACTTACCCACACTGCTGAATCTTGCAGTATAACCAGTGCATACTCGTGTAGTGGATCCACTGTATTGTTGGTTATGATAAAGATATTTAAGCTATGACTAACTTACCCACACTGCTGAATCTTGCAGTATAACCAGTGCATACTCACATGCAGTGGATTCATTGTATTCTTGGTTCTGATAAAGATATTTAAGCTATGACTAACTTACCCACACTGCTGAATCTTGTAGTATAACCAGTGCATACGTATGCGGTGGATTCATTGTATTCTTGGTTCTGATAAAGATATTTAAGCTACAAATGACTAACTTACCCACACTGCTGAATCTTGCAGTATAACTAGTGCATACGTATGCGGTGGATTCATTGTATTCTTGGTTCTGATAAAGATATTTAAGCTACAAATGACTAACTTACCCACACTGCTGAATCTTGCAGTATAACTAGTGCATACTCGTGCAGTGGGTTCATTGTATTCCCTGGGAAAAACCAAGCACATTCTAAGTACTGTGCTTGATATGTACTTGGCCAAAAGTGCGATATTTGGAACAAGGACAAGCACCATTTAAGCACATTCTAAGCACTGTGCTTGGATTATACTTGTTTTCCTTTTTCTAAGCACTATTTAAGCCCTGTGCTTAGAATGTGCTTAAATGGTGCTTATCCTTGTTCCAAATCTCGCACTTTTGGCCAAGTACATATCAAGCACAGTTTAAGCAAAATTCCAAGCACACTAAAAGCACTGTGCTTAGATTGTACTTATTCCATAATGGCAAGCACAGTCTAAGCACTCACCAATGACAATCCAATCTATGTATTTTTGGATCATGCTTCTTGGACAAGTACATTCCAAGCACTCGTTGACCTCTAGCTGACCTTTACCTTTGTAAGCAATGACATGCTCCACACACATGATTGTTGTATGACACAGGTATGTTTGACTCTCCAGCTCCCATAATAACAGGTTAATTGTATGTTCAGAAACCATCCATAGATCTCACAACATAGGCTAGGCTTATATCCATCCAGACTTTGATCAACATGATCAAGTATGCAGTCTAAATCTATACATGTTGCATCTGCATGTATATACTAAGAATGCTATATACATGTACATGTATAGGCACGTATAATAAATATAATACTCATTTGTCAAATCCCTAGGAATATATTCCTTAATACTTACACAGTTGTTGAAGTGTTCTGAAATGCCTACACATATGAAACTAACAGTGTCCCATATAAATCCATTGCAAATCTAGTCAAATGAGTTGACAATCTCCAGTCAAAATCATGAAAAATTCCCAGCACTTTATACCATGAACATAGTTGTTACAACTGGTGTCTTTGAAAATGGCAGTTAAAAATCTCCCAGCATGCAGCTTGAACAAACATGTCAAACACAATGGATAGACAACAAGGTTTGACCCTTAGCAATCATAGGTTAGACAAGTATCATCCAAGTACATTTTGGAAACAAAAACCCATACAAGCATGGTCCAAGCACACATGTTATGTTATGATTTTTGTTTAAGTCCTAGACAAGTCCTAGACAAGTATAAACTAAGCACAATCCAAGCACACCTATTTCTATCATTTCAAAACCAAGCACTTTTTAAGCATACCAAAGGTATACTACAAGTATACATCCCATATACTTGCAACATAAATGTTGCCAATAAGTACTATCTAAGTACAGTTCAAGCACAACCAAGCATATTCCAAGCATAAAACTAAAACCAGTGAAGCACTATCTAAGTACCTAGGTAGTGTGCTTGATTTGTGCTTGTCATCAACCAAGTACACATAAAGCACAATATAAGTACTATCTAAGCACAGCACGAGTGTGCTTAGATTTTACCAGGGTTCTTGGTTCTGATACAGATATTCAAGCTATGACTAACTTACCCACACTGCTGAATCTTGCAGTATAACCAGTGCATACTCATGCAGTGGATTCATTGTATTCTTGGTTCTGATACAGATATTCAGTGCTCTCTTGATAAGATCAAGTGGGTTATACTTGGTGCTGCAATACAGAGAAGATTTGTGTTTTAAATTAAATTAAAATTAAAACATTATGTTAAAAATCACTTGTTTACACTTACACAAAGTCGTAAAATTAATACAAACAAGATTCTGTAGCCATGACCTCAAATATGTATAATATACAGTACAGCTCACATTAGAATGGACATTGCAATGACACTGACATTGCAACGACATAGCACTGACATTGCAATGATATGCAATGTCATTGCAATGACATTAAACAATGCCTTGCGATGTAACCCAATTTTTGCAGTCATTGCAATGTCATTGTACTGACGTGCGTTGACATTGTCTCTTCTATTTCGAGCTGTACTGTAAACTGGGGGTCTCACTATTTTGTGGGTAAAGGTATGCCTCTAATGATTTTGGGCTGAAACATTTACCACTTCTGTATCTATCTATCTGTATTTCGGTGCACAAAGTCTATTTAAGACATGATTCTTTTTAATATAGTTTTAAAGGTAGGCCTATCATGTAATGTATTTGATGTACAAGAGGTCCGTATTTATGAGACGCATATAATATGCATGTCCGATTGGGCATGGTTTTATAAGATGAAGAAATTGACTTAAGGGCTCCTTTTACAAGTAGAGGAAAGCTCGAGGAAAGCGCAATCCAAGTGAGGTGTTTATCAACGATCCTTTTTCACTCCTTTTTAATAACAATATAGAAAAAAGGATCGAGCTCTCCCTGCTCTTTCCTCAAGTTTCCTCTACTTGTAAAAGGGCAAGGCCCCTTAATTATGAGCCACCCTCAGGAAGGATGGCATCTCCATCTTGTTACACATGTGTTCTCCATCTCCACATTTAATTAGGCCACACAAAAAAAAAGTTGACTTGCCCTTTCCGACTAACCCAAATTTTGGAAATCTATGGTTACTATTTTTTAAAGTAAAAAAAAAAAAATTTTTTTGTTGTTGTTGAGAGAAGCACATAACATTAACAATAAAGAAAGATGAAAACGTGTTTTGAGTAGTATCTACTCATTTACAAAAAATCAAAAAAATCATTAAAAAAAAAAAAAATCGAAAAAACCCCTTTACATAAAAAGTGTTTTTGTGTAGTACCTCCCTGTTTAAATTTTAAGAAAATAATTTTTTTTTGCCTCATCTTGTTTGCCACCATTTTGACCTGCACTAATTTCACACCCATACATTTACCATTGACAAAGGAAACACCCACCCATTCTTTTACCAGCTGAATGTAACTCCCCATTCATTTACCAATCATTTGTTAATCACTGATGACCACGAAAATTGCAAATAAATCTTGGTGTTCCCTGTCTCATCTTATAAATCAATCGATAAAAGCCTATAGTATTCTTTACTGATTATATAGGAACCCGGTTTTATAGGAACTCATTGAGTCTGATTCATGTACCAGAAGTGGGAATATTTGTATTACATGTACCAACAACCTTTTAAGGCCCATTGAGATACCACAGACAAGGCGACCCTATTTGGTGGCACATCCGTATTAACCACAGATCTGAGTATTTCCCTCCCTGGTATATAATTTATAAAGCAGTTTCGGTAGGGAAATTTACTGGTGGAAACTCAAACCCCTGTCTTACCGAACACTAGACGGGCACCTGTGTAAAATCAATAAAACGTAAAAAACAGCGCCATCTTGAAAGTGCTGTTTTATCAAGTCATAGACAATGACTTGAGCCCGGTCAATTTTTTTTTAAATTTCCTCAAATCAAGTCAAGTCACAAGTTGGCTCAGTTTAAATACAGTTTAAGTCAGTTAGTCAAGTCAAGTCATTGTTCTCAGGGATATGAGTCACTTTATTAAAGTCATCAAAAATAATGACTTATAAATGTCAATATCAAGTCATTTAGTTTTAATATTGTTATACTGTTAGATGGGGGAAAAGGTCCTCTAATGCCTCGAGCACCAAATCAATAATTGGACACTTAAAGGTAGATGACCCGATCACATTCCGATTTTCAACTTGAAGTTTTCTATTCTACATGAAAGGTCATCCTTAAAAAAGTTGTGTTCCAAAGTTTGAGTTGCATAGCTCTAATGGTTCTTATTTTAGACGCACAAGATGCTGTGAACTGTACCCATTGAGTAGTACACAAACTATCGGTGGTTACCACCATTCGCGGTAATTCGACGTTATTTCATCGATTTCTCCGTAATTATACCGATTTAGGCCGTCAAATTTCAGTATGATGATGAGAAAAATACGAGCTTTCATATGATATGAAAATCTCCGTATGTTTGAAATAATTCTGTGTTACGAAAATGTGATCGGGTCATCTACCTTTAATTAGCACTTTGCTTAGGATATTCATCAACAAAATATATATAAATAAAATGATAAAAAAAACTCAACTTACAAATCTCTTGATACAAATGGAACTCTGCTCACTTCTGAAGATAGATCCAAGCATATTATCTGTAAAATAAAAATATTAGTTAATTAATTAATAAAAAAGAAGAAAAAATACTGCCTTTAAAAATTATGGTGTTGGAGGAATTTACTTGTGCTGAAAAGAAAAGATAAATTATAATATTTCAAATTTCACATTGATAAAGACATTTACTGTGTAAAACGGAATATTAACTCAAACCTTCATGGACCATACAAAACATTCATACAGTGCTACAATCATGTACCGCGAGGCGGCCCCATCAATCTTGTGCCACGTTCAGCGTGTGTTTCAACTTCTGACAAAAACTTAACTTAACTCAAAGTCAAACACATCTCATAAATTTAACATAAAACTAAAGCGGTCTCCATAAAGGAAACAGGAAGCAATGGCAAACATTCATTTTTCAGGCCCAATAATCAAGTCTCAGCCCTCCGACACACAGCATTAAAGGTCAGAGATCATGATAATTTATTACCGTCTGACTTACAATCTTCTCTGGGCAATTTACTCTTGGGAGTGCAGACGAGTTTGTCAATGGTTCTTCATCATAATGCTTGATCTCCTCATTTTGTTGTCGTTGCTGTTGGTGATCATGACCTGATCTATTCGCTTCTTCTGCATCATTGTCTTTAATCCTGCCTTCTGGTCCATCGTCAATGGCATACAGGGCATCATCATCATCTGCTTGAGTAACAGAAGAAGGTATTGGTGGACTAGCATCGCCGCCACTGCTGGAAGTTCTGGGCAGATTTGCAAATGGATTACCGTGCACTTCTCTGCGTGAACCCACCAGAACACCAGAATCAGACCCCCCTGATGATGTACTGGCTTTGCCAATGTTTCCTTCTGCCATTTGGTCAGATCCTGGAATGGGGATCACTTGTCCAGTCCTTGGAATGCTTTTGTAACTTGGACTGCTGCTGAGAACAGCTTCATCCTCGATAATGTCGTAGTCTCTGCCTATCCGTATCGCTGCAGGTGCAGGGTTCGGTGAACGAAGATCCTCGTCGGAATCTGGTGACTTGTTCGCTCCACTCATTTTAGTAATCTTTCAAATTGAAATGTCAGAACTGGTCTTCATCCTAACTTGAGCAGTCTCAACAGCAGTGCAGTGCAGGTGGATGTAGAATCAGAGTGCACACCCACAAAATCTCCAGATGTAGTTGTGACTTTGTTGTGATGTAGTCGTGTTCACAGTCTGAAAATTCGAATGTGACTATGTGAGTCCTCGTATGATCGTATCCTTTAATGAAGCATGCGAGAAAGATTGCACACGTCAAGGTTTATTTGTATTCACTGCATGTTTAGAGTAATACAAAATTCAATACGATTTTACATTGTACTTTCAAGGTATACAAATAAGAAACAACCTAATATGGACCAATACATTTTTATTATAGGTAAGTTTTTGATTAATTTGTTTGTTTTAATTAATATTGCTAAATATGGCTTGCTAACAAGTGCACTTTATCCAAAATCAGTAACAACATTTCATAAATAACGTTTTTGGCTTAATTTCAACGAGTTCTATGAGAGTATATTTAATATATTACATGGATTAATTACTCATTCTGTTTAACCTGTCCCTGTTGTTGTTGTAATTGAACTATTCCACTTCCCTTCGTGAAAATGGCGATTGATGGTGTAAATTTTTCTCCCGATGTCTGTTAAGTAATTAATTTTTATTTTTCAATTTTATACTTTTCTTCAAAGCAAGAATATATATCTTCAGTAGATCCTGAAATCTAACATTTTCATCTACACAATCGTGGGCTTTTATTGAAAAAATATGGTAAGTAAGATCGTAGAAATGACGTTTTATTACTTTTGTTATCACGAAACATCGAATTTTATTATGGATTTTAAATAAATGAAAAGTGTCCAAGTTTCATTTGCAGATTGTAGTCCTCATTCAATTTGCATCGTTTTGGCCAACACATCAAAGATAAAATAAGCGTTTTGATTGCACTTTACTGAACAAGTAGTAATAATGTCGCAATCTGTATATCATTTTCTGTAAGTTTGTTAACGCCCAACACGTACTGCTTGGTGTGGATGTGGTGGGTGAGTGTGGTCTACTCGAATTAAAAATTGAAAACAAATGAATAATGGATAGGCCTAGGCTAGGCCTAATAATACCATACATACATACATACATATTTATTCAGTACTCATCAATTTACAATTGCACAATATCAAAATACACATGTATATATATAAAAGCACACATAAAAGACATAAAAGCAAGATGCTTGCTAGAGTACGGCAGGTTTGGAAAAATGTATAAAATACCAGGAGAGTAGTACCAAGGATAGCCCAAAAAGCCTCCATAAAGGAAGCTTATTTCCATTGGGGTCCTTTTATAGGAAAAGAGAGACATGAGGGCGAAAGACAGGAATGTGACAAGACACGGTATAAACAAATAAATAAATATATATATATATAAAAACACAAAACCCAAAGAATATTGCACAAACCTGAGACTAATATTAGTCTCAGCACAAACGAACCCTAAAAATCCCGTACCAAAGCTATGAAGCAACAAATGGATCCTGCTCAGCCACAAGGGCCTGGTCAGCCAGGTATTTTTTGATGGCCTTTTTAAATCTGAAATAATTGTTGATTTCCTTGATGGAATTAGGCAGGGAGTTCCAATGTTGGATACCGCTGTAAAAAAAGGTGTTTTTAGCCTGTCCCTGGATCCTAGGAATGGTAAAGTTGTATGAGCTACCCCTGGTACTGTGGTTATGTAGAGATGATATACGTGTAAACTTAAAGTTTAAATAGTCAGGTGAGAGACCATGGAAGATTTTAAAAACGTGGTTCAGTTTTAGTTGGGTCACCCTATCTTTGACAGATACCAAACCAAGTTTACTACGTTGTTCTTGACCCACATGGGTACGTGGACCCATACCCAAAACGAACCTGACCACCTTGTTCTGCATAGTTTGAAGCCTATTTTTTAAATATCGAGGGAGTGGTGAAAACCATGCAGAACAGGCATAGTCATACCGTAATCAGTATTTATAAAGCGCCTTTTCCAAAGGCCTCCAGGGCTCAAAGCGCTGTAATTTTGCTGCTGGTGAATCATACTAAACAATGCAACGTCCAGGCAGCAGCTTTTTGATGAGGGGGTCGCTTGTTAGGCGCCCAACCACTCGCCACTAGCACTAAACTAAATCAGCGCCAAAGCCCAAGTGAAGACATATGTGACTCATTAACACACATGAACAACATCCACCATTTTTCAATGCAGCTCCCCAAATACCATTGGGTCAAGGAAGTTTTTGATAACCGAAACAACTTATCATAGATTTTGAGAGCAGGAGGAAACCGGAGAACCCAGAGAAAACCTGCGAAAGCGTGCATAAATCATGATCAACTGGCAATATTATATTGTGTTCTTTGCCCAGCACATGCGCAGTGGATGCACACACACATACGGAATAAGCTGTGAAATACATTGTGTTCATTCCGTGCTGGGCAAAGAACACGACATTGCCGATAAACCAAATGCACATAAAGCCTGCAGTCGTGCACAGAATTGACCCAGGTTTCATAGGACATAGGTGCAAGGCGAGGGAACAACCGCTGCGCCAACACGCACCTTTGTTGATCAATGAAAAACAGTGGTGGTGTCTTCATAAGGGGACACTAAGAGTATAAGAGTCTAGTATAATGTGTTGGAGGCTGCGCCCTCAATTATATCAAAACTGGGATTGGTATCAGGGTTTTAGCTAGACCCAATGGTGGCTATAATACTATTGTTCATACTTCACTATACTATAGCCACAACACCCTCTAGATAGACACATGACGTCGCGAAAATCACATTTTGAAATCAAGATTTTCACATCAAATATAATTGAAATCAATCAAAATGCACTCACACGTTGTTCCTAGAACTCTTAGTAATACATTGAGTTCATTAATTTTGATCAAGCATTCTCATTTTGTGGGAAATATTGAGATGAAAAACGGCAGTGCTGACACTCAAGGTGAATTTCGCGACGTCGTGAGTCTATGGAGGGTAGTAGTACCGTGTATCAAAGATACACTTGCACTACGGTACCGATTGGGACTAGGTTTTAGCCAGAGTTCAGCAACTGCACGTCCAATTTATCAGAATAGCCTGTTCAGAACTTGACCCTAAAATATAAATCAACCTGTTTGCCACCTCTACGGGGTCACAAGGTTCAAATGTGTGCTGTTTTAGCCTTGATTTGTCAGTCAGAACTAGTTTCAAGTTTACTAAACTCTTACAACAACTATTTTTCGAAGATCACATCCTGTTAAATCCTTAAATCTGCCCGTCCTGGGAGTAATCTGCCTGTCCAGATGACAGGTCTCTGGCTAAGACCTTGATTGGTATATTTTTACAATTATATTACATGAACTTACACGGTCACCTTCCTAAAGGATTAAGAAAAATCAGCCCTCTTTGGACTTTGATTCAAAAAATGCTGATCTGACCAGATCAGCATTTTACGTCAGACAGTGTCCCCCTGCAGTGTGCATGATACATAACGCGAACCATATTTACATTAGTGGGCGATTTAAAAAATAGTTTCAATAAATAGCGATGGTATTGTTTTAATCAAGTTTTGCTGCGTTTTTATGAGTAGAAACAACAATAATGGTACGTAATTTTTAATGTTCATCTTGAATTCTCAAGTAAATTAATTTAAAAAAAAAAATGTCAACACCACTTTGTGCCCCTTTAATGACAATTTGGAACAAAACATCTGATCTGGGGGCCTGTTCAGGTACAATAAAATTGCCTAGGCCTATTCAATGTATTAGTATTACAACAAAGTACATGCCCTCTGCTCTGACTGATGAGTGATGTGATACTGAAATTCTTGTACGTTAGAAGTTCGTCAATTGCAAGAATCCATTTAGATTCTTGCAAAGGATTCTGCGAAAATCTATGGATTCTCCTCCATTCAAAAAGTGTGTTAGACAGATTTTCAAGGAGAATCAACTTGGATTCTCACAACATTACCAGCGGGAATCTGTGCAAGAACGGATTCTTGTATTCTCCTCAAATTTCTGACCCTGTTTTATTCAGTAAATTTGAAAAATATTTATGAAAATATCTGACTGGGTTCATTCCATAGCAGATGATGTAATAAATGAGTTATGTGACAGAGCTAGTGATACTGATGGTACATGTAGCAGTAGCGTATCTCCCAGGGGGTCGCTGCCCCTCCTGACAGATTAGACTGGGAAGGCCAGCTCAAACTATCGCCACCAGTCTAAAAAGGGCGAAGCGAACGGAGGGATACAAAGGCAGAAAGGGAAAGGAAGAAGATGGAGAGAATGTTTTGTTTGTAACCTTTTAAAAGCACCCAATATTTGAGTTGTGTTCGTTGATATTAGCTCTGTCCCACTGTCTGTTATCGAGTTTGATTTTTTGCACCGGTTTGTGGACACCACATCCTAAATACCCCCACCTCCCCTGCGCTCAAGTTTCTGACTCGGTGGCAATTCTCAAAAGTTGACAGCGTGGTAACGTCTGAAGTCACATACGGCTGTATGCAGCCATAGGACGTCCACTGCCTCTGTCAATCACAAGTTCTTTCTAAATTGCTATACAAACTTGTTACCGTATATATCATCTGTGCATTTTCAATCACTTTGTTGATCTATCAAATATCGACTTTAACGACTTGGTCGGCCGGGCAACAATATCCGGTGTGTTTAGTAGTAGTAGCAGCTTCTCATGTCAGACTTAGTAAATTGCAAGGGGTACAAATTTATTTAGAGCTATAGTATAAGGTGATAAATTGCTGAAAAATATGATGGTTTTAACTTCAACTGTCCGGTGTCTCCCTACTCCCTTCTGTTTACTCTGATGACTACGAAAATTAACTAGTTTGACCAAATTTTACCAATTTACTAATTTTTTGAGGAAATGGTCAAATGGACCCATGTATTACCAGAATCCCCTAATTTTCCTGCATATTTGACAGATTTAACAGAAAAATAGCATGTTTAACCTTATGGATATTAGACCTCCCAATTTTCAAACATTGCCAAAATTCTGTGGACAATATGGCAAATTTCAAGAAATTAGACCCATCAATTTACCAAAAAATGATATGAAAAGGGATCATTGATTTAGCTGATGGGTGAAAATGAGACCCTATTTGGCGGCACATCCCTGTGACCTCATCCACTGAGTACGTACTCCCCTCTCTGGCTACACCACTGATCCAGGGTGCAGGGAACCTGCATAGACTGGTTGTGATCATGGTGATCAATCGATAACACTTTGACTTTCATTTCGATGGCAGCCCGTGTTTACATCTTCATGTACAATTATTTACCGAGTGATTGAAAACGCACTCATGCACAGGAAACAATAGAACTACATCGGTGATTGACAGAGGCAGTGGAAGGCTTTATAGGCTGCATACAGCCGTCTGTTCTGAGTTCCACCGGGAAAAATACCCTTTACCCCTTTGACAAGTGACCTCAGGTACGCCACTGACATACATGTAGTAGTATCAAGTCTGGTTATGAAATGGCAATGTCATGTATTCCACTGTCGTGTAGACGTGGAGTGATAGTGATGTTTAAAACTGTTTTTATAATTTGCTGTTTTTAATTTTGTTAAGGGCTGTGGTACCATTGTATAATGTGTGAGAGCGCTATATAATGAATGCTAGTTGTTATGTTACATGCATGTTTAATTTCAGAATTTTGAAAAATATTGAAATATTTGCATTATTTATGAAATGAACCTTTCCACAACTCCATCAAACATGTGACTTTTTGGAGAGAGATTTATTAACCATCATCATTTTGTTAAAACTTTAGGGCTCTTTCATATGAAAAGTCGATCTCAACCAAATATTTTTTCTCCAAGCAAGAGATTTATTTACAATCATTAATTTTCTTTACATATAATAGTATTAAACATTCACAAATTTGCATAAATATGCATAATGTTATAGGTGTTACAGGTTTCCATATCATTGTTAATTCTGCAAATTAAAGGTAGATGACCCGATCACATTTTCATAACACAGATTTTTCTCAAACATGGAGATTTTCAAATCATATGAAAGATCATATTTTTCTGATCAACATACTGAAATTTGACGGTCCAAATCAGTATGATTACAAAGAAATCGGTGAAATGACATCGAATTACCGTGAAAAGTGGTTAACCACCAATATAGTTTGTGTACAACTCAGTGGGCACATTTCACTGCATCTTGTGCGTCTAAATTAAGAACCATTAGAGTTATGCACTCAAACTTTGGAATACGACTTTTTTGAGGATGACCTTTCATGTCGAATAGAAAACTTCAAGTTGAAAATCGGAACATCTACCTTTAATTCTGCAAATTAAATGTTTGACCACCAGATTTCCTGACAAGATGCTCTTGCATTCACTGATTAAGGGATTTGCAAGTCGTGACAGATTTTACATTTCGAATTTGACAAAAAGGTTATCAGGGACTCAAGAATACTTAAAATGTTATTAAAGGTACAACCAAAAGTATTAAGCAATTTTTGTGACAAGTAAAAATATTGAGTGAAAATGGATTCTAACTCCTACTGTACAGACATGTCCCACACAAAGAACGTGACCACATCTGTCACGTCATCAGAAATCTCCACTGGCTTCCTGTCAAGAAAATAATCTTGTTCAAGCTACTGCTCATCGTGTTTAAATCACTTAACAATGCTGGTCCAAGTTATCTGTCTGAACTGCTTAAACCGTATATTCCCACTGCTAATCTTCGCTCTGGCTCCCGTGAGTTTCTTGTTGTTCTTAAAAGCAAAATGAAGTCTTTCTGTGATAGAGCTTTCTCCATTGCAGGCCCTAAGTTAATTATAGAACACTCTCCCAATAGACATACGCCAAGCAGGTTCATTCAGTTCAGGAGTTCAAGTCACGACTTAACACTTTCCACGCGGCTATTAGTTTTACCATATAAAACAGGTTTTTCAGAAACCGTTTCCCAATTTTCAAAGTCTATCTCAAGGATTACTGAACCAATACGAGACATGTTTGTACTTATTTCAATACATTTCACATGGTGATTCCAAATATGGTTATGAAATTTATCAATTTTGACATTTTTAAACAGTTAGAGACATTTTGGAATGTCGTCTGCAGATGCCTGCTGTGTGGAAAGTGTTAAGACCTACTTATTTAACTTGGAAATCTAAATGTTTATGTATTTGTTCATGATCTTTCATTTCAAATTGCATTTTAATGCCATATGCTGTATTTTTCGTATCTCATGTTTTTTGTTTAAAATTTAAGATCATTGTTGTATTTTGCTTTATTGTTTTTTGAATCTTTTATTCATTTGTTGTAAAGCGCTTTCAGTTTAGATCTCACTTAGAAAGTAAAGAGGCTGATCGGTTTGTCACGGACGGACGTTTGTGCAAAACATGAGCGAAAAACAGTTTGTAAAAAGTAACTACTGACATTTATTCAACTTTTTATGTTTAATGTTATAGAGAATCATCAACTTTATTGAAATACAAAAAAAAAATTAAGGTGCGGTTTGTTACTAAAAATAGAACGACGGAAATGTTTGTGTCACGGACGGACTAGATAGAAATAGGGTTCTCTACCTTTTAGTGCTTCTTTTTAATTTCTATCTAGTCAACTCCATATTCCCCAATGCTTTCCAGGTCAAATAGCAAGTAAGACACATGGTTTGAATATCTGATACACAGCATTTGAAAATATTTCTTATTTTTCACAGGGGTAGGGTAACAAACTTTGTCACGGACGGACATTTTTGAGCGTCACGGACGGACGCAAATGTTAACTACATAACAAACTTTGAAATTGCCACTTATTTACACTTTAGTATGAAAAAATGGTATCAAATACTTACAAAATAGTAAGAAAAATGTTAAGTCATGAATTTTCAGTCTAAGTTATAAAAATCAGTCAAGATATTAGTCTTTTTTGGCACTTTGATAGCAGAGGGTGATCGGTTCAAGGTTCACATTGGTGTGAAAAAATTACTTTTTGATATTGATATTGAAATGTACCTCACAATATTGGACAACATCTTGGCTAACTGAAACTGCATTTGAAAAGAAGAAAAAATGCGGAAAAGTTTTCGGAACAGTCCATTATTGCCCAAGGGGTAGAAACAAGATGCGTCATGGACGGACATTCTTAGTAGAAGTTGACTTTGCCATATTTTATGTTAATGAAACATTTTCATTTTTTTAAATTAAAAATTGATAGATGGCACATTTATCCATTAAATAAGAAATATATTTTAGAAAAAAAATTCTGGGAAGTAATTACCCTGCCCTTGTGATAAATTTTTGATGCAGAGCTGTCCGTCCGTGACGCAAAAAAGTTTTAAAGTTTTACAACTTTTTTCAAGGAAAGAGAGAAAAAATAAAAACATAGTGAGCTATCTCCCCTATATACCCCTTTCTCATGTAGAAATGAAACTTAACAATGGCGTCAATAAATAAGTTAAATCAGTGATTAAAAGTTGTCACGGACGGACACAAATTTTGTCACGGACGGACATTATTCAGTTCTGAGTACAAATGCCAAACTGAATCCTGCCCCTCTTACCATAAATGGCAAGAGATAGACCTGCTGCATCATATAATATAAATAGACTGTATGCTGGGATACAACTTTGTAAAACAATTTTGACCCTTCTTTGATAAATTTTGTTCGATTAATTGTGTAAAAGACTGTATGCTGTGATACAACTTTTAAAAACAATTTTGACCCTTCTTTGATAAGTTTTTGTTCAATTAATTGTGTAATTAAAGGTTAGTGATAATGGATACATTGTAGGCATCCAACCGTGTTTTGAGTTTTTCAAAGTTTCATGAAGAAAAAGCCTGCAACTTTTGATATTGCAATGCTTAAAATTAAATTTGTGCTAACATCTCCAATGATACTTTCTGATTTCAATGCTGTTACTTGCTTTTATTTTACATACACTTATTATATGGGGCAATTTTAAACAGTGTCTTTTAACTGATCTCATGCTACCCCTTTTGCAAGCATTATTTCAGCATGTACAGGCAGTAAGGTTAACAAGCGCAAGCTATACTACAGATTCACCAAAGAAGATCTGCTGAGGGTTCACAAATGCGCAAATAAGCAAATGACTTCATTTGACTTCAAGTAATTTTACAGTGCACCTGGTGAGCATCATAACATGTGCTCACTGCTGTAGCAAACCTAATCATTTGCATAAAGGGATACCTGTATGGACTAGTTCATTTAATGGTAAGAGGGGTGGTATTCAGCTTTGCTTGTGTGCTCAGAACTGAACAGTAGCTAACAGTGTCCGTCCGTGACAAAATTTGTGTCCGTCCGTGACAACTTTTAATTAAAGATTTAACTAATGTATGCCTGCCCTAATTAATTAATACTCCTGCATGGGATAGAATACATATAAGGGAGATACTTCACAATGTTTTTATTTTTTACTTTGTCCTTGAAATTAGTTTAAAAACTTTTAAACTTTTTTTGTGTCACGGACGGACAGCAAAACATCAAAATGTTAACGCAAGTCTAGCGATATAACTTCCCCAGAACTTTTTCCCCAAATATTTATCTTATTTGATGGAAAAGTGTGTCAGCTATCAATATTACATCCCAAAACTCTGAAAATGTTACATAAACATAAAAATATAGCATGATGAACTTGAACTAAAATGTCCGTCCGTGACGCATCTTGTTTTCACCCCTTGGACAATAATGGACTGTTCCGCGAACGTACCGCATTTTGAATTTTTTTAAATGCAGTTTCAGATAGCCTAGATATTGTCCAACATTGTGAGGTACCTATCAATATCAAAATCAGAAATTTATTTTTTCATAACCATGTTAACCTTTAACCGATCAGCCTCTAAAGCGCTCTATAAATGTGTGTTATTATTATTATTACATTCAAGCAATCAATGCTTTGTTTTCTTTAATCCACAGGAATAGTAATTCCACCAGAAGTACAAAACAGGTGTGTCATATCCACCTGATTTGCCACCAAGTGTTGCCAGAACACCATCTCCTGATTGGACCAGTCCCCGTATTATGCCACCTATTAATCCGCAACTTGCCGCCAACATGAACGCCAATGCCGCCAATGCCGCAGGTGCTGGTGCAGCACGCAACAATAACAACAACCCAAATCCTCTACTCAATGTCCGAGACCGATTGTTCCATGCGCTGTTCTTCAAAATTGCCATCACATACGCACGGGCGTTTCCGCCGTCCATTCGGAGATTCTTTGAGTTTGCTATTCTTATAAAGGTGAGTTGGGAAGATGGACATGTAGTATAGGGTGAGACAAGGGCAGTAATTTGCTATAACTCTAGTCTATAGTATAAAGCAACTTGTAATGTTTTACCCCCTCAAACAAGGGTTGTATCAAATGAAACCCACATGCTGCTATCACATTGAAAGAGGCAAGATTGAATTTATGAAATACTCTATTACATGGTAATTTTCGTGCAATTAAATGTTTCCCCATGCTTTTCTGATTTTCAGCCATTTCGTTTGTTAATGTTATTAAATTCCCAATTTGAAATGCTCATTACTTAGACATATAACTGCACAAATATTCATGTGTTTTTTTTTCGCTGTAGCTGCTTGGAGCGCAAAAATTAATGTAGTGCAAAAATGTCCACCTTTACAATACCAGACTTCAAAATACCTTTTTGTAGCATATGTTATCCCCTGTTTATGGTTGGTTATTCTTAAACAGTAAGACAAAATGAATCGGGTAGGTGGCGTTAAAATGCATTGTTAGCGTGCATCTCTCCTGCGTGTTTATGTGGCGCAATATGCCCCCACCGCATAGGACTAGATGGAATATTTGTGGGTTATCCAATATGTAAAAGTTGGCAATTGTGGGCAATAAAAGGTGCTTATTTCAACAGATTAATGTCTGTAAAATATGACTGTTTTAAAAATTAAACCAATAAAGTGTGTAAAGTACCTTTTTGTATCAAATTTAATCTTTGTTATTGTCGATGAATCGTATACGACCGTTTCACAAAGTGTCACTATTTATTACATTATAATTATTCCCAATCCCCATCAGTTTCACATTTGCAATAATCTCTCAAGTAGATTATCATACCAAGCAAAAGTCTAACAGATCGTATTTTGCCCCTTCCCTCATGGATATACCAAATATAGTTCTCCCAGTCCCCATCTAGGCAACCGCATTTACGTGATAAAAACTGGCAACACCCTCTAAATTTTCTTGTGTCAACCCAGATAGACGTTTGTTCGCCGAGTGGGTAAGATTGACCAAGTATTTGAGCCCTTAAGTAAGGCTCAGTTATCAATAATGTCAAGCATATTGTTTAGCATATAGATCGTAATTCATCTGAGATGTTTTGGTAAATTTCGTATTTTCAGAATACGAGATTTACAGCCCCTTTTTTTATTTTTGCTACGACGAGTTCGTTCCAAATTGTCATTCAAAATGGCGGCAAGTTAGTGTCGTCGAATTCGTGACCCATTGATCGGGACTGTCGAATTCTCTTCTATTGCTTCGGAGGCCGGTTATATTTTGTTATTGTATTATATATTATAATGTTTATATATATATTTATATGACCTATGTGACTCCGATTTGTCCTTATGAATGCATGCAACTGTTTAAAGTATCCCGCATGTGAGTTGTTTCCCGATCACGCCGAGGAACGACGGACATATTTTCATTACGTCTTATTGTTGTTTTATAGATATTATAGACATATACGACGGGTATAAAACAGATTATAAATATTGTTATTTTGTTGTTATACTGATTAAAAATTGATTCTTGATGACCTATGTGACCCCGATTGTCCTATGCTCATGCTACTGTAACTGTTTAGAGTACCCCGCATGTCGGTTCCCGACTTGATTTAATTAAATAGTTTATTTCACGCCGAGAAACGAAGGACATTTCTTCTCATTACGTATTATGATTTTTATACTGATTAATTTCACGCCGAGGGTCGACGGACGAATATTTATCATTACGTATTATGGTTATTATACTGATTTATTTGATTCTTTATGACTCATTGTATTCATTTTCTACAACCTGTTTCCCTTTGTGTTTAATCATGAGGTATTGCCGACGTCATCTTGTTATGTACATCGTAGATGTTCAAGATTAAAATAGATGTAGCTGGACTCAGATAAACCGAACTCATTCTGGGAGGAGATTGAGCAGCTAAAATTGTCATTTCCCCTCCCAAGTCTATACCTAAGATCAGACCCAAAACTAACTTAGTCAGGTTGTATACTATAGTATTTATAAGGTAAATCCTCTTCAGTCTGATTCCCTTTGTTTACATTCATTCTACTATGAAGTACTACCGTGTATACTACCCCTACCAGAGGGGAACCTTCATTCATCCCGATATATACACCACCGTTGTTCCAGTAATAACTTTTGCAAGCTAGACGCCGATTTACCGGCCGCTTTTTGGGATGTATTTGTGCAGTACGGCAGCCATTGTCTTTTCCCCTCCAAAGGCTTTAACTAGACATAGACCAGAGGTAAATCTGTTTTCTAAACCTCCTAGTTTTCCGTTTTTCCTTTCCCTCCCTAGCCATACCTTTACACATTTCTAGAGTTTATCTGTTATATAATAGACCCTACATGTATTGTATTCGCCACTCTGGTCGCTGGTGTACGCCCGTCTATTCTTTATTAGGCCGTTCGATCACCCGAGGGGTGCCACCTCCCTCGCAGAGGTGACGGTGCTTTGGTGTCAAGAACAGCCAGGGTAGTTTTTACAAAAGAAATAAACTTCGCTGGCAGTTCCTAGTCACACCAAAATTGTTAACCCCCTGTTCCTAAGAGACTAAAACTGTCGAACAGGGGGAGGCCACTTTTTGTTTTGACCACTGTGCGTTAGGTCTGTTGTAAATCTGTTTCTGGACAGCATTAGATTTACCCAAATTATACTCGCGATTCTGAGCTGATCGCAGGTGAACGGACGGCTATTCTGTTTAATAAAGCTGATCGATCACCCGAGGGGATCCACCTCCCACGTAAAGGTGACGGTGCAGGGGTCGTGAACAGTCAGGGAAGCTTTACAGCTCCTCTGACGGTTCCTAGTCATACCAGTTCTGATGGTGTGCAGATCCCCTCTCCCTGTTCCAATCAAACGAGCGAACAGGGGGAGAAATCCATTCCGGTAGTATCAGGAAACACCTCACGAGGGGGTGTTCTCCCTGCCGTTATGACGTTCAGTAACAGAAAAACAACCTCCCATGATGGTGACCGTGCTTATAATAGAGGTTGTTGTGTTTCCCCCACCGGAAATACTGGTGAGACTGTTACTGATGAGGGGAGCACGGAAAGGGGAGCTCCTGTAAATAAACAGGTGGTTCCACTTTCCACTCAGGCATGTGAATCTATACCATCAAACACGCACCCAGATCACATCCTGGCTCCACCGGGCGGTGTAATTTCCTCACGAGGCTATTATACTGCTCCTATTGTTGCTCTAGAGTCAGTTGTCGCACACCACCCCTCTTTACGGGGGGGTTTTGGTGCACAGCTACAGAGTAGGGGATCTCACCGGGGGGACCAGGGTACGCTATTTTATAGTAGTAACCTAGTCTCCTCCCCCAAAGACGCTTCTCGTACGGTAAATATTGACCCTCTTACCACAGATCCGGTCCGTATTGCCCAGAGTCGCGCCCCTGATTATCGCGCAAATATTTCCCCCCCGGAAATATCGGATATCAATCAGGGTATTTGTGACAAAGGTTCTTTAGAACCTATTATGTCACGATCCAGTGACAATAATCGCTATCCGAAAGCAAACTCGTCACGCACTGACTATCGAGATGATTATAGATCGAGTGGTCTCGCTTACCGTAATCCCTCTTTAGAGGATAACAGTGCAAGTCAAAGAGATGCATACAGGGGTACTCAAGGAGAGTTAAGCGATGCATACAGTAGACAAAGGAATTCACACGGGGGAGACTTTGACTATTATCCTGGCTCTTACCGCCAGACAATTCACCCTAATTATGGTCAGCAAGTAGCTACCACTTCAAGGGTCATTGAACGACCGACCATGGGATCGCTTGAGGATTATAACTCATTCTATCAATGGCAGCAGTTTAAAGCTTTTCAGGCTAGAGTTAATACTGAGGGAAATTCCCAACCAACTCTTACACAGCCACGGGCGAATCACAATGTCACACAACCCACGGCTGCCCGTACTAGTACTAACAGTACTCAATCATCCCAGGTAGTCGCTACTACTGTCCCTTCTACTATACTACTACTACTACAGTCACGGACTTAGTCAGCGTAGACGAGGAGGAGGATATCATCGAAGAGGAAGACGATGATGATTATGGGAATTATGATGATGATGATGATGACCTGTCACAGGGTTCAGGTGAACATAACTCAGACAATGATCCTGACAACTCTGGTATTTTCCCGGCCAATGTCCTGATAAGGAAGGAAATTTCTGAGGATGAACCTTCTCCTTTTGGGTTGGCTTGGCAGTCAAACAAAACTAAGAATATCTTCCAACGAAACAGAGTTGATCCTATCAACAGCTATGCAGCCAGTGCTATGGGACTGGCGCCCCCTGATGTTCCAGAGGAGTATTCCGGCGGATCTTTTTTCTTCGATAGCCTTAGTGAGCCGGCAGCGACGACTTCGACTCCTACTCTTTCTCTTCCCAACGAAATTTTCACGGAAATGTCGAAGGTTAGGAACAAGGACAAACTGACTCTGGATAAGGAAGCCAGAATTGATAGAAGGGAAGCCATTGCGGCATTCAGAGTCTGCCCAACGGATGAAACCGAGTGTTTCGGTATCTCTTCCATCGATAAAGGAGTCATGGACTATATGAAGCCGAAATCTTCTTCAGTCAATAACTTCTCGAAGGAATGGGAGGAGGTACTATCGGCCGAACAGGAGGAACTTTCTGTTATCAGAAGACTCAGTATCTTCCAGATGTCGGTGATTAACGCCCTTGCTTTGGATCTCCAGCCTTCTCTTTTGAAAAAACCTTCGGAGGAAGTACAGAGATCGTACGCTTCAGCACGACTCGCCATGGACATGTCAGGTCGTGTACTTCAGGGGACGACGATAGACATTCGTTTTTTCTCAAAGGATGAAGGTCTCTCCTTTCGATCAGAGATCGCACAAACGAGATGGATTTTCATCTCTTTTTTCTTTCCGTCATTTGTCCTTGAAAACAACGGAAACATGGGGAGCCAAGTGATTTCCAGGACTCTAGTTTTTTTTTTTTACATATATAACTTTGTATGCCGCGTGCCTGTCTACGGCCATATCACGTCGGATAGATCGGTTTTCTCATCCAATTACCGAAGTTGAGCGACGTCGGGCCCGGTAGTACTTGGATGGGAGTCCGCCGGCCTGGGTATACCGGGAGCTGTATATATTTTTTATAAGAATATACACATCGACCTAACTTACTTTTTCAGCTGAGTCTGATGTCAATCTGACAAGTATAGACTGACTTTCCTAGTTTGAATATTTATCTCTTTCAACGTGGGCCTTGGAGCCAGGCCGCGCCTTTATCGAGTTTTTTCAATTGGAAGTTTTTTCTTATCGTCTGACACGGAAGCGCTACGAGAAGAATCATCTATACACTATTCTGCGAGACGGCCTATATAGGACGGTCTTCTTTTTTCCTGGTTGGAAATCTTTGTTGTCTGTTATATATATTTATATATATATCACTTTTCACTACATTGGATCCTCTGAGTTCATTTCATGATCTCTTCTTCTTCTTCTTTGATGCAGTTCAACACTCCTGGTGGAGTAATGCGAACCGTATCTCCTTTTTTGGTTTCATGACCACATTATGGAAGGTGGACACTTGTACATATTTATCCTGATTACGGTGCGAAATGGACTTCTGACTTCATTTCTTGACCTCCGATAGCGGGTCTGAACCGTCTCACTAGCCTGATCTATTCACGAGTTTTTCGAGGCTAGAGGACAGGATTTATCACGAGTTTTGGGGTTTTTATTCTTCACTACATTAGATCTTCTGAGTTCATTTCATGATCTCTTCTTCTTCTTCTTCTTCTTTGATGCAGTTCAACACTCCTGGGGGAGTGATGCGAACCGATTTTCCTTTTTTGGTTTTACGCCCGCATTATGGATCATCACACGTTGGTATTATATTTTCATTTTATGCCATTTTCTATATATATTCCTTTCCGTGTTCATTTAAATCCGACACCCTCTGTTGTCCGATATTGTGTTCGGATAGAGACTTTGAAACCTTTTTAGCTTTTACAGTAGTTCATTGTTCATTCCTTGAACGGAAATGAAATGGGAATTTCATGACGATCCTCTGTGTGAGTTTGACGTATCCGGGCTCGGACTCTGGAGGTTTTTATTTTATTTTTACGGAATAAATCGCATCTTTTTATTTATTCAATTTTTTCCAGGAATGTTCAACGATTTTCTACTCTGAGAAAACGTGGAGGGGTGAAATTCAGAGTAGGGTTTTCACCCCCTTGTTGGGACAAGTGGGTCTCTGACGCCCTCGAAAATAACTTGTATAAATTCGCGTGGTACCGTCGTTTTTATCGACTATATCACCTTTTCAGTTTACAAGTTGTTTTTTTTAAATTTTTTATCTGTTTAACAGATGTCATTAAAAACAAAGACCCAGTCATTGGGCATGGCAATTACATGTTTATATTCTCGCAGACTATTTACCAAGAGGGGTATTTTTTGCGTGCATCTACGATTGGTCTCTCTCTCTCTCTCTCGAAACCTATCTTTCGGGACCTCGTGGCCGGGCTCTTGCGATTCTAGTTCAACATATGTATGGGGAAATCGCTGACTCTGTGAGGTCAAGTTTGGATCCTGGTCTACATTCATCCAATGTCTATGGATATTTATCTGTTTTCATACAGACTGGGCCCAGTCCTTTTCATACAGGATGCCGGGATGGTGGTTCTATTGTCCACAGTCGCCAGACATCACATCAGATGATGTACCGTATGGAAGGTTGATCCAGGTACGGTAAATGGGGAGACCACGAACTTCCCGAGATCAATATTCGACCTTGGCCTACAAGCAGCCACGGTCAACTTTTATTCCTAATTGAGGGCATGGAGTTTTTATTTTTCTTCTCGTCCCTTAAACTCGTATCATATGGCCCTCATATAGGCCTACAATTGGAGCCTTTACAAGCGACGCCAATAAGATTGATCGCTATATGACGTTCTTTTCTTTTTTTTCTTATAACCGTTGCATCAGGAAAGTGTTGCTCGGAGCCTCTTTTCTTATGCATAGGGATGTTATACGTTTCTTTGATTTATGTAAACTTGGGTAACCCTATTCTTTTTAAAGATAGAGAGATGTTGCACGATGTGTTTGGAACACCCTGTAATTATGTTTACGTTTACCATATAAGGCTTAATGGTCTTTGCACCAATCTACTGTACGAACACAGGCTTGGATTGGGAGACAGGCTCCGTTTAGCTGGGCAAAACGTGCTTCGTCCTGCCGAGAACTCGCAACAACTAGCGTGGGGATTTTTACGATTTTCAGCAAGGCGACGGGAGTTACTCTCTATTTTCGCCCAGGATTTTTAGCTAAAAACGAGAGAAACGACTACTCCGCGACACCCTTGTTCTTACCTTATCTATAAAGGCAGAACAGTAGGGATCACTTATATGGTATCTAGATAAAACCAGTAGCATTTTAGAGGCGAGGAAACACGTCTGTCGTCTGTTTATCTCTAGTAAAAAGCCATATAAAGCTGTCGCAAGGATCAGGTTGGTTGGTTGACGCGATTCGAATCGCGAAAGCCACGAATAACGACAGCGTACCACTAGGCCACAGTGTGACTGTTAGAGCATACTACGCGACTTGCACACTCGCTAAAGGGATTTCTATTAACGAAATCCCCAATACAGTATCATGGAAATCCGATACGACATTTACCTCTTCATATCTGAAGGATATCCATCTCAGAACTGATTGAGGCAGGTATGCTTCGGCCGTCTTGGACGGGGAAAGCAATACCAACTAGACACACTACCAACTAGACGATACACCCGTTTTTGCGACACATCCCCGTTTTTTATGACATCACTTATGACGTCTTTGAGACAGGTTCGTATTTTAAGATGATATCTTTAACTTATCCTATAAGGTTTACTACACTATTTACGTTTTAAGTAAGCTTAATTAACCTGTATACTAGGTTAATACGGTTAGTTATTTATATCAAGGTGGTTTTTATTATTATGGTTTCCTATCGTTTTTTGACCCCTCGTGTTGTATACACTTGTTTCCCAATCCCTATCAGTTTACTGCATCCGATGATTGGCCTTTCACCGCCATTCGCCGTGTCAATCGATTGCAAATGTGAAACTGATGGGGATTGGGAATAATTATAATGTAATAAATTAAAAAAGGACCCTTTAGGATGTCCTTTTATTTATCAATTATAGTATTATTCCCAATCCCCATCAGTTTGTCCCGCCACCGGCCCCTGGCTTAATCACGATGCCTTCGCTCGTCGTTTACGTTTTTCTCCAAAGAGAAATTTAGAGGGTGTTGCCAGTTTTTATCACGTAAATGCGGTTGCCTAGATGGGGACTGGGAGAACTATATTTGGTATATCCATGAGGGAAGGGGCAAAATACGATCTGTTAGACTTTTGCTTGGTATGATAATCTACTTGAGAGATTATTGCAAATGTGAAACTGATGGGGATTGGGAATAATACTATAATTGATAAATAAAAGGACATCCTAAAGGGTCCTTTTTTAGTTTGTAAACCATACTTCAAAGAATATTTTTATTATTCTAGTGCTGTTTTCGTTTGTCAGACATTGTATTGTCCCTACTTGCAACATATCGATATGTACTTTTGTATGTCAACAATAAACGGAACAAATCTTATTTGGGTTAAACAGGCTTTTTACAAGTTTTCTGATTGCACTTTCACCATTGACTTATACATGTAAAGTTACAAATGGCTGAACCGTATGTGTCAATCCTGATGAAAGCCTGACAATCAGCCCTCAAATTAACCGAAGGCACCGAAGGCAATTGCCTTCGGTGCCCCACATAGTTGGCTCGATGTTTGTTTGTTGTTTATTACTCGATGCCCTCAACTTCTGGCTGTTTTTACTCCATTGAAAAGTACATAATTGCCTTGGTGCCCCTTTCAAATTGCCTGGAATTGCATTGCCCTTTCCATTTCTTAATTTGAGGGCTGGGCTGCTGACAATCAATAATAACTGTTGTTCTTGTTTACATTGTATGTTAAAAAAACAAAAACAAGCAACACTCTTATTTTGCATGGTTAGTAGTCATTCATAAAAGAACCGCGCTATCAGAGAGTGCCATTTGGACAATCGAAGGCTTAATTTTGAATGACTTTTCTTTTTTCATTTTATCTGTGGTAAGGCTGGGAGCGAGTCCCGGGTAATCAAGTCCCGCGCTGCAATTTCCGGTACCCGGATACCAGAATTTTTTTTAAAAAACACTGAAAAATATTTCAGGTACCCGGGTACACAATTACCTGAAATTCCCACCCTTAATCTGTGCTGTAGATTGGTTGACAGGGATATTTCCCCCGATCCAAATTTAGAAACGATCAGGCTTTTTAGCCAATTTGGATCGTTTCCAATGTGCAGAATCAGTGAAACACTAGTCATTGATTGACATTATTTCCAATGACATACATTGACACAATTTATTTGATCAAGTACTATTTTTTACATAGGATTATTAAGAATGACGATAGTACTGTATTCTAATTATGTTTAATGCCGTAATTATATTCAAATGGAAACATTTAAAACCAATTTCACCGGAAGCAAGAATTAGTACGTAGTACCAAGCAAGGATAACATAAGTTTGTTGCAAGGATCATTTTGCATGTTCTTAACAAATTGTATTAAAAATCATTGGAAAATAATACTAAAAATAAATTAATAACTTAACCATTAAATAGGGCTCCCTGGGCTTTTTCTCTTTTAGCAATAATGGTATGAGGATTTTAATTGCAGCTCCACTTGTTGCCTCATATGGTTGCTATAGATACGTGAACACAGCATTATACCTTTGTTAGAAATGTCTTTTGCTGCTTGGTCTTAATTTATTTAACATTGAGTATTTTACTAACTGCCTAATTGATCTAGTAATATAGATAGATGCTGGGCATACTTTATGTTTTGGCAGTTTGCATAATTGTTAGAACCATTCAACACAAATTGTATGTCAAATTGTTGATGGTTTTATGTATTCCAGCATTGATTTGACTAATTAAATATAGATTGAAGGATCTATTGTTGTTTTAAAATGAACCAAGATTTGTTTGTTTTATTTAATCTCAATATTTGGCGTATGTGTTGTTAATATTAAAAGTGATCAATCAATCTAGCCTGGTCCCTTTTAGCAGATGGATTCCAAACAATTTTAAAATGTTAAAAATTGACCTAGATGCATATTTGTCCAAGGGGTAGAGTTTTATCAATATGTACACGAATCAAAATGTTAACAATATATTTTTATCCAACACAGGCCCTTACAGCGTTATTTGTTCTGGCGTATATACACTGTGCCTTTTCACGCACCCCTATTAACTGCCTGGCAACTTACCAAGATCAGTGGCCAAGAGATGGTATTCTTCGCGTGGAGATTGTACGCAACAGGACTAATCTACAGGGGTTTGCCGTCCATAATACAAAAGATTCAGGTAATTGACTTTGACCGTGGAAGGAGATAGCACTTGTATGTGGCTCATTCCATGAAGTTGGGGCATTTGTTAAAATAGCAGAATTTGGTACTTTAGGCAGCTTAAAAACTGTTTTACTCTATGTGTATATCAAATTTTTTTAGTGTCCAAAAACAGTACTAGGTTATAGTATTGAGCCATGAAAAAAAAATTAAAAATCGACCCTTCCTTGAAGAAAAAATAAATAAAAAATGAGGTGGTGTCCAAGACCATTTTTGCTAAAAAACGTGACATGGAAAACACAACAATTAATATGAGTTTTATGTAAGCAAAACGATCATAGAATTGTTTGGAAATTGATTTGATTAATAAAAGATACATGTATTCATAGTTTACTGACCAAAACACCTCGTCACGCTGGACTGATTTTTCACCCAAGCAACATGAAAATTGCCTTTCCGATGCTACACACGGTGTCCACAAAATATACGCGTGTAGCATCGGGAGTTTTCATTGCTGAATGGGGGTAGTTCTCTATCATACATTTTTTAATTATTTTCCAAAATTAAGAGCATTTATCAATTGAAAACTATTGCAAATGAGAATAAATTTCATGAAGACCATTCCATATATTCATGAAAAAGTATACCGTGCCGTGTGCATGGTGTCCTAACCATAAAATGTAGCATCGTGATAAACATCCTATGCAATTTGTGGGAATCCCCACCTGGAGATAAATAAAACATTCCATATTTCTTTTTGTAAGGATAGAGGTCAATAGCTATCAGGTTTGTTTGGAATTTGCCACATGTGGGCTAGTTTTATCAAGGTTTCAGTCGCTGGTGTCCCGTTGTAGCATCGGGACTTTTATGTAGCATCAAAATGTAAACATTGGATAGTTTTGTGAATGGTAAGTGCGATTGTAATTATTTCTTAATTTTACTTGTATGTCTGTATTTATTAATGCATTTTTATTGAAAGGGAAACACTGAATCAGAATTTCTTTTCATGTTATGATATTAATTTTGAGTCACGGACGCCATAATAATTTGGCGTCCATGTAGCATCGGGCATAGCATGGGCAATATTTTGCATTGGGTATCGTTATAGTTCATTGAAATTGTATTTTTTTTGTAGAATCACATCATTAAGAAACTTTGAAGTTAATAATGAATTAGTTTTTGCTCTTTTAATGCTAATAATATAGCTTACCAATACGATGCTACATGGACACCATGTCCATGTAGCATTTCATAAAATTTGCCTAATTAGACTAAAACAATTACCCCATTCGAAATTATCCATCACCCAAAACATTCAAAACATTGCCTACATTTTACTACACTTTACAGAAAAAAGGCATATTATGAGAGATGTATATCTAATGAAATATATTAATACACAATGCTACATGGACACCATTTCCATTAGCATTTCACTGAATTCACAATAAACATTCCCTTATTTTAGTTTTATTTACTATAAATAAAACAAATAATTGTAAATCATTTAAGTTCTCTATCCTTTGCTATTCTTTTTCATGTTAAATGAATAATAAATAAAATACTCCAGCATGATTTTAATATAAATATTTTCCTGCAACACAAAAGGTGCAACATGAATAAATAATTTACTCCAATATCAATACACAATGTTCCATTATGATACTAAGCTATAGGGTTTATTTTGTTTTGCTTTGCAGGTTCTTGACATTAATTCAAAAGACAGTTCTATCGTCCTGGAATTTATGGAGATAAAGACAAGGAACCCATCATTTTCAAAAACTAGTACCTTTCCAAAGAAATCCATCATGGCAATTAAATTATTTTTTTGCAAACTGACTTTTTAAGTGATCAAACTTTTCAATCATCTTTATCAATAATAGAGGATGATTCAATCAGAAACGAGCAAAGAGACTAAGATCACAAAGGGTACTTTAAGAACAACACTGCATGAAGTTTGTTTCAGTGGACATCTTAAGTTTCTTTGATCAATGGTGTATTGTTATTGTGTAATTGTAAGAAGGGGTGTATGTGTATCATAGGTAATTATGTTTTATGCTTCATGGCAGGTTATCTTTTTGTGTAATTTGTAGTTTTACAATCCATGTTATTAATTTTATCGTGTGCTTATAACATAAAAAGTTAACATCATAGTACATCCTCTCTATTGATCTGAAAAAGATGCACCTGTTCAAGCTGTTCCAAATATTTTAGGGCACGGTGTCCATGTAGCATCGTAATACTTAAGTACACAGAAAAGGTAAATTTTACATGAACAGTGGTTAGATAAATTTCAAGCATTTCACTCTGTGTATCTACTTGATATGATGAACAAGTAGACAAACCATTCACACTCAAATAATTGTAACAGTATGAATAGTCTTATTATTAACAATGTTACAAGACGCGGTGTCCATGTAGCATCGGTAGTGCATTTTATAACATTATACAGGTAAATAATACTTCATATACTTACTTTATGACTATAATGTAATCAATGTGCATGGTTTATAGAGTACTTTACATCAAACAAATATTGATATGTACGTTATTTAAATTCATTATACAAATTGCAAAATAAAGAGTCACTTTTCAATGAATTTTTACATAAAACAGTTAATCTACGATGTCTTGTTCATTAAGTTATGTTCAACCTAGACAAATCTGGTTTCTTTTCATGTATTTGTGGTTCCAAGTAGTTAATTGAGGTATAGAAACTTGACCCACATCTTAAGCTAATTTATTAGAAAATGATATGGAAATGGGAAATGGTGTCCATGTAGCATCAGGATTTTTGGAAATGTCATCCAACTGTTGAACATGTGCGGTTATTTTACACCAAATGTTACATTAAAAAAAAAAGTTCTACATTGGACTTTGGTAAACGTAGAACCTAAAAAAGAAGAAAGAGTTGGAAAATATCCATTTTGAAAATTTCACTTGGATGTCACATAATATGCCCCAACTTCATGGAATGAGCCATGTATATATATCCTATTTACTCCTTTAAACACGCTCGCTCTATTACACCCCCCCTCCCCAGAAAATCCTGACATCCCCCATATAATTTGATAGAACAAGGTACGTGAAAGTCACTTTTCTTGTCCTGAAATACATCAAATTCGTCCGCAAAGTTGAGCTTCTTTGCTATAAATCAAGCATGTGCAACCTTTTCTACCACACAGGCCGCATTGTGATTTTGAGAGTATTCACGGGCCACAATGATTGTCAAACATTCCAAAACACGTCCGGAGGAGGAGTAATAGGGAGAGGGGAAGTCCATTGCTCATAGAATACCAGCTTCTCTTCGTGTAATTTCCTCTTTTTACTCGCTGTTGCTGCTGCAAGCGCCATTTTAACCAGGGATTGCATCACTTAATCACGCCTTGAGTTATATATACTTAATGCAGCGCGTCACCCTACTAATTAAAAGGGAGCACACCACTAAATCAATCCGCCATTTGTGTAAAACTAGGGAGTTCCGGTTAAAACGTGCCGCATCGATGGGTATTTTAGGATTGCTTAGCGGGCCGCAGATTAGAGGTCGGCGGGCCGCATGTGGCCCGCGGGCCGCAGGTTGCACACGCTTGCTATAAATCATGAGAATCTCACAAAATACAATGCCAGATGCAGCGTAATTCACATTCTGTATTGACAACCACGGCGTGGTATAGGAAAATAATATTTGAGGGATAACCTAGGGAGTCTGATCCCTATTCCCTAGTATAGCAAAAATTAATCTCTTCAGCGATGTAAACAAGTCGGAAGTCAACATCGCAGTGTTTTATTGGTACTAGCATTTTTGACCCCCCAATAAATGCCCCCCCCCCCTTTGAAAAATGCACCACCTCAGAGGCGTTTAATGGAATAAATACGGTGGATATAACTTGCTTATGAGTTTTCAAAATTGGGTGGAGTGTACTCGTCATTATTGTGTAAAGACACAATAATAGGCTGTACTCTAAATTCTTTTTTAATAGAATATTTTGTGTTTGACTGACCCCCTGCAGTCTAAAACCAAGGTGAACACAGCAAGTATTTTTCTCGCAACCCATAGATACCCTACACATTTGGTAATTTGACACCCTATGCAACATACATCTGGACATCACCTACTACCCATACTTCACTTTTTGATTTATAATCCATCTACAAAAACTGTTCAGAGATTAAATTTAGTTTAAAACAGTGTATAAAATACGAATCTTGCAGCTATTTCAGATAACAGATGAGACCCTATGGTACCAATTATCTCTCAATTTGTTACCTGTATTGCTTTCTCCGCAGAGGACACCCCATGGTATATATTTAGTAACTACAGCGTGATGCCTTATTACTGGGATGATCCTGAGGGTCACCTACAGCTATTAACAGTCTCCGCCACAGACGATGACATGGAGCCTACCACTATTCAAGAAGAGACTGCCGCTGCCGTGACCCCCCAAATAGACGGGGAGGAAAACAATATTACTATGGAGATTATAGGGACGATTACGGAGAAACCGGAGAAGAATATGCAGCCTTTTAGAGAGACGGTGTCAGAGTTTGAAATGTTCACAAGAGCAGGTAGGAATTTAGGGTAATGCTGTAAACATACTAAGGTCGCTTCTGCTGTGGCTTCCTGATACATCGATCAAGAGATCGCTTGACTGGAAACGACCGGTCGTGGCCAGTTGACTTCATTTCAACATGATCGGTCACTCATGACGCAATGAACACCATACTTTTTCAACCAATAGAAAAAAGACCTGAAAATGTGTGCAACTAGTAGCTCGATGATGCCATGGCGATTTAGTAGCTCGATGATGCCATGGTCGCACCGAAGTACTTTAAGCTAGCGAGTGTTAGGTGCAGCGACCTGTTGCGACCAGCGACCGGCTAGTATGATTTGAGCATAAAAGATGCAGAAAAAAGGCAAAGTGCAGCAAATGTTTCACATTAGATGTATAGTAAGTTATAGCTGCTTTGTGTTTCAATCTATAACACAAACACTGACAATCAACCCAATCGAAAACTTAAATTCTACAAACAAACAAAAACCTTCCATATTTGGTTATGTTTTGAGAAAGTCATGTTGTTGTTTTGAAGATTTGATACTGGACATGCAGAAATGGTTTAGTAACCCTACGTTCTGCAGACGTGTAACATAGATGCATGTATCCTAACTAAACCTGTTTTGTCCATTTGAATTGCTCCTCCACAGTGTGGCCATCAGATGAGTATATCATGGAGTACTCACTTGAGTATGGATTCTTGCGGTTATCACCCAGCACCAGGGAGAGGCTTGGGATACCGGTCATGGTGGTTCAACTTGGTAAGATCATTATGAGGCCACAGGGGAGTCTATTCTCCCGTTATTCGTCTCAGAGGCGGGGGAAGGGGGGGGGGGGGAATAATTTCATGAAATTCCTCTTTAGGAGAAGAATTTGGTGTTTGGTGAGAAACAAAATTAAAAAAGAGGGGAGAGGGAGGAAAGAGGGCAAAAAAAGAATAATCATTTTATAAATGAGGATAATATGTGATATTACAAAATAGTAAATTACAATATTAGGCACACTAAAAATAAGGTCTGTCTCACTCTCACATACATTTGGGGAAATAGCTATGCGATATGCGGAAATTCTTTTTTATTGTGTTTTGGCCAACTTTGTTTCCCCTCTTTCGGAGCCAATTTTTTTTGGACCACTAATAAAAACAAATTAGGCTCGATGCGTAGGGTTTAGTTATGCGGCAAAAGTGTCTCAACATACTTATGCGCGTAGGGTAAGTGAAACAGATATTTTTTTCTAGGCTTTATATATAACATGAGCCCTTTTGACATTAATTATTCCTGATGCATTGTGGGAAACCAGTGTACCAAAAAGCAGGACCACCATTGAAAATAATGAAAATTAGGAATTTTAGAATGTTGTGTTCTCATTCGTAGGGAGACTTGATAATATAATTATAGAGATGATAAGCCCAAACCATTTTGTCATCCTCAAGATTGTGCAAGTTTCTTTGATCAGAACTAATATAATATGAAAAGTCTAATAATCATTCCTTTTGCATTATAACATTCAAAATTTAATTATTAATATAGGCTATTTTTCCAAATTGAAATAAAAATGTTTTGCAGTTTGTTTTAAGGTTCATTTGTATTGAAATGCACACAAAATATATGCTTAAAGGTAGATGACCCGATTTTCAACTTGATGTTTTCTATTTTACATGAAAGGTCATCCTTAAAATTGTTGCATTCCAAAGTTTGAGTTGCATAACTCCAATGGTTCTATTTTAGAAGCGCAAGGTCAAAAGACATGTGCCCATTGAGTAGTACACAGACTGGCTGGTGGTTAACCACCTTTGGCAGTAATTCACCACATTTTAGCCTATAATTTCCAAATGAAACATTTCTGGCCCCTAATATTTTACAGACATAATGAGAAAAATATGGGGATTCTTCTGATACCAAAATATCTTGATGTGAAAAAAAAATCATAGCCCCAAAAAAGTGATCGGGTCATACCTTTAATATCGATTGAGCCCTTTCAAAGGTGGACCACATGCATAAAAAAACAAAAGAAATATTTATAAAAGGAATTTCCACCTAATATTTCACCTGAAATCTGAATGCATTCACCAAATGTATCAAGCAAGGTGTCATTTTAAAGCATGACATTAATAAATTCTCAATTTTTATTTTGAATGACAAAAAGCCAAAATTTCATGTGACTGGTCACATATTTAAATATTTAGCATTTCATACTTGCTCTAGTACATAAATCAGCTGCTTTACTATTTACTTTCTTATTTATACATTAAAATGTAATGCTATTTTATAATACAAAATCAGTTCAGCTTTACTCGACAGGAAGTGATTGTAAACCACAATTGGTCTTACTCAGTATGTGCAATGAATGCTTTTGCCAACTGTTGTCAAACAATCAATAGTCTATGATGAATCCTATGAGATATTATCTTATAAAAGTTATAATCCATAATCCAGATGTTAACAGTGTATTAAAATCTGTTCAATATACAGTGCTCAAAAAAGTGTTTTACCAAGTAATAAATATGCAATCAGAGTCTTAGCCTGTCCGTCCACTTTATCAGTCCTGCTTTAGCCTTGATTTGTCAGTCAGAACAACTTTCAAATTCACTAAACTCTTTCAACAACTATTTTTAGAATATTGCATCTGTTAAATTCCTTAATTCTGGCTGTTCTGGGAGTAATCTGCCTGTCCAAATGATGATGGGTGGACAGGTCTCTGGCTTAGAACTTGCTCACAACTTAAAAACTATAGCTCTTACGTAAAAATGTCAAATCATAAATATGAAAAGAAATTTCTTCTCATTAATTTAAGATATTGCATGTAAAGATTGACTGAATATGAACAAAGATGTGTCAAAAACCAACACAAATTCTGTTTTTAATGTTAGCATTTGGGTCTTCTATACACGGTCTTGATGTAGCAATAGGTAGACTATTACTTATTATTAATTGGTAGCGACAACTCACAAGTCAATAGTAAAATGAGGATTTGGGATGCTTCAATTGCTCAATGCAGTCCATACCCATACCTGTAACACTATACTGTGTGTTCAAAACCCAAGTGTGAAAATGAAAATTGCACTTTGTCTCATTATTTTCGGTGTAGTGTTTTTAATTTATTGTTAACTGATCTTTTGGAATAATATCTCAAATTGAAGATTGAGGACTGTACATAAAATTGGATCCCGCCATGCAGAGTTAGATAAACAAAGTATTATCAATTCTGATCTTATTATTCCTTGTTACACTGTACATTAGAGCCCATTCAAAATGTATCCCTATTTATCTTCTATACAGACCCAACCAAAGATGAGTGTTTCGGTGATAGTTTGAGCAGATTTTTCCTGGAGGAATTCCTTGGTTATGATGACATCCTGATGTCCAGTGTCAAAAGTCTTGCTGAACAAGAAGACAATAAAGGTGAGGAAATAACACAATTCCCAGTGGCATAGTTCAAATGACCTGTGTGTAGGAAAAGTGAAAAGTGTATCTCAAAATTTGACCCTATGTTTCTATGTATGAAGTTACATAGCATTCACATTTTGAATATAATATTTGCTACAGACTTGCTACATACAAATGGGTTAAAGACCGTATATGGTAGAGTACCCTATCTGACTTGAAATAATAGCCCTTTTGAAATAAAATAGAGAATCCACTCTTCTCATGCGTGCCCATAACCAAAGGATCCCATTATTGTAGCATTCGTCGTTCAGATCAATTCAATACACAACCTTCAATACAAGCGTTACTGTTCAAAGAATGATTTATACATTTGGCGGGTTATTTAAAAGAGTATCCATAAACATGTTTGTTGATCACACTTTAGATGTGGTGTTGGTCTTACCGATACATGGATGGTCTCTAAGCCCTTCTAAACAAAATTGCAGTTTTAGCCTAACCATAAGAGATATGATACATAAATCAAGGGAAAATGAAAGTAAAATATATGAGCAAAATGGCAAAATTAGTTCTTCATTTGAAAGCATAATGCACATTTTTTTCTCGGGGGATTGATTATTAGCCAAAATCTAATTGAATCACATAGAACTCTCAGATATAGGCCACCTTGGTCCTGGCCTAATATGCTGAAGACAACTATAGCTGGACTATCATATTTGGGTTGAAGTAAATCCTTGTTACTGGCTAAATGATCTTTCCATCAAACTTACTACAGTACCATACCAATACAAGTTGATTTCCTTAACCCCTGTAACACTAAAGCATCATTTGTTGATTTACCCGGCAGGTTATTTACGCAATGTAGTGACGGGGGAACACTATCGTTTTGTAAGCATGTGGATGGCTCGGTCGTCGTATATTGCAGCAGGATTCATCATGCTTATATTCACCATATCCATATCGATGCTACTCAGATACTCACACCACCAGATATTTGTATTTATTGGTAAGTTTGCCAGACTGTTCTGATTGAGTTAGCACTACCACTACTAGTAATCAATAATTTGACCTTACATTTGGGATTGTAACTTTCTCAATAATCAACCATTCTTAGCGTGCAATATCTCAAATTAAAGAAAAAAATTCTCAACAACTTTATAATGTAATATGTTTATGTAGGAGTTATACTTTTAGAGTTATCAGCACATTTATTACTTGGTTAGTTACTTATTTTGTTGACTGTATACCCTTTCTGATTCTTACATATAAGAAAGTGGTTTGATTTATCACAAAAGTTATCGGCTCTCTCGATTTTAACCAACATTTTTGGGACAAGCTCGCTGTACATTACCATTATTTCAGCACTATCAATCAATCAATCAATCAATCTTTTATTTCCATATAAAAAATACATCAAATCACATATTAAAAAACACAATATGGAGGAGTAGACTGGAAAGCCAATGAGGCCCGTTTATGGTCTGCCCCTTAAAACAAGCAAATACATAAACAAACATTTTATACTAAAATAAACAATAAGAATCCCACAACATCATATACAAGACAGAACAAGGAGGGGCTCAAATAGAGGAGATTACTCGTAATTTTGGATACGGTTTTGCTTTAACTGGGTTCGGAAATGCTTTAAAGATTTGGATTGTTTCATGTTTTTTAAAGATTTGGATTGTTTCATGTTTTTTGGGGAAGTGAATTCCAGAGAATTGGACCATTGGTTCGAATAGCACGATCGGGGAAAGTCTTTTTGTTATTTGTCATGTTAAAATCATTGCCATGTCTTGTTCGGTAGTTGTGAACATCTGAACGTTTTGAAAAGAAGGTTTTAAAAGCTGCAGGTAGATCATTTATGGAATATTTAAACATGAATACCCCAAGTTCCAGATGATCACTTTTTAGAAAACCTTTTTGCTATGTGTGATGCAGCACATCAAAAGGGGGGACTTTGCAGATGATGTCAATTTTGAGTTTATTATGTGTGCTCTCAGAGCATTGTTCTAAGTTTTAAAATGACACAAAATTTATCACAAAATTTATTAAGGCATTCAGATTTTCCGAGTGAAAATGACCCCTAAATTCTTCTTATTTTCTTTATTTTTTTGTCCGTTCTCATCTATATCTTTTGATGTGCTGCAATAATGCAAACTCTCTACTCAGTTTGTTCCATTCAAGAAAGCTAATTAAGATTGTTATATATATAGTTCTATTTGTGCTGACACTGACGCTATGAATTGTTATGTTACCTTCCAGTTGACTTACTACAGATGTTAGAGATGAACACTGCCATAGCATTCCCTGCAGCGCCTTTATTAACAGTCATACTGGCACTAGTTGGTAAGTTGTATAGGGACGGACACATCAGCCGTTTCACCTTGAATATAACTTTATGTTAGCTGGATGATATGGAGGCCTCTATAGTTAGATATATAGTTATATTTGGTTCCAAATTGGCGAAGCCTCATTACAGCAGCGAATGAATACAGAGGGACGCAGGTGCACATGAGCGGCAAAAAATGCACTGAGCATCCTGCGTGACGTGTGCGTGGGGCCAATGCATGTGGCCGTAATTACGCTTGGATTACTTTTGGCGGAGAGATAAAAACCGAAATTTTTCTAGCCAATTTGGAACTGATTAAACTATAGGCATTTTCACAAGTACACAGCTATTTTCTTATGTCCAGCATTATGGTTCAGCTGCCAGTACCTCTACAGGTACTGTATGCCCAGTAGCTGCACAGTACCAGTAATTCTGCTACTGTGTAAATACTTTGATTGTACCACAGAGGTACCGTACTGTTCCCATACCTGGTAGTTATCATACAACACCTCCACAGTTACTGGCAGCCGAGTAATCATGATGCCAGGCATAAGAAAATGATATTTGTAACATGTTCAAAAATGCAGTGAATTACTGCCAAAGGTTGTTAACCACCCGGTTAGTTTGTGTTCAACTCAATGGGTAAATTTCATGTCACCTTGTGCTTCTAAAATAAGAACTCAATCTTTGGAATACGACTATTTTAAGGATGACCCTTCATGCAGAATAGAAAATATTAAGTTGAAAATTGTGCCAGCAATCATAGCACCTACCTTTAAGTTATGTTTGATCCCAACATATTGTTTAGGCCTTAACCTAAGTACGACTCATACTAGTAAAATTTAGTGTAAATTTGCAGAAAAGATCGCAGTTATGTTGAAACACTTACAGCCTCGATTCGAAGGGGCATTCCCATCACATGATAGGTAACAGATTTCCAGAAAAATCACTTGACTTGCCAAACGTGTAACCTGTTCTAATAATCATATTTGTTCTCCTATCTTAGGTATGGAAGCCATCATGTCTGAATTCTTCAATGACACAACCACAGCATTCTATATTATTCTCATTGTGTGGGTAGCGGATCAATATGATGCTATATGTTGCCATACGAACATCAGTAAACGACACTGGCTCAAGTATGTATATTACTCTAAGCAAGGGGTTCTCAACAGGCGGCCTGCGGGCCATAGTTTAGTTTGCCCTTTGATCACCTCTGAAATACATAAAAAAGTATAGGAAAAGCTCAGAAAGTGGTATTCATTTGGCTTGACCATATATTTTTGAATTTTCATTTGGCCCTCCATGGCCCGCCTGGAAATATAGTTGAGAACCCCTGCTCTAAGCTTTCTCAATTATGTATTGAAGAAAAGAAATATGGGGATCATTAATTGGTGAGGACATTTATTACCAGGGTATCAACTATTCCGTGTAAACTCAATTACCTAAGCAGATGACAAACAGCGCTACAGCGCCATCAAGATATGATCACACAAACGTTAAGTTCCCTGATGAGCTCATTAACCCTAACCCCTAGGCCACTTTTTTCATCTTTTTTTCCCCGCGGCGATAAGTGACCCAAAATATTGCTGCAACCCCCCCCCCCCCACTGGGATTTGAACCACGGACCTTCAGCACACAGGATTTTCTAGTACATCACGGGTGTCAAAACTACTGCGCCAAGTATATAGACTGGGGCCAGAATTTCTGCTAAAAACTTCCACGCCGGGTGGAACAAACAGCCTGGCGCGTTGGATTTAGCAGGGTTAGGGTTATAGTAGCCTAGAAAATGTGACCGTCATTTATGTATGCACAGTATAGGAGTTTTCTATCCCAAAATTAATAGTATCCCTGATAAGTTACAAATGTGCCTGATTGAAAATTTCAATTGAAATCAGCTTTATTTGTCTTCTTTTTTTTTAGGACCATTTAAAGAAAGATTCGTTGTCATCCTCAATACGATGGTGTCAATCAGTAGGTTAGATTTAAGTTTTAAAATTTCTCATTTGAACTTTTTTTTCTTGTTTCAGGTTCTTCTATCTGTATCATTTTGCATTTTATGCGTATCACTATCGTTTCAACGGGCAGTACAGTGGCCTGGCTCTCATCACATCATGGTTATTCATACAGGTATGTGTATTATATGGAGGGTTAAAATCAGGGCTCAGATTAAAGCACCGAAAGCAATTGCCGTCGATTCCCCACCTATATGTAGTTGCCTTGATACAAAGGGTGTGAGAGTTCCTCTTTTCAGCTGAATTGAGGTGGGTTTTTTTGTAAATGTCAACATTTTAGCCTTTTATTTTATTTTCAGCCCATATTTTGTATTTTTTCCCTATTTTACGCCGTTTTTCAGTGTTTTTAGTAATCTTCCTCGTTTTTTTGGTGTTTGATGCCCTCAATTTCTGGCTGTATACATAATTGACTCGGAGAAAGTTGGTGTCCCTTTCAAATTGCAGTGCCCTCTCCATTCCTTAATTTGAGGCCTGCAATCATAGAAAAAAGGTGTTCGAACACTGACCATTGTTTGCACCGTTTAATTACCCTATAGTACGCATTTTTAGAGTCATGTGAAAATACCAATTTGCATCTGCTAGCCTGAAAGCCCCCCTTCAATATACCCCTCCCCTCCCCCCACCAATCAATGTTGCTAGGCCACGGGCTGATGTTTGGCAAGTTGGGCGACTCAACATTGATCAGGGGGGAAAGGGGGATGACTTTACATTAGGCCTACTAAGTGTTCGAACACTTTTTTCTAACATTGTGGGTTAAATGCCATGAGGCTTTCTCTATCTCCAATATAATAGCTACCACGGCTTAGATATAGGGCAGGATATGTGCTGAGCAATTGATAATCAACCATTGGTTTTCAATATGCATGCCTGATATTTTTGTGACACACCTTGGAAATATATACTTCTTCTGGTGATATAAAATCTACTCTTGAAATATCTCAACCTAATCAAGGGTTGCCATTGAATAAGGGACCTTCTGGCTCTAAACCACATCATATGGGGCAAAATTTGTAATTTTTAAAACTTTTTTATGGGAATATTTGTTGTTTTGTGAAAGCAAAAGAACCTCCTAAAATATCAATGATGTATGACTATGTATTTTGCAATTTGTTATTCAGCCTGCAAACTAATCTTGTTCAGTTGGTAGGCTGACTAGTGAGATAGGGCTGTTTGTTTATTTATATTTTTCTATAGTAAAAGGATAAATACAAATTTAATAAATAGAAAGTTTATTTAATTACTTTACACTCAGTACTCCAGTGTATTCCTAAAAAAACAAATGAAATTAACAATGTTTGATTTGACTTCTTAATTTTTTTATTTCACTGTCAACAGCATTCAATGATCTACTTTTTCCACCACTACGAACTGCCAGCCATACTGCAGCAAGCTCGTCTACAGCTGCTGTTACAGCGGAACCAGCACGGAGGTATCCACGCCGGGGGTCTAAACGTTAACATCAACCTAGATGAGAACCTGCCCGATGTACCGGCAGCCGATGATCCTCTACCACAGGCAGGAGAAGCTTCTGGGACTGCAGCACCAGCGCCGACATCCCAATCGCTACCAGGAGGTAGAGGACAAGGAGCGGGACAGAATTCCCCAGCGGCTGGGGTTATTAATCAGCAGAATGCACAGCAGCCAAATAGCCAACAGCAAGGTGGACAGATTAGATTTTTTGTGACAGCCAATGCCAATCAAGCCAATAATAGTCAAGCTCCTGCCGCCGCTACAAATCAGCACGGGGGCGTCACCGCAGCAGCACAAAACCCAGGACGGACTGCTATATTTCAGTTTCAATTCAGACAATTGTTGGGTTGGAGGAGAGGGCATAACCACCCACCACCTCCTCCCACCCCTACTGCTCCTGCAGGGTCTTCATCACCAACAGTAGGTGGCGCCGAATCGCCACAGCCTATGGGCGATGCGCAATCATCTTCTAGTAGTCAGAGTAGTAGTAATAGCATACCATCTAGCGCTGGTACAACTCAAGAACAACAAAATGCAACGACAAGTAGCAGAATAGACACAAATATTAATAGACTATCGCAAAACCAACCGCTTTTGAGTGGTGCGGTAAATAGCATCCCTAATCTAGCAACTCAAGATCCGCCCGGGCCGTCATTAGCAACAAACAACAGCCACTCAATCAACAGTGCAACAAGTAGTAGTCATTTACCATTACTTCAAAATAGAGACAATACGCTACGAGCGGAAGGGTCCCTTGGGGGCAAAGTGGCCGCGGAAGGTGGTCGTGACTCTAGTAATGTTCAAAATAATGAAGGTTCTAGCGCCTCAACAGAATTACATAGGAATAAGTACCAACATGCTCATACGCATCATACGTCACCGGATGGTGAGACAAGCCTTTGAAAATGGTTATGATGCATAAGTGTAATACGTATCCTTCATCAACATATTCGTTTTCTTTGACTGAGAAAAAAGGATGTCGCATGACTAAAATAGTTTTCCTTTCTTTGCCAAAAAAATGAGTATTCTCTAGGTAAATTTAGACATCTTCATTTTGAAAGAAAAAAACAAGTAACCTTGTTCTAATATCACCAGTTTATATCATTGGGGGAACTACTTGCAAAATCCACTGGTGCAGGTGTAATTTGATGCCGGGTAAAAATCTGGTATTCAAAATGGTATTTCTCAGTCATGTGTGTATACTTTGTGTCAACTCAAGTTAGGAGGTAGAATCAGCCTGTATTCCAGGGAGAGTATCATGATATCAGGTGCGTAACTCCATGGCGATGGCGTTTGCCCATGCACGATCAATGAGCAATATCAAAGAAGAAAGAAGATTTCCTGTGTAGTCCAGCATGCTTAGCACCACTAGCAACAACAAAAAAGTTGACTTGCCCTTTCAGGGTCAAAATCAGGGTCGGACGGTCAGATTATTTTTTACATTTTTGAAAATTACTGCACAAAAACACGTTTTAAAAGATTTTTTTTGATTTTTTTGTTTGTTTTGATTTTTTGATTTTTTAAAAATTATTTTTAAACAAGCAGATACTACTCAAAAAACGTTTTCATCTTTCTTTATTGTTATGTGCTTCTTTCAATTTTTAATTTTTTAATTTTTTTTAATTTTTTTAATTTATTTTTTTGAAAAAATAAATTAAAAAAAATAAATAGCGACCCTAGATTTCCGAAAATTCGGGTCGGTCGGAAAGGGCAAGTCAACTCTTCTTTTTTTTTGCCCTATGGTGCCAGCAGGATCTTTCCCCAAACAAACAGTGCAGAACATGTGTTAAAGTAATAAACAGTTCGAGATCATCTGACTTCCATCTTCATAATGCATGGTACCAATAGGCATTTTGGCCATAGAAATGAAAACGAAGTTGAATCTCAACTAAAATATCTTTAAGAAAAACAAGAGAGGGCCGAATTGAACTTGCATCAATTGTGCTACTCGCAAAAGAATTTGTTTAAAGACCCTTGTTTAACAACATTATAAGCCACATCATTGCAATGAAATGTCAATGGAAACCAGTGGACACTGGTTACCATGGTGACAGAAATCAGTGGTCATATGATGAAAGTGAATCATACTGGTGTTGCTCAAGATATCTTCTTTGGTCTGCCATGGTGCAGAGAGTGCCAGGCTGACCGTGCCATCATCTCCTAACTTGAGCTGACACAAGTATAGTTGTGGAGACAGGAACTGAATGTATTGATGAAGGGCATATTTAAAATATGGCTTTAAGTCTGGTCTCTCTTGTTAAAACTATTTCACCTTTGTGACTTCCACAGTGCTATTTTCCTTTAGTACTGTTGATGTTACCGTAGGGTATTAATTGGAAAAAGTATACTTTAGCTCCCAGATACTGGTATACCAGTATCGCGTGATATTGCGCGATATGATCAACTCAGTAAACTAGTGCGTGAATCCACTTTGGCCACTTTTAAACAAAAAAATGACATTCAACTGGAGATTCCGATGATGATTATAGGATATGTCAATGTATTGTTTAAATTAAATCTAAAATTCAAATATTCTGTGGTTTGTCATGGATAATATATTTTTCTCAGATTCAAATAACTATCAAGATTTAGTACAGTAGGTAGAATATTATTGATTGGATTGATTATGTTCAATAACACCCTGAATGGCGATTTTAATAAAAGAATTCTCCGCACATGAAAAGAGGCCAAATTGGAATTTGACATGCTGAGTAGAGGCCATAATTTGATAACAAAAGCTCCAAATGGATAGAGAAAAAATCTTGTGACACATTAAAAATACGATGCTGAATACGATTGTACTTCACATCCAACTTCTGTATTCTTCATTACACACCCTTTATTGAGCGATACTGGTACATAATTGTGTACCAGTATCGGACTGGAATATTTTGTAAGTGCCAGTATCGTCCGATACTGGATCACTGACTTTGTACCAGTATTGAACAATGCCAGGTGTTCCAGTATCGGACGATTATAGGTCAACAAATGCGTATGTGTTGTTTCGAGAGAAATTAGACAAATCAATGCACGCGCGCTGATGTTGATGTGTGAATAATGGCACGACCCCGAAGGGGGAGTGCTATTGTGAGCATATCAACATTTGTGCAAGTGCATTGATTTTTCTAATTTTTCGAGAAACAAAACATACGCATGCATTGACCTAATTCATACACGACACTATACAAATAAAAATTCACAATTTAAGCATAATTTTGATCTATGTAAAACGACTAAAAACACTTTAACAAGTTTGCTAACACCTGCAGTGAAAATCGGCGAACCCGCGAATCTTGAACAACGAATCAAAACAAAACGTGCACTGTGTGATTTGAACGGCGCACACGCGGAGTGCAGTGGACACTTTCAATGCACTCCGCGTATTTGTAATTCCTGCTTCATGATTGGTTCAACACTACATAGAGTGTATGAATTACTAGTCGATACTAGTCCAGAATCTGAGACCTAAAGTACACTTTTCCTAATAGTTTTAACAAGAGCCCTGCCCTCATGGTCGTATATTTATAAAATAGTATATATATAATGAAATGATAATGTTTAATTGGTTTTGTCAATTTTCTTTTCCCTGTATTTTTTACTTTGGATCAAATTTGCTCGGAATGGAATAGTTTAAAAAAATAATGTATTTGGAATATCTACAGAATGTTTTGGGATATTGACATTGTATTTGGAATACAAATAAATGTATTGAGAATATGTTACTTATTGGGTCTGTGGAATACCATACTTTATTTAACATTAACTCGCTTTGAACACTATTTGGAATCATAAAATATACTGTTTTAATAATTATGCTTGTTTGTTTGGTGCTAAGTAGAGCTAAGCTTTTTATTAAATGCTCAATCATCGTTATACTAATTAATGGCTATGAAAGTTAATTTGAGAGTCCCCCTCCCCCATCAGAAAACTGATGGACAAAATATCATTAGAAACATTATAAACTGATTAATTTTAAAAGGTTAATCTTTTTCTTTTTCTGTCATATTTTCAAGTAATGAATAATACAAGAGTCACGATCCCCTATTCAAAAGAATGTTGCAGAATACTCTAAATCCACTTTCATTTGCCATTTATGTGTATCAATTTATCAAAACCCTTAGGGGGACACTTGTATTCAAAGGTAGATATGTTTGTCAAAACGTGTGTAGTTTTTGCATGCACATTACTTAGAGTTTCAATTAAAGCACTGCCAAATCTGAGAAAACCCATCGCATGATTCAATAAATTATTTGGCAATGTCTTGTTAGACATCCCGTAACTGATGTGCGCATGCTCATAACAATTAATGTGTTGTAGTAGTATATGGGTTTCGTACGGACGTCTAACAAGATATAACCAATGATTTTGTAGTCATAAAAGTCCCATTTGATTTAAAGGTATATGTTCTGATTGCTGGCTCGATTTTCAACTTGATGTTTTCTATTTTACATGAAAGGTTATTCTTAAAATTGTCGCATTCCAAAGTTTGAGTTGCATAACTCCCAATGGTTTTGATTTTAGAAGCACATGGTCATAAGAAATTTTCCCATTGAGTAGTATACAAACTGGGGGGTGGTTAACCACCTTTGGCAGTAATTCACCACATTTTAGCCTATAATTTCTAAATTGAAAATTTCTGGCCCTTAAGATTTTAAAGACATAATGAGAAATATATGGAGATAATTCTCATATCAAAATATCTCGGTGTGAAAAAAAAATCATAGTCCTAAACTAAAAAGGTGATCAGAACATACACCTTTAACAAAACTTTTGCTTTTCATTCGAACGTAACTTTTGAGAAGAAATGGTAGAGTTGTAATTCATACAGTTCTAGAAAGAGTTCAGTGTCACCTTTTGAATTAAACCGCTGATGGTAATTTTCCCACCATGTGAAGGGTTTCCTTAGATCGCATTAAAACCAGTGACGTCGTCAGATGGGGGTGGGGGAGGGGTATTCGAGTCATGTTGGTTGAGATTGGCATTGTCAGATATCGAGCTAGATTTTTCGAGTCGGATTGGGAGGGGGCACATCGTTACCCCCCTCTCAAATTTCTGACTCGGCGGCAATTCTCAAAAGTTGACAGCCTGGAAGTACTTGTCTGTTCACTTTTATTTTTTCGCTCCCCCAAATATGGAAAAACTAGCTACGCCACTGATTACAATTTTTATGAAATACTTGTTAAAGGCGTGTGACCTGATTAATCCACTTTGCCCCCGCCCAACTCCTCTCAAATGTCTGACTCCAAAGTTGACAGCCTGCATTCCTGATTCTATCCACTTTGCCCCCCCCCCCCCCCTCCCCCCATCAAGATTATGATGCTGGTGTCAGAAGAGAGTCCCATAATTTCCTCATAACCCCTGCAAAACATGTAGACCCAAGACATGGGTTGAGTGCCAGGAGGCCTTAACTCAAAAAATGCTATTTTGAGATAATCAACTTTCAAATATTTGGGACTTATTACAATACACTGTAACACCCAACTTATACTCTAATTTTAGTCAAATTAAGAGTGTTTATGAGTTATCTCTTTATGGTTCTGAAAATCTAGGTTACGGCCTTCTGGCGCTCAACCCTCGAAGTGATGTTTCCTTTAGATGCAAAGAAACCACATGACCACTGATTTCTGTCACCAGTGTCAACTGATTCCCATTGACATTACATTGCAATAAAAGGCTTGTAATGTTGTTAAACGAGGGTCTTTTAGAAAGTCCTGCATTGATGTGACTTCAATTCAGTCCTCTCTTGTTTTTCTTAAAGACCCTTTAATTTTTGAATAACACATTTTAGTTGAGTTTCAACTTCCTTTCATATCTGTGGCCAAGATGCCCATCTGTACCATGTGTTATGATGGTGGAAGCAGGGTTCTAGCTAGGACGGGCAATTTGTGGATAAAATCATTAAACTGCCTCATAAAACAAGAAATTATGTGGCAGGAACCCTCAAAGTGCATTAAAAAACCCTAAAAAGCCATTAAGAAGGCCTCTGGATCCCATGCCATGATCCACTGCTCTTCGTTCGCTACATTTTCTCCATTCGCCGTCAGTAAATTTACCCGGTTCTAAAATGGTCCTGGCTAGAACCCTGGATGGAAGTCAGACGATCTCCAGCTGTTAATTACTTTAACGCATGTTTTGCACTGTTTGTTTTGGGGACAATTCCTGTTAGCATCATATTAGTGCTAAGCATGCTGGTCTACACAAGAAATTGTCTTTGCTTTAGATGATACAAATGGAAAAGAATGAATTACTCCAAATGTGGTATAACACACCATAAGGCCAAAAAAAAAAAGTTGACTTGCCCTTTCAGGGTCAGAGTCAGGGTCGGACGGTCGGGGTTTTTTTGTTGAAATTTTTTGAAAATTTACTGCAAAAAAAACACGTTTTAAAGAGAAAAAAAATGATTTTTTTATTATTTTTAAACAAGCAGATACTACTCAAAAACAAGTTTTCATCTTTCTTAATTGTTATATGCTTCTTTAATTTAATTTTCTTTTCTTTTTTGGAAAAAAAAAAAAAATAGCGACCCTAGATTTCCGAAAATTCGGGTCGGTCGGAGAGGGCAAGTCAAACTTCTTTTTTGGGGGGCCTAAGTGTTGTGTACTATTCTATGGGCATATTAGAAGTAAATTCAGCCAGCCAGTAGGTCACGCTCTGCGCACTGCAAGGTGTTTTTTTCTTTCACAGGATGTTGCTGCTTCATGCAAGCTCCAAAGATTTCCAACATTTTCCGAATAGAAGAGCTCACTTTGGATAGCTTTCTCATAAAACCAGCGTATGTAGGAAAACTGTTTCATTGACGGTTGTTTCATTTATTATTTTCTGCAAATATTGTTACTTTGACTACTTGAAAGCATGAAATGTTTGCATCATTAAAATTTCGTGAATCACCGACTTCGGCCTTTTTTCACGGCATGAACATTTCGCGAATGTGTCGAGTAGTCAATACAGGCCTGTAAAAAGCAAAACATTTGCGTGCATGAAATTTTCGCCAGTCAGCTGCACTCGCGAAGTTTTGATGCACACAAACATTATATGCTTTACAGTTTATAAATGGTATAATTTTTAAATCGTGGTGAAATGTTCATAATTGTGTGATATTGCGACTAAAAACCATGGATGGGACCGTTTACAACATGTGAATAACTGTTTGCCAACATAAACTTCAATATAAAGCATTGATCTTTCATATAGGAAAAAAAATAGACGTGTTTAGAATGATTATCTGCTTCAAATATTCACAAAAAATATACAGTTTTTGTGGAAAGATCAGAATTTTACTGTAATTCCATGCTATCTGTGTAGACCTACATGTAGCACATGTTAGGGATATCCATTTGAAAAAGATGTGTTCTCCGCGACACTACACGCAAGGTTGGATTACTTTAAACCTTGACGGGACAATAGGTACAACGATCAGTAACGTGGCTTTCTACACAGAGAATGACAGAACATGTGAAATTTTGCCAAACTAAAATCATCTGTTCATCTTATTTTCTTGGACATGACAGTTTAGAGCACTAAGACTTGCAAGTTTTTACATATTATGGCAAAGAAGACTCCAATGTATTTGCTACTGAATTATCAGAAAGGCTGTGACCATATTTAACGAGATATGGCAAATTTATGGAGACACTTTTCAATGTAAAAATTGCATAAAAATGGCTGTTCAGTTTGCAATATTTTAGTTCTTTTACATCATTGCAAATGATTGGCTTCTATGATATTGAGTTCATGGTGGAGTTTTTGCCTGAAATGTTCAAAAAATAGCACATTTTTAAATCTTCCTATTTTCATCCTTGCACAAACGTCCGTTGGTGAGCGAGGTCACTAGCGTTGGCTGAAAAAGAAAATAGCGACCATTTGCGTGACAAGCTAGCTGACTGAATTGATGCCTCTGTCTCTAGAACCTCTGAATGTAATTTAAGGTGGCTCTATTGGCTGACTGTCAACAATTTGAATTTCCTGTAAAAATCAACTATGTTTGAGCCCTTGGTCTGAAGATTCTGGAACCGCCAAATTTATTTCAATAGATGAGGTGACCGTTGTTTACATTTAGAACGCCCTCTGTTGATTTGAGACAAAACACACCGGGCAAGAGTTCCTATAGTTTACATAGGCCAGATCAGGTTTTCTAACTAGATTGTGGTGTCACAGCAAATTGTTATCAAAACTGTCTTTAAACTTGCTTAGGAATGCTATAAGCTATCGCATTTCACAATTTTTAAAAAAAATAAATGAGTTTTACAATTCATTAGAAAGAAATTTCATGTTGTCTTCATTAACTTTACTGTATATTCTGCCTGGCGGGAATCAACAGAGGGTGTCCCATTTGTAAATACTTGACGTCACCGGTCACACCATCTATAGGACATTCAGTTGGCGAGATATGTTAGGTCAAAGGGGCATAAAACCAACAGCTTTGGCAACAACTTTATTTTTTTATTTTTTTTCAATTCCAGTTGCCAGGTAATTTCCTAATTATGTTTAATTATGAATGCATAAAATATGCAAAGTAAAGTTAGAGGATAGATGAGATGACCTATGATGATGTGACTTGGTACATGGGTATATATAGTACACTTGAAGAGCTTCAAACTTACATTGGCTTTTGTCTAATTTCCATGTGCATAAATAATTAGGCCAACTTATTAAATTGTTTAAACAAGGGCTAAAGTGAAATGATTGTGTTACACCTTTAAGAGAAGCATTGGGTCACAAGAAAATACTTGTCTATATTAGTACCTGTGCATGATATCTACCTTTGTATACAACTTCCCCCTCCCCCACCACCACCACCCCCTGATCAAAGCAGTGCCGTTGTTAATAGAAACATTTGAAGCTTAATCACCAATTTTGTTATCAAAATGTAATAAAGGATAAATGAATTGCAAATCTGGTGTCAATTCCTCTCTTGTGATATCGTCATGCAGTTGTTGTTCATTGTAATGTAGCGAGGAGGGCCAAAGAAGATTTTAAAGACATCACCACAATGCATTGCGTTTATGCAAAATGCCCTAATTCTGGTCTCCAATTTGTCTCTGTTCCCATAGACATGCACACAATCATGGCTTCATGACTCTCACTCCATATCATCATGCTGCAGTAATATTCATGTCTTAACTGTGTAAATCCCATTGGAATGGCAAAAAAATGCGGACCGGTAACAAAACGTTTCACAGTTTGCTTATTTTTCAGTCGATTACTTTCATTTTTTTGAAGGATAAACTAGATTAACAACGCTGTATACAGACAACAAAAATGTCATGGTTCAATGCACGCACCAAGGTCAAATGGCAGTTTCAAATCATATACCATACCTATCGTATTCAAACCTGTATATTTCACTCCACTGTCAATCAATTGTTGTATCAGAAACTGAAAATTTCCACCCATTCCTATAGGATTTACATAGTAAAAATTCAGATATAATTTTTACTGTAGAGTGAACATACATATAGCATGTGAACCATTTAAAATGTGCGTAACTCATTCTTTTTAGTCATCTTTCTTCGTGGGGGTGGGGGCACATCCACATTAAAAAAGAAAATCCATTAAAATTCAGCTATAGTGTGATTACAAATTGAACGAACACCGCGCACGCAGCACAAAGATAATCGCGCCCAAAACGTTCACGCTCATGGTTGTGCGCGCTTCACACAATGTACGCAGAACGCTGCTTCAATGTGATCGTTCAATTATAAATCCGACTATAGTAGAAAATGTTGAAATAATGACACACGGCAAAACTGAAAAAAATGAGACAGGGGAAAATCTTCAGCACTTTTCTTTTACTAACAGTTGCTTAAAATGCTATTTTAAATATATTATGTAACAATGAAAACACATAATAATTATTTGCTACTGAACAAATATAAAAAGGCCGTGATTAGAATTTGCTCTGATGATGACACTGGCTAAAGTTTCGAAAGCTAAGTCCTCCAATATGGACCTCTCTAGGGAAATACCAAATTCTTATCATGTTTATCAACCTAGAGAACCAATCAAATCATAAAAAGGCTATGTTGAACTTATTAAATTACAGCCATCCGAGCACATCGTTTCAGTTGCCAATCAAATAATTGTACTTTTTTAATGTCTTCGTTTTGCCAATGTTACGCAACATTAATAATAATATACATACATACTGTTATACTCTACACAGCGCCCTACCTCGGGCATTAACGGTACATCTATAGTCGAGCACCAACCCATGTGAGGACCCGTATTAAAACATGTTTAAAAAAATATAGAAGTTACAGTCAATCTGAGGACATTTTTTTTTTTTACCATACATGTAGGGACATTTGTATGGTATGTGTAATGACGTCTAATGGAGGACATGACCATACACCCTTAGGGGGGTGAGGACCCTACTCATATACGTTTTTATGCATGAAAAAAAAGAGGACTTCAAAAAAGGTCCTCACATTTTTTTTTGTCCTCACTTTGCCGGCTGAAAGGTCCTCGGATTGGCAGTTTTAACATTACATCCATAATCTTTATTTGTCCACGATACATAGGTCAACTTAAAACAGCTGTTTTTCACTGCGGTCATGATAAAGTCATATAATTAACATTTTATATAATAACACTAAAATTACATAATACAACATATTTCTTGAATCTTATACAGTGCAATAAAACAAGATTACAACAATTGAATTTTAAGATATCGATAATTACAACTGACACATTCGTTTAAGACGGTTGATAAATATACTAATATTGGGGGAGACTTGAATATTTTGTCAAGTTTGTTCCATTCAATGGCACCCCTATAAGAAAACTGCATTTTTTATAATTTATTTTAAGTTTAGGAATAATAGCATTATACTTACTTAGTGTCCTTGAAATGCTGAAAAAGGGGGTTATTTTCAGTCAAAATGTCCTCGTTTTTTTGCGAAAAGGGGGTCAAATTAGCAAAATTGTCCGCGAAACGCCATCAAATAGGGGGTATTTCAAGATCCTGGAACGATCATGTGTAACCCCTCTGAATACGAAGAGAGAAGACCGGGGTTTACGATGAGGGGTTGGTATTCATTTGGGGTTGTGAAAACTACCGTAATACGGTACATTGCATATCTGAATGCAAAGGATAAATTGATCTCCTAAAAGATGTTGAATCAATTACTTTGATCATGAGATAAAGAGAGTTTGACTCTTGTACAGCTCGAAATAGAATGGACACTGACATTGCAATGACATTGCACTGAAGTGCGTTGACATTGTCCATCCTATTTCGAGCTGTACTGCCTCCTTGTGCAGTTTAGATCAAATGCAATATCATCATCATCACTGGTTACACGGCGACAGAACTAGTACAGCTCCATGATGCCGTGGGTGTAGTCAAATTTTAATTTGTGAGGGCAGCCTTGAAACTATCAAGGGTCGGTCGCGTAGTGATGTCTAAGGGTAGCCTATTCCAGTCGCGGATGGTTCTTGGGAAGAATGAGTTCTTGTGTTTGTCTGTTCTGGATTCTAGGATTTTGTATGCATCAGCTGTGAAGTGCCGGCTTGAATGATTGTTGTCTCTAAGTTGAAGTTTGTCGGATGTTACTGGAGATTCCCCCTTGTGAATAAGGTAGACCTGACATAATCTGGCATTCTGGCGTCTTTTCGCCAGACAGTCCCATTTCAGGTCTTGGTAATATGATATACTGTGCAATGAAGTCCCAATTAACATTTTGCATTTCAAAAATGATAAAGTTACATTGAAGCTGAAGCAAGTAATGCTATTGCTTTAAGTTCAAGTTTGTTTTAAAAATTGTATCTGGGTTGTGTAAAGTGATCATACTATAATGTGTTGGTCAGTGTGCCCTTTTGTCATGGCATGTCAGTATTTAAAAGACAGTGCCATAAAAGAACAGGGGAGCAATGTTTAAAACTTGTCTTTTATTTCTTAATGAATTCCTGAGCTTATAAATACTTAAAAATTAATATAACACTGTACTAGTATATCAAAACTAAATATATAGAACCTTAATTGAGCACCTACATGAACATGCCTTTATTAAAGTTATCTGCCTGATACACATATATTTTTAAAGATGGTGGCATTCCAAGATTACCTATTATCTATTTCAAATTGAGAGTATTTAATATGTAGGTATACAGTCAATTTGCTGAGAGCAACCAGTAACTTGTTGATACTGTGGAACCTTGATGCAAAATCATTTTGTTATTGTCTCAACCATCTGCGTTTAATATTTTGATTGGATAACACAAAGTTTGGTGGCCCCAGATTCAAGAGATTCAATTGTATTAACAAAATAGGTGCCATTTAAAATGACATAAACACTGACCAGATTTTATAAACCTTTCAATGTTCTCTGTCCGATGTGAGTCCTATGATACTGAATACAGTCCAAAAAAACTTGCAATTCTAAAGTTGACATTTCAAAACTTTTAAAACCTAAGTGATCAAACAGACAAATTCAATGTTGCTGATGCCTCGCGAGTATAAATTCCCCCATTCCCATTATTGGTATAGAAATGGGCAGTTATGTCCATAATTGTATTACTTTTCTTGTACTCTGCTCACCTTGTCTGTGCCCGAGTCATGCCTATTATTTCTGTCAAGTACAGATCTAATTGGGACAATATTAATTAATCTAAAGTGGATGAGGTTATTAAAGGCATATTATGTGATCTTTTCCAAGTAGCGCCCTCTATCATTGATTTTTACTATGAAAGCAGATTTTCTTGCAGATTTGCAATTTTGATCATAAACCATAAAGATCCTCTAAGTTACAGATCAATACAATTCCTAATAATTCAAAACCATGGTTTGAAAATATTTTTTAAATTTTACTCTAAATTCACTCTAAACCATGTTATTTAGGTTCTTAGGAATCGTATTGCTTTGTAACTTGGAATATATTTACGATTTATGATCAGAAAAGTGAATCTGCAAGAAAATCTGCTTTCAATTTTTTTTCGAGGATTGAGGGCGTCCCCTGGAAAAAAAAATCACATAACATACCTTTAAGCGGCCCCAGTCAAAGTCCTCTACTCCTTTCCCATCCTCTTCTAAACGGTGCTAGATGTTTTCCTCTTTTAATGGCTGCCTTCACTTCTCTTTCACATACTCCTCCACATACTCATTAACCTCTTCAGTCAAATCATTGCCACAATACTTTTTGAATGAAATCAGGTAGCCTTTCCTTCATTTTTTCTATGGTTTTGTTCTCATCAGTTGTAGTGAGGCATGACAAAATAAATGGTGTTTGGGGTGAGGCATGACTTTTTTTAAACCTTGGCAGGTGCAGCAAAATAATTTTTTCTTCTTAAAACTCCCTAGCCTCCCCCCCCCCCCTTGATATCTAATGGTGCATCATATGTGTTTTGAATAAATTGAATTTCAGATTTTTTTAAAATCCAAATAACAGCATTTGTCTGTGTCCCATTCCCACCCAATTTGCTCTGCTGAAATTATCAGACTCATTGCCAAAAATGCTCTAACTGGAAAGGCAAAAAGACGCTTATTTTGTAACTGGAAAGGCAAAAGGGATCAATTTTCCTAACTGGACAGGCATAAAGGCTTCACTTCTTTAGCTGAAAAGGCAAAAAGGCTCTATTTTTGAGCTGGAATGGCAAAATGGCTTTATTTTTTAACTGGGAAAAGATCATAGGGAAAAAATTATAACTTCATGATTCATCAGATGCAATAATTGTTATGAGATAAGTTTCATATGGGGGGTGGGGGATAAAGGGAAGAAATAAAGTGAACGAACAAGACTTGCCTATTTTACGCTAAGATTGAGTTACAAGCCTCAAACAAAACTGATTTTTTTTGGGGGGAGGGGGGCACATATACATGCGCAGTGGGCAAAAAATGGCTATCTTCATACACTCTTAGAAAAAATGGTTCGTTTAAGAACCCTTTTTTGTCCCGCGGGGAGCACCTTTTGGCCTAAAAGGTTCTAAAAAGAACCTTAGAATGGTTCTTTGAAGAACTTTCAAATTTTAAATAAGACATAAAGGTATATTTCCTTTTTTGTTTTTATGTAATATGCAAATTCAAGAGAAATGTAAACAAATTTAGTCCTTTTCAACTGTTAAAAATCATTTCTTCTTGGCTAAAAACATTTTTTACCGTTTTACCAAGAACCATTGAGGGTTCTCCATAATTTTTCCCCAAAAGGTTCTTGAAGCTTGAGGAACCATTTTCTTGGCTAAAGAACCCTTTTAGAACCTTTTTTGGTTCTAAAAGGAACCCAATGAAATTTCTATAGGGATCCTTTTAGAACAAAAAAAAGGTTCTAAAAGGGTTCTTTAGCCAAGAAAATGGTTCCTCAAGCTTCAAGAACCTTTTGGGAAAAAATTATGGAGAACCCTCAATGGTTCTTGGTAAAACGGTAAAAAATGTTTTTAGCCAAGAAGAAATGATTTTTAACAGTTGAAAAGGATTAAATTTGTTTACATTTCTCTTGAATTTGCATATTACATAAAAACAAAAAAGTAAATATACCTTTAGGTCTTATTTAAAATTTGAAAGTTCTTCAAAGAACCATTCTAAGGTTCTTTTTAGAACCTTTTAGGCCAAAAGGTGCTCCCCGCGGGACAAAAAAGGGTTCTTAAACGAACCATTTTTTCTAAGAGTGTATGTTGACCGTCGTAATTTCATTATTCCCCTTGTCAAATAAACACTACACCACTGCTTCAGTATTTCGATTTTATGATGTCTACATAATGCACTTATCAATTGCATCCCCGGCCCTGGGGATAGCGGGTATTAGGGCCGGGACGTACAAATTGCCCATGTGACGTCCCGGGTACAATCGTGTACGGTCCCCGCAGGGCCGGGCACCATTTTTTGTACGTCCCCGCTACAGTCCCGGCCCGCCTTGGCCGGGACAAAGTGTACAGTCCCGGCCACTCATTTCCCAGGACAAAGTATTCACCCAGCTACAGTCCCAAGGTCGCTTATTTCTTTCTGCAACCATAACGGTATGCATTTCTATGTGTTCCCTATGTGTTATTAGGCTTATTTCGTCAAGCGCATCGCATCTCTAGCTAATATTTATAGCAAGTGCCCGGTGTGTACATTTGTGTACCTTAGCGTACGTCCCCGCTACACGCCCCGGCTAGCGGGGGCACAGTTTGTACGTCCGTGTACACTCCCCGCATAGCCGGGCATCATTTTTTGTACACTCGTGTACGGTCCCTGCATGGTCCCCGCCATGCCCCGGGTCCCGGCTTGCAATTGATAAGTGCATAATGGTAGTCCAAAGGTTACCCCCCCCCAACCACCTCCGGACTACATCGAGCCAAATATCAGTGCATGGAAGTGTCGCAAGGGTTTGTGATCCCCGGGCAAGAAAAGATGAAACAAACAAGAATGAAACAATAGAAAAAATATTTAACTAAAAATAAAAGGATTTTGGGGCCTAAAACGAAAATGTGATTGCTAGAAAAAGAAAACAAAACAATTGCTATCCAAATGGATGTTTTTTTAAATATTTAGGTCCACCGTTTTGCAGTGTATGTAGGCCTATATGCTAAAATCGACAATTTTGAATAAAAAAGGTTGGCTACTTTTATCACAACCCTGTGAATATAATAATATCTTGCACATTTAGGTGGGGAGAACAACACTCAATGTGTGTTTAGGGGCGTTTGTAAATACCTGCAAACGGGGACTTCAATGTGGATACACACCTTCCAAACGAGGACGCACCTTCAACAGAGGACGTCCTTGGTTAGATTAACTGCAATTTCCCGTTATTAACCGCCCAAACGAGGTCGCTATATTATTCCCATTCTAATCCGAGGCAAGTCCTCAGTTTCATTGATAAAAATCTGTTACACGGTGTATCTGTGTGTAATAATTTCACGACCGGGTGACATAATACTGCCCTTGTTTAACAAGCTGCATACAACGTCCACGGTTAGTAGAAAATTAAAGTGAGATAGGTTGAAGGTAGACTTTTTTTTTAAACGCGATATAAATGGTTCACTTGAATACTTCATATTTTGGCCCATAAATACCAAAAATTCATGAATTTGAAGAAGTCCACAGTTGTATGGGTAAACGTACAAGTCCTCGGTCGGAGGTATTTACAAGTAGGGGTGTGTTTGGAAAATCTTATAGCATGCTATTTGACTGCTCCCTTTGAAGAAGCAGGGCACAAAATATTCCATTAGTATTCCTAGGTTTCAGGAAATACGCAGTGCGACAATCATCATCATCATCATCAGGGTGTAGTTCGCTCGCTTGAGAGGAACCCCTCCCTCCTCCCTCCCTAGAATGCCTCCACAGACTTCTGTTTCTGGCTATACTCTGTTTGGCCATCTCGAGACAGTGACGTAACTGAACAGGCGCAGCTTTTACGCACGCGTGTATATCTTCCGCCTTTCAACGCTCGTGTTTGTACGCCAGCGCCGCGAGTTTGCGCTCGCGTTATGTGATGCAATTAGTAGAATACGCGGTTACGTCACTGTCTCGAGATGGCCAAACAGAGTATAGTCTTATTCTAGTGCCCAGCGGTCGGGTACTAGGTCGTCTCTCCAGCGTGTTTTGGGGCGTCCACGTTTACGGGTCCAATTGGAATTGTTTTGCCATCCTGATGTTATCGATGATGTCGCTGACACCTGTTTGTTGTCGAATCCAGGTGTTACGCTTTTGGTCGCGAAGAATGATGCCCAGCGGCATTATGCGCTCCATCTTGTGCTGTGCCACTGCAAGCTTTTCTAACATGGTGTTGGTCGGTGCCCATGTCTCACTACCATAAGTCATTACTGGAAGAACGTACTCATTTAGAACCTTCCTCTTGATCTTCATACGGGTCTTACGGCTTCTCATGATATTTCCTGCTTTACTGAAGGCGACAAAATTCATAATAAATGAATTCTGTACTATTATTTACTATATCGAATAGATAGATAGATAGGGGCGTATCCAGGGGGGCGGCAGCACCCAAATTCAATGAATAATTTGATGTATTTTGTTTAAAGTTTTCTATTTTCCCCACTAGTGGCGCAAGGGTATATTGCCCCTCTTTCCCCTAACATCCCACTTCTGCTTTGTTTGTTTTGGTTTATTATTGGCTATGTGTATGAATTAATGATCCATTGGCTTCCCATAGTTTATTTTTTACTTTCTACCAATCAGTGCATTGAGATTTTGTAGTGGGCCCAACGAGCTAGATATCTAGCTCGTTGATTGGACCGCTGTCCATTGTAAACAAGTCACCTTTCAATCTCGTCCCCCAGTAAGAAAATTAGTGCAAGCTGCACATGTCAAAGTCCTCTCAAAGTGGTCGCAGGGATCGATGTTAAAAGTAATTTGCATATTGTCCTTTTCACAAAATCAGTTCATCAATCAACCACAGAAAGAGGACGGCGATTGTTCCCACCTGTTGTGTAGTTGTGACTTGACAGATGTTTAAATTGGTTTGTGAGTTTATAAAACACACCAAAGTCATTTTACATTGACACTCACGTAGTTGCGGTAGTCGGCCGACAGTATTGTTCCCGTTTTGCAGCTTTATTTAGTGGAAGTGTTGGGTTGTTAAAAAAGGTGAGTCAAGTTGGTGTAAACACGGGGTGTGTAAATCTCATCATGATGATCTTTTGAAATTTGCGAGTATTAAGCTTATATTAATAATCCTACAGTACTGGGGGTCACAAACATGCAAACATGTCAAAATATTTTTTTGATATGCTTTAACATTGGAGCACTATTTACCTGTTTACCTGTAGTCTGGATCTGGAAGATATTCTCAACGCTTCCTGATTGAAGCCAAGCGAGAAGGTTGGGTGTGCGCATGGGTTTGTTTAGTCTTGTTGTTGTTGGTTGCTTGTAGCAGTGCCTGGGTGGATGTGGGTTGTCACTGCTGCTTTAAATGGTTGTATTGTTTCAATGTTCACGATGTGTTCAGGAAGAGAGTTCCAGTCGGTGATTGTGTTTGGGAAGAATGACTTCAGGTAGTAGTCACTTCTGCCTGTTAGTTTAATGTAGCTGTGATTATGGTTAGTGCGAGCTGATGAGCGGCGTGATGAGGCCGGATGCAAGAACTTTTGTGCCGGGATGGCTACCTGACCCTGTCGAATCTTCTGCAGCATTGTTAGACGTGCCATCTTCCTCCGGTCTTGAAGTGGTGCCCATCCCAGGTTGGTTAGCATAGATGTTACGCTGCTGGTCTTCCTATAGTCCTTGTAGACAAAACGTGCGCCTCTGCGCTGGATAGATTCAATTTTGTCCACTAGGGCACCAACGTGGGGGTCCCACACTGTCGAGCAATACTCCAGGTGAGGACGGACAAGGGCCGTGAAGGGGAAACACGTCGTTTCATCCCAAAACGGTTTCATCCCAATAATTTCGGCTACCGTTTCATCTCAATACCGGTTCATCCCGAAGCCGTTTCATCCCCGTTACGGTTTCATCCCGTTACGGTTTTATCCCAATTGAAATATTGATTTGTTGGTTCCGGGGAGAGGAACTCAAATGCGCAGCTATTGGGGAGTGGTTTCTTGGGCTCATCTCGGGGTGAATAGCAAGGCGGCACTTGCACGGGGCGTTTGTTCGGTTGTCCATGGCGGTGTGAGCCTGGGGATAGCGACCCGTGCACAGCCGTCGGCGCGCCGGGAATGTTAATGGTGTCATGCGCTGCCAAATGGATGCGACTTCGCGATGCATATAAATACAAGAATATTATATTCAAGGCCTATTACATTTCAAATGTTAACAACTTCAAACATACATTGGGCTGAAACACCAAGTAACAAAAAATGATTTACAAATGCCAAGCTAATAAATGAAACCCTTCGTGTAAGGTAATTAGCAGTAGCACATTCAAATTAGAGAAATTAAAATGAGGATAGTTATATTGAATTATATTGAATTATGGAATATATTTAATTATATTGAATTATGGAATATTATTTTGCTATTCCTTCTTACAAACGATATAAATAAGAATTTAATTTCGCTGAAATTCATAAAACCTCCATCACTTGAATTTAAAATGCGGCTATAGGTCTATAGGATCATTTTATAGATACGGGTTGACATTAATACTAGCAGTAGCACATTCAAATTAGAGAAATTAAAATGAGGATAGTTATATTGACTTGTTGGTTCCGGGGAGAGGAACTCAAATGCGCAGCTATAATTGGGGGAGTGGTTTCTTGGGCTCATCTCGGGGTGAATAGCAAGGCGGCACTTGCACGGGGCGTTTGTTCGGTTGTCCATGGCGGTGTGAGCCTGGGGATAGCGACCCGTGCACAGCCGTCGGCGCGCCGGGAATGTTAATGGTGTCATGCGCTGCCAAATGGATGCGACTTCGCGATGCATATAAATACAAGAATATTATATTCAAGGCCTATTACATTTCAAATGTTAACAACTTCAAACATACATTGGGCTGAAACACCAAGTAACAAAAAATGATTTACAAATGCCAAGCTAATAAATGAAACCCTTCGTGTAAGGTAATTTGGAACAAAATAATTGAATATTATTTTGCTATTCCTTCTTACAAACGAGGCAAGGGGGAGCCCTATAAATAAGAATTTAATTTCGCTGAAATTCATAAAACCTCCATCACTTGAATTTAAAATGTGGCTATAGGTCTATAGGATCATTTTATAGATACGGGTTGACATTAATAGCAGTAGCACATTCAAATTAGAGAAATTAAAATGAGGATAGTTATATTGACTTGTTGGTTCCGGGGAGAGGAACTCAAATGCGCAGCTATTGGGGGAGTGGTTTCTTGGGCTCATCTCGGGGTGAATAGCAAGGCGGCACTTGCACGGGGCGTTTGTTCGGTTGTCCATGGCGGTGTGAGCCTGGGGATAGCGACCCGTGCACAGCCGTCGGCGCGCCGGGAATGTTAATGGTGTCATGCGCTGCCAAATGGATGCGACTTCGCGATGCATATAAATACAAGAATATTATATTCAAGGCCTATTACATTTCAAATGTTAACAACTTCAAACATACATTGGGCTGAAACACCAAGTAACAAAAAATGATTTACAAATGCCAAGCTAATAAATGAAATCCTTCGTGTAAGGTAATTTGGAACAAAATTATGGAATATTATTTTGCTATTCCTTCTTACAAACGATATAAATAAGAATTTAATTTCGCTGAAATTCATAAAACCTCCATCACTTGAATTTAAAATGCGGCTATAGGTCTATAGGATCATTTTATAGATACGGGTTGACATTAATACTAGCAGTAGCACATTCAAATTAGAGAAATTAAAATGAGGATAGTTATATTGACTTGTTGGTTCCGGGGAGAGGAACTCAAATGCGCAGCTATTGGGGGAGTGGTTTCTTGGGCTCATCTCGGGGTGAATAGCAAGGCGGCACTTGCACGGGGCGTTTGTTCGGTTGTCCATGGCGGTGTGAGCCTGGGGATAGCGACCCGTGCACAGCCGTCGGCGCGCCGGGAATGTTAATGGTGTCATGCGCTGCCAAATGGATGCGACTTCGCGATGCATATAATATTTGCTACACATTGAATATTGTTTCAAAATTAGTTGTAACGGCGTAAAACTCGTAGTAATATTGCTTCTAAACCTACACGCATATTCTATAAAATAACCATCTCAATCTATACTTTCCAACTGATTTGACAATCTATACTTTCCAACAGATTTGAATTTTTAGGTATTTTAATCTCAGTTTATGTACTTTAGCTATCAACTGTTTTTAATTTTTTTAAATCAACTTGATTATATGAAGACGGCTTCATTTTAGTCATTGTTTTAAAGAATATTCCGTTTTAAAAAGTATAATTTGAGTTATTAGATTGAAATATCGTTTATTTTACGGAATGTGTGGTATGCCAATTCAATATTAGAGACAATAAGGTGATAATAATAAGTATTGAATCAGATAGTAAAAGATTATCTCTTTATAAAAAATCGAATTTGTCGGTTTCTAATACCGAACAGATTAACTTTAAGCTGCGCGTCAAAAACAGTCGGTGGGATTTAATGAAGTGATTGAGATCAAACGTGTCCACGCCCAAATTGTATGGTAACTTTCCCTGTGAAACCCCAGCTTTCGTCGTTGGGCGTTTCTTCATCTCGTTATCCAGTCACGTATAAATACTAACTGAATAAACAAAAAAGATCTTAAGCGGCCGAGTGCACCAATGACGGGTAACTTAATAGGGAGGTAAGCTACCTCCCTAGTAGTTATGCTCTAACTGTAGCATAACTTACTAACGATGTAATTCTTAGAGCATAATTGGCGAGTAACACCAGAATAGCTACTAGCGAGGTAAATATCCAAATTAATCAGCATCGTCCCCTTACAAAGTCAAGTGTCGCATATGCCAAGTGTTAACCTATAGTTTACTGTAAAATTCTGACGTGGATGGTCCTCCGTAATATTAAAAACGTGTCGTCACTCGCTAGGTCATAGGTGAGTGTAAATCAAGAATCACGTGGAGTCGGACTGCGATCCGGAAAAAAATGATGCCATTTTATGGCCAAAAAATTCGAAGTTTGTTTATAACTTTTTCAAAAATAAGGACTATCATGACATTACAAACATATTTTGGGCGAGGGGCACATACAAACTTGCACCAAAAAGCACAATTTTAATGAAAAACACAAGCACCCGATGAAAACAATTATATACAATTATAACACATCTCTTAACACAAATACCTCTGTGGCGTGGACACCGTGTCCTACGCTTGTTAATCGCGGAACCCCGGTTCGATTCCCAGACCACGCGCGGCACGATATCCTTTTTCTTCTTTTTCTACCCTTCCACTCACAATAATGTTGAAACTTGGTTTATCAGTTTTTAATTAATAAAAACAATAATAAGTTTATGTATTTAGTCATTATTTAAGACCCTTGGACAATTAGTACATTTTGGTCAAAATATGACCCAAAGTCGGTGCGATTTGTGTTTGAACTGGCAAAAGGAATTGATCTAAATTTTGACTTAAAAAATCACCAAATTGCATGAATGGATTTTCAAAAATATAAAAATCTTCCAGCTTATGAGGGGTCACATTCCACTTCAAATAGACACCCCCTGGGCATGCAAGTGCAATTGGTTCTTCAGCATCAGCGAATCATCCCCTTCAATGTTCACAATAAATGTACGCTATACTGCTAGAATCGACTGACATGTGGCATAAAACGTTATGCCCCAACTTACTCTTGGGTCCGGTCAGGTATAACATTTAGCGTAAATAACCCGCCAGTTACTAGCCTAGTAGCTTACCCCGCATTGGCGCTCTCAAAATTGTGGGTTACGCCTCAGTTACTAGCGAGGTAGCGCTATTCTTCAGCTACCCGTCATTGGTGCACTCGGCCGCTTCTTAACAAGTAATGAGAGATAAATACATTTAAAAGCTGAGACTAAAATACCGCATAGGCCTATTCCGTAAAATCTGGAATTTATTAGTATTTTAGTCCCAGATTTCAATCTTTTATACTTTCCAATTACACCACTGGTAGCGTACATGATAATATGGAATTTCCATAATATGACATGTTACAATTAAAAAAGGACGCAACTGATTTTAATTTTTAGGTATTTTAATCTCAGTTTAAATTGTACTTAGCTCGTGTTGTCAACTTAAGACTGAGACGAAGGCACCCCAATCGAGCGCAAGTTAAATAAACTAATTGTTTAGATGAAGACGGCCTACAAACATGCCTAGTATTGGTTCAGTAGTCCTTGAGATAGACTTTGAAAATTGGGAAAGGTTTCTGACAACTCTGTTTTGAATGGGGTAAAACTATAATAGCCGCGTGGAAAGTGTTAGCTACCTATTTTTAAGTGGGAATCCCTTAGATTTTCTCTTTCCTTTTCCCTTTTATCTTCCTCCCCTTCTCTTCCTTCCTTTCTTTCTCCTTTTCCCTTTTCTTTCCTCTTTGGCAAAAGTGAGCGCGGACGGGACGGGAGAGTATGATAAATGTAGATAATATCATTATTATTTATTCGGTTTCTCATACATCACAGTAATGTCATAATTGTATTATCTCTGTACAAACGGTACCGTTATTTTTTACCACAGGAGAAAATAATAGGCCTAGGCCTTTCTAAACTTATTTTGCGTCACGCGACTTTTAGCTAATTTTTAAGTTAGCATGCGACACGGTTGAAAAACAGCCGTGTTATTTTGTCAACCCATGACAATGTGACATGTAGACGGTAGACCCCTTTACTTCGGAAAATAGTCCCCCCCCCCATCCATTTATTATCTTCCCCTTTCTATCTGTTTAAAATTGTAATGGGGGGGGGGGGGGGCGAGGGAGGCATACGACATGTAAGACATGTAAGATAGTCACCAATTAAAACAAAATACGACAGCAGATTTTTCAGAAACCTTTTCTAACTAACTTTCAAGTGTATTCCAAGGATAACTGAACAAATAATAGGCACGTTTGTACTTATTTGAATGCATTTCACATGGTTATTCCAAATATAGTAAATGACATTCAATAATGTTGACATTTTTGAAACATTTTAAGCTATTTTGGATTGTCGTCTGCAGACGCTTGCCGCGTGGAAAGTGTTAAAAAGGTTATAAAATGTTAAAGGTAAAAGTAAAGTATTAAGAGGCGGCCTAATCAACACTAATTTTAATGGGCTAAGTCATGAAACCTTTGGCCCGTTGTAACGTAAAATAGCCATTGCATTGTGGAATTGCATTGATAAAGAATCTGAACTTTTTTGCGCAGTTTGTCCGTGACTAGCTTTATTTATTTATTACATTATAATTATTCCCAACCCCCATCAGTTCACATTTGCAATAATCTCTCAAGTAGATTATCATACCAAGCAAAAGTCTAACAGATCGTATTTTGCCCCTTCACTCATGGATATACCAAATATAGTTCTCCCAGTCCCCATCTAGGCAACCGCATTTACGTGATAAAAACTGGCAACATCCTCTAAATTTTCTTGTGTCAACCCTGATAGACGTTTGTTCGCCGAGTGGGTAAGATTGACCAAGTATTTGAGCCCTTAAGTAAGGCTCAGTTATCAATAATGTCAAGCATATTGTTTAGCATATAGATCGTAATTCATCTGAGATGTTTTGGTAAATTTCGTATTTTCAGAATACGAGATTTACAGCCCCTTTTTATTTTTGCTACGACGAGTTCGTTCAAAATTTCCATTCAAGATGGCGGCAAGTTAGTGTCGTCGAATTCGTCACCCATTGATCGGGACTGTCGAATTCTCTTCTATTGCTTCGGAGGCCGGTTATATTTTGTTATTGTATTATATATTATAAATGTTTATATATATATTTATATGACCTATGTGACTCCGATTTGTCCTTATGAATGCATGCATCTGATTAAAGATCCCGCATGTGAGTTGTTTCCCGACTTGATAAAATAAATAGTTTAATTCACGCCGAGGAACGACGGACATATTTTCATTACGTCTTATTGTTGTTTTATAGAAATAATAGACATACACGACGGGTATAAAACAGATTATTATATTGCTATTTGTTATTATACTGATTTAATTGATTCTTGATGAATGCATACAACGGATTATATAATAGTTTAATTCACGCCGAGGAACGACGGACATAACATATTATTGTTGTTATTATGATTAAATTGATTCTATGATGTTTCATTGTATTCTTTATTTATATCTCTATATACAGTCTCGACTGTCTTTCGATTTCGATTCGCTTAGCTTTTCGTTTCTCGCGTTCAACCTCACCCGACACGCTATTCTGATTCGTTTTCCGCATTAATATTTAGAGTCTTTCAGTGCAATTGAATCTCTGATTTCGTTACATTTCAATATTCATTCGCGCTCGTTTTTCCAAATTTCATCGCTAATTCGCTTCGTTAGTTTACTACTCATAGTTTGGTTACATTATCATAGTTTGGTTACTATAATTCGGGTTGTATATTGATATTAGTCCTCTACAACCTGATTGTCCTTTTGTGTTTATCATGATGGGGTTATGCCGATGCAAACTTCCCATTCCGGAGGGGGACCTCCACTCTTCTTGCTACATACATCGTAGATGTTCTAGACAACACAAATGTAAATTGGACATGGATAAACCGAACGCATACTGGGAGGAGATTGAGTCATACTTGAGAGCAGCTGATGCTGTTATTTCCCCTCCCAAGACTAAATCTAAGAACAAGAGTAAGTCTGTTTCTAAACAGCATAGTAATAAACAGCTTAGTAATACTAATTCTATTTGTACTAACAATAGCAACTCTGAGAGGGTTGCAGGTGTTAGAGCGGCTTTTTCGAGTAGTGCCAATCTTTCGCCCGAGGGGACTCACCTCCCAAGTAAAGGTGACGGTGCAGGGATCGTGAGCAGTCAGGGAAGCTTTCTAGCTCCGCTGACGGCTACTAGTCATACCAGTTCTGATGGTGTGCAGATCCCCTCTCCCTGTTCCAATCAAACGAGCGAACAGGGGGAGAAATCCATTCCGGTAGTATCAGGAAACACCTCACGAGGGGGTGTTCTCCCTGCCGTTATGACGTTCAGTAACAGAAAAACAACCTCCCATGATGGTGACCGTGCTTATAATAGAGGTTGTTGTGTTTCCCCCCCCGGAAATACTGGTGAGACTGTTACTGATGAGGGGAGCACGGAAAGGGGAGCTCCTGTAAATAGACAGGTGGTTCCACTTTCCACTCAGGCATGTGAATCTATACCATCAAACACGCACCCAGATCACATCCTGGCTCCACCGGGCGGTGTAATTTCCTCACGAGGCTATTATACTGCTCCTATTGTTGCTCTAGAGTCAGTTGTCGCACACCACCCCTCTTTACGGGGGGGTTTTGGTGCACAGCTACAGAGTAGGGGATCTCACCGGGGGGACCAGGGTACGCTATTTTATAGTAGTAACCTAGTCTCCTCCCCCAAAGACGCTTCTCGTACGGTAAATATTGACCCTCTTACCACAGATCCGGTCCGTATTGCCCAGAGTCGCGCCCCTGATTATCGCGCAAATATTTCCCCCCCGGAAATATCGGATATCAATCAGGGTATTTGTGACAAAGGTTCTTTAGAATCTATTATGTCACGATCCAGTGACAATAATCGCTATCCGAAAGCAAACTCGTCACGCACTGACTATCGAGATGATTATAGATCGAGTGGTCTCGCTTACCGTAATCCCTCTTTAGAGGATAACAGTGCAAGTCAAAGAGATGCATACAGGGGTACTCAAGGAGAGTTAAGCGATGCATACAGTAGACAGAGGAATTCACACGGGGGAGACTTTGACTATTATCCTGGCTCTTACCGCCAGACTATTCACCCTAATTATGGTCAGCAAGTAGCTACCACTTCAAGGGTCATTGAACGACCGACCATGGGATCGCTTGAGGATTATAACTCATTCTATCAATGGCAGCAGTTTAAGGCTTTTCAAGCTAGAGTTAATACTGAGGGAAATTCCCAACCAACTCTTACACAGCCACGGGCGAATCACAATGTCACACAACCCACGGCTGCCCGTACTAGTACTAGCAGTACTCAATCATCCCAGGTAGTCGCTACTACTGTCCCTTCTACTACTACTACTACTACAGTCACAGACTTAGTCAGCGGAGACGAGGTAGAGGATATCATCGAAGAGGAAGACGATGATGATTATGGGAATTATGATGATGATGATGATGATGACCTGTCACAGGGTTCAGGTGAACATAACTCAGACGATGATCCTGACAACTCTGGTATTTTCCCGGCCAATGTCCTGATAAGGAAGGAAATTTCTGAGGATGAACCTTCTCCTTTTGGGTTTGCTTGGCAGTCAAACAAAAATAAGAGTATCTTCCAACGAAACAGAGTTGATCCTATCAACAGCTATGCAGCCAGTGCTATGGGACTGGCGCCCCCTGATGTTCCAGAGGAGTATTCCGGCGGATCTTTTTTCTTCGATAGCCTTAGTGAGCCGGCAGCGACGACTTCGACTCCTACTCTTTCTCTTCCCAACGAAATTTTCACGGAAATGTCGAAGGTTAGGAACAAGGACAAACTGACTCTGGATAAGGATGCCAGATATGATAGGAGAGAAGCCATTGCGGCATTCAGAGTCTGCCCAACGGATGAAACCGAGTGTTTCGGTATCTCTTCCATCGATAAAGGAGTCATGGACTACATGAAGCCGAAATCTTCTTCAGTCAATAACTTCTCGAAGGAATGGGAGGAAGTACTATCGGCTGAACAGGAGGAACTTTCTGTTATCAGAAGACTCAGTATCTTCCAGATGTCGGTGATTAACGCCCTTGCTTTGGATCTCCAGCCTTCTCTTTTGGAAAAACCTTCGGAGGAAGTACAGAGATCGTACGCTTCAGCACGACTCGCCATGGACATGTCAGGTCGTGTACTTCGGACGTCGGCCAGAGCACATCAACGCCTTGAGATGCTACGGCGCAAGAATGTAGCAGCTGGACTTAAACATGAGATAGTTGAGCCTATGGTGGACGCTCTCGTCAATGCACCCTATGATGCGGATAACAATTTTCTCTTCGGTGGAGGTGCTAGCAAGACGGCTAAGACAGTTTCTAGGAAACGTATCGCCGATGCATCCATTGAACATTCTATTAAGAAGCCTCGTCAATCTAACTCTAAGAGGGGTAATCGCAGCAGAGGAGGTGCGTATCGCGGTAGATCTTCAGGTCGAGGTCGCCAACCTTCCCAGGACAAGGGTCGCGACTATTACAAGGACAACATGGATTACGATTACCAACCTAAACCTCGTGGCAGGGGTAGAGGCAGAGGCGCATCTCGCGGGAGAGGAAGAGGGAACAGCAAGTCACACTCTTCATCATCCCGTAACGCTAAACCTGATGAGAGGTCACACACACGTTCAGACTCCAGCCCACCTAGGAAGTCCCGAGGAGGCAGGGGACGTGGTCGCCGAGGATTTTGAGGACTATGCGGCCACCCGGGTACACGTCGTCTTAGACGTGTCCCTTCCACTCCCAAAAGTCTTTCAGCTGGAAGACTGGGCAGTGGGTGGCCGCCTTCACCACTTTGTCACAAGGTGGGCACACATTCACGCAGGTTCATGGGTTTACAAAATCATCAGGGACGGTCATCGACTAGACTTTACAGAGGTTCCGGAGTACGGGCCTATCAGAGAGACCCCCCTTCCGAAGGATCCATCCCTGAAAACCATCCTGTTGGAAGAAGTGGACAAACTAGTCATCAAGAATGCAGTTATCCCCATTTTTCCACCTTACGGTCCCGGGTTTTGGTCAACATTTTTCCTTGCTACAAAGAAAAACGGAGAATGGCGTCCCATCATAAACCTAAAACCGTTAAACAGATTCATCAAGCCAGAGAGGTTCAAGATGGAAAACTTAGCCACCATCTTAAAAGCACCCATCAAGAACAGCTGGGCGGCGTCAATCGATCTGAAGGACGCCTACCTTCATGTCCCGATCCATCCTTCAGACCGGAAGTGGTTACGCTTCAAGATCAACAGACAGGCTTACTCCTTCAAATGCCTTCCATTTGGCCTGTCCACCGCTCCAAGAGTTTTTACACGTGTAGTTCTAGAAGCAGGGGCTTATCTTCGAAGATTAGGGATACGGATCTTTATGTATCTCGACGATTGGTTGATCCTCGACGACACAGAAGAAGCAACATCGCGCGCTGTAGCGACGGTATTGAAAGAAATCACTCAGCTGGGCTTTATAGTGAACCTGGAAAAATCATGTCTCATTCCGTCCCAGTCTCCAGTGTTTCTCGGAGCCCGCTTAGATCTGGTCTCCGGCCGAGTTTTTCCGACACAAGAGAGAATTCGGAACTTGACGTCCCACGCCCGATCCTTCCTATTGAAAAGGACAGCGCCTGCATCAGACTGGCTACAGATCTTGGGATTCATGGCGAGCATGGTGGATCTGGTGCCGTTTTGCAGATTCCATATGAGGATGACCCAGATGTACTTCGTAAGAAACTACGATGCGTTGTCCCAGCCTCAATCACTGCTCCTCTTCATTATTCCGGAAGTGCGGGTGGAGATCGGATGGTGGACTTCCAGCCCGAACTTGGAAATTGGAATGCTCTTCCCACGTCCGTCCCATCAGATGACCTTAACAACAGATGCATCTATGCTGGGCTGGGGGGGGTTTATTCATCATACAGCAGCTCACGGGACGTGGTCCACAGCAGAGACTTATTATCACATCAACTTGTTAGAGCTGTGGGCAGTTCAAAATTCTCTGAGAGACCTCGAAACTTCAGTAGCGGGGAAGAGAATCCTTGTCAAATCGGACAATACAACAGTAGTAGCCTATATAAACAAACAGGGAGGCACGAAGTCAGAACTTCTATGCAGGGAAACATTATCCCTTCTCCGGTGGTGTCAGAAGAAAGGTATCCTCCTGTCAGCCATCCACATCCCTGGAATAGAGAATGTCCTGGCGGACAATTTGTCGAGGGGAGTCTCCTCGAACATCAACGACTGGTCTCTCGCGAGCAATGTTTTCCAGGACCTTCTATCGATCAGGAGCTTCCCGACAGTGGACCTCTTCGCAACGAACCTCAACAAGCAGCTGTGGAAGTACTGCTCCAGGACCAAAGATCCTCAAGCCTGGGCAGTAGACGCTCTTTCGATCTCTTGGAAGGATCTGAAAGCCTATGCATTCCCTCCTCTTCCTTTGATAGACAGGATTCTTCAAAAGATCCAAGAAGACGGCTGCGAGCTTCTTCTGGTAGTTCCGTTTTGGCCGAAGCGCCAATGGTTTCAAACTCTTCTGAGACTATCCATTCAGGACCCAATTCATCTGCCACGGAACCAGGACATCCTCCGGATGCCGGGGTCGCCGAACGCGAGGTATCATGCAACGGACAACCTCAACTTGACTGCATGGTCCTTATCAGACAACGTTTTCAGAAGGAAGGACTATCTGAAGAATCTGCAGATCTGGCGGCCAGAGGAAGAAGGGATTCAACCCTCAGACTCTATTCTTCGCGTACCCGACCTTTCATCGAATGGTGTTCTATACGAAAGATTAATCCAAGTACGGCAAATATAGGAGAGATTGCAGATTTCTTAAGATCTAGATTTGATCTGGGCCTTCAAGCGTCCACGGTCAATGGATATTTGTCTGCTATTCAGTCTTTTCATACAGGTTGCAGAGACGGGGGCTCGATCATTCGTAGTCGCCCCCTTAAATTCCTTATAGAAGGCATGGAAATTTCTCGTCCTCGATCTCGCAATATCTGGCCTTCATGGGATCTCCCTACTGTTCTGAATTACCTTAATCATATCCCTTTTGAGCCCTTAGAAGCAGCCCCCTTAAGAATGATTTCCATCAAAACACTTTTTCTTTTAGCCATAGCATCTGGAAAACGCTGCGCGGAACTACATTCCTTGAGCGTAGGGAAGTTCATGGTTTTCAGCAAGGCGGGTGTTACACTTTATTTTCGTCCAGGTTTTCTTGCTAAAAACGAGAGAAGCGATTACTCCGCGGCACCCCTGTTTTTACCTTATCTTAAAAGGCAAAACAGTAGGGCTCAGAGACTCAGTTGCCCCGTCAGAGCACTTAGATGGTATCTAAATAAAACCAGTAACATTAGAGGCGAGGAGACACGCTTGTTTATTTCAAGTAAAAAGCCATATAAAGCTGTCGCAAGGAGTACTTTATCAGGGTGGTTGGTTGACGCGATAAGATCAGCGAAGGCCACGAATAACGAAGGCATCCCACGAGGTCACAGTGTGAGGGCATACTCCGCTACTTGGGCACACGCGAAGGGAATTTCTATCAATGAAATACTCAATACGGTTTCATGGAAGTCCGACACGACTTTTACATCGACGTATCTGAAGGACATCCAGCTAAGAACCGATAGAGGAAGGTACGCTTCGGCCGTCTTGGACGGAGAAAGCAACACCAATTAAGACACACTACCAACTAAGACAATATTCCCGTTTTTACGACACATCCCCGTTTTATGACATCACTCATGACGTCTTTGAGACAGGTTCGTATTTTAAGATGATATCTTTAACTTACCCTATAGGGTTTACTACACTATTTACGTTTTAAGTAAGCTTAATTAACCTGTATACTAGGTTAATACGGTTAGTTATTTATATCAAGGTGGTTTTATTATTATGGTTTCCTATCGTTTTTGACCCCTCGTGTTTGTATACACTTGTTTCCCAATTCCCTATCAGTTTACTGCATCCGATGATTGGCCTTTTCACCGCCATTCGCCGTGTCAATCGATTGCAAATGTGAACTGATGGGGGTTGGGAATAATTATAATGTAATAAATTAAAAAAGGACCCTTTAGGATGTCCTTTTTATTTATCAATTATAGTATTATTCCCAACCCCCATCAGTTTGTCCCGCCACCGGCCCCTGGCTTAATCACGATGCCTTCGCTCGTCGTTTACGTTTTTCTCCAAAGAGAAATTTAGAGGGTGTTGCCAGTTTTTATCACGTAAATGCGGTTGCCTAGATGGGGACTGGGAGAACTATATTTGGTATATCCATGAGTGAAGGGGCAAAATACGATCTGTTAGACTTTTGCTTGGTATGATAATCTACTTGAGAGATTATTGCAAATGTGAACTGATGGGGGTTGGGAATAATACTATAATTGATAAATAAAAAGGACATCCTAAAGGGTCCTTTTTTAAATCCTACTGAAAGGTTGAATTCTACACTGTAAAAACAAACGTTTTACGCCGCGATAAACGGGTTGCATAAACGCTACAACGTGTTGATACGTTTATTAACTGTTATCAAAAACGTGTTTATACCAGCAATCATGTGTTTATAATTGCTGGTATAAACACGTTTTTGATATAACAGTTAATAAACGTATCAACGCGTTGTAGCGTTTATGCAACCCGGTTATCTTTAACAACCTCCTATACCTTTACACGTACACGTAAACAACAACAAATAAACGTGTTGTAGTGTTTATCAATAGTCAAACGTTTGTTTTTACAGTGTATAGTCAGATCAAAGACAGTAAAGTGGCCGTCTTTGGTCAGATAGAGAGTGTTTAGTTGCGGACACGCTCACTCTTCCGGCTGGGGTTTCCTTCGACGGCGCAAAATTCAACATTTTTACTAGAAAAACGTTTTCCATATCCAGACCCATAATGTATTAAGCGACTTGGGTCTTCATCCTGATCATGTAGGCCTATTTCGGTAAAAGATAAGCTTCAAAAAGGGACTTATCATTATCTTTGGTTACTGGACTAAAAGTATACTCACTTCTTAATACTAATCCGAGTCCTAATTTCGTTGGCCGCTTTTAAAGAACGACCCATCGGGCCCATCATGTACTTTGGACATATTTGTTCGTCATTATGATCATGTTAAGAATGACACAATCATGTAGATAATGTTACTGGACTAAAAGTATATTCGTTATATAATAATCTTTTGGCCGCTTTTAAAGAACGACCCATCAGAATTTGGGCATCTTTGGCTGCTCTTTTATCATAATTTCGCTGGCTGCTTGTTTTTTAAGTTAAGAAAGGCTATATCGGGTAATAATAATTTGGAGATAATTCACCAGGTTGTATTGAATGAACCGAAATTCTTCTGTGTCCCTCCATACATTTATATAAAATTTCACATGGCATCACTAATATAAATTGTACGGTCCAGGGACGCACAGTGGTTTTTCAAACATTTGATAACTTAACTTGTATGAGATTCAGTATTGTGTTCAGTACAGTGACATTTAAGACCTGCGTATTATTAAACTTGGCCTACTGGCACTTTGACTGGCACCGTTGCAAGTTAATTTCCCGTTTTGCGTGCCAATCGTGATGGCAGAAAACCCGAAGTGACGCGTCGGACCGTTGATCGCGTCACTTACTAAACTCCGCGCTATTTTGGCAGTGACTGCGTACGCGTTGGACCAAGGTTTGAAATACGCGGAAAATGTCACTTTCCCGGATGATCGCGAGCATTTACGGAAAATACCGACATACCTCCAATTTTGTCCCCATGATGGTTTCAAAATGGCGCCGGCATACTGGATCTCTATTTTTAAATCTATGGGGACCGCACAGTTTCGAGACCAAGGATTTAACCCCCGTCCAAATCAAACAATAAATACGATTCGTGCTGGCCGAAACAAAATAATCATAATTAAATGATTAAAGAGCCTATAGATAGGAAAAGGATTGTCCATGCAAGGATTACTTTGGGTTGTCGGACGGATTGCGGGACGGATTGTCAATGATGAACTGTTATTTTATAATGTATTTATAATGAAATTTCCTTTATAATTACCATCATAAGTTACTAATCGGAAGCGAGTTCCCGTTCTTTTGGGTGATTTAAAATTATTATTTTGGTATTGAGTCAGGATAAAGGCGCATGGTTATTTGGCGGCAATTTATTAAGCGGAGTTCTGCACTTTTCAAATGCTGCGACAGCTCAACTAAACTGTCTGCTGTTCGAACATTGCGTCGCGCGGTGGATCTTCCCGTGCGTAATACTAAACGCGCCGCTTTAGGGGGCTGTCAAGTGTCAGAAATAGCTTCCGTAAAACTGCCGTAACTACGTCATTATTCATATATTATAAAAGTATACATTTTCTTGAAGGAAAGGGTTCAATAAATCTAACCATAAACATGAAATTGCTCTAAAAAAGGACCGTTTTGGAGAAAATCATAAAAAACAAGAATTTTGACCAGTCTTCAATTCGGATGACAAGGTAACCAAAAATATATTTTCTCAAAATCTGTCCTTTTACAACTTTTGTAATCTCAAGAAAATTGCCCGGGTTCCATTTTTGTTGTTGTTGTGATAGCCGCGACGTAGAATATTCGCGACGTAGACCGAAAAACAAGAGAGCGCAAAACAATGTCTATGTAAACAAAGGCCAATCTTACGATCATTTAAATTTCAGTTTTCTTCCAATTTCTTCACATTGAATCTGATAGTCTATTCGATTGATCATAATAGTATAAAGGCTTATAGTCGCCTTTTAGGTCACACGCCCGTGTATTCCGTGAACATTTTTAAATGGTAGAAAATGTCAATATTTTTACTAAATCGATGTTTTCTAGAAGTTCAAATTTGAAGGAAGTTTTACGAATTTTCAGACAACATAACTAAAAATATATCAAACTATCAGGTAAGCTTTTACGGACTTTTACTACCATTTCTCATTTTTTCAATTATGGATTTTAAACTCGAGATATGCATCCATTTCCAAAAAAGTACCGTGGCCAAATTTTGTTTTTTATTTATGTTGTCTAAAAAATGTGGATTACAAAATAGCTTTTGGGTTAATTTCTCAAAATGCAGTTTATTTGGTATCACATTGATATCACCATTGGATTCCTTATCAAATTTCCTTTCTATAAATGTATACTTGTATGTACTTATATCTAATATTCTCGAACTTAGAAACAAAAGTTGATCATCAAAATAAAAGGGTTGACACTTCTCGTTCAGGGTGTATTGCCCTAGTCGATCCCCGCTATGTCCGCTGAGCCGTTACGTGAGCGATTCCGCGTAAAGTAGTAAAGACGGCGTGCGTAAGTTCACGGTGTATTGCCCTGTAATCGATCCCCGCTACGCTTGCTTAGCCGTCCGTGAGCGATTCCCAGGGCCCCGTGATCGTAGTAAAGAAGTAGATACGGAGAGGCGGCAGCGTGCATAAGTTCACGGTGTAATTGCCCTGTAATCGATTGCCGCTATGCTCGCTGAGCCGTTCCGTGAGCGATTCACCGGCGCGGCCCCATTTCTCATTTTTTCAATTATGGATTTTAAACTCGAGATATGCATCCATTTCTAGCTAAATGTATGCAAAAAAACACCCTTAAATTTACACTTTTCCGGTGTTTAAGCATTATTTCCAAAACTAAGCCTTGTGTAAAAAGAAAAAATGCGATCCTTGACAACATTTTCTTGTTTACGAAAATTTGTATTAGAAAAAAGTACCGTGGCCAAATTTTGTTTTTTATTTATGTTGTCTAAAAAATGAGGATCACAAAATAGCTTTTTGGTTAGTTTCTCAAAATGCAGTTTATTTGGTATCACATTGATATCACCATTGGATTCCTTATCAAATTTCCTTTCTATAAATGTATACTTGTATGTACTTATATCTAATATTCTCGAACTTAGAAACAAAAGTTGATCATCAAAACAAAAGGGTTGACACTTCCCGTTCAGGGTGTATTGCCCTAGTCGATCCCCGCTATGTCCGCTGAGCCGTTACGTGAGCGATTCCGCGTAAAGTAGTAAAGACGGCGTGCGTAAGTTCACGGTGTATTGCCCTGTAATTGACCCCCGCTACGCTTGCTTAGCCGTCCGTGAGCGATTCCCCGGGCCCCGTGATCGTAGTAAAGAATTCCGTAAAGAAGTAGATACGGAAAGGCGGCGGCGTGCATAAGTTCACGGTGTAATTGCCCTGTAATCGATTGCCGCTATGCTCGCTGAGCCGTTCCGTGAGCGATTCACCGGCGCGGCGCGGCCCCATATTTTAGTAAAGTAGTAGATACGGAGACGTGCATATAGTTCAGGGTGTATTGCTCTGTAATCGATCCCCGCGTTACCCGCTGTGATGTGTGCTATATATCGAGCGAATCAATGGACTATCAATGGTTTGTACTGGTATGAAAATTACACGGGGATGAAACGACCATGGGATGAAGTGGTTTTGGGTCGAAACGACCATGGGATGAAATGGTAAAGGGTCGAAACCGTTCTGGGATGAAACGCGGTGGGATGAAACGACCTGAATTCCGTGAAGGCAGTAGCACGCAAGTCACGGGTACAGGAGTGAAGGTTCCTCCGGATGAACCCCAAAACCCTATTGGCTTTGGCAGTGGCTTTATTGACATGGTTGGTCCATTTGAGATCGGAGGAAAGCTCAACCCCTAGGTATGTGTGTGATTTTGTCTCTTGAAGAGTGCGGTTGCTAAGTAGGTATTTATGTTGTTTGGGATTTCTAGAACGGGAGACTTTATAATAATAATAATAATAATAATAATGGCATTTATAATGCGCCGTCAATCTAGGTAAAACTATTCCGAGGCGCAACATATAAAACAAAAATACAAATTAACATGAAAAATACATAAGGCCATGCGTTTTGAACTCGCCACCCAAAAATGGTGGTGTTGTTACGTATTTTCAATTTGTGATCTGTTTAATTCATCATATCTCAGCAAAACAAAAAGCTATAGTCATGTTGTTGGTCTCATTTAAAAGCTAATTAATATGACTAACAAACCTGTAAATATGAATGATATAGCTTCTCAATTAACGAAGTTGTGGTTGATTGAATTGCGACCCGTCAAGGTGGAGGAGGGGGGGGGAGAGGAGGAGGGGGGGGAGGAGGTACACATAAACTCTATGGGAACGGGGCGTTTCGCGTGTGTTAACTTGATTAAATTCACTACTGCTAAAGTACTACAGGGGCTACAAACTTGATTTTGGTCTTAATTTACAGCTAAACAATTCTGCTAATTGTTTTTAATCATTTTGAACTCTTTATGATTGGTTTAGTCTATGAAATACGAACTTTTACGTACGAAACTACCCGTTTTCACATTGAACACTGTAGTAAGTATTGCGGATGTCTTCAAAATCTAAAAGTTGCTGTATTTTTTTAATTACTTATCCTATCATAGTCAAAGTATACATTTTCTGAAGGGAAATTTGATAAGGAATCCAAATATGGACTTACTTTTTCAGTTGGGGTTAGGGCTAAAATGTTCCAGTTCAAAATATGTTGAATTGTAGAAAAAAAATAACATAATTTGGAACACCCTGTATTCTGAGATTAACAAACAACTGTGATTTTTCTTTCTCCAAAGTCAGTAGGCTTCCCCCATCCTCTAACCATATAAACATTGTTTACTTTCAGTTTATTACTGTAAGTTAGTAATAAGCAATGCATTAAGTAACCCACTTTTTATCCGGAATTTATTTTTTCCACCCTGTATAATTTCAAGGTCACCCTGTATAATTAGTTGAAATGTGTATATTTAGATTGCTTGTGTCTTCAGCTTTCCAAAAATGTATACTTTTGCTAGTTTAGGGTTGATAATTGTGGAGATATTCTAAATTGAAACTCAATTGGTGTAAAAATTCATAATATTTGTGATGTAACGTTAAGGGTGGCGAGTTCATAACGCATGGCCATAAACAAGGATGATTTGCATATACATGTACATGTATATAATACAAAGAAATCAATTATAAACTGAGTCAAATAATCTTGTTTTTAACAAGTTCTTACAAGAGTCAAGTGAATCACAGCATCTTAAATTATAAGGTAGTGAGTTCCAGAGAGTTGGTGCAGCAACCGAAAATGCGCGATCTCCAAATGAAGAAGTAGTCCGTGGAACAACAAGTAAAAGTTTATCAGATGACCGGAGAGTACGTTTTGGATGATATGGAACAAGAAGATTAGCAATATAAGTTGGTGAAGTGCCATGCAAAGCTTTCCAAGTTAAAAGAAGAAGTTTGAAATGAATCCTTTCGCAAACAGGAAGCCAGTGGAGATCTTTCAAAATTGGAGTGATAAGATCAAATTTCCTGGTCTTAGTGAGAATGCGAGCAGCTGCATTTTGAGCGAGTTGTAGTTTGTGAAGTAAGTGATCAGTGATGCCAAAAAGAAGAGAATTGCCATTGTCAATACGAGAAGTTATAAGAGCATGGACGATAGTAGCTGCGGTTTCAAATGTTAACATTTTCCTTATGCTATTGATATTCCGTATATGATAATACACTGATTGGCATATCTGTCGAACTTGAACATCCATACATAGATTATTATCAAACACAATTTCTAAGTTCCGAGCAGATTTTGAAGCAAGAACAGAAGAAGTGTCAATATTGATATGATGATCACATATTTTACGTTGATTGAATCTGGAGGTCATAATTAAAAACTCTGTCTTATCATCATTCAATTTCAACTTGTTTACAGACATCCACGACTTGATTTCTAAAATACAAGCTTCTGCGCGTTGACGGGCCGACATTTCATCATTGCGATCATTTAAATTAAAAGGCACATATAGTTGTGTATCGTCCGCGTAAGAATGAACATTTAATCCGTGTTTGCGAGCAATGCTAGCAATGGGAGAGGAATAGATGGTGAATAGTATAGGTCCAAGCACAGATCCTTGAGGAACGCCATATTTTAGCGGAACATGTGTAGAAATAGTTCCATTTATGTTTACTGCTTGAGTTCTGTTTTTGAGGTAGGACTGAAACCATTTCAGAGCTGAATCCTTGACACCAATTGACTCAAGGCGCCTGAACAGAATATCATGGTCAATGGTGTCGAAGGCGGCGGAGAGGTCGAGAAGAATGAGGAAAATGCCACGCTTACCATCCAATTCACGTAAAATGTCATTGTGTACTTTAAGAAGAGCAGTCTCTGTACCATGATATTTTCTGTATGCTGATTGATGTTGTTCATATAAGTTGTTTAGACATAAATGAGCAGCAAGACGATGCGCTACAACCTTTTCAACAATTTTTGATACAAAACGCAGATTGGACACAGGACGAAAGTTTTTCAAAATGTCTGCGTCCAAAGAAGGCTTCTTTATGAGTGAAGAAACAAGTGCATTTTTAAAATGGTCAGGAAATGTTGCATTTTCAAGAGAGAGATTTACAATCTTAGTAATGACGGGCACCATGATGTTAATGTGATCTTTCAACATCCATGTAGGAATTGGGTCCAATGTACACGATTTAGAGGGTGATGACGACACAAGCTTATATATTTCATCGTCAGTGGCAGGCGTGAAAGACATCATGAATGTAGCAACATTATTCTCAGTAGGCAGAACAGGAGCAGTTGGAGCAATGGTATCAAGATCACGACGTATTTTAGAAATTTTGGAGACAAAATAATCATTGAATCGATGTGCAAGTTCCTTTTGACAAGCGTGCGAGGGTAGCTTGACATTGCCTTTCTGGTGTAAGAGACTCTCAACAACTTTGAAAATTTCTTTTTGGCTTTTACATTGCAGTATTTTGTCTTCGTAGTATTTGGATTTGGCATCATTAATCATATTAACAACAACCATGCGCTGTGATTTGAATAGCTGTCTGTCTATCTCCAGATTGGTTTTTCTCCATCTTCGCTCGAGTTTTTTAAGAGTGAAACATTTGTCAGTGTTGAAGGACATTTGCCAGTTATTTTGCCAAGTGGTGAGTGTGTCAAGGTCATGTTGTAGTGTTTGCGCGTCAGTGTCAGTCTTAATGGTGTGGTACATAACACAGTCGTCTGCGAACAGACGAACTGTAGATGAAATGCCTTGAGGGAGGTCATTGATGTAAAGCAAAAAGAGGAGAGGGCCCAGAACTGTGCCTTGTGGCACGCCCGATCGCACGTTTGACCAGTCTGATTGATTTCCATCAACAACAACCCTCTGTTTACGTTTGGTGAGGAAGTTAGAAATCCATGTGTGTATGTTGTCAGTGATGCCGTATTTGTTTAGTTTGTATAAAAGTCTGTTGTGGGGTACCGTGTCAAATGCTTTACTGAAGTCCATAATTATGATGTCTGTCTGGGTATTATTGTCAAGTGCATGTAGTATGTCGTGTGTTGTCAATAGGAGTTGTGTATCGCATGAATGCTTAGTGCGGAAGCCATGTTGTTTGTCTGTAAGTATATTATGTTTGTCAAGGTGCTTCATTATGTTGCTGTGGATAATATGTTCCATGATTTTTGAGCATATGGAGGTCAAGGATACGGGTCTATAGTTGCCTGGTGTGGTCTTGTCGCCTTTTTTGTATATGGGGGAGATGTTAGCTGTCAGCCAGTCGTCTGGTACGAGCCCGGTAGTGATGGATTTGTTAAAGATAAGAGTGAGAGAGGGGGCTATTTCATCAGCTGCGAGTTTGAGAATTCTACCTGGGATTCCGTCTGGTCCTGTGGCTTTGTTTGGTTGGAGATTCTTTAGGAGTTTGGTCACTCCCTCAACCGTGATGTGGAAAGGCGACATTGATGGAAATGTAGCCTTATCAGGATCACACATCTTGGACATGGGTTCTTCCCTGGTGAATACCGACTCGAATTGTCTGTTAAGTATGTTAGCTTTGGTGGTACTGTCAGAGGATAGTCTCCCTTTCTCCCTAAGGCTTTGGATACCAGATGAATCTTGCTTAAGTCGTTTGATGAAACCCCAAAACTGCTTTGACGATTCCAGACAAGTGTTGCGGACATAGCTCCAGTAGGCTCTTTTGGTGTCTTTCTGGGTTTCTTTTCGAACTGCTCTAAATTTGTCCCAGTCAGTGTCCTTTTTGGTGTCTCTAGCCCGGTTGTACGCTCGATGTTTGCGACGTAAACCACTCCTTACTTTGGAGTTATCCACGGTGTATGATCACGCTTTCTGATGATCTTAGTTGGTATATGATCATCCATAGCTTTAGAGACTCCGCCTTTAAATTCATTCCATAGGCTGGTTACCGTGGCCTTGGAGTTATCCCTACTCGTCATGGTGTTACTCAGGTTTTTTAGGTCACGCTTGATGTCCTCGTTTTTAGCTTTGTGGAATTGATAGATTTTCCTTGGCGGTGGCCTGTTAATTTTGGGTTTGGTGCTTATATCTATCATAGGAATTCCATCATGGTCGCTAATCCCTGGAGTCATGGTGACTTTTTCAACTAGTGTTGGATGGGTGGTTAAGAAAAGGTCTAAAATGTTCCTTCCTCTTGTGGGTTCTGTAACCATCTGCTCGAGGGAGTGGTCCTGTGTGAGGTCAATGAACCTTTTGGAGACCCTGGGATACTTACAGCCTTGTTTGAGAGAGAGCGAATCCCAGTCAACACTAGGGAGATTGAAGTCGCCCCCTAAGCAGACTATAGAACCTTTAGTCAACTTCATGCGGGATAACGATAGGTCTAGCTGATCAAAAAACTTGGTATCGCTCGTGTCAGGAGGTTGGTAAAAAGCCCCGATAACGATGTTCTTGCAACCTGCAAGTTGAAGGCTTACCCATGTGAGCTCACAGTCCACGTCATAGTTAATTTTGTGAGTGCCAATGAGGTCATTTCTAAGTGCGACAAATACACCACCATGGATGCCCTTAGTACGATCTTTGCGAAAGGCAGAGAAGCTGGGTGGGAAAACCTCGCTACTGGCAATGGTGTCGTTGAGCCACGACTCCGATCCAATGTTGACATGGGGTTTGTGGGTGTCAATGCATGTAGCTAAAGCTTCTTTGTTAGCCTTGACACTTTGGCAATTAACCACCATGACTCTCAGAGAGCCGAATTTGGGCTTGTTGTCGTGTTTTTGTCTGTTTTTGTTTTTGTCCTTGTTGTTGTTTTTGTTTTGTTTTGTTTTGTAGTCTCGGGCACATTAGGGAAGGCTTTTTAGCCTATAACGCCCATCCAATTTCATCATTACTTGACTGCAATATATAGTCTAGAGTAATAGTTTAGTTAATTTTACATGTCACTTGTTCGAGAGTAGTTGACCCCAAGTAGTCATATTTGCTAATATGCTTGTCATATAATATAAATACTATAATATAAATACCGAACAATTGAACTCCAGTCCAGGTAGTTTATATTTATTTTATGACTACTTTTGATCGATTGCTGATCATTTCTGATCATCGTCGTCGTTTAGTGCAGTCAGCAGTGGTTTCCCATTTGTTGACTTCTAGACCCAATGGAATGGTGGCTATACTATCGTTCATGCTTCACTATACTATAGCCACAACACCCTCTATAGACACACGACGTCGCGAAAATCACATTTTTAATTCAAGATTTTCACATCAAATATGATTTAAATCAATCAAAATGCACTCACATGTTGTTCCTAGAACTCTTAGTAATACATTGAGTTAATTAATTTTGATCAAGCATCCTCATTTTGGGGAAAATATTGAGGTGAAAAATCGGCAGTGCTGACACTCAATGTGAATTTCGCGACGTGAACAGTCAATAGGGAGTTTTGTGACCCTAGTAGGTAGCCAGCCAGGTCACTATTGGGACTATCACTAGTTGACTTCTAATGGTAAAATAGGCTTCAAAAGAGACCGGCGCAAAACACTCAACCATTAAATGGATTCCAACTTATTATATACCAATGGAAAGCTATTACTTTCAGCATTTCAAAAATAAACATGTTTATAATTTTTGGGTTACCACATTTGAATTTTGCACTGTTTAAACATTTGACATTTTTATTCAAATTAGGCATTGTTTTAAGGTCATAAGTCCCATGGGGATTGGACGCGTAGACTCTCCATCTCCATGATGGCATCACTAGTGAGACGTCTTCAAGACCATGGTCTGCGATGTCTACGGTCTAGTTCTCCTAGCCATTGCTCCGCACCAATAATTTTAATTGTATATACATTTGTCAATGGAGTTTTGTCTACTCCAACCTGAATGCACCTCAACACTGGTGTGAGGAGCATTAACAGAGGTTTCTGCGCAGTATAGGAAGATGATGATGATGAAGAGCATGGGCGCGCAAACGCTGGCAAGGTGCAACATGGCGGATGGCGTTGTGTAAATATAGGCATGTGGCACTTGCGTAACCCAAAATAGCGCATGTACGCTTGGATAACTTGCGCGGGAGAGATAAAAACAGCCACTATTTCTCGCCAATTTGGAACTGTTATATCTATGAGTATTACTATTTAGGCGACCCTAGAGATCCCATTTTGCTGTTGACAACAATCAAAACATTTTAACAAATTAGTTTGCAGGGCCAGGGCAGAAAACATGCAAATTTCAAAGGAACCTATCACTTATATCAGTACTTTGTGTAAATAAACCATTTGGGCAAATATTTTAACTGATGACCCTGTCGAGGATTAAGCAAAAGGTCTGCAATTTGGCCATTTTTTTGCGATGGTACGATCTGCAATTTGTTGTCTAATTTACAAGTATTAGAGTAAGTTTATAGGCAAGATTCAAGAGCAATGTTTTATTACAAATTTTATTCCAATTTTTTTTTCTCAGGAAGTCATGTCGGATGTGAAACGTGGTCACTGTTGGTATTGTCGTGAGCCAGGCGACAAAGTGCCATGTCCAACATGCAAGGTGGGCGTGTATTGCAGAGACAAATGCCAGGAGCAAGACAAGCGACGACATGCATCAGAATGCCAGTCGTTTGGACCACAGAAGTGTAGCTACTGTAAAACACAACTGGCGAATAGATTAGAGGTGAGTTCAGACTAATAATAATATCCGGTATACATGTAGGCCAAGTGCCCCTTCCCCTAAAAAAGGACTAAATTAAATATTTAAAAAAACCACCATAAACAAAGCCACAAAACTATTTTAAAGCTGTACATCTTGGAAGCTGAAACAAACTTATTTCTCGTAACCTTGATGCAATAGAAATTTCTCGTTAAAAGTGATCGTTAAAAGTTAAAATTGAGATTGAAATTATTATGTTGTGTGTCTATTTTCAAACTGATAAACAGAATAATTCTAAAATAATAGTTCTATTTTCAGCTATTTTTAAGCAAAAAACAACAAAACCATTTGATTTGTAACAACTTCAACATTACACATGGGTAAAAAAAGATCAGATTTTAATCTGATCTTTTCACCCTGTGTAAATGCTATAACAATTTAATTGAATACCAAATACCATTCAACAGGTAACAAATCATGAAAATATGAAAACTAAAGTTTGTTTGGGAATGAAGTTCATCATGAATCTTATTGGCTAAAATGTAGTGTGCCGGTATTGGATTTCAAACATTATTCTCAGATTGTGGGTCAATTTAGAGAACAATTTTCAATTCAAGATGGACACTACTGGCACTGGCATTCTTTTCATTGGACTATAGAAACAAATGTGGGATATATGTAGGCCATTGGGTAAATAAAGATGAGAGTAGCACTTGTATTGTAGTGTAGTACAAGTCAATGTACAAATAAACTGTTGCATTGTTTGTTGTGTTAACAATAAATGAGTAAATGACACATACATCTTTTGGTTAGTATATTGGCATGAGTCAATGAGAATCCTCATGTGAGAGGAGTTGGAAGACTTATGTAAAGAAGAACATTTCACATGCATTTTAATTTTGTGAGGGCATCCAATTTGCAAAATCTTCATGCACGAGAAAATTTGTTCCACAAGCAGGGTTCTAGCTATGGTGGGCAGCACTAGGCAGACCACTCGGCACTGACAATATTCGCTCAGGACTTGGGGTCAAAATGAGCTGGGCGCCAAGCACTCTAAAAAAAAAGGTTAAAAAAAGTTTTAAAAAACCCAACATATTTTGGTTGATTTTTTAACAATTTGTGGATAAAATCATTAAACTGCCTTATAAAACAAAAAATTATGTGGCAGGAACCTTCTAAGTGCATTGAAAAACCCTAAAAAGACATTAAGAAGGCATCTGGATCCCATGCCATGATCCACTGTACTTCATTCGTTACACTTTCTCCGTTCGCCGTCAGTAAATTTATCCGGCACTCAAATGGTCCTGGCTAGAACCCTGTCCACAAGTACCCCTGTAAGGAGCTTTGCAATCGTAAAATGCCAGGAAAATGACCACTATATTGGTAATTCACATCACAAAATTGTCATGCTTTATAGTATTGACATGACAATAGGCCACTTTTCAAAATGTAAACCAATTCATCACTTGGGGTGGCTGGTGAACTGCTCTGTGTGGATATTTATACCAATTGTCCCATTTCTCAATAAATCATCTTTTGTCTATTCTTTCTATTCAAAAGCTTGATTATTCTTTGATAGAAATCAAAGAGATGATCATTGAAATAGGTAGGTCCATCAATAAATAGTAACGTAACAATTTAACTTGGTAGTTTGGGTTTTACACCCAATTAGGGAGACTGCTGAGTCAAGAGCTCTCAGGAGGGATTGTTGTCTATTAAAACTTTTAGAAGTACATTACTCACACAACTAACAATAAAAATACCTTTACAAAAGAGTTTCAAACAATCAAAGGCATGTCATTGAACTGACACTGTAATTGATCCATGGATTTGGGATTATCACAAACTTATCAATATTGATCATACAGTGATCAACACTTATGGTCAAATTATGGTCAAAGGTGGTACTTCAGAGTTCAGAGTGTTGCCATAGCTAGGCTTGGGCTACTTTTTACCCTGCACTGCGGCCAAAAAAGTGGGTGCCTGTAGCCTGTTCAGGCTACCAATGTATTTTCTATGGGCTCAACAAAAATTGGGCTACTTTTTGCTGTGGTTTGGGACACATTTCAGTTTAGAAACATTATGTTCAGAGTTAGTTTGCTATTTAGTTAGTTTTGGAGTTGGTCCTAAATTAAACAAGTGATGTCAAATGATCCTTTCCCCTAATTTTAAGGCAGACATTTTACTTTTTCATTATAACCCAATCAATGAAATAATATATGTTAAATTTTGCCATCCTTTTGTCAAAGCCTGGGTTTGGTTTTGACAAAATATTGATAAGATTTGGTTTGGTCTGGGATGTGCGGCTGGAGATTCAAAACCCCAACCCATTTCTTAGGGTGATTTCGGGAAAAAAGGTACCCATTTCTAAGGATTTTGCTATAGACCAAATTTTCGCAGATTATCAGGAAAATAGACCCCAATTTTTGCAAAAATAGACCCATTTGTAAAAAGTGACCCAATTTTTAGGGATTTTCCAGCACAAAATCATTTAGGGATTTTTTTGCAAAAAAGCGACCATTATCAGAGTGGTACATCCCCGTATACCGTATGTAACAGATTAATAAATGTGTAAATGTTGTAAATTGATGATTAAAATTCGGGGGGGGGGGGGTGGTGCTTCTCACTATTTGTATTGTACCACTTTAAATTTTTGTTTCGCCACCTATATATTTACCACTAGTTTCACACGTATACACATCCATATGTCTGTGATAATTTGCGATCTCCCGACTTGAATCTTGTACATGTGACACAAACGGATTAATACACCCCTATAAGTAGACGCCCAAAGGAAATCCTAATTATTCTATGGGCCCAACCGACACATTTTATTTTTGAAATGTGAAAAAAAATTAACATGCTAATGAATACCGTCTCTAATAATGGTGTGGCTTGTCAAAATATGTCAATATTTTTACATATTTGCTTGATTTTTACGATCATTTCTCAAGGAGACAAAAAACAACACTCGACTGACCACCGACCAATCCTTGGTCTGTTTGCCCGTGCCGTAGAACAGGGTTTCTTTTTTCGTAGCCTAATGGCGACATTGAGTTCACAAATGAGACAATTTTCTTTATGGGATTTCACTTAACTTTTTGTCAATTTATCAGGTTTTGTATTGAATATGATGATGATTATCAAAACATGCAACAAACAAGAACTACGATACAATAAATATGCACAGTCACAAACAACATTTTGTGAATAGTTGATAGTTTATTTTTATAGTAAATTGGATTTCTTGGATGGCCATCAACATGCAGGAACCAGTGTACATTGTTTAGGCAGACCATGGAAGTATGGGCAGACCTCATCAGTTCCCTGCTTTATTATAGCATCCATTATGCTGTAAGTGACCTCAATTGCAACAACCAATCATCATGCACTTTGTGTGGGAGGAGTTTACCCTTGTAGAGGCATGATGAATAAACATGAGCTGCTTGCATGACTTGTATGGCAAGCAGAAGTGTTCAAAATAGGACACATTGGCTGCTTAACTGATCAATTTTGTTATGTCAGGATATGAAACTGGAAACCTAACAAAATTGGCAACATCATAAACCTGTGGAAATTAACTAGGCCTCAACAATATGGCCTAGCGGCTCTGTTTGAAATGTTCATAACTAGCCTTCGGCATGGCTTCAGGTCGTTGGGGTCAAGTCTCAAGTCCTGGGTTTGCTGTATTTTCGAAGAATCATAATGTATATTTGGCCCAATTGTAGCTATAGTCGCTATTAAAACCTTCGGAGTAATTCTGTTATACCCTCCACAGGGTATTCATAGTGTGTGATTTTTAAAAAGACGCATACTAACTGATGTTGGTGTGAAGGGTATAACAGAATTATGCCGATTACTTTGTTCACTTATTCACCGAATTCTGTGTGTAGTGCAGTGAGGCCAAATAAAAATAAAATGTTGTTTCCGGTAACATGCTCTGAAAAATTTGGGACGGAAGGAAATACATTTTATTTTACCAAAAATTTTTATTTTCATATACTGAGATTTTCAACCCAATTTTAGGGCGTCTTGCAAAAAATTGAGTGCGATTCCAGCAGGGGTCAAAAAAAAAAAAATTCAGGGGGCTATTTTCTTGTTTGGCAAAAACAAAATCGCCCCCTGAAGATTGTATTAGGGGGCTATTTTTACATACCAGGGGGTACTTTTTTTGCTTCCATTTCAGATACAGATTTCTATTTGTTTGTTTTTATGCAGAAATTTGTATTTAGGCCTACAGTAAATTGTAAACGAGTAATGAATAATGATATGATTTACTGCATTATCTATTCTATGTTATACATTGATGGCAGCGCATGGATGGAAAATACAATAACGGATGAAATGGTGTGCGAGTATAAGTTGTGATCAGTTTGTTGTGTGCTTTTTTAATTAATCAAACTCCAACCGCATCTCTTACTAGTTACACCATCATGATGGTTTATATAGTTGATATGAGTGAAAACCCTTGTTCAAGTTTCACACTAAAACCATAGATCCTTGAGGCTGGGATCTATGCTAAAACTTAGGTCATATTCTCAAAATCTCAATTACCATTGCTTTAATAGTCAGGAAAAATGTTGATATTTAAGGAGTTATGAGCATTTAAACATTTCCTTTAATACAGGCTTCTATTGAAAAAATAAACTTTGAAACTAGAAATATCCCATACCCCAATGTTTGTAACCGCAAAAGTGATATGACCAGAGAGTTAAGTTGATTAGAAACGGTTTCTGTTTTTGGAAGAACCCACCCTCCTCCCCATCTCTTCCCCTCCATACCCTATCCCCTCCCTCTCCTAGGCTAACCCTATTCCCTCCCTCTCCTAGGCTAACCCTATTCCCTCCCTATCGCTATTCCCTTCCTACCCTATCTTCAACAAAACTAAGTTAAGTCCAATTAGTATTTTTTATATCACTATACCTTCTTTAAATTGACTAAACTATCCCCACTCTCTTCTATCCCCTCTCTCCCCTATTCCCTTTCTCTAGCCTGTGCAGCAGCTTACGAATTACATGCTATTACATGCAATTGCTTACTTCACAACTTGCTGGCTGGGCCTGGTTTTTAACACTGTTTAGGCCAAACAAAAATAATTGCTCATATTACGAGTTACAAGCATTTAAACATTTCCTTTAACATTGTCTTTCAATTGAAAAAAGAAACTTTAAACCCAAATATCTGCCTTACCATTAAGTTTGTAACCACACAATTGATACGCCCTGAAAGTATAGTAGATTAGAATTTTTTAGTTTCTGAATGTATTCCACATACACCCATCGCCGCCGCCCCCCCCCCCCCCCTGGATCATGTGACCCCGCCCATGACGTCAACAGGGGGAATTCCCTTGTTTTTATGACTGAAGAAACATGTGTGTTCATTTACCAAATATGGTTCATTATGTTAATGACATCGGGTTATCCAATCGCTATCAAGAATTGTTTTAGTCCTGTTGCCATATAAGGGATGATTGACCTCAAATTGGGAAACCCGTTACTTGCTGGGGATTCCCTTATAAAACATGTGCTCGGCGCTCGCCAACATTAATATATTACATGCTAGAATGCTTTACTTCACAATAGCAACAGCCAGGAGCGACAGGGCCTGGGATTCACTATTTATCATCAATTTAAAAGAGGTATTTAATTTTTTTTAAATACTGAGAACCTTCAATTAATTAATAAAGATGAAAGATTAATAGTATGGAAAATACTAAATGAGTAAAAACTTAAACACTTAAGAATTTATTTCAGGTTTTCAGTTGGTACAATACACTACAGCATTCGAATGGTTAAATATTAAATTTTGGTGACGGCGACGCGTGGCATAGTTTATGATGTTGGAATAACGGAATATATCTGGGCTAAATCATTGCTAAATCAATTACAAATCTCAAACCTTATTAATATTTATGTTCCATTCTTGGGCTTATTAAAGACTTGATGTTTTTAATTTTAAAAAGTCCGCTGGACAACAACTTTCGGCAAAATGGTTTGTCCATGGACTTATTAGAACTCTGATACGTCCATGGTTTGTCGGATTGTCGGACATTGCGGACAAGCGTTTGTCGATCTTTTTTATCAATTATTTCACTAACAATTCTTCTCGAGAGAGTCGAAGGGAAAAATAAAATAAATATGATTTCCGGCAGCTAGTGTCAGAATTTCGACACGGACGACTCTTTAAAAAATTTATTTTCCCCAAAATGGCATAAAATATTTTTTTTCGGCGCTGAAAAATAGGGACGGGAGGGTTACCGGAAACAACATTTTATTTTTATTTGGCCTGATGCAAGCATGGGAAAAATTCTAGCATATAGAGGTGTAATGATAGCACTTGCACATAGGGGTCATCGAAGATATTTTAAAACGCGCGCTATGATTGGTCCAACTCCCGATATTATTATATAATAAGCTATGCCTATATTTGGCAATGATCTCGCCTGATATACAGCAGCTTTTTAGTATGTCCCTATTCATCTGATTTGTATGCCCTTAAGTTTTTTGCGCATTGTGACATGCAGTCACCTTTCCTGGTGAGAGGTATACAGTGTAAGATACTGTTTTCACAAAGGATTAACTATAGCTTTATAAGAAGGCGCAAAAGCACTTTTTCATCCCACAGCACATTATTAAAAGTTGTCTAGATAAAAAAAAAATTGTGCATTTACCCAAAATCATCAAATTACATAACTGTAGAGTGTAGATCTTTGTGTTTTATTCTACACCTTGTTTAGTTAGACTTTAGTTGTGAATGAAAAATGATGGTTTTGACGAAAAAATACAAATGTGTAAACATGGAAAAGCACAATATAGCCACACATTTGCGTTTATTTTTATTCTATGGCATATTTTTGTGCAAAAAAAGCACAATTTGCCTCAAAAAGCAGTGCTTTAAAAATTCTCTGTCCCTACAGTAAGCCAATGCATGATGCGCCGCTATAGTCAAATGCTTTCTCACCTACTGCGATGCCTAGGCTATATTTTCCTGTTATATTTATGTGCGAAACAGGCAAGCAGGGTTTCCCCTTCCCTTTGTTGCACGTTTCAAAAATGGAAACTAACTCAATTTTTGTATTTGTAGCTTGGGATTAAAAGAATAGCAAATAAATTCACAACCCTAGAGGCTAGATGTACTATAATATGGAAGGTTCATTATACTGATCCAGTGTAAGTACTCATGTGTAAGTTTCGGACACAACTGTATCCTTTGTCAACACTTGTGGTAGTGATGATCTTGACGACTCATGACGCTTTTTGCATTCTTGGAGTTGCCAGTTGATTTATCATCTGGGGATTTTAGATGTACTACATAACACCATGCAGTACACAAAGTGATTTAGGCGCCGAGGCATAAAGTATGAGATCGTGCTAGGTGTGAAATGCAGAGTAAATGCATTTATAAATTTGCGCAATAGCTCCTCTGGTACCGAGCTGAGCTTAGCAAGATGGATCGAAGGGATAGCTCTGGAGTTTCCACCGCTGATAGGCAGGGCTGAAAAAGGAGGGCAAAACGGCAAGCTCCTTGCCGGGAAATGTTGCCATCTCGCTGGAAATCCCTCCCCCCCCCCCCCCCCAAAAAAAAAGGTTTTTTTTAAAGATTTTTGTTCAGAGTATAGAGTAATACAGTAAAATGATGCATACATAAAATGATGCACCAAATAGCATCAATTGGACCTTAATTTTCCACCCTCAGACACCCCTCCGTCGCTAAAGCAGCGGGAAATCCAACTTTGTCGATTTTCCCTTGCCAGGAAACTTTTTCCAGCCCTGCTGATAGGACGACTCCCATGGGCACTCAAATTAACATCCCTTCACAGGTCTGCTATTCAACAATATCAATTTCTATTCTGGATGATAGTGAGGCCATCCAGAGGCTAAGCTGAGATTGGTCAGTTTTAAAATCCAGATGTCATTTGAATGATAAGAGAAAATACCACCAAGATTGATGCCTGCAAAGGTAAAATAGGCTTGCCCCTTCTTAATTGCTTGTTTCAAAATTTGTAAGCATTGACGATCAGGGTTGTAGCTAGACCAGATTGAGTGCCGGACAATTTTACTGACGGCGAACGGAGTAAGTGTAGCGAACGAAGTGCAGTGGATCATAAAATGGGATCTAGAGGCCTCTTAATGGTTTTTAAGGGATTATAAATGCACTTTGAGGGTTCCTACCACATAATTTCTTGTTTTATGAGGCAGGTTAATGATTTTTTCCACACATTTTTTATTTAAAAAAAAAAAATTAGTGCCGGATTTTTTACTCTTTTTTAAGAGTGCCGGACGCTGGGCATGACTTCCGTCCGGCGTAGCTACAACCCTGTTGACGATGCATGTTCTCTAGCGCCGTCCCAACACTAGAGAGCTGGGTCTTTGCTACCAACCGTCTGCTGGTACCTTAACACTTTCATTCCTTCATGATCTGTATCCAATCTAACTTAGCCAAAGGTCATAGAACATAGTTCCGATCGTCCTCTCATCATGAAATGGACTCCACATAGATGCACCATGCAACACTGCATGCGCCATTCTTCCATTTGTGGAGGTACTAGTCTGTGCAACTACATGTATTACATGGGAATATCCAGGGTTATTGTTGGTATCTTTGATGTTTTTATTACATGAACCGATACATGTCACACGTAAACTGGGTTTAAAACTCAGCTGATCGAGTATTGCAAGAATTAATGTCCTGATATGAATAGCTCCCCTCTGATTTGATTTCACATGCATTCATAGTTCTCTTCTCCCTTAAAATATTAGTTTCAGTAACCTGCATTTTAGATAATTATTTAATTCTGTCTCATTCTACTAGTACCACCAAGCTCTTTGTATGGGTAAACTTTTTATGAAAATATATCATTTGCTTTTTATAAACATCCTGGCTAAATTCGTCTCGATTTATAATTATTGTTGCAATGTGCCGGATGTGGGGAGACCTCCTATTGCAATCGTTCCTGCCAGTCAAAACATTGGAAAAACCACAAGGCACACTGCAAGGAATTAGAGAGGTTACTGCGCCATACTGCTACAGAAGTACTGACATATAACCACGACTGTTATGTCAAGATTAAACGCCTCATGGACTTTCCTTTTTACTTTGGCAACACTCTGGCGCTAGATTTCCTACGATTGGCAGATAATGAATGGCAGGGTTCACCTCAAGGCAAGGATGATCAGGCTTTGGGTCAAGACTACAGGATCTTGTCAGTAGGGTGTGGAGACCTTCGTAACCTTGTGTACACTATTGCGTCACTTCCTAACGAGTTCACCGGTAAGATACACATCACCATGTGTGACTTTGATCCTTTTGTGATGGCAAGGAATGTGCTTCTGCTGTATATCATGGTAGCGGAAGCAGACAAATTGGACATTGAGAAGAAACTGGCTACCATCTGGTATTCTGTTCAGTACACAAAGGCAGAGCACAGGATCGTGACAAAGGCTCTCAAGCAGCTTTGTTGTTGCACCACAGGAAATTTCTTGCATGATTTGACGGATGGCTTAGTCAGAATGAGCGATAGAGAAGTGAAAATTTTGCAGTACCATCGACAAAGCAGATCATGGAATGTGGAGAGTTCAGAATGCGAGATGTGCGCAAAGAACTTAACAAGGTGGCGCCTTTCCGTGATGTCTATCATGGTCGCCAAGGAGGAATAACATGGACAGATCGCAGAGTGGTAGAGTGGTACAGACCAACATAGATATGATGCTGAGGATGCAAACAAGCTGTTTGAACATTGATATTTGATCAATCAACATCGTTTTATGAACCAGGGCACCCAAAGTAAAATTACTGTAAAAGTGGTAATTTTTGCGCGATTGCATTTTCGTGCTTCGCTGATTTTCAGCCATTTCGCTAGTTTTTAAATTCGCGATTTGTGTGTTTTTATTTTTGCAATAGCTGCTCGGAGCAAGAAAAGCGCAAAAAAAATAATGTAGCTGGAAAATGTCCACGTTTACAGTACATTGTCAAGAATGGATGAGCCATTTAAAATTTGAAGGCTTTATTTGCGATTATCTTCTATTTAGACAAATATGCATCGTACAGGGGAACTTGCAACTTGCACGCATCAAACTCCTTGTGTGTGTTATCAGAACACAAGGAGTTCAAGGTCAGTTTAAAAATGAGCAATTTGTAGGAGGATGTGCTCAATAATTAATAAACGGTATCAATTGTCTCGACGGTAAAGTGTTTGGCTTTTGGTAAATTAGGAGTTCTTAATGCGATTAACCCATAGAAGCCCAGATAAATACTTGATGTACACAGAGCTTTAGGTACAAACATCAAATTTGCACTCTGGTCATGTTTTCTTAATTTTATATAACTTTAGTTTCTTGTTAGAAAACTATAATTTGTTTTATGTGAACAATCCACTACAGCTGGTTAGAAGCCCTGATTGATATTCTAGAGGTCAAAAATTGTGTTTGCATCATTTACACATTTTGTACCCTAACTCCGCGGGCGTGTTTTGGTGAAATATCAGAGAAGAAAAATGGGTCAAATTTGAGGGGAAAATCAGTCTCCACATTAGTGCTGTCGTCGAGATCTTTTTTTTCATGTCGAAATGTTGCTATTTGAGAATTTCGATATCGACATATTATGATCCAAATACCAAGCCGATTGTCCCCGCAAATTAATGTCCGCGATCAGGGTTGTAGCTACACCGGGCGGGCCCGCCCGGCGCTGGGCCCGGAATTGGGCTGGCCGCCGGTGCCCGGCACTCTAATTTTTTTTCTTCTTTTCAATTTGTGGATAAAATCCTTAAACTGCCTCATAAAACAAGAAATTATGTGGCAAGAATATTACCGCAGATCAGAAATATCGCTAAGTCAATGTACACAAGTTAAAAAATCCTTTAGTATATATGCCACGATCAATAATTCGCCGATTTTCTACATTCTTTTATTACAAAGTCATTTTGAAACAATGTCAAACATGTGGTCAATATAAGTACAACACAAATAACGAGGCTAGGCTACTATTTTGCGAAACAAAAAACTTATCTGTCTGTATATATGCAACGTTTGAATCGTGAATTCACCAATCCATATTGGTCATTAGCTCGCTGTACTTAATGTTAATATAGGAGCCTGATGCCGCCAGTCACCGCTATGAAGGGAAATTATGTATACATGTGCATGTACAAAATCGTTTTTCTGCCATTACCAAAGATAACACGGGAACCATCGCAAAATCAGAAATAGCGAAAGTAAATATAAATTACGTCATGGATCTAGCGATGGAACAGACACTGATTGGTCTTCGTATAGTAAACATTACTAGCACAAACCAATTAAAAACGAGCTTATAGAATTTTTGACGCCATGTTTGTTTCAGTTTTGTTGGTTTTGTTACGTAATTTTGTGGCCTTGCTTGTGTGTTGCGTGAGAACTTGGACATTTATATACTTCCTAGCCGAAATATAGCATTGCAAAATATGCGATGGAGCAAGTGGTGGGTGGTAGGAGGGGGGGGGGGGGGGGGGGAACTAGCGTGATTACTTTTAATGGTTTGCTATCGTTGGATATTGGTTTTTTTTCACAACTCTTGCCGATTGTCATTTATAAAAATCACTTTGCCGATTATTAATTTCTCAAATCATTAAAACGATTTAATGTCAATTATAAAGACATCCCAAAGTTGATATCGATATGTCGGGATAATAGCCATCGATATGTCGGGATAATAGCCGATATCGACATAATGTCGACATCGTCCATGTCGATGACAGCCCTACTCCGCATGTGCCAGAGAATCAAACCCTGGGCTGAGTACGTGCAAGTCTGAGGCTCTACCGACTGAGCTATACGGGCGAGTTTCAAAAACTTTATTTTTGTTCACGTTGAACGCAGCGTGGAGCGTGGTACGAGATTGAAGGGGTGATCGCGCGGCACAAGGTTGTAACACTGACAGGTTTTTATAGGTTCCAGGAAGGTTAGGGTTAATGCGAATAAAATGTGTCTCTTTACAAGGTTGCACAAAGTTGTTTCTTCCCCAGGAGCAAGGTTTTGTGCTTAACATTTTCCCACCTACACTAACAGGTTTGATAAAAATCTGTTTACATAAATATGTTAGTACAGATGTTATTCATAATTGGCGCATTTACATCAAAAGAGGCCCGTGCTAGCCAACTGAGCATGCCCAGAGGAATTAGAGCTATGAAAACGAGGCTAATGATGTAGACGAGACGAGGGTGATGTAGTTTTCCAAAGTGGTGAACTTTGCACTAATCATAACAAATACTTCATACTTCTGAGCTGTTCAATATTTGACCTTATTACATTCGTGAAATAAACTTGAACGTATAAACTATTTATTCCACTAGTTTGAAATGAAATGTTTGCTGGTAAGGCCAAACAAAGAAGAAAGTCTGTCTCGGAAACATTTTAAGCTAAGTGCTGTGCAATTTTAGGAAATAGGCTATGAGGTATGCTTTTTTCACTTTTTTTCTTCTTCACATTCCAATGCGGGTGGGCTTCTGAGACAGACCTTCTTGGTTTGGCCTAACTGATGACACTATCTAGGAAAATGTAGAAGTTCACAGATCACAACATTGCAGTAAAAGTATATGGCTCATTCCATGAAGTTGGGGCATTTGTTAAAATAGCAGAATTTGGTACTTTAGGCAGCTTATAAACTGTTTTACTCTGTGTATATCAAAAAAAATTAGTGTCCAAAAACAGTACTAGGTTATAGTATTGAGCCATGAAAAAAAAAAAAAAAATTGACCCTTCCTTGAAGAAGAAAAAAACAAAAAATTAGGTGGTGTCCAAGACCATTTTTGCTAAAAAACGTGACATGGAAAACACAACAATTAATATGAGTTTTATGTAAGCAAAACTATCATAGAATTGCTTGGAAATCGATTTGATTAATAAAAGATACATGTATTCATAGTTTACTGACCAAAACACCTCGTCACGCTGGACTGATTTTTCACCCAAGCAACATGAAAATTGCCTTTCCGATGCTACGCACGGTGTCCACAAAATATACACGTGTAGCATCGGGAGTTTTCATTGCTGAATGGGGGTAGTTCTCTATCATACATTTTTTAATTATTTTCCAAAATTAAGAGCATTTATCAATTGAAAACTATTGCAAATGAGAATAAATTTCATGAAGACCATTCCATATATTCATGAAAAAGTATACCGTGCTGTGTGCATGGTGTCCTAACCATAAAATGTAGCATCGTGATAAACATCCTATGCAATTTGTGGGAATCCCCCCCTGGAGATAAATAAAACATTCCATATTTCTTTTTGTAAGGATAGAGGTCAATAGCTATCAGGTTTGTTTGGAATTTGCCACACGTGGGCTAGTTTTATCAAGGTTTCAGTCGCTGGTGTCCCGTTGTAGCATCGGGACTTTTATGTAGCATCAAAATGTAAACATTGGATAGTTTTGTGAATGGTAAGTGCGATTGTAATTATTTCTTAATGTTGCTTGTATGTCTGTATTTATTAATGCATTTTTATTGAAAGGGAAACACTGAATCAGAATTTCTTTTCATGTTATGATATTAATTTTGAGTCACGGACGCCATAATAATTTGGCGTCCATGTAGCATCGGGCATAGCATGGGCAATATTTTGCATTGGGTATCGTTATAGTTCGTTGAAATTGTATTTGTTTTGTAGAATCACATCATTAATAAACTTTGAAGTTAATAATGAATTAGTTTTTGCTCTTTTAATGCTAATAATATAGCTTACCAATACGATGCTACATGGACACCATGTCCATGTAGCATTTCATAAAATTTGCCTAATTAGACTAAAACAATTACCCCATTCGAAATTATCCATCACCCAAAACATTCAAAACATTGCCTACATTTTACTACACTTTACAGAAAAAAGGCATATTATGAGAGATGTATACATCTAATGAAATATATTAATACACAATGCTACATGGACACCATTTCCATTAGCATTTCACTGAATTCACAATAAACATTCCCTTATTTTAGTTTTATTTACTATAAATAAAACAAATAATTGTAAATCATTTAAGTTCTCTATCCTTTGCTATTCTTTTTCATGTTAAATGAATAATAAATAAAATACTCCAGCATGATTTTAATATAAATATTTTCCTGCAACACAAAAAGTGCAACATGAATAAATAATCTACTCCAATATCAATACACAATGTTCCACGAAGATACTAAGCCATAGGGTTTATTTTGTTTTGCTTTGCAGGTTCTTGACATTAATTCAGAAGACAGTTCTATTGTCCTGGAATTTATGGAGATGAAGACAAGGAACCCATCATTTTCAAAAACTAGTACCTTTCCAAAGAAATCCATCATGGCAATTAAATTATTTTTTTGCAAACTGACTTTTTAAGTGATCAAACTTTTCAATCATCTTTATCAATAATAGAGGATGATTCAATCAGAAACAAGCAAAGAGACTAAGATCACAAAGGGTACTTTAAGAACAACACTGCATGAAGTTTGTTTCAGTGGACATCTTAAGTTTCTTTGATCAATGGTGTATTGTTATTGTGTAATTGTAAGAAATGGTGTATGTGTATCATAGGTAATTATGTTTTATGCTTCATGGCAGGTTATCTTTTTGTTTAATTTGTAGTTTTACAATCCATGTTATTAATTTTATCGTGTGCTTATAACATAAAAAGTTAACATCATAGTACATCCTCTCTATTGATCTGAAAAAGATGCACCTGTTCAAGCTGTTCCAAATATTTTAGGGCACGGTGTCCATGTAGCATCGTAATACTTAAGTACACAGAAAAGGTAAATTTTACATGAACAGTGTTTAGATAAATTTCAAGCAATTCACTCTGTGTATCTACTTGATATGATTAACAAGTAGACAAACCATTCACACTCAAACAATTGTAACAGTATGAATAGTCTTATTATTAACAATGTTACAAGATGCGGTGTCCATGTATCATCGGTAGTGCATTTTATAACATTATACAGGTAAATAATACTTCATATACTTAATTTATGACTATAATGTAATCAATGTGCATGGTTTATAGAGTACTTTACATCAAACAAATATTGATATGTACTTTATTTAAATTCATTATACAAATTGCAAAATAAAGAGTCACTTTTCAATGAGTTTTTACATAAAACAGTTAATCTACGATGTCTTGTTCGTTAAGTTATGTTCAACCTAGACAAATCTGGTTTCTTTTCATGTATTTGTGGTTCCAAGTAGTTAATTGAGGTATAGAAACTTGGCCCACATCTTAAGCTATTTTATTAGAAAATGATATGGAAATGAGAAATGGTGTCCATGTAGCATCAGGATTTTTGGAAATGTCATCCAACTGTTGAACATGTGCGGTTATTTTACACCAAATGTTACATTAAAATAAAAAGTTCTACATTGGACTTTGGTAAATATAGAACCTAAAAAAGAAGAAAGAGTTGGAAAATATCCATTTTGAAAATTTCACTTGGATGTCACATAATATGCCCCAACTTCATGGAATGAGCCATATGAGAATGAGATTGTATGTTTATCGAGTATGTCTCCCTCTTAAGATCTGAAATCGCCAATTATGAATAACGTCTATAGCGTTGTTTTGATTTACCTGTTATACCATAATAATAATTTTAGATTTGGGAAGTTAGTGGGGCATTTTACCCCCATATTGTTAAATTTGGTGTAATTTAACCTAGTTTAATAAGAAAATGTGGGCGAAGCACGAAAAAAAACCCTTTTTTTGCTAAAATTGTCTTACCTTTTTTTAAATTTCAACTAAATTGAATATTTTTTGGGGGAGGCAAAGTGAGGGTGGGGCACAAAAATATTCGTAGGGAAATGCCCTCTTGCCCCCTGTAGCGGCTACTGGGGAAAAGCAATAAACAATAAACATGTTTGTACATGTATACCTGTGCAACCACCTCATAACCCAAAGTTGCAATTTTTTTCTCTTCATCTTTTTTGAAAAGTCCGGGTTAGTGGTAGGGTAAATGTTATGGGTATGGGATAGTGTTGAGTTATCCAGTGTTTTTTCTCTTACGTGACACGGGTCATTCTATACGTGCGTGTAACGGGTGTAACGGGTACCCGTATCCCGTAAGTCTCACTCTCCGTGAATTCCCTCAAACACACCGGGAGTAGAGTTCAAGCCCAGCAATAACCTGTATAGTGCATTAACCAAATGTAGCATCCCGAAATGCGAAACACTTTAGAAGACTTTGCGATGCTAATGCACATATATTTAGCAAAAGTGCGACGCAAAAAGATTCCCTACTTGATCTCTGATCACGTAGCATCAAAGCCAAACCTACAAAGATTGAGTTTCATCTTCAAATAACTAGAAAAAGTATCATAAATCCTGAAGTATTGGCAGTTAATATTTCGTTTTCGTCAGAGTTAAAAAACCCATTGGATTACATGTACCTGCGCAGCATTTTTTCTGTCGGTTTAAAATTGGTACAAAATGGCGGTTTCTGCGCATTTATAATCATGACGTCACTGTTTTGATGTTAGTCTTGTTCTCAAGTCGCCGAGTGTTACGATTTGGGAACGGCCGCATCCATCTGGACATTTTAATATTTCGGTGCACCATGGGCACAAAAGGAATCGTATAACAATGGCGCTTAAATGGTATTTCCATCGTGACTCGAGCGATCGAAGTGCGGCTAATAATCCATTAATTTCCTTGTATTTCCTTGTGTTTTATTATAAAACTGTGTTAGTTCAAATTGTAAAATCTAGTTTGTGTTTTCGTATACTGTGTTTTGCTGACGGGCCACAGGTTATACGTGCGTTACACGGTCAAACCGTGACACGGTCGTGTGCCTAGTATGGGATAAGGTTATGCCAAGGGGGTGTGGGAATGGGTAAAATGGGTATGCGGCATGGGTTTAGGGTTTAAGTTGGGCCTAGGTCAGAGTTTTTATTAGCATGTATGCCTGGTTAAGATCACGGCGATACACCCTTCCCCTCCTCACGTCACGTCCAAATATTGCGACCTTTAAGCAAACGCCTCCTACCCTCCTTTCTTGGTCATATTTTGAAATATTCTGCAGTACTTACATACTTCAGAGAAACTGTTTGCTCTCAAAATATTAAGGAAAATGATCTCAACTCTCTAAATCACCATGCAGTCCAAACATATGTCCTATCCTTTGACTTTTCCCGCTACAGCGACAGATAGGGCCGCAACCCTATTTTCAATGATGCACATCACCTTGTATTTGAGTATCGGCTGTCGTGTACATCCACGTGCCTATTTTAGCTTGCCGTTTTCAAAATAGTATGATTTGTTGTTGGTTATATAATCTTGACATACATGTATATGGGTATGTCCATGAAGTTGGGCCAAAAAGTGTGACATGAGGTCAAAATTTCAAAATTGTTCAATTGTTAATCTGATATTATTTTTAGGTCCGACAATATCCATACTTATGAAAAATAGTGAACTTTTTCCTCTCAAGTATGAAAATAATAATTGATTGCAGGTTAGTTTCAGGTTATTATGGTAAAAATACCTATGCTACATGGACACCATTCTGACACTTCTCCCTTGCATTATTTTTAAATAGTTCAGGTTACTCATCATTCTTATATAGATTTATATTGCACTTTCATGGTCAGATTCATAAAAGCACACAATTGATACTACTCTACATCACAAAAAGTGATATGATGCTTTGCAAATTGAGGGTTGTGGGGTAATTTGGTTCAAGCCTTTTTGATGTAGTATTTATGTCTGTAATCAATAAGGATTGCTTCTGACACACATATTTTGTATAATTTTATCATCACTGATAACTGTTTAACTGATTTAGTAACATTACAATTAAATAAAAAGTAAAAGCTTCTGTCCATACGGCTAAACATACAAGAAATTTACCTGATGCTACATGGACACCATGTCCTGTAGCATAGGTATAAATTCTATTGTTTTACAGATAACTAACATAAAATGAAGTAAGACACATTTCACTTCCTCTTTATATCAATAGCCACTACAATTACTACTAAAAATAAGAGTGATGTATAGAATTTTTTTTATTTGATACCCAATATCTACATGTACTTGATTACCGGCACTACATGGACACAGTGTCCATGTAGCATCAGGTACATTGTTTTGGTAAAAATGGTATCAAATATTGTGAGTTATCTCACTAAAAACTGTCATGTTATGTTATTTCCCATATATTTTCAAGTAGAATTGAAATATTTGAAAAAGAATTATGGGTGCCATCATTATAAACTAATTACCTTGTCCCTAAGCTACATGGTAATACCGGCACTACAGGTGGACACCTCGCTTGTTTTCAGTTTTTTTGCTGTCTTTAATAAAACCAATTACCCCAAAACTGGTCCCAATGAGAACCTCTAGTAAAACACTTAATTGCAGGGAGCCATTCATTTCAGTATGTGAAAGGATCTTTTTACTTGAGAGGGGCAATCATTGTAAATGTACCTATGCTACACCGGACACCTCGTCAAAAATCAGTGACGTTTCCTCAAATAATTTTAAAATAACATCATCTATGGGTACAGTTGTTGTTCAAACTTTCTTATGAATGTGATACGGTATTTAGGACCCAAAATCAGTGGGTTCAAATGTCATCTGTGTTGTTGATGAGCTTAAAATACCGATGCTACATGCTTTTTTGGGGTGGACTCCTTTCTGTAGCATAGGTATGGCAATTTCCCGAAGACGTCATATCAAATTGGCCGATTTCTGTTCTGTCATAATCTACTTAAAGGTGAATTGGAACATATATTCATAGATTATGTAGTAATTTTATGATTTTATGACATTTATATTTACAAAATTATGTTTTGCATTTTTTCTATTTTCATGTCACACTTTTTTGACTAAAAAAGGGCCGGACACCAACTATTAATGAAGCATAAAAAAAATTACAGGGGAGCTATAACTTTCATTTGACTTTTAAAAGACATGTTAGTATGAGGTCTTTCTAAATTATATTACTTGTGAAAATAAACTTCAGGCAAACTGTCAGAAAATGCATTTATCCTACACAAATCAGCACAATTTCTTAAATTGCCCAACTTCATGGACATACCCACATCTCAATCATTGCCGAATATCGTGTAATTTCAAGCCTATTTCTTATTAAAATCATGACTTCAATGTTTTAATTTCTTTAACCAAATTTTGTTATTAAGGGAAGTGTCAACCCTAATATTTTGATGATCAACTTTTGCTTCTAAGTTTGAGAATATTGAATAAAAGTACATAAAAGTATACATTTTTAGAAAGGAAATTTGATAAGGAATCCGATGGTGATATCAATGTGATACCAAATAAACTAAATTTTGAGAAATGAACCAAAAAGAGATTATTTTACCCCAAATTTTTCAGACAGCATAACTAAAAAATAAAAAATGGTTATTTGTTCTAATATACATTTTTGTAAACAAGACAATTTTGTCTAGGAGGCAATTTTTTCTTTTACCAAAATAAGGCTTGGTTTTGGAAATATTGCTAAATACATCGGAAAAGTGTAAAAGTCGTGTTTTTTTGCATACATTTCGCTACAAATGGATGCATATCTCGAGTTTAAAATCCATAATCGAAAAAATAAAAATTTGCCTCCTAGCGCTGAAAGTCCTCTACACAATGGTAGTAAAAGCTTACCTGATAGTTTGATATTTTTTTGGTTATGTTGTCTGAAAATTCGTAAAATTCCTTCAAATTTGAACTTCTAGAAAACATCGATTTAGTAAAAATATTGACATTTTCCACCATTTAAAGCTAAATGTTCACGGAATACACGGGCGTGTGACCTAACAAGCGAGTATACTATTATGATCAATCAAAATAAACTATCAGATTCAATTTATATTGTCACAATGTGAAGAAATTGGAAGAAAACTGAAATTTAAATGATCGTAAGATTGGCCTTTGTTTACATTTTGAGACATTGTTTTGCGCTCTTTTGTTTTTCGCGTCTACGTCGCGGATATTAAGCGGCGCGTCTAGTATTACGCACGGGAAGTTTCAGCGCGCGACGCAGTGATCGAACAGCTGTCGCAGCATTTGAAAAGCGCGGAACTCCGCTTAAATTCCCGCCAAATAACCATGCGCCTTTTCCTGACTCAAACTTACCAAAACAACAATTTAAAATCACCCAAAAGAACGGGAAATAATCGCCTCCGATTAGTAACTTATGATGGTAATGATAGAATACATATAAAAGTATAAAATAATAGAGAAATATGAAATTCAATTTTTGAAACAAGTGCCGGGTTGACACTGCCCTTAAGTACATTATAAATGAGGAGTAATTTGGTGGTGTGCCCCCTTGTGATTGTGTAGTTCACTACTAGATTGCCGAAATAATGATGGCAAAAAATGGCATAATCGTCAAGAAATCTGACCCATCAATACCATTTTCTAAGTCTTAAAAAATAATCGCAATATTATCGATATTGCGACATAGTTAGCAGCGATATCGCGACATGAAAAACAGTGGCGATCCAACCCATACCTAAATCTGTCTGAAAATCAGTTCTTTTTGCACACGTTACGTAATACTTAAGCACATGTACTAACTATACCATAATTCCTTAATTACCTTAATTCGCAGTGTATCATATAAAATTTCACAATTTGGTAATTTTGATGTTGATCACATCGCAATTATATAGAAACATCACTCATCACATAACTTGCTTCAACCTAATTTCAATCTAGCGCCATTTAAATTCAACCCTTTTCCCATAAATCATTTAACTTCAGGGTTCCTTCGTACCTTACCTATTGAAACAATTCCTTTTTTCCAAATTGCAGATTTTCTCATTGTACTACCAAGCTCTATGGTTATATGAAAATATATAATTTGCTTTTGAACATCCTGGCTAAATTCGTCTCAATTTATAATTATTGTTGCAGTGTGCCGGATGTGGGGAGACCTCCTATTGCAATCGTTCCTGCCAGTCAAAACATTGGAAAAACCACAAGGCACACTGCAAGGAATTAGAGAGGTTACTGCGCCATACTGCTACAGAAGTACTGACATATAACCACGACTGCTATGTCAAGATTAAACGCCTCATGGACTTTCCTTTTTACTTTGGCAACACTCTGGCGCTAGATTTCCTACGATTGGCAGATAATGAATGGCAGGGTTCACCTCAAGGCAAGGATGATCAGGCTTTGGGTCAAGACTACAGGATCTTGTCAGTAGGGTGTGGAGACCTTCGTAACCTTGTGTACACCATTGCGTCACTTCCTAACGAGTTCACCGGTAAGATACACATCACCATGTGTGACTTTGATCCTTTTGTGATGGCAAGGAATGTGCTTCTGCTGTATATCATGGTAGCGGAAGCAGACAAATTGGACATTGAGAAGAAACTGACTACCATCTGGTATTCTCTTCAGTACGCAAAGGTAGAGCACCGGATCGTGACAAAGGCTCTCAAGAAGCTTTGTTGTTGCACCACTGGAAGTTTCTTGCATGATTCGACGGATGGCTTAGTCAGAATGTGCGATAGAGAAGTGAAGATCTTGCAACAAGTATGGATAGGATGGCGTGATAGGTGGTACATAGACCATGACAAGAGTGAGCCGGAACCAAATGAGCAAGTCTGGAAGGATTTCAAAGTGCAAGACTGCGACAAGTCTGGATCAATACTTTGGCGACAGCGAGCTAAGGCAGTCAAAAATGTACGACTAAGGAGCGACCACCCAAAAGTACACAGACCCTCAAACAACATGTGGATGCGCAGTGGTAAGTTTACGGATGGTCTGACACCCAGGGACCTCACGCATGACAATGTGACTTTAACAGGACGTATGGGATATGACTTTGCTAGACGTTACGAAGGCGATGAGCATGTCGATCCGTACCAACAGTGTGTGTACAATGAACACAATGAAGAACATAGTGATGAACGCTATGAGAGGATGATGTTAGAAGATGCACGACAGCCCAAAGACTTGCCGTTTAAGTACTGCGTGCAGGGAGACACGAGTCCGTATCGAGTCTGGGATTATGCAGAGGTATGGGCTGTGGGATACGGCCCGAACATGGAAGTCATGTACTTTGAGTACATCAGAAATTGCATCAACCTTGCAATTGAGTTCATCCGAGAAAAGCGGCTCTCTGTTAAGGCAACCATCACAGAAGCTCGGAAGTTGCGCTTTGAAGAGGATGACCGCTTTGACCGTATTTTCACCTCCAACCTCTTGGATTACTTTGGCATGCATCCCTTGGTGCGCAAGTTTGGGCAGCTTCTTAGACGAAGTAATGCAAACGCCGTCCTTGTAATGGAAACGCTGCGCTGGATTGAAACGGTTTCTATTTTCAATGAGGGCGCCATGAAAGGAGATGTCAGGATGCGCAAATATGATGCCTACAAGTTAGACATCGACAGGTGGAACTGTTTCTTTGCTATGGTTTTAAAGCGTACAGGTATTGCTTCCGCAGAAGCATTTCCTCCACTTTTTCCTCCTCTCATTGATGACTATGATTACGACACGGGAGATGTCATCAAGCACCTGAAGGCCGATTACATGAGCTCTGAGAATGTAGGTGCCGCAGAGGTGGTGCCATCGACAAAGCAGATCATGGAATGTGGAGAGTTCAGAATGCGAGATGTGCGCAAAGAAGTTAACAAGGTGGCGCCTTTCCGTGATGTCTATCATGGTCGCCAAGGAGGAATAACATGGACAGATCGCAGAGTGGTAGAGTGGTACAGACCAACATAGATATGTTAGGATGCTGAGGATGCAAACAAGCTGTTTGAACATTGACATTTGATCAATCAATATCATGTTATGAACAAGTGCACAAAGTATAAATTACTGTCCAAGTGTAATTTTCATGCGATTAAATATTTGCGCTTTGCTGATATTCAGCCATTTAGCTAGTTTTTAAATTCGCGATTTGAAAGTTCATTACAAAGACAAAATTATTATAATCTTGAATAAAATCTTGAAAAATGCAAAAATTACTGTAGCGTCCACGTTTACAGTATCTTTTCATGGAGCCATTGGTTGGAAGCCCGCTATAATACTAAAGGTCAAAAATTATGTTTGCATCATACATTTGTATATGAAGAGGTATTTTGCAAAAGGGCCTACATCCACTTTGGCTCTTATTGAGAAAAAATCAAAAAACTGTTTCTAAATATTCAAGTTGAGCAATTGAAAAACTGAATGGATTATGAAAGGAATGCTAGACACTTCGCCTCCAATGAATTCCGCCTCCCGAAAATGTTGCCTCCTGCAAATATTGCCTCCCGTAAATTTTGCCTGCCGTGAATTACGCCTACGTACAACTTCGCCTCCCTATTTATTCCGCGTGCTTGGCTGAACATTGATAGCAGCGTCGGCGCGGTCGGGCCTCGTGTAAGCCTATTGATTATGTGGTACCGTTGCAAATACGACTGGTATGTAAACCGGAGTAGACCTACTTGAAATTATTTAGCGTGCATGACTGAACGGAAGTATAACCATACAGCGCAGCGGTTTGCCCTGCTCGTCAGTGCCCGATTGTGCCCGGCCGCGTGCCTTTGGACGGACCCGTGGCTCGTGATGATGGCGGCGTGTGTCCCAGTGTTTGTTTGTTTGTTTGTTGTTTATTTGGCAAATTGACAAAACAATACAAAAAATTACAAAGCAATCAATACACAAAGAGCAAATATATAATAAGTACACACAAAAATAGACAACCAAATCAATATGCCAGGATAGCCCATAAAGTTGGCTAAAAATGCCAACTTATTTCCAATGGGGTCCAGTAAAGAAAAAGGAGCCTGCAAAAGTGTGAAAAAAAACAAAGCAAGACAGGACAAAAGAAGAGGACCAATAGAAATAAGTTTAAGCATACTCAGCCAACTCCTGGTTCAACGAACTTTGAGACAAGTGTGCTTTGACATGGGCTTTAAAGGCATGTTTAACAGGGATGGATTTAACATGGTTAGGTAAAGAATTCCAGTCAATGATACCATTGTAATAAAAGGTATCAGCAGCAAGGCCTTTGTGATGTGGAACATGAAAGTTATAGGATCTTGAACGAGTGCCATGGGAGTGAACATTGGACACTTTGGAGAAAAACTGCTGTAAATAGGATGGACCGGATGCATGGAAGACATTGAACACATGATTGAGGCGCAACTGTTTGGCTCTATCCTGGATGTCAAGTATTTTGATAGAGTTCAAGTGAACCTGACCAATATGCTCTCTAGGAGGTAAATTCAGAATAAAACGAACCATTTTGTTCTGGAACGTTTTCAGTTTCTTTTGTTTAGTGGAAGTGAGACCAGAAAACCATGAGGTGCAGCAGTAATCAATGTGCCACTGAATAAGAGCCGAACATAAGTTTTTGCGCAATTTCTGGTTGAAATATTGAGAGTGTCTGTAGAGAAATTTTAGTCTGCCATTGACTTTGCTCATGATGGAATTAAACATATTGTCACCAGAGAGACATTGGTCTAGCGTCACACCCAAATATTTGATGGAATCCTGGCTTTTGATAATTTGATCGTTATAAGAAATGTTAAAATCACCTGTTTGGCCAAGTTTGATTTTTGTTCCAAAAAGGATACATTCAGTTTTGCCAACATGGAGGGAAAGTTTGTTAGCGATCAACCAATCATTGCATGATTTCAAATCAGAGCTGAGGCTATGGGAAATGACCGCAGGATCAGTGTGGGATGAAATGATGACACTATCATCAGCATATAGAAGCAGCTTGTTGTGAACAGAGGATTCCATGTCATTGCTATAACAAAGATAGAGCAAGGGACCTAGCAAGCTCCCTTGGGGAACTCCACAAGAGAGCTGCTCAAGACTGGAATTGATGCCATCAATGCTCACCAGCTGCTGCCTATTGGCTACATAAGATTTAAACCAACTGGGGTCGATTCCCATAGCCTCAAGTTTATTGCACAAGATTTGGTGATTCACGCTATCAAAGGCTTTTTGCACATCAAGCAATAGCATACCAACAAACTTACCCTCTGAAATTTCTTTTCTAATATAATCAGTGAGGTATATTAAGCAACTATCAGTAGAATAACCTGCTCGAAAGCCTGATTGGAATTTGAATAGTAAACTCGTGGAACTTAGATAGTTTTCAATCTGTTTATAAACACTTTTTTCAAGAATTTTGGACACACAGCTCAATATACTCACAGGGCGATAGTTACCCACTTCAAGTCTACTCTTTTTTTTAAATAAAGGAATGACTTTGGCGGATTTCATATCATCTGGGACAGTGCTTGAGGCAATTGAAAGGTTGACAATGTGAGTTATCAAGGGAGCAAGTTGTTGGGCCCCATCTTTTAAGAATCTAGGAGCAATACCGTCAAGCCCAGGTCCCTTGTTTTTATTGAGACCTGAAAGCTCCTTGAAAATGAAATCCTCAGAAACAGGTTGTAAAACACAGCCATTGGGGGTCACACCCTTCATTCTATAAAACTCAACAAATGACTCAGGCACTGCTCCAGAAACACCTGCAAGAGATGGAAGTTTACTAACTAAGCTATGAGCAATAGTGGCAAAAAATGTATTGATGTAATTACAAATTGATCGGGTAAAATGACAAAGCTTGCCGTTGATATTCAAGACAATCTTAGCATTTTCAGGTGACTTGGAGCTGTAGCCAAGCTGTTTTAAGTGCTGCCACAGTTTCCTAGGATCGCCTTGACTATCTTCCAATTTAGTTTTGAAGTAAGAGGCTTTAGCCTTCTTAATTTCCCGTTGAACTTTGTTACGGATGGCAGTAAATTCACTGAAAGAGGCATTTGGAAATCCTGTATCAAGGCAGTAACGCATATGGTCTCTAGTTCTGATCAAATCTAAAATGCTAGAAGTCATCCAAGGCTCTGTACCTTGCTTTATACGGATGACTCTATAAGGAGCAATTTTATTGAGGACGGTGTTAAAAATATGCGTAAAATTACTCCAAGCAGTGTTGATACAATTAGAGTTCAGAACTGAAGACCAGTCACAGTTATCAAGATAGTTACACAAAATGTTAGCACTATAATGTTTCATTGATCTCATAGAAACAGTTTTGTGTTCATTGAATTTTATCTTAACTTGCTTTCTGGTGCAATATATCATGGAATGGTCACTAACACCAAAAGGAATAACCCCGCTTTGGGCAACTTTGTTGGTAAAGTTGCAAATGATATGATCAATACAACTGATGGATGTTTCTGTCACACGTGTGGGTTTATCAATCAGTTGGTGAAATCCAGCACCAGAGAGCACATTGAGATAAGCCTTAGTTATCGGGGATTTTTTATGATTACATGAGTCAGTACCAGTACAAATATTGGTGTCGCCTAAGATGTACGTTTCTTGTGAAATATCAAAGTCATTGAGAAAGTCTTCCAATTTGACGCGAAAGGTGTTCTATAGTTGTATTCCTTATCAATCAGCATATAGGGATATGCATTTTGAGTTTGACAGTAAGCCTAAGCCCTGTGTATATATAATGAACAATTATTATGTTTTGAGGTGTCCAAGTCTGGTATAATATAGGATCCAAAACATAATCATGATCGCAGTACTGAAAACGGATGTATTGGTCTCGCTATCGGACTGAGTTCCAAAATTAAAATTAAAAACTCATAGCTCGACCACTATCATGACTATGGTTTCAATCCAATGTTTTTACCAAGATCTCATCTTTATTGTTCGGCACAAAGCTCAATTATACAGATCTATCAATTGTTGGTGATGTTAAATACAGCAAATCTATGAAGCAATGTTCTGCTTGAGCATGTTCAGGGGAATTCGTTCAGGGATCATTTAGGCTATACCATAGGCTTATTTTAAGTTTGGCCGATGTAGTATAAGTGGGTTATATACCCTGAAAGTGAAAAAATCATTCACCGATTTTCCATGATCGAAACGGAACTGATAAAAGACTTTCGATGAAATTAACCGCGAAAATGTGTTCCCCATTATATAAAATGTCTGATAGGCCTATAGAACAAATCAATATAATTTCATAATAATAACATCACGCATGTTGCTCATCCTCTATGCGCGCGTGTCCCGGCCCCCCGTAAAATATTTGGTGCCACCAGCAAGCATTTGAAATTTGTTTTCTTTCGTCTCTATATAACCGAAAAATCACCAATCAGCTACGGTGTTATTCCAGGAATTTCAAATAACCGTATTGTGTGTCCCCTTACTTTATTTAATACAATTTAATATGATAATGCTCTTTCGTGTAATTCAAAGATGTCTTCACACTTTTCACGCGGCCGGCGTCTGCAGACGATCCAAAATGTTTGAAAAAATGTCAAAATTTACCATATTTGGAATCACCATGTAAAATGCATTCAAATAAGTACAAACATGCTTATTATTTGTTCTGTTATCCTTGAGATAGACATGAGAGTTTGTGAAAAAGGTTTCTGAAAAGTATGTTTTGTGTTAAACCAATAGCCGCGTGTAAAGTGTTCAAACTTAAAGAACTCCAGATTAGCCAATTAAAAGTAACAAACAATTCAAACAATTAATAATGTTGACATTGAACTTTTGTTTTATTAATCGTAGTCATCGGGCAATCATTCAAACAAATATACAATTATACACAAATTTGATGATAAACAAACAAACAAACACAATCAAGTTAATGAATCCATATAATTCAACAAATCAAAACAACAATCATTGCAAAAAGGGGATTGAAGAAGGTCGAATTTCACTATGATTTCATAATTTAATTAGCAAGCATTGAAACGTGTTTTCTGTCGTCTCACATAACCGAAAAACATAAATCAGCTAGTGTTATTCTAGGAATTTCAACCATAACCATGATAACCGGATTGTGCGTCCCTTAATTTATTTACAGTTGAAAATGACATAATGCTCTTCCGTGTATTTCAAAGATGTCTTAAACATTATCCACGCGTCTGCAGACAATCCAAAATTGCACAAAATGTTTCAAAAATATCTTAATTATTGAATGTCATTTACCATATTTGGAATATCATAATGTAAAATGCATTCAAATAAGTACAAACATGCCTATTATCTGTTCTGTTAGCCTTGAGATAGACATGAGAGTTAGAAAAAGGTTTCCGAGAAGTATGTTTTTTGTACCGTGGTTAAACCAATAGCCGCGTGGAAAGTGTTCAAACTTAAAGTTAAAGAACTCCAGATTGGCCATTTAACAAGCAATTCAAACAATTAATGTTGACATTGAACTTTTGTTTTGTTAATCGTAGTCATCTGGCAATCATTCAAACACATATACAAGCTATACACAAATTTGATGATACACAACCAAACACATTCAAGTTTATAAATCCACATTAATTCAACAAATCAACAATCATTACAAAACGTCAGAGGGGATTGAAGAAGGTCGAATTTCACAATGTTTTCACAATTTAATTAGCAAGCATTGAAACGTGTTTTCTATCGTCTGTCGCATAACCGAAAACATAAATCAGCTAGTGTTATTCGAAGAATTTCAACCATAACCGGATTGTGCATCCCTTAATTTATTTTAAACAGTTGAAAATGACATAATGCTCTTTCGTGTATTTCAAGGATGTCTTAACATTATCCACGCGTCTGCAGACAATCCAAAATTGCACAAAATGTTTCAAAAATATCAAAATTATTGAACGTCATTTACCATATGTGGAATATCATCATGTAAAATGCATTCAAATAAGTACAAACATGCCTTTTATGAATTTCAACCATAACCGGAATGTGCGTCCCTTAATTTATTTTAAACATCAGTTGAAAATGACATAATGCTCTTCCGTGTATTTCAAAGATGTCTTAGGCCGTGTTCCCACATAGAACAAAATCCCGAGTAGTCTAGACTAGTCCGGACCCAGTCCGGACTAAATCGCTAGTGGGAACGCGATTCAAGTAGGTCCCGGTCCGGACTCAAAGTGGTTTTTGTTATTTTTTAAGACCACCTTTAAAGGTAGTCTTGGTCCGGACTAAATCAATAATTTTTCATGTGGGAACGCGATTCACTCGAGACTAGTCGAGACCCAGACCACTTGACCCGGTGACCTTTGCAATAGCGCGTTTATACTGCGCCTTGTAGTTACGGCGCGGCGTTATACATAAAGTCGCGCGCGTTATAAAGGAAGACGCGCGCGATATACATAAAGTCGCGCGTGTGGTGAAATAGGACGCAGTGATCGTCACGACTTTAGGTAAACAACTTAATTAAACAGTATTTCAGCACTAGTTTGTGGTTTTATATCAACTAATGAGACTTATGTTGTTATGCGAAGCCGATTGTAGCTATTTCTATTATTTGTATCCTATTTCCATGTCATAAAGGGAATTTTACATGCGTTTTCGGCGATTTTTGAATGGTTTTAGATTTACATCCGGGTCTAAGTGGATTTTGTTTTAGACCACATTAGACCACTTTGCTGAATCATCGTTGTGACGACCACTTATGTGGGAACGCAACTTTCAAGTGGGTCCCGGTCCGGACTAGTCCGGACCGGGACAACTTCTACTTATGTGGGAACACGGCCTTAAACATTATCCACGCGTCTGCAGACAATCCAAAATTGCACAAAATGTTTCAAAAATATCAAAATTATAAACATGTTGAGAAATTTCTCTTCTTGAATTTGAGATATTACACGCTAAGAATGGCTGATTATTAAGGAAGTTTACAATCCCATATGTACTGTCAAGTCTGATTTTCAATTTCACATTTTCATTTTCAACACGGGGGCTCAGACCGGCAAATTATTGATTACTGGTAGTAGTAGTGCCAATTCACCGGTCGATGGCCTGACTGTTGTATGAGTTGGCCGGTGGCATTGTTACTGTTGATCAATACGGCACACACGCTTACTGACATACTCTCCCCATGTTGAAAAGAAAGTGTTAAATTGAAAATCAGACTTTTTTCCTAACGTTCGGGATCGTAGCTTCCTCTTTAATCAACCATTCTTTAGCGTGTAGGGCCTAATATCTCAAATTCAAGAATAGAAATGTTTCAACAACTTTATAATTAAATGTATGTTTATGTAGGAGTTATACTTTTAGAGTTATCAGCATGTTTATTACCTGCTCAGTTACTTATTGTGATGACCTATTTGCGTTATAGTATTGTAAAATCCCTACCACCGGCAAGTATTGTAGTCCCTGCCACCAGTAAAATATGGAAAGGCCCACTGCCCCACATTGAACAAGCGCCCTAATAATACTTCAAGCCGGGGAGTGTTTGCTTGAAAAATATATAATTTTTTTGTTGTTGGAAATTTTAGTCCGTAGATGTATAATTTACACATGATAGGCCTACTAACAAGTAGTCCGTATCCAAATTAAAGTTACAGCGTCCATATATTTCTATACTTTAATCTTTCCCAAAAGGGGTTACCCCGGTACAAATCGTCATATTCCCACCATCCATTTTTGTCACTGATTTCTCTACCATCATGCATGCATCGGGAGTTTAATTAATTTGTTTGGTATGGTATGGTACGGGGGGGGGGGGGGGACCTGCAACTTCACGTGCAAATGAGTACCGACCAAATAATATTTTGGTTTATCAAAATACGGCACAATTGTAACAGATATATTTGAGTTTTACGGTCATCTTCAAGGTGGAAACTCCAAATTAAACACATAAAACACAGAACAGAGATGATCTTTTTCCGTCGACTATAATTATATAAAATAAGCCTAACCACCAACCCCAAATGTTAAGCCAAGCCGCACGCATTAATTTCAGGTACTTGCAATGGCCATACAGCACGGGGCGTAAACGGCTCTCACCACCGCCGCGCTACGGTCATGTTCAGCCAAGCACGCATAATAATTCCAGGTAGGCCGTAGGGCCAACTTGCAAGGGAAATAACCACGGGCACATCACCGCATAGAGGCAGGACACCCGTCGCGCAGTGGCGCCTTGGTATGTTCAGCCAAACACAGGCACGCATATCCCGTGCCGAATTTGATGACCCAGTTGCGTTATAGTATTGTAAAATCCCTACCACCGGCAAGTTTTGTAGTCCCTGCCACCAGTAAAATATGGAAAGGCCCACGGCCCCACATTGAACAAGCGCCCTAATAATACTTCAAGCCGAGGAGTGTTTGCTTGAAAAATATATAATATATAATTTTTTTGGAAATTTGAGTCCGTAGATGTATAATTTACACATGATAGGCCTACAAACGTAAACAAGTATAGTCCGTATCCAAATTAAAGTTACAGCGTCCATATTTCTATACTTTAATCTTTACCAAAAGGGGTTACCCCAGTACAAACCGTCATATTCCCACCATCCATTTTTACCTTGATTTTTTCGAAAATCGAGGTATTATATCTGTCGTGTTTCTTTCTTTCTTTCTTTCCTCAAACCGGGCCTTACACACAGTCTACAAAATGTATCTCCTACTATATTTTACATCCTACAATCACCAGACTTGGTCAGTAGAACCCCCCACCTAACCTTCATATAGGGTGTTCACAGTTTGGGGTCAAAGGTCACACAGGGGTCACTAGGGGTCAAAAGGTGATTTTCACTTAAAACGCATTTCCAATTTAGTAAAATGACCTAGGATCGTCAAAATTAGTCCACATATTCCTTATGACCGTACGCATATACAAAAGAACGGTTTTTAAAATTAAAAATCATTTGGGGTCACTAGGGGTCAAAATGTAAATTTTCAATTCGATCACTTAAAATGCATCTTGTCTCAGAGGAAATGACTCATGACCTTCACAATTGGTCAAAAGATTCCTTGGATCCATGCACATATAGGGTGTTCAGTGATTAAAAGTGACATGTCATATGGGGTCACTAGGGGTCATTGAACTTTACAAGGGTAAAAGTTAAGACATGCTCCGATTTGGACCGGGTTTATTGCATCTTGTTTGGTTTGATGAGCCAAGAATATAAATCAATCATATTGACCAGGTCAAAGGTCAAGAAAGGGTCACTAGGGGTCAAAATGTAAATTTTCAATTCGATCGCTTAAAATGCATCTTGTCTCAGAGGAAATGACTCATGACCTTCACAATTGGTCAAAAGATTCCGTGGGTCCATGCACATATAGGGTGTTCAGCGATTAAAAGTGACATGTCATATGGGGTCACTAGGGGTCATTGAACTTTACAAGGGTAAAAGTTAAGACATGCTCCGATTTGGACCGGGTTTGTTGCATCTTGTTTGGTTTGATGAGCCAAGAATATAAGTCAATCATATTGACCAGGTCAAAGGTCAAGAAAGGGTCACTAGGGGTCAAAATGTAAATTTTCAATTCGATCGCTTAAAATGCATCTTGTCTCAGAGGAAATGACTCATGACCTTCACAATTGGTCAAAAGATTCCGTGGGTCCATGCACATATAGGGTGTTCAGCGATTAAAAGTGACATGTCATACGGGGTCACTAGGGGTCATTGAACTTTACAGGGGTAAAAGTTAAGACATGCTCCGATTTGGACCGGGTTTGTTGCATCTTGTTTGGTTTGATGAGGCAAGAAAATAAGTCAATCATATTAACCAGGTCAAAGGTCAAAAAGGGGTCACTAGGGGTCAAAAGGTGACTTTCACTTAAAACGCATTTCCAATTTAGTGAAATGACCTAGGATCGTCAAAATTGGTCCACATATTCCTTTTGACCGTACGCATGTACAAAAGATTGGTTTTTAAAATTAAAAATCATTTGGGGTCACTAGGGGTCAAAATGTAAATTTTCAATTCGATCACTTAAAATGCATCTTGTCTCAGAGAAAATGACTCATGACCTTCATAATTAGTCAAAAGATTCCGTGGGTCCATGTTCATATAGGGTCTTCAGCGATTAAAAGTGACATGTCATACGGGGTCACTAGGGGTCATTGAACTTTACAGAGGTAAAAGTTAAGACATGCTCTGATTTGAACCAAATTTGTTGCATCTTGTTTGGATTGATGAGCCATGAAAATAAGTTAATCATATTGACCATGTCAAAGGTCAAGAAGAGGTCACTAGGGATCATTTTCTCATAAAAAAATCAAGGTAGCCTGGTCTTAGACCGGAGCAAGATCTAGTTGTTACTTATTTCTCTACCATCAGAGTTCAGCAGAGTTCAGAGTTTTTATTAACCAAACATATAATCATCATGCATCCATCGGGAGTTTAATTAATTTGTTTGGTATGGTACGGGGGGAAACCTGCAACTTCACGCTATGAATTATACCCACCAGCCCCTTGGATTACCCCGTGCATAACTTAACCATATCCCTGGGCCATCGGCGCCCGTATACCGGTCGTAGATAATTGGGGTTGTTCTACGGTACGCGCGGGGATAGGGGCCTACTGTATTTGCCGGGTACTTTGACTACCACTCAGGGGTTTAAAACAGAAACCCTGTTCTACGGGCCCGGCGAATTTATTAACCGTGTCCGTATTAAACTAACATTTAGCCAAACACTGTATACATTGCTGTACAATGTACATGTGCATGTGTTTACTATATAACCTTTACTCGTCAATGCTGAGACTAGGTAGAATCATTAGTCTCAGGGCAAAGGTTTCACACGTTTGCTACGGTAAATAACATCGCGGCCCGGCCGACACATTTTTAAAGAAATTAGTGAAAAGAACTTCGCTTGCAAATGATTACCGACCAAATAATCTTTTGGTTTGTCAAAATACGGCACAATTGTAACATATATATTTGAGTTTTACGGTCATCTTCAAGGTGGAAACTCTAAATTAAACATATAAAACACAGAACAGAGATGATCTTTTTCCGTCGACTATAATAATAAGCCTAACCACCAACCCCAAATGTTAAGCCAAGCCGCGCGCAATAATTTCAGGTACTTGCAGTGGCCATACAGCAGGGGGTGTTAAAGGCTCTCACAACCGCCGTGCTACGTCATGTCAGCCAAGCACGCATATTAATTCGGCCTACTTGCAATGGAAATAACCACGGGCACATCACCGCATAAGAGGCAGGACACCTGTCGCGCAGTGGCGCCTTGGTATGTTCAGCCAAACACAGGCACGCATATCCCGTGCCGAATTTCCCCCGTGCCTCTCCCGGCTATTAGTTGCGGAGTGTCGATAGCCGCTTATAAATTAATTATTAAATCATGACTAATAAACAAAGGAAAGTGTATCCGTGTATAAGGAACCAAAATATCCAACGATCACAATATTAAGAGAAGAAACACATATAACAACTATTCAATCACTGTCAAAAGCCAACAAAATTAACACCAGTCATATTATAATTTCTTTTAATTGGTTCAAGATCTGCTTATCACTTGCAATCGGCATACATTAAAATGTATTTTCTCACTTTGAAAACCGTGCTATCGGCATACATTAAAATGTATTTTCTCACTTTGAAAACCGTGCTAAACGCACATGTTCGATTGTATGAGAAATAATTACACACATAGATATCGAACAGTTCGAACTTGTAATCATTGTTACGATATTTAATGTACATGTATATCCAACAACATCTTGTGTGCTGTACCGGGGTACATGTACTCATGCATAATAGATTTACAACCGGGCCGCCACACAGATCTTGTGTGATCATGTGTGACATTGTGTATGCATGATAGATTTACCACGGCCGCACTGAGACACAGATTACATTGATCCATCGCTCGTGCTGATTTGCGGTATAAATAGGGAGGCGAGTTTGTACGTAGGCGAATTTCACGGTGGGCAATACTTACGGGAGGCAACTTGTACAGGAGGCAACATGTACGAGAGGCGAAGTGTCCTGTTTCCTATGAAAGAGGTACACTACATACTAATTGAAATTGATATAAATTTTAAATGTGCTAGTTTTAATTTTTTTTTAAATCATGTTTACATTTTTTGAAAATTTGGATGTAGGCCCTTTTGCAACAAAACTCCACCTGTTTGTACATAAAGAAAAAATACCACACACAAAAAATCATTTATTTTAATCATTGAAAATAAATAAGTTTGATATTGAAATGTATAGGTCACAATCATATGTTTCAAGGAAATAAGTCATTTTTTCAAAAAGACCTACATCTCATTGTAAACAGCCATTGAAGTTGTTGTTTTGTTGCAAAAGGGCCTGTATCCCGATATAATTCTGGATACAGGCCCTTTTGCAACAAAACAACAACTTCAATGGCTGTTTACAATGAGATGTAGGTCTTTTTGAAAAAAATGACTTTGTTCCCTTGAAACATATGATTTTTCCCTATACATTTCTATATCAAACTCATTTTTTGAAAAAATGCACCATAGCCCTTTTGCAAAATACCTCTTCATATATTAATGCGGATAAAGTTTGGTCATATTATGTGAATAACTCATAGTTCACATCAATAATTATCCCTAGCCCTACTACACCACACAGTACCACATGGCCAGCCGCACACAAGTTCTATCCCACGGTGCACTAAACCCAGGGTATGGTCTGCGAAAATTTAGCCTGGGAAGCCTAGCGCTTGTGGTGGGGTGGTTGGGTTCAATTCCCATAGGCAACGGACATTTTTTGTTGTTGTCCTCCTATTTAATTTAACCCCTCCGCTGTTCTTCGGTCCATCCCCACTGCTACATTTCTAGGGTTAGGGTTACTGTAGAAGTAGACACTTTCGCTAGGTTTTTATTTTCGCGAATTTCGCGAATCAATCCTCATCCGCGAAAATATAAACTCACACAAATTATTGACTTCCAATAACTTTTGTTCACAAATGTTGAAAATCGCGAAAATAAAAAAAAAATCGCGAAATTTTCGTGAAAATATCTTCTCGCGAAAATATTGACTTTACAGTATAGGATAATCACAAATTAGGCAGTTGGTGCTTACTGTTTACGTACAAAGTACATACCGTACTGTCCATTCTTCAAGTATACGCTCGATAATTCCATGTTAAATTTAGAACTTCCAGGAAGCAGAATTCATCCACCCAAAATTAAAAAACTATGATGAGCTTTAGGATTTTTTCAGCACATATTTCAATCTTTTAAGTACCGGTATCAAAGTAGTCGACTTTATAGACCTTGTGTAATTTCACTGTCACGCAATCGAACAATACCCTCCGATACTTCGCCATTGCCGAAAACCGCTCCCATCCGAGAACCGACCAATACAACGTCTACTGACATTGGAACTACCAAAGAACTGCGCTTTAAACACATTATGGACGATGCTTTTGATGCATAATTCACGTCACGATAGTATCACACCCCTTCAAAACGCACTAATATTGAATTTGCCGCCTGTACATTTAGAAACATGTGAAGGCGATATTTCTCTGGCTGTGTAAGAGTTTATAGTTTATCGTTAAAAAATATCGAATTATCTGTCCCTGTTCGGACCTTTAAATTAAAGGCTTTTTACTACACGTTATTGAAAGATAGGAAATAGCATGGAAATAGTCACGCGGAAATGTAGCTATATCTCGCGAGGAACATATTTTGGGCTAGGCCCAATGTCAAGCCAAGGCTCACTCCTAAAGCTGCAATTTTAGACCGAACGGCGGCTGTCCAGTGTTAGAAAATCGCGGCAAGGCAAGGTTCTTCTTCCTGCGAAGACGATATAAATATTCATATACTTCGTATTTAACGTGTCTGCCATTGGTTAATTTTGATCCCACGTAAAACCCAACACAAACAATTTGCTCATTACGCATGCATCCATTTTTTGGATGTAGAGCAGTGTAACAGTATACGGAGGTCGGAAGGTCAAATCCAATGCAAGTAGACCCTTTTTCTCTGGGGTAAGATTAGAGAATGGGGTAGCAGTCACAGTATGTGAGCCCTCTATTGTTTCATAAAAGGGTCTAACTTCAGTAGACTAACTTCAAAGCTGATTTGATCCATGCAAATATCGTGTTCTGTGCCCGCACATGAGCAATGTGTAATACACATTGTGTACTCGCATATGGAATAAGCTGTGAAACAAATCCATGTATTTTGTTAACGGGGTTATAGTAAGCACGACATTGCCCAACTATCTACCTAACTTGTGAGATAATCAGATATCTTTGCATATAATATTCTGGAACTGTTACAACAGCCAATTGCTTCTATCAGCAAATATCGTGGGATAGTATTGCCCTCCATATTGTTTATTTTTGTAAACATTGGGAAAACATTTCCTGTTTAATTTTTGTAAAATATAAACATTCCTTAAAATCAATAGAAAAACAAAGGCTTTCAACAGTATTGACCATAGGGTGTAAAGGGGTTGAAAGTTTCCAGGAATTTTGATGAGCCAGGAATATTGGGAATGTTCAATTTTGGCATTTAGTACATTTTCAATATTTAAAAATATTTCATCGACCAGAAAAATATTTAAAATAGATGTTAAGCATTTCTCCAATGTAGTTTAGTGCTTATTAAGAATAGGGATTGTTACAGTGCTAACATTAGTACAATGTTTTCCAACTAATAGCTAGCAAGGTATTTAGCCCCAGGAAAAATAAAGTACAATAATTACAATAAACAATCCTCCCCCTCAAAGGACAAGAGTCGAGATGACATCAGTTCAGGGCTAGCACTACAAGGGGTCATAACACCACATTTTCTCTTTGATGCACAATTTAACACCTACATACGAATGTAGTAGCGCAATGTAGAGTACATGTAGCGACATTGAACATTTTTCACTTTTGATGTACAGATTAACATAGGATAGGAGATAGGTACTACTATAGAGATGTTTAGTTTTTTACTTGCACTAGTCGATATAAAAATATAGATCTGCTATAAAAGATGTTTCCCTTTTTTATATGTGAAGGTTCATATGAACAACTAGCGGACATCTGCTCCACACAGTACATGACCCTCACGGGAAATCACCTACCACTTTTAGCAAAAACAACACTCTGGGCCACCCCACTGGAACGTGTGACAATCAAACCTACTGTCTCGGACGGATTTTATTAAATAAACACGGGTTCCTCTTTCATATAAATATTTCATTTTATAAATCCCATAGTGGAAAAGCTTGACGTTTTGAGTTGAAAATGTGGTAAATCAATCAAAATATCGCTTTTTCAATGTAGGTCAGCACTATTTTCCACGGAGGTCAACACTAGAATTAACCCCGTCGATAGACTGTTTGCTACTTTTATCTGTCTCGGATGAATATTAAATATTCAAGTGTTTAGCTACAAAATGATATAAGGCTTGATATGATTGGTTCATGGGAAAGTCTTGATAGATGTTGATCAAATCATGCGTCTTTTTACTGAAAATGAACTTCCGGTGACCCAATCGATATTAATCGATACAGTGATATACCAAGTTTGTGTATAATACCAGTGACTGTGTGTACAGGTTGGGCGCGTTCATCCTTGACAAAGGTCAATTACCTTGTGTATTGACTCGCTGTATAGGTAATTGATTTAATGTCCATTTCAGGGGTAAACTTGTTCATATGAGTTACAATGAATGTTTTACGAATCTTGTCTAAAAAATCTCTCATTTTTAACAAATTTTGTCACATTTTATTGAACCATATTGCCAAATCATTGTCAATATTGAGTGCAATGCACTTATCAATTGCAAATTCGGCCCCAGTGGACCCGGGACAAGCAGGGATTTAGGCTGGTACATACAAATTGCTAATGTGACATCTCCAGTACAAGAGGTCATAACACCACATAATTTTCGCTTTTGATGCACAATTTAACACTATACGTATGTAGTAGCGCAATGTAGAGTACATGTAGCGACATTGAACATTTTTCACTTTTGATGTACAGATTAACATAGGATAGGAGATAGGTACTACTATAGAGATGTTTAGTTTTTTACTTGCACTAGTCGATATAAAAATATAGATCTGCTATAAAAGATGTTTCCCTTTTTTATTGTCTCGCCTGATGTAATCAGAAAGAGACTATGTTATCACTATTTCTGTCCGCCGTCCGCCGTATGCCGTATGCCGTCAGCCGTGTGCTAAGAAATACCTTTGTGACGCGATATCTGGAGATCCGTAAGGCCTATCGTGATGGGACTTGGTGGAGGGAAGGGGGGTGGTGCGTTCTGTTGCTGATTGATTTTTCAAGGTCATCGGGGGTCATACAAGGTCATCGGGGTCAAATATGCTTAAAACTTTTGAGACGCGTTGTGACGCGATATCTAGAGATCCGTAAGGCCTATCTTGATGGGACTTGATGTCAGGGAAGGGGGTGGGGTGTTCTTTTGCTGATTAGATTTTCAAGGTCATTGGAGGTCATTCAAGGTCATCGGGGTCAAATATGGGGTCAAATAAGATCCGTAAGGCCGATCTTGATGGGATTTGGTGGAGGGAAGGGGGTGGTGTGTTCTTTTTGCTGATTAAATTTTCAAGGTCATCGGAGGTCATTCAAGGTCATCAGGGGTCGAATATGGGGTCAATTAGATCAGTAAGGCCTATCTTGATGGGATTTGGTGGAGGGAAGGGGGTGGTGTGTTCTTTTTGCTGATTAAATTTTCAAGGTAACCAGAGGTCACCGGGGTCAAATATGGGGTCAAATAGATCAGTAAGGCCTATATTGATGAGATTTGGTGGAGGGAAGGGGAGTGATGTGTTCTTTTTGCTGAATAAATTTTCAAGGTCATCAGAGGTCATTCAAGGTCATCGGGGGTCAAATAAGATGCATAAGGCCTATCTTGATTGGATTTGGTGGAGGGAAGGGGGATGGTGTGTTCTTTTTGTTCTTAATTTTTCGGGGTCATCAGGGGTCAAATATGGGGTCAAATAGATCAGTAAGGCCTATCTTGATAGGATTTGGTGGAGGGAAGGGGGGGGGGTGTGTTCTTTTTGTTGATTAATTTTTCGGGGTCATCGGGGGTCAAATATGGGGTCAAATAGATCAGTAAGGCCTATCTTGATGGGATTTGGTGGACGGAAGAGGGATGGTGTGTTCTTTTTGTTGATTAATTTTCCGGGGTCATTGGGGGTCAAATATGGGGTCAAATAGATCAGTAAGGCCTATCTTGATGGGATTTGGTGGAGGGAAGGGGGGTGGTGTGTTCTTTTTGTTGATTAATTTTTCGGGGTCATTGGGGGTCAAATATGGGGTCAAATAGATCAGTAAGGCCTATCTTGATGGGATTTGGTGGAGGGAAGGGGGGTGGTTTGTTCTTTTTGTTGATTAATTTTTCGGGGTCATCGGGGGTCAAATATGGGGTCAAATAGATCAGTAAGGCCTATCTTGATGGGATTTGGTGGACGGAAGAGGGCTGGTGTGTTCTTTTTGTTGATTAATTTTTCGGGGTCATCGGGGGTCAAATATGGGGTCAAATAGATCAGTAAGGCCTATTTTGATGGGATTTGGTGGAGGGAAGGGGGGTGGTGTGTTCTTTTTGTTGATTATTTTTTTGGGGTCATCGGGGGTCAAATATGGGGTCAAATAGATCAGTAAGGCCTATCTTGATTGGATTTGGTGGAGGGAAGGGGGTGGTGTATTCTTTTTGCTGATTAAATTTTCAAGGTCATCGGAGGTCATTCAAGGTCATCTGGGGTCAAATAAGATCCGTAAGGCCTATCTTGATGGGATTTGGTGGACGGAAGAGGGATGGTGTGTTCTTTTTGTTGATTAATTTTTCGAGGTCATCAGAGGTCATCTGGGGTCAAATAAGATCCGTAAGGCCTATCTTGATGTGATTTTCTGGAGGGAAGGGGGGTTGGTGTGTTCTTTTTGCTGATTAACTTTTCAAGGTCATCAGAGGTCATCTGGGGTCAAATAAGATCTGTAAGGCCTATCTTGATGTGATTTGGTGTAGGGAAGGGGGTTGGTGTGTTCTTTTTGTTGATTAAATTTTTCAAGGTATTACATCCCTTGCATTAACTACAATGCATACCTCTGTGACAGTGCTACATTGTATCATATGTTTCATCATCATTTCTTTCAAGTCACTTTTGATGAACAGGCGAGACGCGCCGTTCGAGAACCACCTTGTATGTGAAGGTCAGTTACAATGAATGTTTTACGAATCTTGTCTAAAAAATCTCTCATTTTTAACCATTTTTGTCACATTTTATTGAACCATATTGCCAAATCATTGTCAATATTGAGTGCAATGCACATTATCAATTGCAAATTCGGCACCAGTGGACCCGGGACAAGCAGGGATTTGGGCTGGTACGTACAAATTGGTAATGTGACATCTCCGGTACAGTTGTGTACGTTTCCTGCAGGACGGGGCACCATTTTTTGTATGCCCTAGTGTCCCCAATAGCCGGGACAAAGTGTATGTCATCTTGACATTCCCAGCCTCCCCCAACCCCCCCCCCCCCCCCCCCCCACCCCCCTTAGCCGGGACAAAGTGACTACACTGCCCAGCCATTCCCATCAGTGATGTACATCCCGGCTAGCGGGGCACACTTGGTACATCTTCGATACACGCCCCCCCGCATATCCGGGCAATATTTTTTGTACGTCCCTGCATGGTCCCCGCCATGTGCCAGGGTTGCAATTGATAGGTGCATAAGTGCCCACATTTGTAATCTAGTTTCCAGGAAAAACTTAAATATTTTAATTAACAGAAAAGGCAGTTAACAGATAAGGCCTAATAATAACAAAGCATTTGTATCAGCTTTTGCATAAAATTGTATTTTGTTCCCTTGCTGCAGGTTTTGGTATTTTTAGTTTTACTTGAATGGGAATTTTGCTACATGTAGCTACTCACCAATTCATATATCAAATAGAAGCCCTGCATATGACATACATGTAGTTTACCTGAATCGTAGTGGACTGCTTGCTTAACTTTGCTCACAAAAATCATAACAAGCTAAAAATCCCATTTCATTTCTGCAAGTTTATATCATTTCAAAAATCTGTGAATTCAAAGAATAAACGTCATGATTCTGGTAATGGCCCATGGATGAATCCTTTCATTTAAAGGTATAAAGAACCGTAGATTGTTTGTACGGTTTATGATCATAAATGTTATTTTTCGAGGATTGAGGGTGTCCTCTGGAAAAGATCACATAATTATTTCAATCGATGAAAACATGCAGGGCCTCTATTTCCCCCAGCCCCACTTGAAATTCGCTTCAGCAATCAATTTGTCTGGAGATCAGCTGGTCCCCATTTAGAATGGAAACATTTGAATGACAAATTACATAAAACGTGTTAAGCTAGCTGAGCAGAGCAAATGTAAAATGCCTTTTATAATCTTTTGTACTTTGATTTTATTAGATGGATTTAGCAACATATTTTTACCATAGAATTGTTTTATTTTAAATGAAAAAAGTGTAATTAAAATTAGCAATTAACATGTAAAAGAATAATTTTAAATTAGCTGAACTAATTGATTGACATGGTACAGAGCTGCTAACCTTCTGATCCTGCAGGAGACCCGGGGGGGGGGGGGGGGGGGGGGGGGGGGGTGTACTCAGATAATTTGTTGGTAGGGATATGCCCTCAACAAAATGAAAATTGACCCAAACATTTACTAATTTTCGAGGGAGATATATTATACCAAATTATAATTTTCCTACATATATGACAGAATTTTCGAATTTGTGTGTGAAAAACAGCAAATTTAAGGATTTCAGACCCATAAATTTACCAAAAAATAGCTATGAAAAGGGGTCATTCATTTACCAGAGGGGTGAAAATGGGACCCTAATTGGCAGCACATCCTGTGACCTCATATCCACTAAGTACCCCTACCCCGGGGCAGGAGACTCCCTGAAAATAAACCAATCTGGACACACACATTTGACAACTTACCTGATTGGGGATATTTTATCTGATTCCTGATCTAATTCACATTAGGCCAAATAATAAAATTAACATGTTTAGCGTCTACACCCACTTCCTTTTTTGGGTTGCTGCAATTTTTAATTTTTAAATTTTATTTCACTCATATATTTTTGGTTCAGAGTTTTAGATGTTTGTAACAGCTTTGCTTCTTTTAATCATTTTCATTTCGTGGTTTTGAGGGATTGGTCGCATTTCAAACAAATTTTGTCGCAACCAACCCCTCAAGAATCATGAAATAAAAATATCGCTTACAGGGGGCGATTTTGCACTAAAAAGTCAAAGGAAAAGGAGCCTCCTCCACCATTCTTTTCAAAAAATCTGGGCGCTGAACATGTTTTTACACTATCTTTCTAATTGCAGTAGATGGCAAATGTTGTACATGTATAGTCTCGCCTATGCTTCTGTTTTCACAACTACTTTAAAAATAATTATAGGGTTACAATATTTAAATTACACTTTCAGTAAATGTATGAATATTTTGTTATCATAAAAATGTGTATGGTATTACAATAGGGGTTGTCCATGTAACATGGTATTACAATAGGGGTTGTCCATGTAAAATAGGGATATGGGAAATGCGCAAAGCACCAACAAACAGGTTTTTGTTCATACCACAGTTATTCTTTTCAAAAGTTGTCTAAATTTAAATAATAATGTCCATTTACCAAAAATTAACAAATTGCATAACTGAAATGTGTATTCTAGATCTTGATTAGTTTTGAATGAACAATAATGGCTTTAACAATCAATAAGAAATGTGTAAACATGGAAAAGCGCTTAACACACATCCATAGCACATTTGTGTGTAAAATAGAGCAGACTTTGCCTCAAACACTGTTTGCCCTCCAAAGGCACATTTAGTGCTTTAAAAGCACGATCTTAACTTTTATATACATCACGTTACGACTGGATCAATGTCATCATAAAAGGGTTGACACCTCTTAGGTCTAATTCAGTGTATACGTAGACATCCTTTTCCCCATATTTTATCTTACATTTAATTGTAGAGTTAGTTGCAGACATTGAAAAATTAATTAAACATGATAAATCTTATAAAGTGTCTCAAATGTCTGAGTTTTTGTTTTAAAAACGTGGCAACTTGTTTAGTCTTCATCTGCCTTTTTAATTTATTCCAATTTCATTGGATTTCTTGAATTGAAATCACTCATAGGTACATATGTAGTGCTTCCTGAGATCACATCAAACTATATTCTATTTGGCTACCTCTGGACAGTGACGTAACTTAACAGGCGCAGCTTTTACGCACGTGTATGTATCTTCCATCTTTCAACTTGTGTGTATACGCCACCATCTCGAGTAGGAGCGCGCGTTATGTGCTGCAATTAGTAGAACATGCACGTTATGTGCTGCAATTAGTAGAACACGCAGGTACGTCACTTTCTCGTGATGGCCAAATAGACTATAGATATGATGCGAGGCATCAGATCACAAGGTACATCTTGTCGGTCATGCTTAATAAAAATAGAAAAAGATATGCTTCTTTAATTCATATCTTGTGATTACAAAGTCTGACTACGATCAACATGGTATCATTTCAAAGCTTAAAATGCGCTCTTTCAAGTCATACCAATAACCAATGCCATGTAAACAGTAACGGATGAACACCGTAAAAATAAAGATACATTAATACGCAGTAGTGGAAATACCCACTTGACTTTACACCCGGGGTTGACGATCATGTGTGTCGCAGCTCTAAAAATAATATTATACTGATCATAACAGTAGTATAGCTTTATTCCGTAAAAATAACACTGATTAAAATCATGTTTTGGCCAGTTCACCCCTCGATAGTCTAGTGGTTGACTTACATGCTTTACAATGCAGAGGTCCATGGTTCGATTCCCACTAGGACCACTTTTTTAACTGATTTATTTATTTTTGTAAAATAGACGGTAACCATCTATGGTTAGAACTATTCTAAGTCCACAAAGTGTGTAAGGTAAAGGTTAAGGCAGTCGATCCTGTAATACCAGGAGCGGATCGAGTGCCCATCTCACTTTCAAAGCGATAGGGCCAGACTCACTCCTTTTTATAATGTTGCTGTGTGGGGCTCGCTACACCTCCTCCACAGCGAGTCGTGTTACCTTCCCAGCACTGAAGAATGCCGGTACCCATTTAAATACACCTGGGTAGAGAGGAGTAATTGCGGTAAAGTGCCTTACTCAAGAGCACAACATGTTGACCACAGCGGGACTCGAACCCACAACCTTTAGATCATGAGTCCAGTGCTCTACCCACTGCGCCACACATGTACACAAAGTGTGTAGTTCCTAGTCAACCCCGGGTGGAAAAGTCATGAGGGTATTTACATCGCTGCACATTAATACATGTAGTTTACTGTCGTTTCTCATGACCAAAGTTTTCCAAAAAAGTTGTATAACTTGTCAAACTCGTTGGCATCGAATGGTCATTTGTAGGTGGTGATAAAAGGGAACACAACTTTTTTGATTGTCAGTTGAAATGGTTTATTGATAACTAGTATAAAAAGGGTCCAAAGGCTACTTTGTTAGTGGCCGTTTTCATAATAATCTGCCTCTGCATATTGTGTCATTTGTCAAACCGACAGGAAAGGAGGGTCTATTTGCTGACTTGTACAACCGTTGACTCTGTCAAACCGGGCCACTCTAATCAATGTTTGATTTTATATTTCATGGTTATACACGTAATCAATTGTCTATTGTTTTTCAGTGTTCCGGATGTGGTGAGAAATTCTACTGTGGAAGCGAATGCCAGAGGAAGCACTGGAAAAAGAGCCATAAGAAAGTCTGTCAGCAGTATAAGAGCCTCCTAACCAGTGTTGCCAATGAGTGGAAGAGAAAGCTAACGCATTTCAAGGATATGAAGCATTCAGGAGACATGCCATATTATATCGGTACCGATTTTGCTGTGGACTTTATGGCTTTGAAGGATAACGAATGGGCTGCCCCGTATGACATCGACGACGTTTGTCTAGCGAAAGATTACTCTGTGCTGTCTGTAGGATGCGGAGATATCCGCAGTCTGGTCTTGACGATCGCAGAGCTGCCGGAGAAGTTTACCGGGAAACTGAATATTGTCATGTGTGATTTTGATCCCTTTGTGATGGCTCGTAATGTCCTGTTTCTCTACATGATGGTGGCTTATGCTAACCGACCAGGCGTGGAGAAGACCATTGCCACTATATGGTATTCAGTACAGATCAACAAACTGGATCATGATCTTTTGAAAGAAGCACTTTGCACATTGTGTACTGCATCTGATAAATCAATCGCCCAACTCACCGACGGCTTAATAGACATGCCAGCCAATCAGGTCAAAGCCTTAAGACTGGTGTGGCAGCGTTGGGAAGCCATGGAATGTGACTGCGACAAACCAGGTAACATCTCCCTGCATAAGGAGCGACGCAAGGTCAGAAGTCACCTTGACCCAGTATTGCACTATAGAGATGACATCCCACTAGATCAGAAACCATCGTATAAGAAGTGGTGCTTCGATGGCATATTCACTGAGTCCGTCATGGAAGTGGAGCAGCTACCATACTACAATCCTACTCTGTCAGGATACAAGGGTCATGATGAATTCTACACATTCAACGAAGCAGATCCACCGATGGCAAAGAGTGATCTGAAGGATCCCATTAAACCTGAAGATCATCAATTTGGGTATTGCTCTATGGCTAAGAGTGAGCCATTCATAGTCTGGGACTATGAGAATGTACGGAAATTTGGCCGCGACCCATCCTTCCCCGTGATGTATCACGCCTACCTAAGTAATCTTATTCGCAAAGTGATGGATGCGTTCAGATATGGTAGAGTCTCCATTACCATGACAACGGAAGAGTTCCACCAGCTGAAGCAGGAAGCGGTCTATGACCGTGTGTTCAGCTCAACTCTGGCCGACTATTACGGTGTTTACCCGCTTGTGGAATTCTTGGGCCCCTTCCTGAAACGGGAAAACAAGCATGCTGTGCTTGTTGTGGGTACATTTGCTCTCCTCAACGATGCAGTGTGCTATGTGTTTAACTTAGATGAGATTGACCGAAGAGATGCGAAGATCATGCAGATGTCCGTCACCGAATTGTTCAGCGCGGACAACCCCTGGCCTCTGGCGTGGGACACCGCCCCCTTGGACTACCATTACGACTGGGAGTGGTTCATGCGATTCCTCAAGTCTGTACACATGGCATTCTACCAGAGTGAAGTGTCCAAGGTCCCTACAACCAAGACGGTGATTCAGTGCGGTGATATTCGAATGAGAGATATACGCTTGGAGTTAAACAAGGTGGCGCCATATCGTTACGTATGGGGAGTACGTGAAGGAGCACCTCCTATCAAAGGGTTACGCTACATGGAATGGTTTTATTCCTCATAGGTAACTTGGTATCATCCTCAGAGAGCTCGCTATTTGTCATTTTGTCACTAAATATTCAACATGAATCCTGGACAAACTGCTTTTGACCACTCTGTTTTTTTTGGGGTGATATAATCAAGAGTGGTTTGTCTTGGATTAAGGTTAACACTATTTTACATTGTTTCATAACATATTCATATCATTTCATTCACATCCTTCATTTATAACCTTCACCACAATAAACCTTTTTAAGTATGGAGGGCACAAAGGGAGAGGGCATGCTTTCACTTGGGACATTTTTGTCAGCTCAAACATTACCCAAATTGAAGCACCCGCTCTTTTTGTGCCCACCATATTTCAAAAAGGCTTAACAGTGTGTGTGTTTCAGTTCCATTGTATTCCAGTTATTTCTTAAAAAATAACTTTTTTGCAAGCAAAAGTTTGAACAGAAATGTTCAATCAAGTTGTTTCAATTGAGCTTTAAAGTAATACAATTTCTTTGAACATTTTATTAATTGGAAACTGTCTCAAATGGAGCATTTTGTAACATTTTATATTATTTGTGTGAAACTTTTTCTTGAAATTGTTTTCTTTGGTTGTGCATTTTTGTAACATTTTGTTGGGGCGTAATATGAGTCGAACCCGGCTCAACCGGAAGTCGTGTCTTAGTCCACTTGACCAGTTGGTCACGCTTCCATATTTAATAATTCCATCTGCATTCATCGTCCCCGTGATCACCCAGGGAGATGACTGAGGCGGTACATGCGCCATCATAGTTTTCAATGGAGATTTCACAGGATTCAGGGCTGCAAGGGTTATGGTAATGCAAAAAAGGTGTAGACTGTAGAATAACCCAAACAGTACCACTTTTGAGATGGAAATGTTAAAAATATTATCCAGGGATGGAAATGGGCAAAATTTAGCAGGAAAACTGGACATGCTGGCGACTGGGATTTGAACCCGGGTCCACCAGCATTGAAGTCACAAGTCAGTGTCTTAAGTCTCACTCACTCGGCTAGAGGATTGCGTCAGCATATTTCACCTGCTGTGATCGCACGGGGAGAAAGACTGATGCGGCGCATGCTGCCAGTATGGTTTTCAAATGAGATTTCACGCGGTTCTGGGCTGCTAGGGTTATGAATAAAAAATTACCAAGCAAAGATTTATAAATCAGTAGAACTTGCATTTTTTTATAAAGACCGAGCAGCAACAATTTTAAAATGAGGATGTGGAAATTTCTCTAAAATTTAAATGTGTTAAAATCCTAATCGGGAAAACACATGAACAACATGTCAAAATACTGTATTTAAAAAAGTAGTGGACTTTCTGCGGTTTGAGAAAACATGGTAACTTTGACTTCAGACATCCAGTACTATTACCTTAGCTCTAAGATCTGTGTCATATGCATTTTGCTTGTGTTGATGTGAGACTTCATGAATTAATACTACACAAAGTACACAATCAACAATCAAAGCATATTGTCGACTGAAAAGGGTTTATTTCATAACCCTAACCCCGGTTTAGGGTTTTTAATTGGGATCACAGTTTTCAAGGAGAAAACACTAACTAAATCGCCAGGGACCAGCTGGGAATCAATCCGGGGACCCTCTGGACATTGGCCCGTCGTCCCACCCACTAAGCCACGGCCCTTAGCTACTCATTCGCGCTCACTATATAGGCTCGGTTGATTACGTCATTAAAAACTGCACACAGGAGCTCGGAGAAAGGCTCACAAGTAGTATTTAGGGGGGGGGGGGGGGTTTAGGGTTAACATTTAAAATTACTAATATCTGCTACATACCTGTAGAGAAATATTGCTTGATAATTAGGCCTATATCTTGTGAAAGAGAGCATTCCCTTGTTGTGCTTTGTGTAAAAAGTTCTAGAACAAATGATACAGTATTGCAATGTAACTTTGTATGATTTGCACTTGGATGGGCAAACTTGGTTAGATAAATAATTTGCCGGAGTCACCTGTAACCATGGTTACAGTATGTTAAACGACTGCAATCCTATAGACAAATAGCTAAACAAAATCAATTTACTTTAATTGTTATCATGGAATGATACATGTTTCTTATTTTCTTTACCCTGATTTATTGACAACAAATTACTGCACAATCATTATTTTCCCATTTTGATTTTCTTATATGTGATGATCGTTTTGACTCTGCTTGCTTCTTACACAGCTGTGATGTAAGCGAGTAACTACATCTTGAACTAAAGAGTTCCCCCAATCATTTTTGTTTTCAGTTTTGATTTATGTATTATTTATTATTATTTTTATATTTAATTGTTTTCTCCAGTGCACTGGCTGTGGTGAGGCCTACTACTGCAATCAATCATGTCAAAAGAAGGATTGGAAGAAGCACAAGGCCGACTGCAAAGAAATCAAACACCGCATCATTGAGACTGCTTGCTACTTTATAGAATATAATGCACACCACAATAAAAATGCGGGAAGCCATATGCCTGACTTCCCCTTCTATTTTGGTAACACCCTCGCCGTGGATTTCCTCAACCTGAGACAGAACGAGTGGAAAGCGCCACACAGTGCTGACGATTCATGCTTGGTCACTGACTTTAGCGTGCTATCTGTTGGATGTGGAGACCTCCGTAATTTGGTTAATACCATTGCACAACTTCCAGAAGAGTTCCATGGAAAACTGTCTATCACCATGTGCGACTTTGATCCCTTTGTGATGGCCAGAAACATCCTGTTTCTCTACATGATGGTGAAATATGCAGACCAACCAGACTTTGGTAAGTCTCTCGCATCCATCTGGTACTCGGTTTTACTTTCTGAAACAGACTACAACTTGCTGATGGATGCCTTGAAGGATCTATGTGCTGCTGAGGATAAATCTTTACTTGAGCTTACTGAAGGTTTGGTTGACATCCATAGCGATGAAGTGGCAGTGATGAGACAGGTATGGAGCGTTTGGAAAGAAATGCGATGTCAAAGCACAGGGCCAAATCACATCAACCTCCGTGAGCAGAGGCTGCAGCGAATGGCCACATTCATGAACTACATACCGCCTAATCCACAGGTGCCGCCGAAGAGTCTCACATCTATTGGCAAAGAGATGGAATCATAGCTGATGAGAAGGCAGATCTAGATGAGATGATCTACTATAATCCTACCCTTACAGGACGAGGAGGTTGGGACATAAATAAAGGTTGCGAGAGTGATTACAAAGGTGGTTCCCAACCTAAAGATCTGCCATTTGTGTACTGCATTCAGGGAGACAATGAGCCATTCCACGTATGGGACTATCTAGAAATCGAAAAACAAGTAGGCCACAAGGATTCCTTGCCCGCTATGTTTCACGCGTACGTATCTCACGTCATCACTCGCACCATCAACTTCATTAGCAAGGAGAAACGCCTGACCTTGAAAATGACCACCATCGATTGTCAGAAGTTGGCCACTGACTGCGAGTTTGACCGAGTGTTCACATCCAACTTGGTAGACTACATTGGCGCATACACGCTGGCCCTAACCTTCGGTCCAATGTTGAATCCGGATAATAGCCATTCGGTCTTGGTCATGGATACCCTGTTTGGACTGGAGATTTGGCAAATGATGGTGGACGAGAGTGAATTTGCACGTATGGAGCAAATCTGGCATCTAGCGGCAGTGGCAGACAACATGGAAAATCCACGAGATTATGTCCCACACTATAGGGATTATCTCTATGATGCCAAGTGGTTCCTGCGATTGCTCAAGTCTTGGTACCTAGCGTCTGGCTTAACCCACGAGCCAAAAGTACCATCTTCAAAGACGGTGTTGAAGGTGGGGGATCTGCACATGCGTGACCCTAGGAGAGAACAGAACACGGTTGTGCCATTCTTTTATCTGAAGGGCCCTCGTCAGGGCGCCCCAACCACTAGTCGGCTGCGCGTTTTAGAATGGTATTTTCCAGATGATAAATAGGAAAATTACAGTAAGTGATGTGGGTACCGTATATGCTATCAGTGTAGCTTAATCATTGGCTTGTTTTCATTTGACATGAAAACAACAAATTATAACAAAATTACTTAACAAAATTATTACAAACAGTCAACTCAAAGTCATGTAGATTCCTAACATAGGCTAGTCCAGTTGAAATCCACATATCCCCAGTGAAAGACATTACCTTAATCTTCCATACAGGGAATGTAGATTTGAAATGGAGTCACGGGAGTTATCTACTGTAAAACCACTTAATTTCGTGAGGGATGTGGATTTGCGAAACTTAACAATTTTGCAAATTGATAGTAAAAGGAAAATTTCCAGATTCACGAAATTAAATGCCTGCTAAAATAGCAGTAATTTTCAATTCATGAAATAAAGTATCTGCAAAATTATAGTGTTTTACAGTAGTTTTTACTTGATTACTAACAGCAATCTAACAATTGATTAATTCAATATATCTGCTCTGTCTACCACTTTTACTTAACTCCTAAGCTTAGGGTTTGTTGCTGGCATTTACTACTAATAATATGTAACACTAACATCATTTTGACTGATAACACCTTTACTTCCCACTCCACTCTTCTTTTAGCGATTTGGTCCTAAATTCTGTTTATTTAGAGTATACACCCATGTATTTTCTGTTTTTTAGAGTATACACCCTTGTATTTGTTCACTCTTTTCTCGATCAAAAACCATGTATCATGAAAAATATAAAGACATCGTTTTGATGAAGCATTCTGTAGCTATGGGAGTACAAATAGTTCTATGGGGATTTTGTGAAGTTTGGTTTTGGGTTGATTTTGGATAGACACATACGAATAAGGCTTCTCTGATGGTGTCTCCATATATCATATTTGTAAGCCTTATCCGAGTCATTTCTGTCGAGAGTTGGGTTTTTTGGTGTGTTTGAAGCGGCAAGTTCTGCTTTTTTTATGCCAACTTGTTTTCTTATGATGATAGTGCTAAGGAAAGAGCTATGGTGCTGCTGTTGTATTATAATGAAATGTATACCTGTGAAGTAGTTCCCATCCATCAATCATCAGTGGCGTGACATTGTTGTTGGCATTGGGGGATGATTGACCAGTGGCGGCACCAGCATCGAGGTGGAAACGTGGGACAACAAAAAATGTTGGTGAATAAATGTGCTCAACAGTTTGTTTGTTAAATGTATGCAAAGCGTGCAATTTTTTATGTTTTTTTAATAAATATTGCCTAAAATTGGCTTAATTTGTTCCGAATTACACATTTCTATTACCACTGTGAGCATTAACATTGATTTAAATGTATGCCTATACCTAACATGTGTTGTCCTCTGACAGAGGGTGGCTGGCAGCCAACTTCGCAGTGCATCTCCAGGATTGATGATATTTGGCCTGACACACAGCTGCGTGGAGGGTGATTCATGCCCAGTCTTTGATATTGTCTTACCAGGTCGCTTCTTAGACACCCTCATAATCTTTTCCCATCTACCTTGCCTTCTAGATTCAGCATTCCCAAATCCCAGCACTTTTCCCTTTGCTTGCCAGATGCTCTATAGTAGAGGTGAAATAGATATTGCACTGTGCTAATCTTTTGTGTATTGATGCTGAAGACAGAATATGATGGGCTAGGTGCATCTAAACAGCCTTGCAATTCTAAAACATGAGGAGCTGCAATCAAAATAATCCCTATAGTACCAAACTTTAAACAACTAAAGCCTATATGGTCATCACGAGACAGTGACGTAACCGCGGTTTTCTACTAATTGCAGCACATAACGCGCACGCCTATTCGCGGCGCTGACGTATACACACGAGCGTTGAAAGGCGGAAGATACATACATGTGCGTAAAAGCTGCGCCTGTTAAGTAACGTCACTGTCCAGAGGAAGCGAAATAGAGTATACCAAGACGGTATTCAGTATAACATTAGAAAGAACCATCGTCATATCACTCCAGGATTTAAATATCGACAAGGATCCAGGATCTATTTGGAAAGCGAAAGAAAATCTTGATGGCATCTTGATAATTTTCATTTACCGTACCAAGTTAGATTTTTCTTGCGTAAATCTATTTATATCAAGTCAAGCAATATTTGATGGGTTCAACCCTGCACTCAAATAAAGCAAATAACTATTACAAGTATAGGCGGCGAAAAAAGAAAAGAAACCCTGTTCTACGGGCCCGACTGACCCATTTGTATAGAAATTGGTGAAATTTGTTTTCATGCGCAAATAAATAGCGACCCAAATAAAGAAATTGGCTTCTCAAAATACAGCAATGTTTTTCACAGATTTGACACTTTTCAAGGGAAAAAAGTTAAAAACAACAACACCCGACCGACCAACCCATACTAAGGTCCGTTCCTGTAAAACAGGGTTTCTTTTTTTGTGTCACCTTATAAACAAATAATACAAGCACACAAAACAAGGGAAGGGACACATTAAAAACCAGAAACACTAAAATAATGCGCTGCTGCAAATCTTGCCATCCAGATATATTGGTGTAATTGTACTTGTCACAACAAAGACAATAATGCCTTATTATTATCATCAAAAGGGTCACAAAGATTCATAGGGCAACAATGACATCAATTACCTTTGGGAATAAATATCTGAATGGGAGTGATTTTCACATGGACAGTAATAATAACCAATGACCGGCAACCAATGTCTACCCAGTACTACTTGACCTTACTACTACTCTACTCTTGAAAAGCCTACTCCTGGAACAAATTATGGTGTCCACCTTTTATCTTGAAGCATTCGGTCAGGATTCATAAATGCATATGGTTCAAATTGTATTTTTTTTGTTTCTGTGCAATTTGTATTTGTTATTAATTTAGCTTTTTTGCTATTTTTTATTTTTTATTATTTCTGTTTTATTTTTTATTTTACTTCTTCAGTGCACAGGCTGTGGAGAGGCCTACTACTGTAACCAGACATGTCAAAAGAGAGACTGGAAAGGGCATAAACCGGAGTGTCAACAGATTCAAAAACTTATCATGGGTGCAGCTTTCCAAATAAAAGAATGCAAAGATGCAGAACATGTCGGAGAAAGGAACCATATGTCTGACTGCCCGTTCTACTTTGGGAACACCATCGCTGTCGATTTTCTGAAGTTAAGAGATAACGAGTGGAAAGCGCCACACAGTGACAAAGATCCATGCTTGATGGCCGACTATGCGGTGTTATCCATTGGGTGCGGAGATCTTCGTAGTTTAGTCAACACCATTGCTCAACTACCACAAGAGTACCAGGGAAAGGTATCTATCACCATGTGTGACTTTGATCCCTTTGTGATGGCCAGAAACGTCTTGTTCCTCTACATGATGGTGAAATACTCGGACAAGTCAGATTTTGGTAAGACTCTCACATCAATCTGGTATTCGGTATTACTCTGTGATCAAGACTACAAACTCCTTGCAGATGCTCTGAAGGATTTATGTGATGAGAAGGAAACGCCTCTGCTTGAGCTCACTGGCGGTCTTGTTGACATGGATAGCAGTGAAGTGGCAGTTTTGAGACAGGTGTGGAGCGTTTGGCAAGGAATGGAATGCAGACGTCACAGGCTAGATTCTATCAACCTCACATGGCAAAGATTAGAGCGCATAAAGGAACGATTGGGGGTCGTCGATGGGAAAGTGACGCCTAATCCGCAAATTCCATCCAAGCATTCGGATTCCCATGTCAAATGGCAACAAGATGGAATCGTAGCAGATACTAGTACAGATGAGAAACAGCTGGTGTTCTATAACCCTACCCTGACTGGACGAGGTGGGGACTACAAAGGTGGAAGTCAACCTAAGGATCTGAGATTTGGATACTGTATCCAAGGTGACAATGAACCGTTCCAATCATGGGATTATCTAGAAATAGAAAAACTTGCTCCGATTGGACACAGTGACAACTTCCCAGTCATGTTTCACACATATGTTGCTCACATCATCGCCCGCGCCATGGATTTCATCTGCTGTGGAAAGCGTCTGGTCCTGAAGATGACGATCTCAAGTTGTGAGAAGTTATCCTTTGGCTCTGATAAGTTTGACAGGGTGTTCACATCCAATGTGGCAGACTATGTCGGGTTTTTCCAGCTGGCAAACATCTTTGGTCCAATGCTGAATCAGTATAATCACCACTCCGTATTGGTCATGGAGACTTTGTACGGATTCACAGATATGTATAACATGTTGGTGGACAAGTTTCAACTCTCAGTAAGACATATGAAATGGGAAATGGATGCTAACTTGGACAATATGATGAACAGACGCCACTACGAACCCCAACCTGGAGATTACGTCTATGATGCCACATGGTTCATAAGAGTCCTAAAGTCATTATATTTGATTTCGGGGTATAACACGGAAGACAAAGTTCCATCGTCAAAGAAGGTGATAAAAATCCAGGATCTGCACATGCGTGACCCTAGAAGAGAGCTGAACAAGGTTGTCCCATACTATAACCAGAAAGGTCCTCGTCTGAGAGCTTATCTGAATGGCAGATTGCGGGTCATTGAGTGGTATTTCCCAGCAGATGAATCTGTGGAAGAGTAGAGGTTGATTGGTACGAATCTCGTTTCCAGCAGCCTGGTGCTAAGCATAGGTGAAAGGAACTGACAATTTGGAACCCGGTAGTATATTTTAACAGAATAAATCGTATTGGAAACTGGAAACCAATGCTTAGCACCAGGCTGCTGAAAACAGGATTCAATTGGTACGGCATGGTATGTTTGCAAGTAGTGATACTCGGATAGTTAGTTACCTTGGAAACCCATTTTCTAAATTGTTTCAAGCAATGAAATTTATCCAGTAAGAAACATATATATGAGGAAACGGAATGGAAAAAGAGTTAGAATAAACCCGACACAATTTATGACCATCTCTAACAAAAATTGTCAATAAGGTTCATGTCCCAGTTGAAAATACATGTATAACTGATTTTGAGGGTTTTTTGCTATAATTTTTTGTTTTGAAATATTGATTTTCTTATCATTAAACTCCATTTGTTTACTAATCCATCCTTATTTTATTAACAACTTAAAATTTAACTTTGCCTACTTCTCTCATTTAACTCTATGCAGTGACGTCCGGGTGTATTCCAGTAATTAACCCAGCATTTACACACAAATGCCAGAATTGGTATTTGATTGCGTTGCCAGCGCATAACAATCATATGGGCGATAATGCCGAGGTGCCATCTTTGGAATACGCTACACTCTGACATCACTGCACAGAGTTCGATGAATGAAGTATATTTATGTTTTGATTAATCCTTACTAATATAGCATAAACAGTAGCAAAACTTATCCCATACTATAAACTAATCCCAGAATTCAAACATATTTTACTAAGGCAAAAAAAGAAGAAGATGTTTGGTTGCCCCATGAAAGTAACAGACCTTTCATGGTTGCCCTCAGAGGGCAACATTTTGGAGGGTCGGTAGGTCAATCCTTTTTTTCTTCTTTAAAAAAAAATAAAAAATTAACAGCTTTTTTAAAAATATTTTATTTAGGACGTGTTTTTTTTACGGGCATGATGGCGTTTTCTAATATGATTTTTTTTAAATACAAATTTCAATGCATTTCATGATTTTTGGGTTGGTCGCGGAGGGCAACCAAACATCTTCTTTTTTTATCTAATGAATATATTTTGATTAATCCATTTACTATAAACTAATCCCATAATTCAATTACATGTTGCTCTAACTCCATGTAACCCACACATCCATCAACAGTAACATTATACTGTAGTTACTTTATGCTGCAGTTACATTATGTTATCCTAGTCATCGTCATAATGCTATGGACGAATTTCAAGCTATTTTACGCGAGTGTACTTTGTTGTTGTTCGCCAAGCTGCATCTAGATGCATGAAACTGCGCGAACAACTATGCATGCATGCGCTTGACAATATCACGTTTGAACCAATCAGGATGCGCGGTCATTTTTTAAATCGCCCGATACGCACTTATGAGTTTACTATGTACGCAAACACGCACGGTACACACGCATTATTGAAATTATGTCCATAAAAAATATCGTTATGATGCCGACTATAGAAGTTAAAATGGAAATAATCTAAAGGACTTGTTCAAATCTATATCAGAATTCATTACAAATATTTGAGATGAAACCATGTAGACTTTTGAAATGTCTTCCCTGGTTATGCACTTATCAATTGCATCCCCGGCCCCGGGGGACCCGGGGATTAGGGCCGGGACGTACAAATTGCTCATGTGACGTCCCGGCTACAATGTGTTATTAGGCTTATTCCGTCAAGTGCATCGCATCTCTAGCTTATTTATAGCAAGCGCCCGGGGTGTACATTTGTGTACCTTAGCGTACGTCCCCGCTACACGCCCCGGCTAGCGGGGGCACAGTTTGTACGTCCGCGTACACTCCCCCGCATAGCCGGGCATCATTTTGTGTACACTCGTGTACGGTCCCCGCATGGTCCCTGCCATGCCCCGGGTCCCCAGGGGCCGGGCTTGCAATTGATAAGTGCATTACCTCATGCGGACCTGAAGTACTTTAGTTTAACTCAACAATAATATCATAAATAATTACAAATTATCAATGAATGGCGACCGATTAATATTGGTCCAGTTTACCGACAAAAAAAATACCCTAAAAATGGTTTTGTGAGCATTTGGGAAATTATTTCATGTTTAGGGCTAGTATTACAAAGAAGATTTTAAAGACACCACCACAATGCATTGCATTTTTGCAAAATGCCCTAATTCTGGTCTTTTATTTGTCTCGGTTCCCATAGATATATGCACACAATCATGGCTTTATAGCTTATTCATCGTTGGAGCTCTTGGGTTCTAGTTTACATTAAATTAGTTATCAGTGTTCCTTTTTCTTGGTTGGCTGGCATTCGTGCAATGCACTGTGGAAAGACCATAACATTTTCTTTGGGGCTATTAGGTAATTGAGGGAAAAAACCTCATCTAACGGGTAGACGGACCTCTCAGGTTGGGTCGGTCTTTTTTATTTGGTGTTTTTTTTTCTTCTTTAAAATGACACAACATTTCCAAAATATCTGTACATTTTTAAAAAAAAAATGTAGACAAACTAAAAAGAAATTCCCAAAAATGTTGCAAGCATTCATTTGCACGTGAACATTTGTTATATCCCAATTTCTCCCGTTTATTTTCTGTCAAAATTGTTAATATTCTGTCAAATAAGTTTGTTTTAAACCAGACACAATGTACATTTTTTTTTGATATGTGCCACATACTTTTGTTCCCATAAGAATATGTTAAAGATTGTTTTATATCATGACATAGTTTTCTCACTTTTACTTATAGTTTTTGGGTTATCAAAAGATGTCACATAATTTTGAACCAATTTGCCGTGACATCAACTTGCATAATTTTGTCATTTTTTTAGTGGTGACATCTCTCAGAAATGTTCCAAATAATAGTTCAGTTCTACATTTTTCACATTGTCTCTTTGAATCTTAATCTTATTCTGTTCTATCAAATCAAAGACAAAACTGGTCAGAGATCTAAATAATGTAAATGTTACAAATCATGGTAAGATATTTAAGAAAAATGCAACTAACCATGTAATTATTAAGATTTTCACTTTTCAAAACCAAATGAAAAAATGTGACCCGTTACATCAAAACATACCTCTATTCAATGTCTGATTTTAACATCGTCCAAACAGGCATAACACAAGCTTTAAATTGATACCTCATAAGTGAAATTTAGCCTTTAGAATCAGGAAATATGATGAATACAAGCTTAGCATTTCCTTTCTTAATTTCCTTAAATTTTGCAAGACATTTTACTCCATATCTAGAAACTAGAAAATACAGCAAGAGGTATGTTTTGATGTGATGGGTCACAAATTTGCTCATGATTGACAGTTTCGTGTGTTATTTTCTACACACCTCATCAGTATGACCTCCTGACCCAAGTTGCTTCCAGTAGAGGGTGCTATTATGGTGATCAGTGGATCATAGACATAATGTTCATGGTGTCGGTGCCTTCTGTCAAATCCAAATGGCTTCACGGATGTGTCATGATTGTGATTTGCTCTCCTTGCAGGGATTATTAGCATTAAAGCAATTTTATGTGATCTTTTTCAAATTGTTACACATATTTTTTTCTCTCTTATAAAGAAGTTTGACTTATCAGGAAAAACTTTACTGAACTTATAAATATATTTTACTGTATTTTATGTAAAAATCAAACCATCACAGAACCTAACGAAATCATAATGGAAATCTGCTTCCAATTTAAGGAATTTCTCAACATATTTGCTTCTATTTTCATATTTTGTTCACATGTGTACAATTGTGACCGTACACTGTAAACAGCAGCAACATGTTGTCAAACATGGAATTCTATTTACGAACAAAAATACAGGAAAATTCACTCAGAAAATAAGTTGTCAGAGCAGACCCCAACAGTTTATTTCAAGATATTCAAACCGTGATTTGGAAGTAATTATGAATCGTATGGCTATGGCTCTGTAACTTAGAAGATCTTCTTGATTTATGATAGAAAATGCAAATCTGCAAGAAAATATGTTTTCAAAGTAAAAATCAAGATAGAGGGCACCATTTAGAAAAGATTGTATAACAATGACTTTAAGGCCGGTCAATCACATGATTCTTTTGTACATCATTGTCAGCGGTAGCTGATGTACAATACTCTGTCTCTGAAACTGTTAATCGAGAGTCAATTTTGAAAAATGTGAAAATTTTAATAATTTGTTCCTACAAACCGGATGAATTTTTATTTTAAACTAAATTAAAGTACTGATATCTACTGCTCCAATCTGACTGTATCACAAAGTAGATTGCCAAAGTAGAAGAAATTATTTAGTCTTGGGTTTTACGGTAGAAATGATGTTATTATATTTTCCCTACATATATACACATGGAAAAAAGTATCACACCACTGCTTTTTTTTGAAAAGTGCAAATGTGGCCTCGAATTTTGCCACCATGGTGTGATATTAAGCATCATTTGTTTGCGTAAGCTGTCCAACAAAATGTTGTGCAATAAAAGGGCCACATTTTAGTTTGTGACGTAATCGATGTAATGTTTTTTCAAGGCCAAGGGGAAAATGCATGTTTTTGGAAAAAAACATGCATGGAAAAAGTTTGGGTATAACGCGATATTGAGAGGCCCGATGATTAATCTCTAAAGTTGTAATCTTTGGTTACACAATTAAGTATTCCAAGGTCAAAGGTCATCTGGGGTCAAATTAAACAAAAAAACTCCCTTTTTCGTACGCCCAACGGTTATGGGGTCTAAGGTCAAAATAGGTCAAATTTTAAAGAAGTTCAAATGACAAAAGCAATATCGCGAAGGTGTTGACCTAGGTCAAATAAACAAAAACAAAATCATCGGTGACTAATATAATGACTATTTTAAGTTTTTAAAGTCTATTCAATATCGCGTTATACCCAAACTTGTTTCATGAATGTTTTTGGACAAAATCATGCATTTTCCCCTTGGCCTTGAAAAACCATTACATCGATTACGTCACAAACTAAAATGGGCCCTTTTGTTGCACAACATTTTGTTGGACAGCTTACGTAAACAAATGATCCTTAATATCACACCATGGTGGCAAAATTCGTGGCCACATTTGCACTTTTCAACAAAAAAGCAGTGGTGCGATACTTTTTTCCATGTGTATATATTTTGAATTATGACATTCATATTACACTTCTCCTTGCAGGATTTCAATTGGTTTACATGAAGAGGACTGAACTCACTATTTTGAGGAAAGAAGGACTTCAATGGAATGATGGAACGTGTGTATTCATTTTCTACTTCAAAGATGGACCAATTTGGATGAGTAACCTGCACCAGAAGAACAATTGATATTGGTCAGGCATTGCATCTAGGAAATAACTGTGCAGTGTCTTAATATTCTTGTGTTATAACATTTTACTCCTTTAATGATTGAAAGATAGATGATAACAAATTTCATATTAGAGAAACATCTAATTATGATTGATAGTTGGACTGCCGATCATTCTTTTGTAAATTAAGATTAACATTTAGTTAGAAGAAAATGATCAATCGTTAGATGATCTACCGTTGAATGATCGATCATTGAGCATGTTTCTACTGTGGAACTTAACGGTAATAACCGTTAAGTTGCCCAGTAGAAACAGCAAGATACCGGTAAGTTTTGTAACCGCAAAAACCTTCACAAACCAGGTTTGTTAACGGCTACTTTCCCAGTAGAAACAGCTACCTGTTTAATCTTAACGTTAAGTTCTGTGATCCGGACGTATACATGTACACGCTGGATTCTATGCATTGTTTGCTTTTTCAGGTGGGGTGGCATTGTTTGGTATAACAAAAGGTCAAATGTCGTGGCCCATCGACTAGGATCGATAAACTTAGCGGTAACTTTTCGCGAGTAGAAACAGGGGGGGGGGGGGGGATTAAAAACTTACCGTTAACTTTGCAGTGCCCCAGTAGAAACACGCTCATTGGATGATCAACCATTGGATAATCAACCATTGGATGATCAATCATTGGATAATCAATCATTGGATGATCAACCATTGGATAATCAACCATTGGATGATCAATTATTGGATGATCAACCATTGGATGATCAACCATTGGATGATCAACCATTGGATAATCAATCATTGGATGATCAATTATTGGATAATCAACCATTGGATAATCAACCATTGGATGATCAATTATTGGATGATCAACCATTGGATAATCAACCATTTGATAATCAACCATTGGATGATCAATTATTGGATGATCAATCATTGGATAATCAACCATTGGATGATCAATTATTGGATGATCAATCATTGGATGATCAATTATTGGATAGTCAATCATTGGATAATCAACCATTGGATGATCAATTATTGGATGATCAACCATTGGATAATCAACCATTTGATAATCAACCATTGGATGATCAATTATTGGATGATCAACCATTTGATAATCACCCATTTGATAATCAACCATTGGATGATCAATTATTGGATGATCAATCATTGGATAATCAATTATTGGATGATCAACCATTGGATAATCAATCATTGGATGATCAATTATTGGATAATCAATCATTGGATGATCAACCATTGGATAATCAACCATTGGATGATCAATTATTGGATGATCAACCATTGGATGATCAACCATTGGATGATCAACCATTGGATAATCAATCATTGGATGATCAATTATTGGATAATCAACCATTGGATAATCAACCATTGGATGATCAATTATTGGATAATCAACCATTGGATAATCAACCATTTGATAATCAACCATTGGATGATCAATTATTGGATGATCAATCATTGGATAATCAAACCATTGGATAATCAATTATTGGATGATCAACCATTGGATAATCAACCATTGGATGATCAATTATTGGATGATCAACCATTGGATAATCAACCATTGGATAATCAATTATTGGATGATCAACCATTGGATAATCAACCATTGGATAATCAATCATTGGATGATCAATTATTGGATAATCAACCATTGGATAATCAACCATTGGATGATCAATTATTGGATGATCAACCATTGGATAATCAACCATTTGATAATCAACCATTGGATGATCAATCATTGGATGATCAATTATTGGATAGTCAACCATTGGATGATCAATTATTGGATGATCAACCATTGGATAATCAACCATTTGATAATCAACCATTGGATGATCAATTATTGGATGATCAATCATTGGATAATCAATTATTGGATAATCAATTATTGGATGATCAACCATTGGATAATCAACCATGGGATGATCAATTATTGGATGATCAACCATTGGATAATCAACCATTGGATGATCAATTATTGGATGATCAATCATTGGATGATCAATTATTGGATAATCAACCATTGGATGATCAACCATTGGATGATCAACCATTGGATGATCAATCATTGGATGATCAATCATTGGATGATCAATTATTGGATAATCAACCATTGGATGATCAACCATTGGATAATCAATCATTGGATGATCAATCATTGGATGATCAATCATTGGATGATCAACCATTGGATAATCAATCATTGGATAATCAACCATTGGATAATCAACCATTGGATGATCAATTATTGGATGATCAACCATTGGATAATCAACCATTGGATGATCAATTATTGGATGATCAATCATTGGATGATCAATTATTGGATAATCAACCATTGGATAATCAACCATTGGATGATCAATTATTGGATGATCAACCATTGGATAATCAACCATTTGATAATCAACCATTGGATGATCAATCATTGGATGATCAATCATTGGATAATCAATTATTGGATGATCAACCATTGGATAATCAACCATTGGATGATCAATCATTGGATGATCAATCATTGGATGATCAACCATTGGATGATCAACCATTGGATGATCAACCATTGGATGATCAACCATTGGATAATCAACCATTTGATAATCAACCATTGGATGATCAATTATTGGATGATCAATCATTGGATAATCAACCATTGGATGATCAATTATTGGATGATCAATCATTGGATGATCAATCATTGGATAGTCAATCATTGGATAATCAACCATTGGATGATCAATTATTGGATGATCAACCATTGGATAATCACCCATTTGATAATCAACCATTGGATGATCAATTATTGGATGATCAATCATTGGATAATCAATTATTGGATGATCAACCATTGGATAATCAACCATTGGATAATCAATCATTGGATGATCAATTATTGGATAGTCAATCATTGGATGATCAACCATTGGATAATCAACCATTGGATGATCAATTATTGGATGATCAACCATTGGATGATCAACCATTGGATGATCAACCATTGGATAATCAATCATTGGATGATCAATTATTGGATAATCAACCATTGGATAATCAACCATTGGATGATCAATTATTGGATGATCAACCATTGGGTAATCAACCATTTGATAATCAACCATTGGATGATCAATTATTGGATGATCAATCATTGGATAATCAACCATTGGATAATCAACCATTGGATGATCAATTATTGGATAGTCAACCATTGGATGATCAATTATTGGATGATCAACCATTGGATAATCAACCATTGGATGATCAATTATTGGATGATCAATCATTGGATAATCAATTATTGGATAATCAATTATTGGATGATCAACCATTGGATAATCAATCATTGGATGATCAATCATTGGATGATCAATTATTGGATGATCAACCATTGGATAATCAATCATTGGATAATCAACCATTGGATAATCAACCATTGGATGATCAATTATTGGATGATCAACCATTGGATAATCAACCATTGGATGATCAATTATTGGATGATCAATCATTGGATGATCAATTATTGGATAATCAACCATTGGATAATCAACCATTGGATGATCAATTATTGGATGATCAACCATTGGATAATCAACCATTTGATAATCAACCATTGGATGATCAATTATTGGATGATCAATCATTGGATAATCAATTATTGGATGATCAACCATTGGATAATCAACCATTGGATGATCAATCATTGGATGATCAATCATTGGATGATCAACCATTGGATGATCAACCATTGGATGATCAACCATTGGATGATCAACCATTGGATGATAAATCATTGGATGATCAATCGTGGAAGGCTGGCTACCTGATTGATTATTAATATAATTTTTCTTTGTATTGACATCAGAATCATATTAGTAATTGTCATGTTGAGATGATAAGAAAATGTTTGGAAATGTTGGACAAGCTAGCCCTGTGGATATTCTAATTTTTCCAGCTAGATGGAAACTAGTATAAAAGAGTGAATTAAGTCAACTGGACTATTTGTTTATGCTGGCAATGGTTTCATTTCTCATCCAGGACGCTCCATCTGGTTGACTTATGTTATGTGGCTTAAATTTAATTTTCCAGTGTGAATGAGTGATGGTGGCACTGGTAGGTGTGAACCACTTGAGGGATCTTCATGATTGCAAAGTTCTAGGCACAAATTATGACACAGGCCACCTCCCCTGTTGAGAGATAGCTTTTTCTCAGGTTTTTATGTTAATGGCTTCTTACATTCAAAACACTCGGTTGGAGGTCACTGAACTTTTGTTAAGCCACATAACATCCGTCTGCCAGATGAAGCATCTGGGATAGAATATAAAGCTGTTTGAATTAACTTCAGTTAAAATGTTAGGACTAAACTGAAGAGTTGAAAAATTCATGTAAATAACATTAGTCTTATTAAAGTGGGTTGCAATTCATGTACTTGTTATTTCATTTTCAATGGCCTGTGGAATGGAACGTTTCTATTATGCTCTAGCATTGCCAAACTAAAACCTTCTATTTTTACAAGCCTAGGGAATGCTGTATCTCGTTGATAACATTTTTGTTTTGAAAATGAAAAATGAAAAAGTACTATAGGCAGCTGCAAAAATGACAGTGACCGAAGCGTAAACACTGAAGTGCAGTTGCCATTAACGGAATAGAATAGAACGACTTGGAGCCAACCAACGTACACATCCGATTGGCGTGATTGTATCTGAGGCATTACTATGTTACCGTGTACACGCTAAATAATAGGTCCAGTGAGTGCTGATAATGAACTTCTCTACCCGCGACTATAGTGTTTTATTTGCATTCTATATTGTATCTATTAGTACCCATATTGAGCAACTTTTGTCCTGGTGATTTTTGTTGCTGAATGTAATGATTTCAATTAAATTAACTTCAAAGTGAACATGTGACTTGCTGATGAAAACAGTAGGCCCTTTTACCCATACTTCAGGTCAGTTCGGGATGTGTACTCTTGATGAGGATATATACTATATAGTGTCAGCTCACCCAACTAAATTTTAAACCCTATTCATCTACCTCTCTTACTATAGTCTATTTGGCCATCATGAGACAGTGACGTAACTGCGTATTCTACTAATTGCAGCACATAAGGCGCTGGCATATACACACGAGCATTGAAAGAAGGAAGATACATACGTGTGCATAAAAGCTGCACCTGCGAAGTTACGTCACTGTCCAGAGGAAGCCAAATAGAGTATAGCGGCATCAAGAATGCATTCCACTGATATTATGTGCAAATAACAGGTAACAAGTGGAATTCCTTTGATTTCTTGGTGCACATATGCACATTGCAGCTTAATTAGATTCACAGGTGCAACAAGTAGCTTCAAGTCACTGGATTACACTCTGATGTCACAACTATAGTTTAATCAGTTCCAAATTGGCGAGCAATATTTAGTTTTTATCTCTCAGTGCGCAAAAATAATCCAAGCTTATGCGCAAGATTATTGCCACATGCACACATTTTTTGCTGGACACACGTCATGCATATGATACACAATGCGATTGTTGTCTTCATGCATGTTGTCTGTATTCATTCGCTGAGCTGTAATGAGGCTTCGCCAATTTTGAACTGATCAAAGTATAGATGGATGGAGTATTATTGGGGTTTCTGACATCTAAAAAGCAATTTTTTACCCAATTGAAACCCACATCTTGGAGATTGTAAAGATGCTTTTACTGTTTGATATATATTTTGTGAATCATGCCTATATCTACAAGGATTTTTTTCATCAGCGTCGGAGCGTATTTCAATGATTGCACCTCTCTGTACGTGCGATTGTAATGGGATGGTGAAAATATCCATGCAATCAAAGATAAATACCGGCACTCGTCCGTAAATATCTCGAGTTCACTGCATAGAGTGATAATGTGTCAGCTCAAGTTATGAGGTGACGTCAGGACGTGATATAGGGATGGGCGCCTTTCTGCAATCTTGCAACGTGACTGATGTTCTTTGATCAGGAGGGTGGAAATGCTGTCGCGTTATATTTATGCACGCGATATACCGATGCATTCAGTATAATTAATACACACAGATGTCAACTTTCAACTTGAGCTGACACATAGTATAAGGTGAACAAGGTATAGCGATAGCGTGCTCGTTCTGTGGGAGTGGTACTCAAATCCAAAGATACCAAATTTGTAACAATAATTGGTTTCTGAGCTCAACCACATGCTTGAATAATATGAGGAAGTCTCTTTCTGAATGTGCCAAAATCATCGCTATTTTGTCCTCAAAAGTCTAGAGTATCTCTCTACAATACAGCAAATCATGATGTTTAACAGTTTTAAACAAAGGGGGTTCTTCAAGTACCCTGCTTATACAATTTTTGCATAGTTACACAGTCGTTAAAGCAGGGTACTTGAACAACACCAGTTGTTTTAAGGTTTTACAGTGTAGCTAGCTGTGGATGTTACCCTTTATTGAACAGATGACGGTTGTTCTTTTGAGCACGAAATAGTGGTGAATTGGGCACATTTTGAACGAGAACTCCACCCCACATAATCTCAAACAGGTCCCTAAGCACAGAAACAAGTGAATGCTACAAATGAGGTATCGTTGAAAAGTGGAGTACATGTACATCAGCTTTTCATTGATATGATACCCAATACAAATATCGGAAAAAGTGTACTTTAGGTCCCAGATACTTGTATATTGGAACATAAAGGTTGCCAGTATCAGGCGATACTAGTACGATTTGACTGTTCCAGTATCGAGTGATACTGGAATATTTTTATGTTCCAGTATCGGGCAATACTGGTGGTACACAGTAAGATTATCTTATTATCGATACTGGAACACTGACTTTGTGCCATCGAACGATACTGGGTGCTCCAGTATCCGACGGTACTAATACAGTCGAGAATCTAGGACCTAAAGTAATCCTTTTGCCAAATATCTTAAAAATTGGTGATTGAAAACAAATGTCCTAACTTTTTTGAGCAGTTGATAAACACGATTCTTAGTATGTTTTAAATTTATTCTCTAGCAACATTTAGATGTAGTTTACCAAATGTATATATGAGTTCAGTCTTTTCTTAGACAGTAATGTTCTTTTTGCAGTATGATTAATCCTGTTCTATCTCTAAGTAATCGTATAATACAATTAGACATTTAGAATTGTACATAAGCTAACCTATAAATCATTAGTTTGTTAAATATCAGTTCGACAAAAAATGTGTTGATTTGTGTCAGCGATATGGATGATGTACAGTGTGGTCAGATTTTACATCTGTTTATGCTATATTCTACTGTATAGAATGAAATCTGAATCTTCCCAGGTTTTTATTTTTGCACTTTTCATGTTGAATAATGCAAATTAAAAAGCCAATTAATTTAAAAGATGATTTCAAAACCTGTGAAAAAGCTGTAACAAATTTAGTGCCTTCGTTTTACAGATTTTGCTTAAAAACAATTATTGGTTTGTGAGATGAGATTGCAGGGTTTTATTTTATTTTGTTGAATCTGTTACAATTTTAAATACAATTCTGTAAAAGATTACACAAAAAAGTGATGTAAACAAATGTTTCCATTAAAAACTACTTGCAGTTGAAGATGAACCAGACATTTTTTTCTCAGCAATATCTTTGTATGGCAGCTTTGAGATGTCAAGCCTTACATTAACCTGATTTTTAAAATATATTCTCTGTAGCAACATTATGATGTAGTTTACCAAATGTATATATGAGTTCAGTCTTTACTTCTACAGTAATGTTCTTTTGCAGTATGATTAATCCTGTTCTATCTGTAAGTAATCAGATAATACACCGATATAAGGAATATCAAGACATTTAAGCTAACTTATAAATCATAAGTTTGTTAAATATCAGTTATAGAAAAAATGTGTTGATTTGTGTGTCAGTGATATGGATGATGTATATTGCGGTCCGAGCTTACATCTGTATCTTGTCTATGCTATATTCTACATGTACTGTATAGAATGAAATCTTCCCTGGTTTTTATTTTTGCACTTTAAGTGTTGATTAATGCAAATTAAACAGCCAAATTTGAAAGCTAATTTCAAAACCTGTGAAATACTTTAAAGCTGTAACAAATTTAGTGCCGTGAAAGCATTCCTCCATTTTACAGATTTTGTTTAAAAACAATTGGTTTGTGAGAATGCAGGGCATTATTTTATTTTGTTGATGCAATTGATGGGACTTGAATCTGTTTACAATTTTAAAAACACCTCTGTAAACATGGTAAATGATTACAAAAAGAAGTTATGTAAACAAATGTTTCCATTAAAAACTACCATGCAGTTGACGATGAATCAACACTTTTTTCTCAGCAATATCTTTCCCGTACATTGACCCGATTTCTTAAAATCTTTAGATGATGAATCGTCTTTTAATACAGTGTTCATGTAGGTGCAACGCACAGAAGGTGACCTCTATAGTTTAGTCTGTTCCAAATTGACGATAAATATGTGTTTTTATCTTCCCACAGGTACATGTAAAAGTAATCCAAGTGTATTTTTGCATACACAATACATATATGCACATGTTTTACCATGCGCCATGCTAATGTTTTGCATGCAGACACTCTTCTGAATTCATTCGCTGCTGTAAGCAGGTTTGCCAATATGGAACTACTGAACTATATTATGTTGCTATGATTGGTCATCAAACGCCAAAGAAGGACTGCATTTCTGTGTGAATACAATAAACGATGATTGGTTGAGATTTTTAGGCTGAATTATTTTTTTGAAACTGCTGAATTAGGTTGCACATAGCTTTTGATTGTCCAATGATCAATCTTTGGCACAATGTGAAAAAAGGGATTATTGAAAAATCAAGTGTTAGAAAAATGTTGTAGTTAGATAATTTGTTGTAGCTTATGGTTAGTGTAGACTTAGACCGCATACACACTACAAAATGGCCACACGCACACAATTTTGGTCGCAGGCACGTGTGACACATATGATGCACAGTGCGCTTGTTGCCTTCAGCGCGCCCGCGTCCTTCTGTATTCATTCGTTGCTGTACCTATGTAAGAAGGCTTCACCAATTTGGAACTGATCAAACTATAGTGCATAACATAACGTTGGCACAAAGGCACCCTGCTCCAAAGTTACTCCACCATGATGCTAATTTACTTGGTATTCATCAGTAATGTATAACCAATGACAGAATTTTGAGAATATTTCATAAATTATGATGTGGTCATTTTTCTTTTCTACATAGATTTACTACAATAATAGAACACATTTCAGTACAATGCTACTTGCCATTGTGTTACAAAGTTTTCTACATTTTTAGTATTTTTATTCTAAAATCTCTTTTTATACTGGATTATGTTATGTATATTGGGTTACTGTTTATAATAATATTTAAAAGTCATGTTTACTCTGTTAGTCTGTTTTGATGTTCTTTACTAAATAAATTTGATGAATCATTGGTATTATTCTCTTCAATTTTCAATTGTATGTTTCTGTGTAAAGGGGGAGATGCATAAATTCCCCCAGTCACGACCTATTCCCCCAGTCACGACCTTTCCCCCAGTCAGCTCAGGCTCAGCCCATTATGTCCCCAAAATTGAAAATGTTGAGTTTCAATGCAGAATTAATTAAAATTAGTGTAAAATTGGTCTGAAATGTCTTATCCAGGGCCAGCTCCCTGCTGTCATTTTTGTTATTTGAATGAGCATAACTCAAGAACTATAAGACCTATGTGCAAACTTCTGATGTCATTTTGAAGCACTTGTCAATAGCTTTCATTTAATAGGTCATTTGTCTATGTAGGTACCTGTCTTTATGAAATTATTTGAAATTTTGGGCGGAAATCTCGCACAAATGTCTCAGTTCCCAATATCATCATGCTACCAGTTCAAAACGTGTGGCCTATGTTTTTTCACTCGGTGAACAGCGTTATCTACATGTAGTGTCAAATTGCATTGATAGTGTCATTATGCACTTATCAATTGCAAGCCGGGGACCCGGGGCATGGCGGGGACTGTACACGAGTGTACAAAAAATGATGCCTGGCTATGCGGGGGAGTGTACGCGGACGTACACACTGTGCCCCCGCTAGCCGGGGCGTGTAGCGGGGACGTACGCTAAGGTACACCCCGGGCGCTTGCTATAAATAAGCTAGAGATGCAATGCGCTTGACGAAATAAGTCTAAAAGTATGAATCCTCCTTTCATGAGTGGTCTTGTTACACGACGTTGAGAAGGTCTTATCACAGTATGAACATTGGTATGGTTTCTCTTTCGTATGGATCCTTTCATGACGGGTCTTGTGCCCTAATCGTGAGAAACTCTGATCGCAGTATCAACATTGGTATGGTTTCTTTTTAGTATGAACCCTCTCATGAACGGTTTTGGCACTTACGTGAATAAATGTCACAGTATGCACATCCGAATGGTTTCTCTTTATTATGGATCCATTCATGAAGGATCTTGTGACCTAATCGTGAGAAACTCTGAATACAGTATGAAACTATTTGTATGGATCCTTTCATGACGGACCTTGTGACCCGAATGTGAAAAACTCTTATCACAGTATGAACAGTGGTATGATTTCTCTTTGGTATGAATCCGTTCATGACCGGTCTTGGAACTTTAACGATTAAAGGTCTTGTCACAGTATGCACATCCAAATGGGTTCTCTTTGGTATAAATCCTTTTATGACGGGTCTTATCCCCTAAAGGCTGAATGTGAGAAACTCTGGTCACAGTATGAACATTGGTTTGGGTTCTTTTTGGTATAGATCCTTTCATGAATGGTCTTGTGACCTAATTGTTGGAAACTCTGATCGCAGTAACATTGGATTGATATGGTTTTTCATTAGTATGAATCCTTTCATGAACGGTCCTGGCACTTATGTGATTAAAGGTCTTGTCACAGTATGCACAAGTGAATGGTTTCACGTTAGTATAAATCCTTTCATGATGGATCTTATTCCCTGAATGTGTGAAACCCTTATCACAGTATGAACATTAGTGTCGTTTCTCTTTGGTATGAATCCTTTCATGAAGGGTCTTGGAACTTAAACGATTAAAGGTCTTATCACAATATGCACATCCGAATGGGTTCTCTTTGGTATGGATCCTTTCATGACGGGTCTTATCCCCTGAATGTGAGAAACTCTGATCACAGTATGAACATTGGTATGGTTTCTCTTTGGTATAGATCCTTTCATGACGGGTCTTAACCCCTGAATGTGAGAAATTCTTATCACAGTATGAACATTGGTATGGTTTCTCTTTGGTATGGATCCTTTCATGACTGGTCTTGGAACCTACTTGTGAGAAACTCTGAACGCAGTATGAACATTGGTATGGTTTCTCTTTAGTATGAATCCTTTCATGACGGGTCTTATCCCCTGAATATGAAAAACTCTTATCACAGTATGAACATCGGTGTGGTTTCTCTTTGGTATGGATCCTTTCATGACTGGTCTTGTGACCTAATTGTGAGAAACTCTGATCGCAGTATGAACATTGGTATGGTTTCTCTTTGGTATGGATCCTTTCATGACAGGTCTTATTCCCTTTTCGTGAGAAACTCCTATCACAGTATGAACATTGGTGTGTGTTCTCTTGGGTCTGGATACTTTCATGAAGGGTTTTGTGACTCAATTGCGGGAAACTCTTATCAGAATATGAACATTTGTGTGATTTCTTTCGAATCCCGTACTTGGCTTCTAAACTCTTATCACATGACAAATTGTGTATTGAGTCCTTCCATCTTGAACACATTTTTGTATACATATGCCAATGATTCTGCCTTACATGATGACGACGGAGATGTATCATATAGCGATCAAACTTGGAGAATAATTTGTAACCGCAATATTTGCAGACAAAAGGCTTCAGATGTATTCCCGCTTTCTTTAATCTGCTCATAGTGGATGGTATCTGAAATATGATGGAAAACAGGACTACAAGATTATAAACAAAAGAAGGAAAACAATCCGAGTAATAATATTATAAAGGACCCATGGTAAAGACCTTCACTACACACTTTATCATATAAGTTGTTTTCAAATGCGTCATGGGAATGTTTAATGCATGGTTTCATATTTCGGGGTATTAATAGCTTCCATTGATTTGTTGAACCACTATTTAAAACGATGATCAGAAATACAAAATAGTGATAAAAAAACCCATTCAGTATCTGGAGTTTGTGACCCCCAGCTAGGGGGTTGCGTTTAACAAAATTGCTCCTCCTAGATCCTGATCATCCTCCACTTCGACAATTTCGGTGAATAAAAATGCTAATTAGCAAATGCCCAAATGCAAAAGTATTTTAATAAAAAAAATTACTGGAAATAATTATGTTCTCCTATGAAAGCTTCAATTTAATTATTGATGAACATTATTTATAGGTTGAACATTTACTGAGACAATTACAAAAATATCTCAAATCTCGCGCAAGTGTAGACATATCTCAACCTATTTACCTAGCCCCAATGGTGGCTTTACTATCGTTCATGCTTCACTATACTACATTTCACTAGGCCTATACTGAATTTCGCGACGTCGTGAGTCTATGGAGGGTGGTGGTACCGTGTATCACTGGCGTAACAACAGGGGGGATGGGGGGGATATATCCCCCCCAGATTTTTACCTGGGGGGGATGCCTAATGTAATATCCCCCCAGATTTTTCATAACCAATAATTTTAAAAGTGACGTATTTAAACAAATAGGTGGGCGTAAAGATTCACACACTGCACACTTTGTAGGCACACTCATATTATAGCAATCTGGTTGCAAGGGAAAAGAAAGTCACAATAGCCTATAGGCTAGTGTATATAAGAGAACAAGGGCGGCGGAACCGGGGGGGGGGCCAGGGGGGCACGTGCCCCCCCCCCCCCCCCATCCGTGAAAGTGGTGGGACACCATGTGCACTGTGCCCCCCTAGAAAAGTTGTGGCTGAACTCCTTTAATCGAGCTCCACAACATTTTTGACCCCAAAATAATTGAAAAGATTGACATTTAGTGTCAAAAATACATGAAATTCTCTTAAACTACAGGCAATTTTGCATTAAAACCCAAAAAAATTCGCGCGCTTCGCGCGCATTTTAAAACGAACGTTTTTCCTTGCCAATTTTTTTTTCACGAAACACCCTTTGGCCCAATTTTCTTTATGCTGGTGGTACTGCCACTGATTGAGAGTATCAATGTCCTTCTTATGTTGTAGCTGAGACGAATTCGTCTCAGTCCATAGTAGTTTTTTCCGTCCAAAAGTATGAGAGCATTTTCATCTTGTTGCGGATTTTTTAATTTTTTTTAATTATTGCTGTATAAAGTACAGCCTTTTACAATGTCATGAATGTGTTAATTATACCAAAATACGCCATGAAATGGCCCCTGAGCGCATATCAAAACCCAAAATTTCCCGGGGCCCTTAAGCGGGCCCCGGACCCCACGCCGCAAGGCGCTCCACTCGCTTCGCTCGTTTCGCTTGCATGATCGTCATTTTCGTGCCCCCCCCCATTTTCAAATACGCTCCGCCGCGCCTGTAAGAGAATACATAGTTGGTCCAAAGTCCTAAATCCGATGGCATAAAATGACAATTGACAAGTGCCTTATTCCTGAATTTTTGGGCTACAAAATGAGCCCAATCTGTAAAAAGTGTATTATTTGGGTTACAAAAGGCGGGCAATAGTTTTACGAGCGTAGCGAGTAAAAAAATATTTTGAGGTTAAAAAAGTCTCACTATGAACATTACTCTGAACTTGACAGCCCTGCCGTATTTGAGTCTGATAATTTTCATCCCCCCCACTCAAAAAAAGTAGTTACGCCCCTGCCGTGTATCGAAGATACACTTCCACTTCGGTACCGGTTGGGACTACTAGGCCTACATGTATTTACCGGCCAAACCGGCTTTATAAATATTAAACATAACTGTAAACCGCAGCACGCCGCACGGTGGAATTACTCATTAATATCATAAATATTGGATGTTGAACTAGACGATTTATGTTTTATAAGACATTAGGGCCATATCCAAAAGCATGTCAATCAAGAGACATACTTTTCATTTTTGATTGTCAGTTTGTTCAAGTTAGGAATTTAACCAGCTCAAGTATGTTATTTGAATAAGCACCCATTGCACTTCAACTGCAAACCAAAGAAACCCAATCATGATGGACTAAGTTGCCGTATAGCAACACATTTTTGTGTGCGAGGGACAGACTTGAATTTCTCTGTAATTTTGCGACGGGGACGGAATTTTACACTTTTAATGGTCTGCTTTTCCACTGATAGACAAATTAATGATATTATTTGAACAAGTAACCAATACACTTCAACAACAAAGACAAACAAAATAGCTAGGATGAATTGTGTTCCTGTAGCAACACATTATTTAAAATACGAGGGACGGAATGTTTTATGTAGTCAATTCCGTCCCTCGCATGGACAAAATGTGTTGCTATGGCAACTTGCTTAACCGTGGCTATGTTTTTTTTCTTGCATGTTGTAGTGTATTGGTAGATCATTCAAATAATATACTTAGGGTATCTAATTTCCTAAAACTAGGATATCAGGATAATTAAAACCCTACTCAAATTCCGTCCCTCGCAAAAACGGCGGTTTTGGATATGGCCCTTTACCATTACCTTTAGTTGTAGAATAACGAGCGAGTCTGCCGAATTCGGAGGCCTATATGTTTTATACTATAGAAATTATTCATTCACATATAGTGTCCCCAAACTTGAATTTCACGTTGAGCGGCGATTGCGGAAGTATCGGATATGTTGGCAATGTCGTCAGGCCCCTGCTACTGAGATTCTCGGCGGCGGTGACTCCGATACAGCGTGCAAATCTGATCAAATCTGATAGAAACAATTCTTAACACAGACGGGACCAGCTAAATGCCGAGAACAGCATAGAGAAAGCCATTGACTTTCGGCAGCTCGTGCATTGTCCTGGTTCCCAATTTGAATACGATTTTTACATTTAAAATAAACAATCGGGTTCCAACCCGTCGGCAATAAGTATGTTGAAAACACTGTGACCATGTATACCGCCCTCATAAAACCCTAGGAGGTTCGTCCGGCAAAAACCCAGACAATCCAAGTGGGGCTACACAGAGCTTGGACACAGTTTCGTCCGGGCTTAGCCTCACAACAAGCTCTTGCATTGTAGTTTTCAATTCGCAAGCCAACGCATCACCAAACCTATCATTATGACTTTATATCCAATTAAATAGCTATGACAGTACATGCAGTAGTGTAATAAAATAACATATTCCCTGTGAAAGGGGAAAATGCAACAAGCACCTACACACACACATGATGAATGAATACACGTTGAACAACTAGCGTAAACAATAACAATATAGCGTAAATAAAGACTTTCATAAGTCTATAAAGGTTAGCAGACGACAGCTCTATTTCGATAGCTTCATATCTCTGTTTCATATACTGATAGTTTTGATTTTATGCATTGAATCATGTGTGTTAACGTGCAGCACCTGTTGCGAATGAGGTGGTTTTGGGGCTTGTCGCACTGGGTAAAAATGAGCGGTTTTTGGCGAGTTTTTGAAGTCTTGTCTAGCAAATGTGGAACGGTAACAGTGTACACTTTGAAGACACGAGCGCGAGCCACTACACTTCCCCGACGGCTTCAGGAAGCACAATTTTGCCAGAAGACATAGACTCAGGATAAAAACTGTCTTCAATAGACTAACTTGGTCTTACATGACGTGTTATATTACGTGTCTTCGTGGTGATATTGCTGATCGCGGGACATGTCTTGCATTATTGCATATAGCCTTGTGGTATGAAGAACTGTAAATTCTTACAACTTGCTTTACAGTCGTATCTTGGTTTGTGCTATTTTTTTTTATTGCTAACCGTTATTGCCTTGCAAGACATGTAAAGACATGACTTCAAAAAGTCTGAAAAACACCACTGACCTCGAGAATAGAAGCCCAAAGTTATATGCTTTGTAAAGTTCAAATTCTGCTTTGTAAAGTCAACTTGTGCCCGGGCTTGTGCCTTCTTCAATTTTCAATTGAGCTAAACACACCTGCACCCAGGATAAGCATTTCTTTTAATTTTGAGTATTTTAGACCAAGGCAAAACGTGGCATAATATTAATAACATCATCAAATCATCAAATTGTTTATCATCACTGCACCGCATTGCAGCCTCAGCGTTTCCATAATACTACAAAATATATAATTGATAGGGGTGTATGTTACAAAAAAAACAGCCATATATAATGATATATGGTTGGATGAGGAATTGAACCCGGGATTCCTGCGTGGAAGCGCTAGAGCGTGGCCACTATGCTACAATAGACTAACTATTTTGGCAAAGTCGTTGATAAAGATATATTTAGTATGGAGTTGTTGAAGCATCATATTTCGTACGCGTTGAAGATCCCCACACTTCTTTCAAAATTAAAGCGATTAGCATTTTTAACAATGGAAATTGTTCATTGAGACTCCGTCAAGGAGTATATATAATAGGAGGGGACACTTAGCTCATTTGCATATTTGCTCATTAATATGATTAACCCCGCGAACCCAGTCAAAGGTCGCAGATAACGCCCTCTGGAGAGTCAAGGGGACTTTCTTTTGTTCTCTAACGACAGCGTTGGGACAGCGCATGAAGTTTCTTGTACAGAGTTGGCGATGAGCGATTGAGAAGTATAACAAAAGCATACATAAACAGATCGTAACATGAATAATGCAATGCAACAGGTCACACAACGTTCAGTCGAGCGACCGTATAAACAGTATACAAGATGCCATTTATTGTGTTCGAAATGTCAACGCCTTTACCATTCTTTCCAAAATAAGGAGTATAATCACATTACAAACACATTTTGTGCGAGAGTAACATATAAATATGGTTTAAAATGTCAAAAATGGCACGATAAAAATCCGTTCGTTATAAATAAAAGAATCAATGGTTAAATAATAAAACTGACACAATTACACTCGTCGATCTCTGTGGCGTGCACACGTTGGCCATATCGTTTGCAATCGGCAATCACGGGTTCGAATCTCCGTGTATTCGTTGTTGTTTTCTATTTTTTTGTTTTTTTTAAAATAAAAAAAACTTGATTGTGGATGTATGTAACATCATTTTTATGTCAATTTTTATAATTTATAAAGGCCGCCAATGCTTTTATAGTTTTTTTCTATTCTTTTTTAATCTATTTTTCTATCTATCATTTATCTCTGGATTTATTTAACTTTATAATCTAAACAAATTAAAATGCGTAAAACAATATACTATTGCTCGATAAATAAGTGATTGAAGTTGAGTTCACTTTGATAATGATAGCATACGAGTGTGCCCAACCATTTCTCCTTTGCACACTTTGTTTAAAATACATTCAGAGATGTCATTTTTATAGCTTGTTATAGCTAGGCTAATATACAACTGTAAGCTATTTGGATACACAAAGCAAACACATTTCCAAAACAGGCCATAGCCAATCGTACAATGAGAAAGGAGACCGTTTATACCAATGTTAAATCTACCATGATTACCATTTTTTTTAAACCTGTACAACCGATGAATTTCTAGAAAATCTTTGGTACAACTTTATTTCAAGAAAGTTAGTCCTTGTACCAAATGTAGCTAGCTTTAATAAACGAATTGGGAGACGCAATATTCATGTCGAAATATATGTGGAAAGGCAATCAGACAACTATTGATAGACGCGATCAAGTCTTGTACCTTTGAAGGGTGATTACGGGCACGTATGAGTAAAGTGGATTCCCTCTATAATGAACCAAAATTTTAATTTCAGTGCCAAAGATCTTGAAAAAGGTTACAGGGGACATTCTCGCTTCGACGATGCTCCTATGCGTAGGTCAACTGAAAGCCCGGTCCGATGGTAGACTCCGAATCTCCAGAATCTCAGGAGATATGTACACATTTTCTCATAATACTTGATACTGCTACGCTTCCAATCATTAGATGGTTATATATAGCATATGCACGGCGCAAAGTGCACGGTGTCTCATTTAGGCCCACAGGCCGGGCGGGCTTGTGAGTGCTCAGAACCGGTACGGGACTATTAACAATACACTCAATTTATTCGCCACAACATGTGGGCACTACCGTATAGTTTTATTGACTGTACATCATGCCTTTCGTCGGTATACAACTCGGACTTTTTACTGTCTGATAAGTCCACCCCTCCCCCCTCCCTATGGCCCTGTTTAAAGCTGGCTACGCCAGGATTCGCGCATGTTGGATGTGCCGGCCCGCCGCGCGCCAGTCGGGTCCGCATTGCGGCGGCGTTATTAGTCACTCTCGATCATAGTTCGGCGTGGCCCCTCGCTACACGGCTCGATCCTCATGGCGGCAAGTTATTATCACATCAAACCACTTCTGGATGTTATCATCAATGGCAATGCATTGTCGGCTGCTTTAGTCAAAATTAAATATTATATACCAAGGGATATACAACTGTCACTGGATATACCCACTTTGCCTATCTGTGATATACCATTGAACCGTCAACGCCTGAATCTTTTCCGTGAACTTTTCCTGATTGGGCTTTTCCACCCCCAAACTGGCCGGAGCCCGGGTGTTAGATCTACGGTTGATTAGCGCATTACAAGAAGTTGTGTCACTTGCCATGCAGCACATACTCATTAGGCATTTGTCCAAATTTGTTGTGGACAAATCCAAAGCGATCGGACGCATGCGTAGAAAAAAATGTTGTCCCCTTGACTCTCCAGAGGGCCTTTTTGATATTCAGACGATGGCGGACATAGGTTCGTGTGACGAATATTCTAGGTGAAATTCGATGTGGGAACGCTCGGACTGTAGGGAACGATGATATTTCTGACTTCAACAGCGCCTGGGCATCGTTCGGGGAACGTTTGATTATCACTCAGGTCGTGTCAGTATGAAATTAGGTAAAACACTCCGACATAAAATTGAAATCCACGGAGATTCAAAGATTACGGCCGTTCGTGTCCACTATGGTCTGGTACTTTTCATTTTCGACTTCACAAATGACGTATATTCATTGATATAATTATTCATTGTATATTCATGTACGTCGATGCTTTCGGCGATTCGAACAATACAGTGTCAGGCGCCTGACTCCGTGTACAATTACGTTACCCCGTTTTCGCGCCGATTTCATTAGACTGATGCAAAGTCTTTTGCAACTCTATTGTACCGAACTGCTGCTGCTGTTTAGCCATAGTCCTTTAGAGAGAAGCGTCGGCATTCTCTTGCTTGCTTTCACTCTTGCTGCTACCAGTCCGCCGTCTGTCCAGTCTCTGATGTTATCTGTCCAAGCAGTTTTTCTGCGTCCTGGTAGAGCCTTCCCTTCTACCTCTCCTTCAATAGTGCCTATTACTATGCTTTCCGCACGTCGCTTCCAGTGACCATACTTTGCACGCTTCCTCTTCCTTAGTTGGGCTAGCAGTCCCTCTTCTTCTTTCACCCCTATTTGCTTGCGCACCCATAAGTTTGACTTCTTATCAGTCCAGCTGATGTGTAGCACTCTGCGCCAAACCCACATTTCAAATGCTGTGACACAGCTCTTGTCTCTTTCTTTGAGGGTCCAACTTTCAGAGCCATAAAGCGCTGTACTCCATACCAGTGACCGGACCAGCTGCTTCTTGAGTTTCAAGCTTATTTGTTTAGCCTTCCATATTCCATTCAGTTGGCTAGTGATGCCTCTGGCAACTGTCAGTCTGACTCTTATTTCTGGTGCGGAGTCTCCATCCATCCCGACCATGGAGCCAAGGTATTTCAACCGATCCACCTGCTGAACTTCATCTCCGTCTAGGAATAATTATAGGCTGCTTGTTACCCAGTATCATGACATGAGTCTTGGCTGGGTTTATACGCAAGCCAAATTGGAGACTGCATCTCTCTAGTTCTTGGGCTTGCTTTTCTAGTTCCTGTTTAGAACGTCCTAGAAGTGTAGTGTCATCAGCAAAGCGAAGATTCCATATTGCCCTTCCACCAATGATGCAGCCAGGTCTGTCTTCCAGCCTGTCCTCTACTTGTCGCATAATGGTTTCACCACAGGCATTAAAGAGTAGGGATGATACAACGCAACCCTGACGGACTCCTTGCTCAAAGGGGAACTGATCTGCGTGGCCTTCTGCTAAACGTATAACTCCACTAGCTTTTGTATACAGCTTCTCCAGCAGCCAGACTAGGTGTTCTGGTGTGCCAAATTCAATCAGTGATTTCCATAAGGCGGTGTGATTAACTGTATCAAATGCTTTGGAGTAGTCCACAAACATCATCCACAGCTCTGGGTCTTGTCGCTTGATTGTTTTCTCTATGATGTTGCGTAGAGTCAGGATGGCATCGGTTGTTCCCTTTCCTGAAACGAAACCAAACTGTTCCTCAGCAATCTGTGGCATTACGAAGTATGCTACCCTGCTTCTGATGACTTCCAAAAGCACCTTAGAGGCATGAGAGAGTAGACTGATTGTACGATGCTTGGCGCAGTCTTGCGTTCCTGGAACTTTAGGTAAGGTGATGATCTCTGACTGTGTACAGTCAGTGGGCCATTCTCCAGTTTTCCAGATCTGGTCAATGATGGTCCGCATGGCTTGTACCACTGTATCTCCACCAGCTTTAATATTTTCTCCAGGTATCCCGTCAAGCCCGGCTGCCTTGTCATTTTTCAATTTCTTTATGGCTGCTCTGATTTCAGACTTCATTACTTCTGGTTCCAGCTCTCTTGGGGGTTGGTCATTGGGAGGGTGATCTACTGTGTTAAGACTGAAGAGTTGTTTACCATACTCATACCAGCGCTGCTTAATTGACTCTGCTTCATACAGCATCTCGCCATTTCCATCCTTGATACCAATACCAGGTTGTGGGGGCTTCTTACCACTTATCTTCTTTATCAACTGGTACACATTTCTGGTATCTCCAGATCTGTATGATTTCTCTGCCTTTTCACTTATTGCAGCCAACCATTTACGTTTCACCTTGCGACTTGCTGTCTTTACTTTTTTACACAAGTTCCGATACTCTGGACTTTGGAAGTTTTTCTTCTTTGATAGGCGTCTTTGATTTATTAGATCTTGGCATTCAGGGTTATCCATCCATGGTTTGTCTGCCTTTCTTACTATTGGGCAATGTTCTTTGGAAGCTGAGGTAAGTGCCTCTGCCAATTCAGACCATGTCACTTCTTTGCCTTCCAGATGGTCTCTAACACTAGTTTCGAAAGCGTCTGCAACAGAAGGATCTGTCAGTTGTTTCAGATGTAGTTTGAGCTTTCTTGAATGTTGAGATTTCCTGTTCCACATACGGCCACATATTCTTGCCCATAACAGCTGATGGTCTGATCCACAGTCAGCACTTATTAAAGCACGGCTATCTGTGCATTCTCTCCTATCACGCTTTCTGATTGCAATGAAGTCGATCTGGTTCTTCCATTTACCTCCAGGCGAACACCAAGTGAACAGCTGATTGTGTCTATGTTGGAAACAGGTGTTAACAGCCACAAGCTTATTATCTCCAAGCCAGTCCAGAAGCATTTGTCCGCGGTCATTCCCTTCTCCAAGACCAAACTTTCCACAAGCAGCATGCTGACGATTAGCACCAATTTTAGCGTTAAAATCACCCATCACTACCAATGACCAATGACCTTAAACTGAATGACGACAAAACTGAAGTTCTGCATATTACATCTCGCTTTAGAAACAATTCTGTTATTTCATCTATAAACATCAACGATGCTCTAATTGAACCAGCTTCTAATGCCCGCAATCTTGGTATTATTCTTCAAAATGATCTCATGATGGATGTCCATATCAATAATATTTGTCGTGCGGCCTCTCATGCTCTTTACAAGATAGGTCAAATTCGTCGATACCTTGACCAGCCAACAACTGAAAGACTAATCCATGCTTTTGTGACATGTCGACTTGATAATTGTAACAGTCTGCTATTTGCTCTTCCTGAAACGCAGATCTCAAAACTTCAACGCATACAAAATTCAGCTGCTCGACTTGTTACTCTCTCCAAGATTCGCTGTCACATTTCCCCTGTCCTTCGTGACTTACACTGGTTACCAATCAAATCACGCATTATGTTCAAGATTCTTCTATTAACTTTTAAATGTTCTCGTGGACTAGCACCTATGTACCTCCAAGATCTCATACAACATTACAAGCCCACACGTAATCTCCGTTCTCGCTCACAGTATCTTCTTGCTCATGTTTCTTTACCTTCGACATCATATGGACGCCGTTCTTTTCAAGATGCTTCTGCTGAACTTTGGAATCAATTACCATATCATGTTAAATCAGCCAAAACTCTTGAACAGTTCAAATCATCGCTAAAAACTTACCTATTTAATGTTAATGCATGATTTTCCTTTTTGTCATGTCTTTTGTTACTACTACATGTATAGTTTTGTATATTTGCGTTTCTGTTTTATTTGTTATAGCGCATAGGGACTTAATTGTGTTATGCGCTCAATAAGCATGGTTTTATTATTATTATTATTATTAATCTGTCTTTGTTAGGACACTCTTTAACTGCCTTCTGTAACACAGCATAGACTGCAAGAACATCGTCCTCCTCTGCTTCTGACGTTGGCATGTATGTCTGGATAATTGTTATTGGCTGTGGTTTAGCATCAACACGAAGAACAATGACTCTGTCAGATATTGGTTGAACCTTCAGTACTGCTCTAGCAATCTTTGGTGAGATCAGAAAGCCAACTCCTCGATGGTGCACTTCATCATCGCCTATGTAGTAAAGCTTCCAGCCATTTGTGTTAACTTGTCCTGTTGATGTCCATCTTACTTCTGCTAACCCCACTACATCCAGCTTCAATCGTTCTGCTTCCGAACGAACCTGATGTAGTTTACCATGCTCATTTAAAGTACGGACATTCCATGTTGCAATATTTAGATATCGCTGACCTCTGTCAGCAATCGTCTGAGAATTGTCGGACCCATGCCTCTCAGTTGAGTTTAAGCATGATTCGTCATTGGGTGTCTCAGAGTTCCTTACTGTAATTGGTCCTTCCCTAGTATCTCTATCAGAAGACTGGTCAACCCTGGGGGCCTAGCTGCCGTCTTCATAACTTTCTTCATATATATTGACTTTTCCATGCTTGAGAATTTAAGGCTAGTTGACCGTTGAGACGCCACCCCGCAACGGACTCAGTTGGCCGGTATCCACTCAAGCGTCTTTGGTACCGCCCTTCATATCGCCTACTGCTTGCGATGCTTGCTGTACGCCATCCATGCCGTAAGGTTCATTATAGTAACCAGCGCCATTTCCGCCGTGCAGACTTTGAGTGAGATGAGAAGAGAAGACGATCTTCTTTACCCACCGCTGCTGGATGGCCGATGGCTCTCCAATGAGCTCATACGCCCTTGTAGGTAGATTTTTCTTTTAGTTTAGTTCTACCAGGGTATCTAGCTACCCTCCAATGGATGCAGTTTAACGTCTTACCCAGGACCGAACTATAAAAAGAGTAAGACTGGTTACCTCTTGAGGATTACGCACAGAAATAGTCATATACATATTCACACTAAGTTTCAAGCGGCCAATGCAACGTAGTCTAAATTTAACCGGAACTACCGCACATTGATTGAGGGCGTATCAGCCCATATTGGTCCTGTTTTATCAATCGAGTCGCCCCTCCTTAGTTATTCCTCCATGATGTCGTGTTCTCTGCCCAGTGAGCGGAAGTTACGTTTTAGAACCCCTAGGTTACTGGAAAATAAATCGGGCTATTTGTGCTGCCCTCTCGTGGCATTTATTACGTACGATATGAAATTAGCTAGTAACAATGAGGGCGCACTTTGAATAAGCGCAAACCCAGACGACGGTGGCTACGAACGGCCGTTAATTTTGAATTTCCGTTGGTTTCAATGTAACAATGGATTTTGATTATATGACCCCATAAAATTCATCATAGGTTAGAAGAAAATTTTTCCAATCCAAAACCGTTCGGGATGGCTAATTGTAAATGCTATTTTTTGAATTTAAACCGTTGTTAAGCGGTCGTCCCATTCACTTGATCAGGTAACCTCGTTCGCATATTTTAACCTTTATACTCGTGAATACGCCTATGTCCAGCGTCGTCTGCGCAAACCGTCGGGGAGCAGGATACTACATTGTACGAATGTCGATATTATTAGATTGAGTTGATACACTCTAAAAAGTGTTTCATAAATAAATACCAATAAACGAAAATTCATACAGTAGGCCTATGAGTGACAATTGTGAATAATTTGTTTTAAAGACAGTTTGTTTTGATCCTTATTATATATAGTCGTGTCTCATGCCCAGGTCTATGGAAAAATGGAACATTTTATATGGGCACTGGGCACCAAAGACGACTGATATATATAGTCGTGTTTGGTGCCCAGTGCCCATGTTAAATGTTCTAATTTCCCATAGACCTGACACGACTATATATAATAGGTTAAAAGCAAACTGTCTTTAATGTGACACCGCCCGCAGGGCAGAAAAGGGGATTTCTTTTGGGGGAAATTTGCGTCAGCAAAAAGAGGGGATTTGTATTTTTTGGGGGAAGAAGCTTTATTATACTAAAAATGGGCATGTAAAATCGCCGGCATGTTCAATTTTACATGCCCAGCTTGTATGTTTAATGGTGGTAATTTCCCATAGACCTGGGCTTAAAACATAAATATACGGACCGTAAAAAGCCACTTTCTTTAGTATGACAGCTCGCCCGGGAAGAAGGCAGAAAAGTGGATGTCTTTGGAGAAAATTTGCTCGGTTCAAATTTAATTAATTAACAAATTTAAATACTTACAATTTCCATGGCATTGCCATCGTTATTAAATCCACTTGTCCAAAAATCCGCACGAGAAAACTCAGAAAATGCTACATATTGAAAACTTTGGTGCATCTGCTCAACGCAAACCCAATTACCTCACTAAGCACGTAATTTTGAGCTCGTCCCTTGCCAATTTGAAACTTCTTTGATCATCACTGCCAAGTGGTACAACTTAACTTACAATTACGCTCGGTATAGTGAAGTAAATAGTATAGGCTTCAATAAAATACCAAACACTTACAAATTAAAATTTGAGATAAACACGCGTTTTCCCAAATAAAAATTACACTTTTAGCAGAAATGAATGGCCCGCAGCCTGATTTAGGTCATTTTTACGTGGACCGGTGTAGGCCTACTAAATTCAATGGCAAAATTCGTAGAAGCGTGTCATCGAAAATTACGCTGACGTCAGAATACTAGATAAAATTCCTCAGACATGTCAGAGATTGATATAAAATACAATATGATTGGTTGATGTTAACTACTCGCGTTTTTTCCACCAATCAGAACTATTTTAGACAAAATCTTGGCTAGCCGGATGTTTGGGGCAATAGCAATATAGACACACACATCCCGCTTCGCCACCATCTCGTTGTGAGCTGCGCCGTAGCATTTCTTTCTCACCAATTTTAGTGATTATTTGATCTATTTCACACAATTCAAGTTATAATTATTATATTTATATAGTTCAGGACGATTTCTAGCGTATTTTTAGTGGAGTTTGAGCAATATTTATTGCTAAAATCAGTCATTTCCTACACTAGCTTGTCGAAATTTTTGCACGGAGACGGCCTCGGTACACACTAATTGGGCCGCGGGATTACCCCTACAGGGGTGTAGACTTCAATGCAATGATCTACGCTAGTTTGTCATGATGAAATCTTGACGAACCAGTTGTAAATATTATATTGATTACTCATATTTTTCATTTGATGTTGTATGTATGTTCGTATTGAAAAATAAAACATTTTGTGTGTGAAAAATAATCAACCTGTCAAGTGTTCATATGTGTGGATTGTATTGTTCACCCCCGTTGAGTGTAATGGAATATTCCAGAAGTAATTGGTTGTCCGTGGCAACCCCTGATCTATGCACTGGCTAACGTGGTACAGACAAGCAGACCAATTAGGCTCACTGGAGCGTGGGTTGCTTTTACTGTGGGACTTTATGCACGTCACAAAACAGCCTCTAAGTTTTCAATATGAAAGTCAAGTCATTAGCTAGGGGGGGGGGGGGGGGGGGGGGGGGGGTGGGGTACCGCGCCATTTTGTCTCGAAGCAATGGTCATGACGTCATATTTTGGTCGATTTTCTGAACTTTTGTATTGGATTTACGTGCAAAATATATGCCCTTGGCAGCATACTTTCCCGGGTGTGTGGGTGCACTTTAAATTTCAGATGTTCTAAAATGGACGGATATCTAACCAATTTGATAAAAAAACACGATCCACACACCCCAGAATTGCAAAAAAAGCATAAAAGAAGTCCACTTTTTTGTGCCTTTGAACAGAGTGGCGGCCGGGATTGTAGAATTTAACACAGTGCATTAACCCATGACCCATGATATAAATAAATTATTTGCGTTACATTTTTTCAATTAGCACGGTTAGTGTAATGGAAAGGAAGTCGCTTGAGGAGCGAGAGGTTGTGGGTTCGAGTCCCATTAGGAGCACTTTTTGTTTTATATGCTGGATTTGCTTAGCATCATCTGTATGCTTGCCCACGCGGACACCACACTGCTGGCGTTTACCGTATCAGGGTTACGCCATTTTTTCTCTCGAAAATGTCAAAAAAAATTACCGTTCTTTTAAAAATAAGAATTATAATCAAATTACAAACACATTTTGTGCGAGAGCAACACACACATTTGGCAAAAATGGCACAATAAAAATCCGTTCGTTATAAATAAATGGACATGGTTAAATAATAATACTATCACAATTACAGTCGTAAATCTCTGTGGCGTGCGTAGGTTGGCCATGTCGTTGGCAATCGGAAATCACGGGTTCGAATATTCCCATTATTTTTCTATTTTTTAAACTTAATGGTATATTAATGTAACATCATTGTTATGTCAATTTTTATCAATTATAAATGCCGCCCATGCGTTTATAGTTTTCTTTTTATTTATTTATCTATCATAAATGTATCCTTGATTTATTCAAGGCATTACACACAAGTCTTTGATTTATTTAACTTTGTCTAAACAATTAAAATGCGTAAACAACTATATTATTGCTCGATATAGAGTGATTTAACTTGAGTTCAGTTTGATAATATGATAGCAAAACTTGTTGTAAAACCATTTTACCAGTGTGTCCAACAATTTCACACTTTGGTAATACATTTAGAGATGTCACTTTTAGCTTGTTATAGCTAGGCTCAATATAAGCAAGTTTGCGACCTCTATAATTTTAGGCTGGTAACACAATCCCACAGTGCATTTCGTTAAAACAGTGTACATTATTTTTCCACGATACGTATCACGTGATAACCACGATCGATTTCGCAAAATATTGCAAAATGGCGCGGTACCCCAGCCCCCCCTAGTCATTAGCCATGTTTATAAAAGCACAACCGTGTGCAAAATCCGCCGCGTAAACCGCCGCAACTAACATTCAGTCAATAGTTAGGTCACCCAAGCCCTATATGAAAGCTATGAAGATTGTTAAACGGGGTCAGTCGTCACAAACATACACAAACACAATAGTCAAACGACCTTGCTATTGTCAACGCTCCCTACACAGAGGTCTGCAGTGCAAATCTGTACGAATTTCGCCATGTAATATCAATGACAGATTTCATTCCGTGGTATAAAGCTATTAGGTTTCCGTGGTCTTCGCTATCTCCAAGCAGATAGAGCAATACGTACACGGACTTTTTTGTAGACGAGGGTTCATTTCATGATTTGGTGAGGTTTAGAATGAGTTAGGATTCCTGTAATTTTGAAGACCACGGATTTTCAAAACGTGAATTTTCCGGCATTGTACGACATAAATTTGGTCACCAAACGTGTTTAAAACTATACATTTTACTGTTCTGCAGATGTTATTGACCCTCCTCTAAAATTCTACATGATTTTTAACACGTTTCTTAGTTTTTGAGATGCCCAATAGACCATTTCCCGAAGCTATTTCTAGCAAATATTGCAGTCACTATGACTCCATTGTTTTCTTGCGTATAACAAAATATGACATGCAGCGTGACCTCCCTACTGGCTGCATTAATTTGGAACTATAACTGTCTAACACACAGTAACGTTTAGTCAATTAACGTGATGAGCTCAATATGAGCCAATATAAAGTATCCAGACTGGTTGTTTACTCAAAATCGACGGTTATGATGGTTATGTGCCTCTGGTGGTGTAGGACTGGCGAGGGTGCATCTTCTCCGCCTTATTTCAATGGATTTGTCTGTCCCTAGTCTTAAAATGTTCCTATTGTCACAAAACTAACATGTGCCAAGTTTGAATTAATTTGGAAGTTGTCATGGGGGGCCACCGAGAACCTAAAGTTACAGTGTGTGTTCTATGTAGGAAAGCCTTCGTTGACCCCTTTTACGTACAATTCCAATTAGAAGCCGATCGAACAATTTGAAGTAGCTGTCATATCAAAACCGTTTGGACTTAGAGTCTTAGAAGCTCAACTCTTGCGAGCTAATAGAACTGATAATCATCTTCAAATCTGCAATAAAAAATAATCGCTAACAAAATGAGCATGTGCGGTTTACTGGCACCAGCGGCCCAGATTATTAATTTGCGCGTAGGCCCCCCATCCGTCTGTGAACTTGCGCGATCCCGGCGCGACATGGCGCGTTATAAGCTTTAACAGTGTGCCCTTGGTCGCGGTTCAACCGGATATAATATCATTCGGCCCGTTGCACGCTCGACGAGTCCGAGAATCCAGATTTTTTGCCCCGTGTTTGGATTGCCTCTGTGGTACTTGTACTTTTTACCAAACACGCTCTCGTCGACTTCAATTTCGCCGCTTAATTGCATTTTGCCGTCTACTACCATGACTACTGTATCCCACACGTAGGCTACTGGATAAAAATATCCCGGATCATGCTTAGCCCAATCAACCGCCGTAGACTTAGGCCTATAGTCGATGTTGCTGAACATAGTTGACTTCAATAGTGTATGTCCGTCAAGGTAGTGCTTGATGAAGTTCATCACGTCTGGCATCGGCAGTCGAACCCATGAAAAAAGCTGTCCACGCGAGGGGTACGCTCATATAGTTCCGGGTGCAGCGCCAAGTAAATTGATCCAGCCGGCCTTCGCGCGGAGACAGTTTGCACGGCCTGGCGCATCGATCGCAGATGAGTGACATTGCTGGCCCCTTGCCCCTGAGACTATGATATACCTTTAGGTATATTAGTCTCAGCCTTGCCCATCATCCACTGGAGAAGGATTGATATTGGTGCCATCAGAATGCATAAAAAGTAAATGGATTATTAAAATCCTTAAAAGTGGTTGAAATAAACTCAGACTCCTGTAGGTGCCGTTTCGATTCCGAAACCAGCCACCACCACGACGCTCTCTTTGGGGGTCGCGCCCGCCGTCGTCAGCCATCATTTCTCGCTCGCGATCGCGTGCTTTCAGACAAATGCACACAAAAATCCGGAGATAAATTTGGCACTTCTCGTCTTTGGAAAATCCAAAAACAAGAATGAAATAAATTTGAATACAAATTACTTACCTACGCCATGCAGCAATATTCAACAGGTGCGGCTATTCAATAATTCATAGCACCAAACAGATACAATAGGTGTTTTTCCGTGGATATATGTGCGATCGAAACATTCAGGTGATAATAATCTGATACAATTTGACTGACGTGACATAATCTAGACATCATCCATTGTTTGTCGCGTGCCGGGGTTTAATCCCGGGTTTAATACAGGTGAACTTCAATTCAGTGAAGTGCGGGGATGTTACAGAATAAACCATATTTTAGTAAAATATGGTTTATTCCGTAACATCCCCGCACTTCACTGAAACATCACCCGCCAAAAACTAACCCTAACCCTAACCCTAACCCTAACCCTAACCCTAACCCTAACCATATTTTACTAAAATATGGTTTATTTCGTAAAATCCCCGCGGCGGCTGTCGCATTTAAACACGACGGTTCAAACGGCTAACCCTAACGCCGCGAGATGTTACGGAATAAACCATATTTTACTAAAATATGGTTTATTCCGTAACATCCCCGCACTCAAACAGCAGCACCCGCGTAAAACAAACCCTAACCCTAACACTAACAGTCTAACTCTAACCCTAACCACGGTATGCGGTTTATTCCGTAATATCGCCGCGGCGGCTGGACAGTGCTTACGAACCCTTACCCTAACCTATAGCCCTAACCTTACCCTAAACCTAACCATACCCTAACCCTACAACCTAAACACTAACCTTAAACACTACCCGAAATAGAACGTGTAAATTAGGCATATAGGCCTGCACATAGCCATGGCATTTTGGTCCATTTTTATGTGACAAATATGAACATACACCCCCTAAAAAAATCCCCTCTTTTTGCTGATGCAAACCCCAAAAGAAACCCCCTTTCTGTCCTCCGGGCGCTGTCACATTTAAACACGGTTCAAGTTGCCGCGTTAACCTCGAGTTGTGTATTCAAGCCCATGGGAAATTACCATGGAGATGGGCACGGTAAAATTGAACATGTCGGCGATTTTACATGCCCATGATTTTAGTATAATAAAGCTTCTCCCCCCCCCCCCAAAAAAAAAATAAAATACAAATCCCCTCTTTTTGCTGACGCAAATTTCCCCCAAAAGAAATCCCCTTTTCTGCCCTCCGGGCGGTGGCACATAAAGACAGTTTGCTTTTAACCTATTATATATAGTCGTGTCTCATGCCCAAGTCTATGGGAAATGAGAACATTTATCATGGGCACTGGGCACCAAAGACGACTATACTCAGTCTGTTTGGCTTCCTCTGGACAGTGACGTAACTTAAGAGGCGCAGCTTTTACGCACGCGTATGTATCTTCCGTCTTTCAACGCTCGTGTGTATACGCCAGCGCCTCGAGTAGTCGCGCGCGTTATGTGCTGCTATTAGTAGAATACGCGGTTACGTCACTGTCTCGTGATGGCCAAAGTCGTCTTTGGCGCCCAGTGCCCATGTTAAATGTTCTCATTTCCCATAGACCTGGGCATGAGACACGACTATTATATAAGGATAAAAACAAACTGTCCTTAAAAACGAATTATTCACAATTGTCACTCATTATACTGTATGAATTTTCGTTTATTGCTATTTATTTATGAAACAATATTTAGCGTTAAATTAACCTATTATATATAGTCGTGTCTCATGCAAGTCTATGGGAAATTAGAACATTTATCATGGGCAAAGACGAGTCAGACGACTATATATATATAGTCGTCTTTGAGACACGACTATATATATAAGGATCAAAACAAACTGTCCTTAAAACGAATTATTCACAATTGTCACTCATTATACTGTATGAATTTTCGTTTATTGCTATTTATTTATGAAACAATATTTAGTGTTACATTGAATTATCATGTATTTATTTGATGAAAATATTCGTTTGACGTTTAGGTGAGTTTAAAGGTGAAAAAACTAATTTTCAGTAAGCTAGGGAGTTCAATTAAGTCGCATTAATTTCCTGGGCAAAGGACACGACATTGCCGGTCAAGTCGTCAATTTAACTACCGCTGTGAATTCCTATCACACAGGACTACAGGGTGTATCAGAAAGAACTGTACCGAGGCAATATGATTAATTACGGTATGAATTCGATTGATATTGTTCAAACCGTTTTCACATATACCTTCCGCAAACGTCCAGCTTTCCTAAGAATTTTAAATTTTGAAAATCGGACATTTCTGATGGAAAATACAGACTTTCTGGTAAAGATGTTAGATTTCAATTTTGGTCGAAATGATCAATTTAAAAAAATCTGTGAAATAACTAATAGTACCTGAGATATCCATCCGTCCATGGACAGGGTTTATGTTTGGTCGCCATCTCAACTTTTCACCTCACTTGTATAACTATTTATTATTTATACTTTTGTGTGTAAAATTTGGAGATCAATTTTGATTTTGAATCCGCAAATAAACCGGGATTTGTTCTGCTTCAGTGGTTTTAACTTTCCTTTCTTTGGCGGGAGTTTTGAATGTTGCTTTGTGGTGTGGCTACATTGTTTGAAATGTTGGGGGGTAGTGGTAGTAGAGAGGATTGATTGAAATTGAAAACACGTTTTACATTGATTTTCGATTATGTCTTGCCACACGAGAACAAAAAGAGATATCTCAATGAAACTAACATATAAAATAGGAAACATGTTCACCTTTTTATTGCAGGTGTTTAAATTTATAACAATAATCATTTTGTATTTTTTATGTATTTTAGAAACATGGTACAGTTCTTTCTGATACACCCTGTACACAATGTACCACGTCAGGGTGATGTAACACCCTATCTGCCCATTGTTGGGAAGTTGTTTCACAGTATAGCGCACTCTATAAGTTCATCATCCGGAAGTTAAGCGTAAACTGTCAATCATTCGTTGTGAATGAATATTCATTCATGACTATTCATGACCTCACACGATGTGATCGTCGCGATCCAGCGTCCTTCCCAACTGATCTGATTACAATATTCGTAAAATGCAAATATCGCCACGCCCCTCCTCTGTCACTGTCAGACGAAGCCATCCACAATTTAAAATTCGTATTTTGTAAGTTCCACGTACAAATTAATTTCAAATAACCAATTCTGAATGTTTCGTGTCATATAAGAACTAAATTCTGCTATCATCAAAGCAAATAAGTTTTACTCACAATCACAATCAGCTTTTTTTGACCATTGATGTACTATTTCTGTGCCACAAATCATGTTTTGAGCCGATAAAATCCACCGCGTCTTAGGTCCTCTGGTTTGCTACGACCATGATAGTGCGCCCCCTCTAAGATTATCATCCGTCAATTTAAGCATAGTAAACGGGGTATTTTGCCTTCGAGATACTTGTCCCATAGTTATAGGGTCTCTGACCACGAACCCTTCCAAGCCCAAGCATAAACAAGGCGGTTCTCGAACGACACGCCTCGCCTGGAAGTTGCGCGCGCTGAGACGAAACATAAACGGATAAGAAGCACCATTCACAGTGGCGTAGCCAGGTTTTTCATATTGGGGGTGGGGGGGGGGGGGGGGGGGGGTGGGGGGGGGGGGGGGGCGAAAAATGAAAGTGAACCGACGAGGACTTTACCAGAAAGTACATTTAACAAAATTGCCGCCCAGTCAGAATTTTGAGGAGGGTGAGGGGTAAAGGGGGGGGGGGGGTGTTGGTAGGACATGTTTTTACCAAAATGGCGCGCAAAACACAGAAATTGTCGAGTCTCAACCGCCACTGACTATTCATTCCTGTCATGTGCAGCGATCCAGTTCTAACACTTGAAGCCTGGGAGGGGGGGGGGGGGGGGGGGGGGTCTGAGCTGTGGGTACGAAATTGCCCGGGCAAGCGTTGGGAGCTTAGCTCAGTGTGTAGGGAATCAGCGCTAGTGTGCGGATGGTCCGGGGAGAGAATCCGGGAGTTTTTTCGCTGCGGTTTGTTGGTAACAAGTTCGTCCCTTCACCCCGATCCACACGAAAACATAGCCGTGGGAGTTTGGGTTAAACATTCAGTATTTAGGATTAATATATCAGAACATTTTCGATCATGTTTGTGGGACCAGTGGGGTGGGCTTGAGCTGAATGGGGGGGGGGGGGGGGGGGGGGGGTCAAGTTGTGGGGGAAAATCGTGTCTGGGGAAGGGATTTTTCCCCGCTAGTAGGTTGGCTTTCATTTCGATGTTTGATGTTTTACTGAACGGGTTGTACCAATTTTTTAGAAAAAAAATATGCTTTTTAATATTCAGAATTTACCAATTGATGGCCCAAGATATTAAAAATGTTTCAATTTTACACATGGATTATTTGTTTCAAATATCTTATAAACACAACTTTTATTATGTTTGCTCAATTTTCATGGGTTGTGTCGATTACTTATAATAGCACAATAAATACATATGTGACAAATCAATGCAGGCGCGCCGATGTTGATGCGTGAATAATGGCACGACGCCGCACCGGGAGTGCTATTGTGAGCATATCAATGCGCAAGTGCATTGATTGTTTACTTTCTGATTGGTTCGACACCAAAGAAGATTTCTTGATGTACCCCCATCATGTTTAGCGCCCCTATCGTACCAGCAGAGCTATCCCTCTCTTGATTTTCTTAAAGACCCTATATTTTTATAAATGCAAGTTTTAGTTGGGATACAACTTCTTTCATATTTGTGGCCAAGTTGACCCTATCTGCACCATGTATTACTATGGTAGAGGTCAGGCGACCTCCAGCTGTTACTTTAACACATGTGGGGCACTGTTTGTTTATGGTACTGTATTAAAGAACTGTACACTGTTTATGGTACTGTATTAAAGTACTGTACACTTGCGAGAAAGGATACACACAAGGCGTCTAGGAATTCATACAGGGAGTATGTAAAATCAGTTTGCACAGAATCGCCTAAAAAATTCTGGTCTTTCATTAAGAGTTTAAAAGTCGACTCTGACAACATACCGACCCTGAGCAAAGAAGGTAAACTTGAGTCTGACAACAAAATTAAAGCCGAAATCTTAAATAACCAATTCAAATCGGTTTTCACAAATGAAAACCCTCAATTACCGCATGAACCCTTATCATCAGTTCCTACAATGTCCGACATTACAGTGAGTGTTGACGGTGTCGCTAAATTGCTGCGCGACCTCAATCCCAACAAGGCCTCTGGACCTGACGAGATTCCCTCCAGAATTCTCAAAATTGCTGCTGAGGAAATTGCCCCTGTCCTAACCCAAATATTTCAGAGATCCCTTGACACTGGCGAGGTTCCGAAGTCGTGGCTGCGCGCAAACATTACGCCCATCTTCAAAAAGGGCGATCGTACACGTGCCGGCAATTACCGACCCATCTCACTCACTTGTATTTGCTCAAAATTATTAGAACATATTATTCATTCTAATATTATGCATCACTTTGACGCTAATTCAATCCTGACAAACAAACAGCATGGTTTCAGAAGCAAGCACTCCTGTGAGAGCCAATTAATTCTAACTGTCAATGATCTTGCCAAATCCCTAGACAATAGATCTCAAACTGACATGATTATTATGGACTTCTCCAAAGCTTTCGACAGCGTCCCCCACAACCGCTTATTAAATAAACTTAAAAGGTATGGCATCCACAACACTACACTTACATGGATTTCCAACTTTCTCAAGCACCGTGAACAAAGGGTCGTCGTCGGTGGCGAACACTCGACTTGGGCTGATGTTGTTTCAGGCGTCCCACAGGGCACAGTGCTTGGTCCGTTGCTTTTCCTCGTATACATCAATGACCTCCCTGACAACATCCACTCCTCCGTCCGTCTATTTGCTGACGACTGTGTAATATACCGTGAAATACACAATTCATTTGATTCTGAGGAGCTACAGTCCGACCTAAACACACTGGTGAAATGGGAGAAGGATTGGCAGTTGTCGTTTAACCCCTCAAAGTGCTTTGTAATGAGACTCACACATGCACGTTCCACAAAGCGCTTTGAGTACAAACTGGGTGAAAACATACTGAGTGAAACCAATGGACACCCTTACCTTGGAGTCTTTATCACAAATAAGCTCCAATGGAACACACACATCCATCAAATAACGGCCAAGGCAAACCGGTCCCTAGGTTTCATCCGTAGAAACCTTTACTCTTGCCCAACTAAGACCAAAGAGGCGGCCTACAACACCCTAGTCCGGCCTCTAGTGGAGTACTCCTCCGCGGTCTGGGACCCACACACAAAGGACTTACAAAATAAAGTGGAAATGATACAAAGGAGATCAGCCAGATTAGTGTGCGGAGATTTCAAAACCAGATCCAAGGGCAGTGTATCTAAAATGATACAAGATCTCGGATGGGACTCACTCACCAACAGGAGACTGGCTCGCAGGCTAACAGTCCTTCAACAAGCCAGACTTGGACTTCTATCCTTGCCCCTTGACTCACAGTTACAGCCCGCCCAGCGTCGTACACGGCAGCTCCATTGTAACGCATACAATCAAATCGCAACCAACAAAGACTGCCTCAAACACGCATACTTCCCCCGCACAATACGTGACTGGAACTCACTCCCGGAACACATCACAAACATTGATTCCCTACCGAAATTCAAGACCACCCTTGCAAACCATCTGCAAGAGTTAAGCAACAAGCAAGACTAAGCAAAACACATCATTACATGCGCACACACCCTGTCCGTTTGGCTCCATCAGGAGCGTTGGACAGTAATCTACCAGAACCAGAACCAGAACAAAGACACATCAATCTTTTACTTGCAACAGGATTTTCTTAAAAACCCTCGTTTTTCAACTTAAGCATTTCCTTGCACTGTAATGTCGATGGGAACCAGTAGACACCGGTGACAGAAATCAGTGGTCATGTGACGAAAGTGAAGCATCCTGGGGTGCATCAAGAAATCTTCTTTGGTTCGACACTATGCATACTGAACACAGCAGGGTTATACGAAAACTGACAGTCCTTTTTATCTTTCATATTTATTATCATCCGTAATTATTACATTGTCACATGTTTGTACCCACATAAATTATTACACATTTACAATCACATACATATATAAGATATTAATTTCTTTGAAAATACGTTCTTACATATTTATTTATGTAATTTATATTTGTATTGCATAACAAAATTCATATAACGTATTATATGACATACAAGTCAAAAAGGTATTCCAAAAAGGTATTCCAAACGTCTATAATTTTAAGTGGAATTCACACGCTATTCAAATGGTAAATATGACCTCAATTTTAAATATCAAACGTATTATAATGTATAAAGGGCAATCCAAGCATTTGTTTTTAGGTCTAACCATTTATCATTGTAAAGAGCAAGTCTCACCAAATTCAGAAAATACGATTTTGTTGACATGGTTACTTTGGTAACCAAGCAAGGCGGCTGATTGGTCAAAACTAAGAACACGGGGGACATGACGTATAATCTACAAGTAGTTCCGTATGTTGCGAAGCGTGATTTAATTGGACAAGAAATAATAAATTCCGAATACCATATTTCCTATCATTTAAATTGTACATTTTGAAAGATTTACAACGTTTTCCGAAGAATCAATCGCGTGTGCATATAGTCAAAAGAGCACCGATTGAAACTGCTTGAGCATATTTTTATAACCAGTCAGCTCCAAAACGGGAGCCTATTGCACTTGAGGGCGCTAAAATTGACGTGTGTGCTTCACCTTCGTAACGAGTACCCGTCAATTTATGCAATCATTGCATTTGCAACCCTAAATATTGTAAGTACCAGAATTCCTCGCGGCAGCTAGATGATTTTTTAAAAATCTCACCCTTGTCCAAAACATCTCGCAATTACACCTTTGTGAGCCTATACGTACATGTATATACCGCGATGACGCTACCATTTTCTAGGCTAAGTTACACCATTTTAATGATAATAGTTCTTACATTTAGTACAAACCTTGTAGTAGCAGAGTGATGGAATATTTTAACATTATCTCAGAGATAATAGACCTATGTTTTGGTGTGAAAATTGCCCGGGGAAAATTGTCCAAATTGGATTTTTTTTCCACCTTGAAAATTACTGTGACGGGATGCCGTTCCCTTGGGAACGGGACTAAGCATGCGCTCTACTAATATTGTAAAAATCGAACTGAGGTCACCAAGTGGAAGACGGATTCCCGTTACTTGATCCGTCGCCGTGTAAACAATTGTCGGTGGTGCGTCGCTATAGCACGCCATCAAACCGAACGCGCTCTCGTTCCGGAGCAGTTGACTGTGTGTAATCTTACAATTGTTCTTTATCAATTGTAGCAAGAGAGTTATTCAAATGTAGCTAACAACTTTCTTCAAAAGGTCTTTATCAATATCATTATATGATGATCGGATTTATGAAAATGCATTTTACTGACAACTGCACCATTTTACCGTAACATTACACATGAACACCTGTCGTCATGTCGTAAAAGCCAATCTCACAATTAATTATCTATTTCGTTTTTTAAAATTCGTTATAGAATGTTTATAATGCACACTTTAAAGGTAGATGTTCTGATTGCTGGCCCGATTTTCAACTTGATGGTTTTTTTTAAATTTTACATCCTTATAATTGTTACATTCCAAAGTTTGAGTTGCATGACTCCAATGGTTCTTATTTTAGAAGCGCAAGGTCACAAAAAATGTGCCCATCGAGAAGTACACAAACTGGTGTGTGGTTAACCACTTTTGGCAGTAAATCACCACATTTTAACCTATAATTTCAAAATGGAACATTTCTGGCCCCTAAGATTTTACAGACATAATAAGAACAATATGGGATTCTTCCGATATCAAAATATCTTGATGTGAAAAAAATCATAGCCCCAAAAATGTGATCAGAACATACACCTTTAAAACATAATGCTGCAGAAATATAGGGTAATAATCAGTGTTGAATTATGTTCGTGTACGACGTTAATATATTGATATAATTTATTTTGCATTCTAGATTTTCTTAGTCGTCACCATGGTTATGTACAGAATACACAGGTATTGCGCAATACCATTTGTATGCAATTTGATTTTAGAGGTATATATACAAAAATGTGCAAGTGTTCTGCTAGTATGTAGACTATCACTATATAGATGGTGTGACCGGTGACGTATTGCCCGGCGGTTTGCGTGCGCACCTACAGGGAACGGTGCTTTAATTCACACTTGATTGATCATTACTTACCATGCTTACGGTGTAATAGTGCAGAAGTCATGGTATGCATCCCTAAGCACAATGAGAGACCAGGTACTAAATCTGGTTGCCCGGCGGTTTGCGTGCGCACCATAAGGGCATGTGCTTTTAAAATTGGCGCTCAGTGATGTGTGTTTTGCTTTCATATAGTATGATGTATGCAGTAGTCATGGACTAGTACCCCTAGCATGTCTTTAGACCAGGCGCTGATCAATATGTAAACACTACTGATGTAAACAACGGTCACCTCATCTATAGGTTTTTAACATTATTCAATATAATTGATATACATTGTAATACATACTGGTAAAGAAGCAATCTTCTTGCAGTGGGCTCAATACTATGCAGAGCGAAATATAAGTTAAACCATTGGAATGGTAGTTGCTACTCCGAGTTTCACACTTGTACGATCATCAGTTGTCTGTTGATCGCACAAGCGTGAAACTCGGAGTAGCAACTACCGTTCCAAATGGTTTAACGTTTGCATTGTAATACATGTAAATATTTAAAATAAAATTCACTACGGATTCTATTTATATATATATATATTTTGAATCCTTGTGATTATCATCATACATAATATTTATATACATTACATTGATTTGAGAGAAGAATCGCCTCTGGAAATAAATCTTCAGTTATACGTTATATTATAAAGTACAAGTTCAATGTCAGACAATATTTATTGGATATCTATATTGGTGTTGGTTAGCCACTAGATAAACGTGTCGCTGGTTAAACATGCCCAGGTATGCTTGACAGCAGTGAATAAAATACATAAATCATGATATTTCGTCATTGCAAATATCATTACAGACACCATTCAAAATATAATAAAGATGTAACTCATAATACCGAGGTTTCAAACCATTCTTAAGCAATTTTATGTCATATTGTAATCATTCAATAGCAGAAATAGTGGATTTAGACCCAAAATCCCCCAAAATGTCTAGAACTAGAAAGAATGCGAATTATTCACATTTCAATACCGAATCATGTTTTATTGACACTAACAACTAATTTTCAAAATGAAATCTACAATTTTGATTAAGTTTTTGCAGGTGGACCACTTGCCCCATAGCCCTTTGGACCACTTGCTTTAACAAATGACTCAGCACTTTGTCGAGATGAAACATTATGCAAGCACGCCCGTGACGTAATACATTTTACGCCAAAATGTTTAAAACATACCAGTACCACCATTTGTTAACATAATCAATAACTTCAAAACATTTCAGAAAAAAGGCAAAACTCCATTTTTGTTTTTAGCCATTACACAGTTTTCTGTAGCCAGCGAGTATCTTTGAATTTGCAATTATTACGGCGTTCGAGTCCTACAAGTACGAGTGTAAAAATAAGAAATGGTATACTTTGTTATTTGCAAATTCATAAACTAATAACTCTACCAAATGGATAACCGTGATAATGATTTAAGTTGAAGCATTCTTCAAATGATAATATTGATCGCAAATCCAAACCACCAATGTCCCAAGGTAGCAACATGCGCCATTTTATGGTCGTTACAACCACAACTTATGGTTTTAATCATATTTCGGAAAGTCCCTGAGAACGCTACAATATAGCACTTATCAAATGCAATATGCACTTAGCGTCTTAAGATGACTGAACTGCATGTATATATTTACTGTTGCATATCTATCAATCATATAAAGTACATTAAACATGTTAAACATGATCTTAACCCATTTTCATAAATCGCCCATACTATCTGTGAATTTTTGAAAAATTGAAAATGTTTTGGAATGTGGTAAGGATATATGTCAAGTATCAACATAAGTCGTACTGTTCAAAAGAAAGCGGTATGCCCATACAATTACACAATCCTTCATTTCGGACCAGTTGCCCATGACCGTTTGCCCCATATTCCCCTACTACCCCTCAAAAAAAAAAAAAAACCGAAAAAAACCAACCGACCGACCATACCTGAGAAGTCCGAAAATTTCGCAGGATATTTTAGTTGACGGCTTATGAATGCTTTTTAAAATCACTGTTAATGTTAATGTTTTAAGGGGGCTGTCAAGTGTCAGAAATAGCCTCCGTAAAACTGCCGTAACTTCGTCATTATTCATATAATCCATATAAAAGTATACATTTTTTTAAAGGGAAGGGTTCAATTTATCCTACCATCGAGACGATTCTCGTGTTCCTATTGGATAAGCGCCTGGATTTAGTGACTAGATATATTCCGTATCCGACCCCCAAATCCCGTATACGGTCAGTAAGGAACTGCGCATGCGTTGTAGTAGGATTGCTACGCCGGCGCGTGACGAACGTCATGATTGCATTTGAACTTGCTCGGGTTTTAGGTGACTTACAGAATCATTTGTTCTTGTTTTGTTTTAATAGTGTTTTAGTAGGATAAAATCGTTATTAGGTGAGGTTGGGTCGGATACGGATTATATCTAGTCTCGGAGTCTGTATCGGGACTCGGGCTGCGCCCTCGTCCCGATACAGAATCCTCGACTAGATATAATCCGTATCCGACCCAACCTCACCTAATAACTAATAGAATCCATTTTTCGTATCAAATTTCACTGAAAATCGTGATTTTGATATTTTTGCCCAAAAATGCCTTTTTTGGGGACAATTTTTTTTCAAACAATCTAACAAAATAATTTTTGGGTAAAAAATTCTACAATTTTACAGAAAGCATCTTAATTCAATTATCTAGGACACGTATTTTTTTTCTTCCTTTTAACATTTTTAGTTCTGAAATTATTCACCAAAAAGTACTAAAAATGTGAATTTTGAGATAAAAAAATCTCAAAATTCACTTTTTTAGCACTTTTTGGTCAATAATTTCAAAAACTAATTTTTTAAAGGCAAACAAAAAATGTGTCCTAGATACTTGAATTAAGATGCTTTCTGTAAAATTTTAGAATTTTTTACCTAAAAATTATTTTGTTAGGTTGTTTGAAAAATTTAGGCAAAAAAGAGGCATTTTTGGGCAAAAATATAAAAATCACGATTTTCAGTGAAATTTGATACGAAAAATGGATTCCCTGACTCATTTCATTGAAAAAAGTGTATACTTTTATGTACAACACATAAATAGTTTGAAAGTTACAGTGCTTGAAAAATTCATACAACGACACTTGACAGCCCCCTTAAACGGTACATGTCTAATCACAAAACATTGTATGTATTAACATTATTGACATTTGATACACTAATTCACGATATATGACCGACGATGAGATCGCGGCCGGCCGGACAGACAAGTAAGTAATGATTGCGAGAGTCACATTTCTAGGTCTGTTTAGCTATGGCAGAAATGTGGTCAAATTTGATTTGAGGTTGGGTGGCCACCTGGTCACGTTAAAACTTTTTTCTTCTTCTTATTGTCTCTATGATCAGAAATAACCCCGACGAGAGTGTACAGAAACGGATTTATTGATGAATTAATAGGTAATACCAACGCGACAGTCCAAGCATAAACCACAGGGGGTATTGTTATTATCCTAGACTGAACTAATATACACGCCGTAGATAAAGGAACCCAACAAAGGAAATCGGTCACAATAATTGGCGCCATTTTGATGGCTATCTTTAATTCATTGGTTTTCCTTCCCATTTTCTTACCAGAAGCAGTTGCGTACGTAAATATTCTAACGTAGCTTACAACTACTAATATAAAACAAACTGTATTGACACCTATAAATATTATAATAGAATACATAGTAGCCAGCTGATAGCCATCGATTTCGGTGACGTAAGAGTTAATATCTACATTAGATATTATGTTCGTTAAGGCAATATTTGTAACTAACGAAACATAGCGGCTACTTACATCATCGGCAAATACACGTAGGGCATACTGTGCATTAAACAGATACCGATTCTGTTCAACGCCAAATGTCACGTTGCTTACTGTTATGATTGGACGTCTCACCATTGGTATACCTAAACAGACTTCAGAGATTTCAAAAGCATTTGGGAAAAAATAAGACAGTGAAATCGGTACTACGCCCAGGGTTATAGATACAGCCCAAATCATTCCCGAAACGAGCCTACTAGACGTTGTACCTAATTTACGATTGCTCATAGGATACCGTATACCTAAGAATCTATCCACACTTATTACTGTTATGAGTAACACAGATGCCTCACTAGATACTATTGACAACATTGCAGTTAATTTACAGGTTATCCCATTTCTCCATATTTCTGAATAAGATGGAAAGTATTCGGAATAATAAGCATCTGCAGATGCCAGCAGTACCATATTGATGCCCATTAAGAAATCCGCAATTAATAAATGAGACAATAACAAAGTTTGGCCTTTGTTACCTTTCCTTTTTACAAAACGGAGGTAAAATCCGGCGCTATTTGTTACTATTGCGGCAAAACCAAGACTCCATATGCACAAACGAATTAGGAAGGACGGGAACATTCTTTTGCAAGTCAAATAAGCAGAGCGAGGTTGTTTGGGTATACATTGTGTTTGATTTTCAAAAAAGCAACAGGTATTAAATGTGTCCACTAGAATAACGGAATTATTGATATTCTGAAAGGATTGTGTGGTGATCAAACTTAGGGGATTATTCCGTAAATCAACAGTTTCAATATGGCTTATTGCAATACATGTTTCTTCGCAAACATTTTGCAACTGGTTATTTGAAACGTTCAGAACACTAATCTGTTTTAGACTTTTGAATGTGTCAAATGACAAAAATATCAATTCATTGTATTGTATTTCTATCGATTCTAAATTGTTCAGATTCCTAAAAGCGTCAGGTTCTATATTTGACAATTTGTTATGTTTCAATTTCAAACCAACTAGATTGGTAGAATCACAAAATAGGCCACTAGGGAACTCATTTAATGCATTGAAGCTCAAATCTAAATACCTCAAATCATGCAGGTCACAAAACAATTTAGAGGTTAATTGGGCTATCAAATTGTGATCTAACGCTAGATAATTTAGCAACAGGAGTGGCTCAAATATGGATTTTTTAAAATTCATGAAGGCGTTATAGCTCACTTCAAGCACTTTCAAATTACGTTGGAATGTTATCGACGGTAAAACTGCAATCCTATTGTTATTTATTTTTAAATATTCCAATTTGGTAAGTGTAGTAGTTTCAACGATATGGAATTCTCGCAATTTATTATAGCTTATGTCCAAATATCGTAGTTTTTTTAGAGTAAGAAATACCCTTTTTCCTAATATCTCAACGTTATTATGTGCCAAGTTTAGTGTAACTAAATTAATATTAAGGTGGAATATGTCATCGTGAAGTTCAGACAAAAGATTTAATGCTAAATTAAGATAGTCCAAGGCAAATAGCGGTGAAAATATCTGCGGTGGAAGATTACTTATGTGATTATCTTGCAGAGTAAGAACACGAATATTTCTTGTTAAGTTAAACAATCTCTCCGGTAATATTGTCAATTCATTTCCGTGCAACAAGAGGTACTTCAAGTGAATCAAATGATTAAAAATATTTGCTGGTAATTCATACAAATTATTGGAATTCATACGAATTACAGCTACTTGTCTACTTGCAATGAATACATGTTCTGATAATGTTGTGACTTTATTAGAATACATACTTAAATGACGTAAATTAATAAGCTTATCGAAGACTTGATCTGGTATGGCAGTGAGTAAGTTTTCGTAAAGTGTTAATTCTACCAATGTATTAAGAGGATTGAAATTGTTATTTGACAACAAGGAGATCCAATTGATGTGCAAGTAGAGGGCCCGTAAGTTGACCAAGGGATTGAATGTATCTGGTTCCAAAGTATATAATTTATTATTTTCAAGATACAGATTTCGTAGGTTGCTCGAATGATTGAATAGGTCAATAGGTAATGTAGATATCATATTAGAACCTAATCGGAATACTCGGACGTCACGTATAGGAAACAGCAAATCTAGTCCTACATACATCAACTCATTGCCTTCAAGGTTTAGTCTCTTCAAGGCCACCAAGGTTCTAAATGTTCCAGATTCAAATATATGTAACTTGTTCCATCGTAGATCGATCCTTGTCAACGCTATCAACTTATTCGAAAATGACTCATTATGTAAATGAGAAATTTGGTTATAACCTAAATTAAGAGTTTGCAGCGTTCTACTAGCTTCAAAACGAGGAACGTTATATATTTGATTTCTTACGAGAGAAAGTGTAACAAGATCAAACTTGTCCAATTCAAAAAGATTTTCTTCGGAGAATTTTTCAAGATAGTTGTTCGCGAGCGACAATTCTACTAATGTGTTTAAAGGCTTGAAAACCTCAGTTGATATACTTAATAATCGGTTATTTCCTAGGAACAGTCTAGTTAAAGAACTCAGGTGAGTAAAAGCTTTTATATCGATGAAATATATCTCATTTGTTTCTAGAAAGAGATGCATCACTTCCGACGAGTATTTAAAGATGTTATTTCGTAAAGCATATATAAAATTACTTCTTAAGACAAACCGGTATTTATAAGGCCGATTTACGTTTATATAAGATTCATATAATATATAACTCGGTATACAATTTTCCTCGAAATTTATTTTGATATCCCAAGGAAAAGAGGTGAGCTTGTTGTACGAAACATCAAGTAGACATAGATTGTTTGGAAAAGAAGGGAGTGCGTTTTCTGGTATCTTGGTCAAGAGGTTATCCTCGAGAATGAGTTTCGTTAAATTTTGAAGACCTGCGAATAGTTTTGAAGGAAGTGTTCTAAGTAGATTGCCATTAAGCTTTAAACTCATCAAACGCCACATGCCTTCAAAAACGTTTCCTGGTAAATGTGAGATTTGGTTTTGACTTAAAAATAATATCTGAATATTTGCGTCCATCTCAGAACAGTTAAATGGGAACAACGTTAATTCATTGAAAGACATGTCGACTTTTTCTAATTTAGCAATACATCCAGGTGAAAATATACGCACTTGTTTAATATTATTACTTGTTAAGTTAATTTTGATTGAGGTGGGTAAATGATGTAACATATGTATCGGTAATTGAGTGAGTCTATTATTTTGCAACTTCAGAACATTGAGGCTACGCAAACCCCGAAAAGAATTGTTTTCAAGTAGCCTGATTACGTTATCATCTAAATAGAGCAACTTGAGCTCACCAAGTGAAGCAAATGTATTATTTAACACCATGCTTATTTGATTACAGGACAGATATAGATATCGAAGATAACGTAGATTGGTAAAACCATTATTTGAAATATATGTAAGTTCGTTATCAGCGAAGTCTAAACTATACAATATGGGCATGTTTGATAACAAGTTATCATTTATTTCCCTGACTCGATTGCCTTTAAGACGTAAGGTTGTCAAACGCCTAAAGGCGTGTACGACATTAAATTCTAAATAATTCATTTGATTCCATGACAAATCTAGGATATGTAATTGCACCAAACCACGACATGCGGATTTTGACATATGGAGGCCAATATTGCGCATTATCCTTAATGTTATTAGATTAGGTAATGCAGAAAATGCAATATCTTCGATTGTTTTCAAATAATTACCTTCCAAAGACAAGTATTTTAGATTAAATAGGCCATAGAACACGCCCGATGAAACGTTGTGAAGCAAGTTATCTCTTAAAAAAAGACGGTCAAGATGTAATAATTGTGAAAATATATTAGGTAGCAATGTTATCCTGTTATTGGATAGATCAAGGCTACCATAAATATCAAACGCAAAAGCATCAGCGTGTATTTGCGAAATTTGATTGTCTTGTAACCTAATGAAGAGGAATTCCTCAAGTAAATTACCACTATCATAGATGCAGTGATGCAATTCAGTTCTATTCCGCATATCAAACGTTTTGGATAAAGTTGTCAGGCCGTTTTCGCCTATAAATAGTTCTTTTAGACTTGGCATGCATTTAATAAAAATTAACGACACATATCTCAATGAGTTTCCTCTTATGTCTAATTTCTGTAAACGTTTTAAACCACAGAATGTTTCAATTTGCACCTCCGAAATTTGATTATTGCGTAAATACAAATCTATCAAATTATCCAGTGAATAAAACAAATATGCTGGAAGCAAAGACAGTTGATTTAAGTCTAGGTCTATCCACTTAAGTTTCTTTAAAGGTGAAAACACTCCTGATTCTATATAGTAAAGCTGATTTCTATACAATGAGAGCTCTTGTAATGTATACAAACCATAGAATGTGTAGTTAAATAAAGTAGTCAATGTGTTAAGGTTTAAGGTCAATATCTCAAGATCATTAAAATTAGAGAAAATATTGCTTGGCATATTTCTTAGAAAATTTATTGTCATATCAAATTCCTGCAGTTGAAAAAGATTATTCGATCTCAGAAATAAAATATTTTGAAACAGGTTGAAGTGTAAATATAGATATTGTAAACGACCAGTTGAGTCAAATATTTTTGACGGCAAAGAGCTTAGAAGATTATTAGACAACCGAAGTTCGTATAACGAAGTCAATGATTCAAAACATTCCGACTGAACATATGTGATATAATTATCGTCGAGATATAAATATTCTAATTTCACTAATGCAAAAAATGTTCCATTGAATACATGTTGAATGTTGTTTACACTCAAATCCAAATATAGCAGTTTGCGAAGTGGCCCAAAACCCTTTTTTGGCAAAGATTTTATATCATTGTTTTTAAAATACAAGTATTCTAAATGTTGACAATCTACAAACGACTGGGAAGCAATTTCTTTGATAAAGTTTCCTGTTAAGATTAATGAAATGATTGATTGAAACCCTTTAAAGGCATCCTGGTCGATTACAAAAAGGCCCATGCTATATTTTATGCGTTGAACATTGCGATTATAAATAAGTAGATAGCGAGTAACGCCACCGTTATAACATTCCATTACCCATTCTTGATATCTTAAAGTGCATGTACATTGAGCAAAGCAACGTTTTTGGTAGTTATCAAAATCATACTTGTTTCCAGAGATTTTCATGGTTATGCCTTCCACTATACCACCATACTCTGTAACGTTACACGCAGCATTATTTTCAGACTCAGATTGTCTGGTTTGAGAACAAGACGCCGCATCAGTCGGTGTAACATTTAAAGGAAGGATGCGTATCGTTTCATTTATATTAACGAATCGAATACTATAATTGGCGTTACGCGCTGGATCCACTTTAAAAGTGGCTATGCAATCTTCAGTCGGGATCAGATGATATGTGGTCTGACAATAATGAGAGCAATCTTGTCTTGCAGCATACAGATAACTATAGAAACTTCGCTGGTTAACCCCATCAATATTTACGAGGAAACTTGTGATCGGATACAACTCTATCACACATCTTTGCTGAACGCTTGATTCGAATTGAAAAGGGCACAGAGAAATATTGATTTGATGACTTGGACATTGATTAGCTAGCTGATTATTATTAAGGGTTGTCTCATAATTGTCCAGTTCAATAAAATCAGAATCGGGTGTATATGACGAACTCTGGGAACAGGGTGTAACCGGGGCAAAGCATTTCAGTAGCAATAGAATTGAGGATGTCATGACGATATTCATTTTAAGGCTGAAAATAGATTGCTATTATCGGACCTGAACAGTAACTCTTACACACTTTCTATTCACTTTTAGGACGCGTCACTCGACATTACCGACAACATACCTGTTAACTTACAGATGAAAAACAAACATAAAACCAAAACAACGGAAATTATTATATAATAATAAGCTAATGTTGTTTCTATATCAAAGAAGCAAAATTAACTCGGGTCTATATCTTTGTCGTAGCTAGGGGCAAAGGATAGAAAGTTTTGGAATATCTTGGTAAACCGTAATTTAATAGTGTTCATACAAATTTGTTAAAACCTTTTTTTGCGACATAAAATGAATTTAATCCAATATAACAGTTCAAGATGACAACATACTCAATAATTAACAAAGTTCTTGTTGTTGTGTCGTAATATCAACCGATCCACAGACTCAGGAAGCTATATACAGGTAACAGTGTTTCGCATTTGAATTTGCCGTGCATACCTTATATAACAACAGCGTGTATCCAACTCTTCCTATCCATATTCGTGTCCACGTTATTATTCAATCCAAGATATTTCAGTCTAGGATTGATGGCTTTTTCGGTAGTTGATATCCTTCAAGACTAGAATTGGGCTATTCCAGAAAAAAATTGCACCCCCCTATAGAGGAACAAAATATTATTTAAAAAAAAGTCTGGAATTCCAGAGGTTAAAGATATGGGAATTGGGTATAGAGGAATTGTGATAATGAAAATTTGCTGGGAATTCCGGGTACATTAATGAAAATTTGTTCGAAAATCCGGGAAATTTGATGAATTTCAGGCTTTTCTTTGAAAAAAGTCTGGAATTCCGAGTTCCTCTATAGGGTGGCTGACTAACTGCGAGAAAAAAAAGTCTGGAATTCCAGGCCTCGATTATTGAAAAAAAGTTTGGAAATCCGAATTCCTCTATAGGGGGGGTGCAATTTTTTTCTGGAATAGCCCATTTAGTATTATCTCAAGATTGTCGTTATGACGACACATACATGACAGATGGCCTCTGTACCTGCGAATTGAAATCAAAAGATTAGTCTTACTGGTTAAATGCAGAACAATTGAAGACCTGAGCGCAAGAAAGACCCAAGTCTATTTTTGGCCAAATTGAGTTAAGCTTGATTTTGGGTAGCTTTAGTGGTGAGAAATGTAGGAAATTTACTGATTTTTGAATTTGAAGTCTTAAAATATATTTTTCAGGGGGTCAAGTTATGCACTATCACCAATGTGAGCGCAAGATAGACCTAAGTTCATATTGAGATACAGGCATGTTGTTAAAATGGTGTAGAAAATAACCAAAAGGTGCTGTTGTAATGAAAATTATCAATATTATAGGTTATTGTCTTAGCATTCACGCATTATATATTGATCAATTTATTGATTTTGGACTTGGGTCTTTCTTGCGCTCAGTTTGGAGCCATAGGTTTTATACAGGGTTTCTATAAATTCACCATTTATTACCAAATTCTGTAAGAATTTTTTATTCTTAAATCATTACATGTAAACAAACAATGTTGCTAAAATCAATAAGATCATTGCTAAATGGCATTATAATTGATTTGGAAATAATTCTCAGCCAACTACCCATTTATATTTTGAAAATACAAGAAGGTCATCTATATGTTTTCGGAATCTATGTTAATCATGTATCCACGTTTATAAAAGACCACACCGAAAATAGCTAATTGGTCAGGGAGTCCATCACATACCATAGTAAATGGGGCATAATTCTGTTATACCCTACACACCAACATCGGTAGTATGCGTCGTTCTTAAAAACCATGCACTATGAATACCTCTGTGGAGGGTATAACAGAATTACTCCGCAAATGGTCAATATAATGACGGTTGTTTGGCCATTAGGTTCCAAGCTCGCTTGCGCTATAAATTGGTTCCCTAAAAACTAGCAACAAATTTAAATATTCGCCTTCCATCAAAGCTGGATGCTATATGACATAATTCTCGGGTGCAACCAACCGGCTGTATTGCAACGCCCATTGAGTAGTTTAAACGCATGAGCGTCGATGTAATTTGCAACATAATGGAAACTCACCCATGCAGTTAGTTAGCAAGTAGTACTGCTCGAATTTAAATATAAAACCAGGCAATCCTCTCGTAGTAATTGATAACAAATAGGTTTACCAGACCGAATTAATAGCGCTCCTAAGCTGGCAATTTATGTCATGAAAGTGAGTTTAACTGTATTTTCACATGGCCCTTTTTACGATCACTGTAAAAACTGTGTGCTAATCGTCACACGCATAAACGAAATCTTTTTCACGCACCATAATAGCGGTGCTTATATCACGTCATACCCGGCCGCGATCTTTATTACCGTAAACAACATTTGATACCTGACGGAGAAAAGGGCATAGGACATGTACATTGTACAGCAATACATTAATACAGTGAGTGAGTACGGTTAATAAATTCGCTACCCGGCCAGTGATTTCACGCGGGGTTGTTCATGTGGTGATGATGCGACGGGCCGCGTGATTGTACGACGATCTTACGGTGACGTAATGCAGCATGAATTTGACCAACCTTTTGCCCTGTTTTTATCAAGTCCCTTGATTAGATACACCTCGTTTCGATACGGTGACAATGGACCATGGTCACCGTATCGAAACGAGCCATGGAAAGAAACTTAATAGGGATTGTGCTGCCGAGGGTTGATGGCAAGGCTGAAAAATCAATGCAGTAGCCTAATTCCAGCCTACGAGTGATTCGTATTTTAGACTAAACTGCTCACAAAAAGTATCGTAACACTTAGAAATGATCCAATATATAACGGCTCGAAAGGGTATGCATTAATCGAAGCAAATAACCAAGTGCATAATTTTGTTCTGCGTATTTTGACACCTCGATCGATAAGATACGATATTGCGGAGCGGAGTTATTGTCATTTCAATGGTCGTGGATCCAATTTCAAAAGTGACAATCATCCTATAGAAAGAGGTTTGCATTACTGTTTAGAATGATCAGATTCGTGATTTTCAATAGGGATGAGTGTCACTTTTGAAACTGGACCCACGATCATTGAAATGACAATAACTCCGCTCCGCAACATCGTATCTCAACGATCGAGGTGTCAAAATACGCAGAACAAAATTATGCACTTGGTTATTTGCTTCAATTAATGCATACCTTTTCGAGCCGTTATATATTGGATCATTTCTAAGTGTTTCGATACTTTTTGTGAGCAGTTTATTACGATAACGCATCGCATGAGTGTTAGTTTCATAATTTGATGCAGTGTATGTTTCGGAGATGTAAACCTATGTCTGGTCTCAGTTTTCACTAGTGAAGATTGAACTAGAGACCATTTCAAATACGAAAATATTCAATCGGTTCCGAATGTTTCCGATTACCCGAGTCATGCGCAGAAACACAAACGTGTTTTCACACTGGGGTCTCTAATAGTAATACTAGCCGTGTGTGGATTGCGCTGGTGTTGGTGAGAGATTCAAAGTTGCAGTGTATTTTACGTTGTTTCAGTAACAGAAACGGTGAGATAAAAGATAAAAGAGAATCGGGGTACTAACTTCACATTTTACCTTCAGCTCGATACATTTCGAAGTTGCCGGTATCAACGCCATTGTTAATATGATAAAAAAAAACCAAGTTTCGCTACTAGTTTTACTTCTGATGAGTGAACATACTTATGTAAACACAGTTAACCACTATACTACTCTAGGCTTGCTAATGATATAAATTTGCGATCAACCGTTGCAAAGAACGCACTGTACTACGCACCCAGTCCACTGACCAGTTTTTCCGAAGTTTTCTGATCTCACTTGAAATGGTCTATTGGTGATGCAAAATATTAGTCTGATGTCATCGTGTAAAGTCTAGAGTAAAAGACATTATGGTAGCATTGTACAAGTAAAAACATCAATTTTCAGTTTATATTTGAATTTGCATGAATAAAACACCCTGGATCATATCAAACATACCTTAAACATGCAGATCTAAAGTCTAACTTAGAGATTGCGATAAACGCCCTGTTTCAGGTAGATTTCCACCGCACAGTCATTGGAAACTTCAAGAAAGAGCCCGAAGAAAACGTGCGGATTATTGGTGTCTCGATATGCTCGATATTGTTTACATATAAATTGCAGAATGTGTGGAGACGGCAAATGAGACATCCGTAGTTTCTTGATGATACGCAAGTCTTTTCACTGGAATTAACAGCATCGTCACTATAGTTTTTAATATCACAATATTGTAGCTATACGCCGAATCGCCGAATAATCACGTGGTGTACGTGTGTCATCAGTATTGACCAATCACTGATATCGCTTCAGAGACCTCCTCTTTCAATATGGGGCGGAAATCGGTATTGCAGCGGAAGAGGGTTGTAGCTGTGCGCCAAATCGCCGAATAATCACGTGCTGTACGTGTGTCATCAGTATTGACCAATCACTGACCTTTCTTCAGAGACCGCCCCTTTCAATATGGGGCTGGAATCGGTTTTCTATTACTGCATACAATAGCGTATATGTATGTTTGTATGTTCCCGGCACAGGTCTCAACAATGCAATGATTTGTTTATGTCCCTGCCATTTTGTCTCAGTTGATCCCCGCCGTGTGTACCGGGTCACATGGGGCAAAACTTGCAAAGTAAATAATCCAAAAGCATGCAGGGGCACCCTTTGGACATGTTGGAACCTAGCAAGACAGACATTGCTTGAGCAGTGGCTTGTCCAGGGTGGGTGGGGAGGGGGGCACTATTGAAATATTCGGGGAAATGAATGTCAGTCGGAGGAAACTACTGCCAGTCGGTGGCAGGGCCGTCGCTATAGGATTTGTGTGACACCCCCAAATAATCAAATAGTGGGCAAATGTGTAAATCCAGTCGACAAATGTATCTTATAGCGAAAAGTGATGCAAACCCGGATGAGTGGGCATTACTGGTTGTTTTTGAATGTTTTTTTTTTTTACTGTGCGATTTTTTTGACCGCGCGAAATGTTATGACCGTACGAAATGTTTTTATGATTTTATTTGCTTCTGGTCAAACAAGCATCTCTTTGGATGAAACACGAAATGTTTAAATATGAAAATGACATATTCACCAAAAAACATCTGTTTCTAAAGTGGCGCAAGCCCGATTTCGAGTTAATGATCAGACATGTTTAGACTGAGAAAAGTAAACACAGTCAAATAAACGGCATTTGAAAGCATCTTTAAATTATCTTTCAGATTATATAAAGGTTACAGTTAGTGACTGCAATGACGTGTAACATGTTCACCCTTTTATAGGCACACCCTGTACTGTATTTACGTATAGATATGAACTTATTGATTACATACCGCTATGTTTGAAATAGAATTAGTGGAATGGAGCGTGATTTGTGCATCAAAACCTGTCCTGTCATTTAACATTTAGCCAGCAACGCTTAAAATAGCGTACTGTCTGTTTTCTTTTAGATAATTTGAACGAGAGTGTATACCTAATTGGTTTCGCTTCAGAGTGTATCTACCATTAGTTGGTTGTTGTCGATTTCAATCGGAGCTTTTATCACGACCTTTTATTCGATGATGATGTTTCCATCAAAACAAATATTCAAGCAAAAAAGATAAAGCGCAATAAGAACACGTCAAACACTATAGTGTTTACTTCCGAACAAACGCATTTTTGCTTACTTCCGAACAAATGCATTTTTGCTTACTTCCGAACAAATGCATTTGTGTTTACTTCCGAACAAACGCTAATTGTGTTTAATTCTGAAATGTCCATGGATAAATTTCAGGTTTGAATGAAAAACGGTTTGGAATTATCCCATCAATACAAATGTCAGACACCTAATAAGTTTTTTTTCTTCTTCTAGATACACAAAACCTATTTGACTATCAGAGCTGGTTGGTGCGTGTGCGAGGGATTGGTAAGAAGTTGTTCACGAAAATGCTGGCGGTTTTTGCAATGTCTGAGTGTTCACAAATCTATCTACACTAACCTTTTACGAACATAATGTGATGAAGTATTATTTGTACATCAAAAACTGTCAAAGTATACGTCGTTTTAACGTTAAATTTTCTTTAAACAAATTGCCATGAAACTGACTTGTGCAATCAACTTATGCTTAAAATAGCTTATTATTTGTTTTCTTTTGGATAACTTGCGCAACAGCGTACTACCAAAATTCCTTTCAATTCCGAGTCTACCATTAGTTTAAATCGATTTAGGAGTTTTTACCAACAATTATACTCCTTGAGAACAGTTTTGCTTGCGCGGGAAGTACGGGAGCGCGAGCTATTATATATATATATGAGCCGTATTTTCGTTCTACACAGAGAATTATATGACAATTTGAAAACTTGGCATAAGAAATGGCAGGTTTGTGATTCAAGAATATTATGTAATGGTCCACATTTATTTGTGATGCTAAAAGAACAATTAAGAGTGTTTCTAGTTAATTTTCATCGTAACAAACATTTTTTTGACTGAAATATATTAACTTTTAATGTAAAATTAATGAATGATAATTGAAATGATAAATTAAATGACTAATTTTCAATGAAATGAAAATTAAGATAAGTCATTTGATTGCCATTTAATTTGTCATTCATATTAAATGACTAATTATTGATAACAATTATTCTTTTAATTTGTCATTGAATTTGTCATTCATTCATTTGTCATTAAAAGTCAAATATTTATGAGTCGTGATCATATTTGCTGTGTTGAAAATTAATTATAAATACTACTAATTGGACATTTATCATTACAAAATAATTTTTTAGCATTTAAAAATATTTCTTAACTGACGAACCTTTCATGACGTTTAACAAAACACCTTTTTAAAACACGATGACATCTTTCACATGTTCACAGAGAGCCGTTGAAGCGTGACATTGAATGGAATGGTATTTATTCATCATTGAATCAAATGGTTTACCATAGAAATTACAGGAATGCATCAAATGTACGTCTATTCCGCGTCAATATTGTTCAACTCGAAATGCACCCAACATATATTATGCACCATGTCGTTGCTAAAAGAATATCACGACGTCTACTTGGTACAAATGTTTAGTTAAACGTTAAACTACCCCATACCCATGTAAACTGCTCACAAAAAGTATCGAAACACTTAGAAATGATCCAATTTTACATTATATGAGAGCACCACACCAAATCAATGTGCAATTTGTGTATCCCTGTTTTAGCGAGCCCGACCCAGTGCTAAACTTTATATTGCGTACCAGTAGACCAGCCAAAGGCAATAAATGTGCTTTAAAATAATTTATCACGGCATTTTTTGTTACAGCTTGACACTCAGGCTAATTCAAGTCCTTAAATAGTTACCTTTCGAATGAAGGGGGGTGACAAAAATAGAAATCGATTTTTGGGTCGTTTTCAGCCTAAAAAGACCATTTTTGGGCAAAAAATATGTTTTTGCGTTTTCTGTGTAAATTCTATCTTTGAACAATTTACTATCCACCAATAATCAGTTCGACGTCGTTTAATGTATATTTAAGGAATAATTCGTACCTAAAGCTGCTAGAATATACAGAAAATAAAGGCACAAGGGAGTACAAAAGGGCACTTTTCTCAGTTTTATAGTTTTATTTGCCACTTATATTCGCTAGTTGATTAATCTATCACATGATGCTTGATTAAATCAACAAACTAGTTTGACATGACATGACATGGTCTATGACATTTATAGATAATTTTATGATGACAAATAGGGTCAAATTTAACATTAAAGGGGCATTCAAGGGTTATTTAACATGAGTGTATAGAATAACTAATAGTGAACTAGAGGCGTATCTCGGCGGGGTCTTCCATGCACCCCAGGACTCACTAAACCAACTTTTTGAACTTACTTTCATGGTCCTAAAATATATTAAGGATGTTACCAACATTAATTTTGGTGTTCTAAAGGGTTATTCAAGATGGCATCCAAAATGGCCGCCAAAATCTCATAAAAGGATCAGCCAACTTTATGATGATGGTATATAGGATATATATGATGTTTATTAGACTACTAGAAACTCATATCCAGCACGTTTGCTTTTTCAACATAATTATTTCAAATCAAAGATAGCGGCCAAAATGGGCGCCTTAATGTAAAATATCCTATAATAGCGTGTACTGCATTACATACACCAACTAATATGTTCTACTGATATGCTATTGCTTTTAGATATACAACCCACCTCTCTAACAGTTTAATAGCTTATCACTCTCGTATTGGACCTCATCTAGTAATATGTTTAGCTAACTACCATTTTCTAACCGTCTAAACAGATAGATTACTGATTTTATGGTTAGGGAAGTTGAAAACCTATATTAGTAGTAGAAATATCCAAAAGGATCATCAACCAGTTTCAATCGACACCAAATATACATAAGTAGCTGTATGAATATATCAATGACCTTATTAATCGATTAGTATTATCATATATCCGTTACTTACTCAATTACTTGGGTCATTACCGTATTACTTGCGGTCATTAATTGATCACCTGGGGTGATGAAATGATAACACAGGGTCATTACACGATCACTTTAAGTCATTAAATGGTCACTTGAGGATCATTGCACTTGGGGTAATTGAATGATCCCTAGGGTTATCAAGTGACCGTTCGTGTCATGAATGATTGGAGTCACTACGCTATCAGTTAGGGTCATTAAATGATCACTTGGGGTAATGAAACGGTCCTTCAAGATTGCTTAGGGTCATTAAACAATCACTTTGTGTCAATGGTCATTTTGGATTATTACATTATCACTTGGATCTAGTCAATAAATAGTCACTTGGGGTCACTAAATAATCCCCTCCGATTACTAGATGATGTCTTGGTCATTAAATGATGAGCTAGGGGTCATTAAGATATCACTTGAGGTTATGTTATGATCACTCAGGGTTATTAAACAATCACTTTGATTCATTAAATTGTCATTTCGGGTCATCGAATAATCACTGGTGGCTATTAAGTGACCGATCAGGTCATTAAATGATTGATCGGGATCATGCCGCTATCACTTGGGGTCATTAAATGATCACCTGGGGTAATAAAATGATCAATCAGGGTCAATAGATGATCACACAGGGTCAATAAATGATCACTGAGGGTCAATAAATGATTTCTCGGGGTCATTAAAACAATCACTTTGAGTACTTGAATGGTCATTTAATGACCCCAAGTGATAGCGTAATGACCCAAATCAATCATTTAATGGCCGGATTGGTCGCTTAAATAATCCCACGGGATCTTTCAATTACCCGAAATAACCATTAATGACTCAAAGTGATTGTTTAATGACCCCCGAGCAATCATTTATTGAACCTGATTGATCATGTATTGACCCTGATTGATCATATTATTACTCCAGGTGATCATTTAAGGACCCCAGGTGATCATGTAAGGACACCAGGCGACCATATAAGGACCCCAAGTGATAGCGTAATGATTTCGAGCAATCATTAATGACCCGATCGGACACGTTATAACCACAGGTGATTCTTCGATGACCCGAACTGACCGTTTAATGACTCAAGGTGATCGTTTAATGACTGTACTGTACGGAATGTACGTATGAATATACGCTTAAAATGAGTGTCACACTTTGCTGGGTACAAAAGAAATGTGTAGTTTTTTATCCAATATTATGCTAAACATCGATTTCGTAATTTATTTTTTTACACATGCAATAGTTTACTATTGAATTCCGAGTTTTACACTCTTATCTTTTAAAATCCAAGTTTATTTTAAAAGGCTCAAAGTTAAACATTAATTGGTCATTGTTCATTACACTTGAACTTGAACGTTTTAAGTTAACTACTTAAGGAGGAAGATGTAATGATAAGATCTAGAAACACCAATCATGACATAACCTTTGACCTCACCAAGTCCTACCATCTTGACTACATCGTTATAATAATAATGTAGCTGATATTATACACCAAAATCATTCGTCTCTATTGTTGTTATATTCAGTCATCTTGACCTCATACGTCTACACCGCCTCGAGAATAAGTGACATCACCTAATAGGAGCGTGTCCCAAAAAACCGGATCGAAAAATTACAGAGCTTATAACTTAAAACAAGGAAGCGTAGCTGCTCCGCATTTAGGGATATAAAGGTAAATATACCTGACCTTTATTGGTGAAATTGTGAAAACAATGGAATGGCAACTTTCTGAAATACAAACCTTTCAATAAAGCGTGGTCAGATCAATAAACCACCCATGCGTTGCACCTGTGCGGTGTGTGCAAGTTTTGCCTGCATGGTGTTCATTCTCCGAAATAACTTATGTTAGGTAAAAAGGGTTGTTCCTATGGCTAATTTTTTATTTGATATTTTAATAGAGCTTGCTGAAATTTGAGATTGATCGGAGGTACGGTTTTCTAGATATGACGATGTTATGGTCCTAAATGAAGCAAAATTAAAGTGTTCATTTCTTTTGTTTCTTATTGTTTTTTGACCCCCTAGCAAAACAATTAATCTATGCAAAAATGTTTAATTAATCTTTACAAGAAAAGTGTAAATGCTACAAATCTGACATTTTAGGAGCTTGTTAATTATAGGTTTTAGAAATGTTCCTGTGCTGCGGGAGGCTCTAAGACATCTGCATAATTATTTATACTTAATTATCAAAGGAAGCTTTAGGTCATACGAATTAGGCTAATTAATGCACTTAATTATTTTTTTCGAGTTCATGCACTTTACTAAATGTAATGCCACTTGGTGTATATGTTGGCTATACAACTCTCCTTAATTCCTGTGCTGCGGGAATATAATGGAGTTTTCAATAAACAAAACTAAATTTTTATAGAAATTTTACCTTGGAAGTCAGAAACCCCATATAAAACAAAAGAAAATAGACTGCCCACTGTTGGCCGAAAAACAATACAAAACAAAAGAATTCAAAATGACTTAAGGGGGGACTTAAGGAAGTTTTTGATTTGATTTTTTGAATTTTGTGAGTGCTGTAATTATTGAACTATTAATCAAATGTATATAAAAGTATACATTTTTGGAAAGGAAATGGATCAGAGAATCCAAATTTGGCATCAATTTTGACCAAAAAAGTAATGAAGGGACGATTTTTTTTTTTAAAAACCTAATCTAATATTTTTGAAAATTTTGACCAAAAAGTGCCAAAAAACGTGAAAATGGTTTTTTTGTGGTTTTTTTAACACTTTTTTGGCAAAATTTCAAAAAATATTGGATTAGATTTAAAATAAAAAAATTCGTCCCTCCAGTAGTGTCTTAACATCATCATCAAGTGATTTGGGCATTTTTAACTCAAAATTATGTTTGTTAGCTTTGTTCAAAAAAATTGGGTCAAAAAAGTGATTTTTTGTGATTTTCTCAAAAAAATCAAATTTTTTGGTCAAAATTTATGCCAAATTTGGATTCTATGATCCATTTCCTTTCCAAAAATGTATACTTTTATATACATTTGATTAATAGTTCAATAATTACAGCACTAACCAAATTCAACAAAAAACTTCCTTAAGTCCCCCCTTAAAATGGTATTTTGACAATAAAATTGTCATATCTAGAAAACCGTTCCTCAAATTTCAGATTAGTGTGGAGCTCAACAAGCTCTATTAAAATATTAAATAAAAAATAGCCATGCGTTAGGGTTAATATCCAAATATAATATTGAAATTGTTGTAAATATCTAATAGCTTGATATTTAAACCTAATTTTCAAATTATCCTAAATATCTTAATCTGAATTATCCTTAATAATAATTTTCAAATTATCCTAAATATATCTAAATAGATGAATATAAAAACCTAATATTCAAATTATCCTAAATATCCAAATATCTGAAAAGCTTAATATTTAAAGTTAATTTTCAAATTATCCTAAACATATCTAAATAGCTTAATATCCAAACCTAATATACAAATTACCCTTAATGCCCAAATAATTATAAGAAATTATCCTTAATATAATATCCAAATATATACAAAATATATAAATAGCTTAATATCCAAATATTCAAATTATCTTTAATGTCAAAATATAAGAAATCATCCTTAATATCCCTAATAATATACAAATCTAAAATATTTGAATAGCTTAATATTTAAAGTTAATTTTCAAATTATCCTAAACATATCTAAATAACTTAATATCTAAACCTAACAAATTATCCCTATGCCCAAATAATTATAAGAAAATTATCCTTACTATTCCTAATATAATATACAAATATATACAAAATATCTATTAAATAGCTTAAAGGTAGATGACCCGATCACATTTTCGTAACACAGAATTATTTCAAACATACGGAGTTTTTCATATCATATGAAAGCTCGTATTTTTCTCATCATCATACTGAAATTTGACGGCCTAAATCTGTATAATTACGGAGAAATCGATGAAATAACGTCGAATTACCTCGAATGGTGGTAACCACCGATATAGTTTGTGTACTACTCAATGGGTACAGTTCACAGCATCTTGTGCGTCTAAAATAAGAACCATTAGAGCTATGCAACTCAAACTTTGGAACACGACTTTTTAAGGATGACCTTTCATGTAGAATAGAAAACTTCAAGTTGAAAATCGGAATGTGATCGGGTTATCTACCTTTAATATCCAAACCTAATAATATACAAATTATCCTTAATGTCCAAATATAAGAAATCATCCTTAATATCCCTTATAATATATCTAAAATATCTGAATAGCTTAATATTTAAACCTATTTTTTTAATTATCCTGAACATATCTATACAGCTTAACATCCAAACCTAATATTCAAATTATCCTGTATGTAAAAATATCTGAAATTATCCTTAATATCCCTAATATTCAAATATCGAAAATATCTGAATAGCTTAATATTTAAGGCTAATTTTCAAATTATCCTAAAATATCGAAATAACTCACCTAATATTCAAATGATCCTAATGTATCTAAATGTCTGAGTTATATTTAATAATATCCAAATTTAAATTATCTAAATAACTTAATATCCGAAAACGTAATATTCACAATATCTACATATCTAATATATTTGAATTCAATATTATCCTAAAAATACCTTAATATCCAAACCTAATATTAAAATTATCTGAAATATCTACATATATCAACATTAATTCATAAATATTGACGAGATTTCATGGTTAAACTATCTTTTGAATAGAGTGCTCAATGCCAAAACGGCAGAGCGTAATTAAAATTCAAGACCTTCCGGAAAGGGAGTCGTTACTCTGAGTTTCATGCCAATAAGGCAATCGTCAGACGACAGACGTCTGCCTTATTGGTATGAAACTCAGAGCAACGATTGCTCTTCCGGAAGTTCTTGACTTTGATCTTTTTTAAATATCTAAATATCTGAATAGCTTAATGTTTAAAAGCTAATTTTCAAATGATCCTAAAAATATCTCAATATCTTTTAATATTAAAATATCGAAACCTAATATTAAAAATATCGAAACCGAATATTAAAATTATTCTAAATATCAAAATATCAAAAATATCTAAATGGCTTTAGCCTACTATCTTAGGCTAATGAGAGATGTGCCTGGATAATTTAGAAAACTGCGATCTCACAATTTAATGAATTTTCCAGTCCTAGCTGTCTGTGAAGCTTACATGATGTACTAAGTATTATTCAAATTAAAAAACAACAACCTAGTCCTAATAATTGTATTACTTGCAGTAGGCATTTCTTCAAGACCCTCGTTTAGCAACGTTTTAAGTCATTTCAATGTAATGTCAATGGGAACCATGTAGACACTGATGATAGACACCACAGGTCATGTGATGAAAGTAAAGCATGCTGGTGTTGCTCACTTAAGACATCTTCTTTGGGTCAGAGGATAGTAAAATGATGATAAATCCGTTGTCATGTGTCCGGGTATCTTCGTGGTATCTTTAAACCTGTACCCTCTGGGGGAAAACCATCTGCATTGCCATTAAGCATCTGTAAAATAGTTTAAATTTAGAGTAGGTTAATGACTCTGGAAATGCTTTGAACAAAAAGCCACGAGGGCAATCCAAAATTCATTAACTAACTTTCTTTTTTATTAAACTTTATTCATGAGCACTTGAGAAACGGTTGTCAATACTATTAACTTTATTCAATAAATTTTGTTTTGTAAATTACGCAATTTGCTTTCAGATTCTGAATGCATTCTATTTGGAGCCGCACGGTCCGCAATGACAGATTTACTTTCAGATTCTGAATGCATTCTATTTGGAGCCGCAAGGTCCACAACGACTGATTTACTTTCAGATTCTGAATGCATTCTATTTGGAGCCGCACGGTCCGCAATGACAGATTTACTTTCAGATTCTGAATGCATTCTATTTGGAGCCGCACGGTCCGCAACGACAGATTTACTTTCAGTTTCTGAATGCATTCTATTTTGAGCCGCACGGTCCGCAATGACAGATTTACTTTCAGATTTTGAATGCATTCTATTTGGAGCCGAACGGTCCGCAATGACAGATTTACTTTCAGATTCTGAATGCATTTTATTTGGAGCCGCACGGTCCGCAACGACAGATTTACTTTCAGTTTCTGAATGCATTCTATTTTGAGCCGCACGGTCCGCAATGACAGATTTACTTTCAGATTTTGAATGCATTCTATTTGGAGCCGAACGGTCCGCAATGACAGATTTACTTTCAGATTCTGAATGCATTCTATTTGGAGCCGCACGGTCCGCAATGACAGATTTACTTTCAGATTCTGAATGCATTCTATTTGGAGCCGCAAGGTCCACAACGACAGATTTACTTTCAGATTCTGAATGCATTCTATTTGGAGCCGCACGGTCCGCAATGACAGATTTACTTTCAGATTCTGAATGCATTCTATTTGGAGCCGCACGGTCCGCAATGACAGATTTACTTTCAGATTCTGAATGCCTTCTATTTGGAGCCGCACGGTCCGCAATGACACATTTGCTTTCATATTCTGAATGCATTCTATTTGGAGCCGCACCGTCCGCAACGACAGATTTGCTTTCAGTTTCTGAATGCATTCTATTTTGGCGAGTTAAGCTCTTTCCTCGAGTTCTGTTTGTCCGGCTCTCAACAAACCGTTGTCCATTTTTACAAGGTATCTCATAGACGCAGTCCGGGCCGCGATTATTTTTTTTCGTACATAATTTTAACCAAATTTTATTTATTCAGTTTTAATACGAAATAAAGCAAAATTCACTGAATAAAATGATTTTTTTACATTTTTAAACAAATGAACTGATTTTGGTTTAAATGATGTACGAAAAAAATAATCGCGTCCGAGCCGTTATCTGTAGTGCTAGAATGCAAAGGAGTATTAGAGCACGTGTGGTCCAGTGGATCAGAAGCAAGTCTCACGATCATAGGTTTGTGAGTTCGAGCCCCACTGCGGTCAACGTGTTTGTATCCTTGGGCAAGGTACTTAGTCTCAATTGTCTCGTGGTTCGGAAAGTCACGTAAAGCCGGTGGTCCCGTGTATTCAGACGCTTCACCCTGAACACGTTAAATAGTCACAGACCTTATCGTTAAGAGTAGGGGATCATCCCGGGCCTGTTACTTGTGCATTTAAGGTAGTCACAGTCGTTGTACTGATAGGACCCTGCGCCATAATAGGCTGCAACCGTGGTTCTGACTATCCTAGGAATAAAATTGTAAAGCGCTTTGAGATGGATATGCATGTAAAAAGCGCTATATAAATGCCGTGTATTATTATTATTATTATTATTATTATGACAACTTGACAAGGGTGCACGATACATTAGAAAATCCATTTTGATCCGGAAGATCGTGCCACCTGTCATGTATAGAGACGAGGGGTCTATTTCTCATTTACGTCTATTTACTGTATAACATAACAGATACAGCAGACTCGCTCTTAGATTTAACAACTAAAGGCCTAATCACAAAATTATCGTTGAAATCAAATATCCATGTTGGATTGGTAACCCTGGGTGAGTTTTTTTATTCGTTTGTGATAAATCACCATCATTCTGAGGATGTGCTTCGACCAGAAGTACAAAATTGTGAAACGAACCCAAACCATTAATATTTTTCGTATTGCATAAGAACAAAAAGAGGATAACGAATTTATCATTCAGTAGGTCTAGACATTAAGTAATAAAATGCTTATTAATGTTTACTACACTGCAAAAAGGTTGCTTAAAATACGTTGCTAAAAGTACTTTTATCATCCGTTGGTTGACCGTGTTGATTAAAATTCATTCAATATAATGTAGAAAGTTAGGCGTTGTATAAAACTAAAAAATCCCCAGCGTTGAGCAATTCGTCGAAAACAATGTCCTTAAAATGTTGGTGGAAACTGTTTCTGTTGCTAAAATATGTTGCGTAAAATATTCCACTTTGGCAACTGTTGCATGAGCATTGAGGACAATCACGCAACAGTTGATGCAAGTTACGCACCAATTTCGTGAGCTGTTGCATACTTGAACAACTGTTGAGTGAATATAATTGCCTAACTTTTGAGTAACTAGAATTGTTCAACTGTTGGTGAAAACATGTTATCCAACGGTGTTGGGCAAATTTTACTTAACAGTTGAGCGGTTGCATACTTGAACAACGTTGTGTAAAATGTTGAGTAAATATTTAAGCAACCTTTTTGCAGCGCAGGACCACAATTAGATTTATTCTGTCTTGGCATCCAAAACGGAATACACTGACAAATAGTTTAAAATTGTCATCCTTGTTTGACATATATTTGTTATGAATATCATTTCAACGGTGTTATAGCGACGTCACTAAGCGATGAATATTGAATAGTCGATTTTTATAGCCAAAAAATACGCGACATGGACATATACTGAATAGTTCATGTCATGTGATCTATTTTGCACCAAAAGAATCACATAAATATGTGTATGTATTATATAATATGGACTATTTATACCTTCATACCCAGATAGCAACACTATACAGTAATTTACAGTAATAAGACCATTGATAAGAGATGTCAGATATCATGTATAAGCCTCTAGTTTAATATCAAAATAAATAAATTACAAATTCACTACCGAACGGGAATAGTTTATGTAGCTCTGCTGCATCGCCTAGAATTCCCATTACAAGTTACCGGTTCACTACCGGGAGGAAGTGATGTATGTAGCTCTGCTGCATCGCCCAGAATTCACATTATTTTGCCTACCGCGTGTTGCTATACAAAAATGCTCAATATATTATAATAAAAACTTGACACAAATAAAATACCCAACATATGGCTATATTTGATAAATTAAGCAACAGTTGCTTACAAAAATGCTCAATATATAATGAAAACAATTCACAAATTAAGCAACAGTCACAAAATGCCCAACAAATGGTTAATTAATAATACCCAACTGTTGTGTAATTAAAATTGTGCAACTGCTGAGTAACTGGAATTGTTCAACTGTGTTTGATTGATTGATTGATTGATTGATTGATTGATTGATTGATTGATTGATTGATTGATTGATTGATTGATTGATTGATTGATTGATTGATTGATTGATTGATTGATTGATTGATTGATTGATTGATTGATTGATTGATTGATTGATTGATTTATTGATTGATTGATTGATTGATTGATTGATTGATTGATTGATTGATTGATTGATTGATTGATTGATTGATTGATTGATTGATTGATTGAACGTTACGGTCAGAGAATTGAATAATGTTATACACAGAATATTGTTAACCTATTATTGCCTCAGAATAAAAACTCGATCGATTACCTTTTTGACATACATATTGTATTTCGGCCGCATTGCACACGGTATCATCCCAATGGAAGTCCCAAGATGATATCATCCTCACACATTCGTGTTCGTATTCACCACTTGGTTCTCCGATATACCAGTCACTATACAGATGAAGATCAACAAATATCTATGTTAAACATCGCGAACGGAATAAGCGTATAACTCAAAGGCACACTCAGTTGGAAGCATTATAATTATATAGGTGTATTATTTCCGCCCTAACCTCATATAAACGTAAAGCTAATACAGGACGGGCCTTATCCTTAGTTAACGCTCCTTATTCCCAGACATGCGTATGTTTTGTCTCTCGAAAAAATTATAAAAATAAATGGGGGGGGGGGGGGGGGGGGGTGGAGGGCGGGGGGGGGGGGGGGGGTTGGAGGTCAAAAAAATTCGCACGGTCAAAAACAAATCGCACAGTACACAATTTTGCCTTATACCGGGTGGTTAAAAAAAAAGTTGACCCAAGTTCAAAGTATTTTTTTAACCACATTTATAGTTTCAGAGAATTCGTGTTTACTTGGTCTTGATCAGCAGTAAATTCTGAAATTATCCTGAACAAATGGCGCGTTAAGCTTGTTTGGTTCTTCAGATTTGGTTCATTACAGAAAGCATGCACAAAACTGACTTGTCCACGGGAGCGTCATTTAGTTTTTATCTTCAACAACACAGCATGCTCTAGATTTAGAAATGAAAAGCCCGCCCTTACAAAGTATCCCAATCTCTGTTCTTATTTTGTCATTCACATTCAACAAAGAAACGTAGGTACGTATGTAGGTATGTCATGCACCAGACAGATGTTCCAGATGTCTCGTTTTTTTCTTTTTCTCCTTTTTTCACAATTTGTGACCAATCGTGTGTAAGTCCACTTTGTGCATTCTATCTCTACTAAAGGACGCTCCCGTGGACAATACAGTTTTGCGCATGCTCTCTGTAATGAACCATATCTGAAGAACCAGCCAAGCTAAATTTACCATTTGTTCAGGATAATTTCAAAACTTACTGCTGATCAAGACAAGTAAACAAAAATTCTCTGAAACTATCAAATGTAGTTGAAAAGTTACCTAGAACTTAGGTCAACTTTTTTTTGAACCACCCGGTATTTGACTATTTGGGCTGAATATACCCACACATACCCAGTGCCCCAGCACGCCATCTCGGTCTTTTATCATTTTTTGTTCCTATATTCTTTTTTCCCCCTTTTTTTTAATTTTTAGAGGGGGTGGTGGGGGGGGGGGGGGGGGCGGGGACACAAATGGTTTTTTTCAGTCAGGGGGGGGATTTGCCCCCCCCCCCTGCCCCCCTTGAGCTACGCCACTGGACCAATGTTAGTATCGTGTTGACCCTAATAATCATTCTTTCTGTAAAAGTGGCACAACGTCGATTTTGGGTAGCTTTGATGAACTGGGTATATCTCAGATTGACAAATCCAGATCAGATGAAATAAACGACATCTAAAAGCAGAGTATTTCCCCTTCCGTGTGAATAAACATATTACATCAAACTTTAGGACTTCATGGTCAACAAGTTGCGCAAACACGTGCACCCTTTTGTTTAGGCTCTGTATAAACGCCACGGTCGTGGTGGTTTTTCAATAACTGCGATGCGGTCATAAACTATACTAAACACAACACCAAAAGTAAGTCCCCCCCTAAACAATTCGTCATAACATCGTAAGATAAAACATTTTATTAATAAAACTTAGTTAGAAATAATCCTATGACTGTTTCCTAAGTGATGTTTGAAAATGAAAGATTTCCATTACTTCATGGCTGAATGAGCTCAAAAATAAGACAAAAACTGCCCTTCTCAAAAGTCACAAAAGTTTATGAATTGCTTCTCACTAATGGAAAAGTACCTGTGGCTGAGCAAAATTTACTGTAATGTGTTGTCAATGCATGATCATTCAGCCATGTAAATCCCATTCTTGGCTCAGATATTAGCATAGTGAGTTGTGACTTTTGAGAAGGGCAGTTTTTGTCTTATTTTTGAGCTTATTCAGCCATGAAGTCATGGACATCTTTCATTTTCAAACACCACTTAGGAAACAGTCATAGGATTATTTCTAACTAAGTTTTATTAGTAAAATGTTTTATCTTACGATGTTATGACGAATTGTTTAGGGGGGGGGGGGGGACTTACTTTTGGTGTTGTGTTTAGTATTTATCAATTAAAAAAACCACTTGGATTCGTTATGAATTAGGCACATTACATGGGGTAACTCACTGATAGGCAGTTATGGGTGAAGGCATCCCGCCATCACCCAGAGAACCTCCAGACCAGGTGAAACCGGGGTCATCTTCAGCAATCCACTCCCAGGTGCCGTTTCTGGATATCTTATCATTCAATCCTATCCAGAACTCTGGTCCTCTACCTTCAACTAAGCTTGTTAGATATGTCTGTAAAACAAATCAAGATGACTTGGCATTATCGTAATATAATAAAATGAACATAAATTCATAAATATCGACACGATTTCATGGTTAGACTATCTTTTGAATAAAAGTGCTCAATCCCAAACGGGAGAGGTTTGTAAAAATTCAGAGTTTAGACCTTCCGAGAAAGAGGGTCGTTACTCTGAGTTTCATGCCACTTAGGCAATCGTCACACGACAAAATGATGGTACTGTGACTGATTGGTTTTTGCTCAAATAAAGTGGCTGGAAAATGTTGTGCCTTTGTGGATCTTTCCGTTTCCGCTATGTATAGAGCGCCGACGATCTTCTTTTTAATTAGCTTCAGGTGAAATAAGACGTCGTTTTTCTCATAAACTTCCGGTCCGCGACTTTATGATATACACGAATATGAGTGAATTAAAGAAATTCGTGAGTTGGTGGTCGGGGACGATGGCGAAACAAGGCCAAATTGTATCATGGAATAAAGCTAAATCTGGTTGTTACAAATCTGTATTACGGAAAATGAGGACGCCTCGGGCCCGACTGTAGTAAGGTAGTCGCAATATTAAACGATATTTCATGCACCGCCTCATGATTACATGGTCGGAAGGTAACAAATTCCAGTCCCGCAGTCTGGGGAGCTGTTTGGGAATAATCACTATCTAAGTGTCTGATAGGAATGCGTGTGTTTGTCAGCATTTTGTAAGATAAGTACCCGGCATTATAGTCACTGGTCGGGAAGCGAAATGGTCGTGATGTTTTCTACTGACACTGACAGCAGATTACATTATGTGAAAAACTCTGTTGTACGGCTTTGAAAAAGAGCTGTATTAAAACCGACATTTTAAAATAAATACACATTTTCATAAACACACCTGCTTATCTTGGGAGTTGACGGTCGCCAGCTGTCCTTCAAATTTATTCTTGCACTCTTTCTTAGCTTGACCCCAACTCACCTCCGCTGTTCCCACATAGTAACACATATTTTCAAAGTAATTCCATCCAGAATTGCATCCTGCATAGTCAGTAAAAGATTCAGGTTAAATACACGTGTCAAAGAAATATTGTCTACAGCCCTTTGCAGAGGCTAGTAAAGCTTTATTATGAGTACATTATTTAGAAATGTCCATTTGCGACACTAGGGGTGGGGGCGGGGGGGGGGGGGGGGGGGGGGGTGAAAATGCCCCCTAATCACGACCCTCTCCCCCGCCACTTTCCCCCTTAGTCAGCTGAAGCCCCACCCCATTTTATCCACTAAACAATATTGACTTATAATGTCAAAATTAGCGTTAAATTGGTCTGAAATATCCAATACAGAACAAAAGATGCTAATTTCAGCGAATGTTTACAATAAAAACTTACATTTTCGCGCCCATTTTGGTCCCCTTAATGTTTGTCTTGTCCTTCCCCTCAATTGTTCTTGTCTCCCGCCCCCCCCCCCCCCCCTCCCCGCCCCAAAAAAGACGTGAAAACGAAACACCTATCTTAACGCTTTCAACGCGGCAGGCGGCTGCAGACGACATTCCAAAATTTCACAAAATGTTTAAAAAATGTCAAAATTATTGAATTCTATTACTATATTTGGAATCACCATGAGAAATGCATTGAATTAAGTACGAACATGCCTATTATTGGTTCAGTAATCCTTTAAATAGACTGAAAATTACGAAAAGGTTTCGGAAAATTCTGTTTTGTAATGGTAAAATTAATAGCCGCGTGGAAAGTGTTAAATTAGTTTTAAGATATAATTTAAGGTATGGAATGGGTCAATACTTTGGATTTTACCAGAAACCTCACCGTTCATCAGGCCACAAAAAGTGACCCAATGATGATTTTGAAATATTTTCACCGATAATCTCAAACGAAAATTGTATGTGACCAAAAACAACCGGCTAGGATGTTTTGAGCTCTTAAAATAGTGCCGGATAAACCCCCATATAATGGGCTGAGCTGGTGGTCATGATTTGGAAAGACACCTGGTGTAGTCTATCCCTGGAGGATGACTGAGGGAAGACGTCAAAACTCGACCGCCCGGTGACCGCCGGTTACGGGCGGTTCCGCCCGGTTCTTTCAGGTCAAATGTTTTACTGGTATATGAATATTCGCGCATGCAACACTGAACAACCGCCGGTTGACTTAATGCTGTAACCGGACCAATTTACACTATCAATCTGTTACTTTGCGGTCATAATAGCTCTCTCTATAATCGTTCTATAAAAAAAAAACCATTCATAGACTTTCGGTATTGATTTTAAAAAGTTAATTGAGCTATAAACAGATTGAAAACTCCAACCCCAGCGAAAATCAATAGCTGTATTGTACTGGTTGTCAACTGAGCCCATTACTTCAAGATGTTATTGCTCACGCGTGTGACGAGGCACTATCAACCGGTCGTGTTCACCAGAGTGTAACTATTTGACCTCATTATGTGTGTATATTATAACAGACGACACGTTTTGTGAGAACCGGGCGGAACCGGCCGTAACCGGCGGTTGCCGGGCGGTCGAGTTTTGACGTGATCCCTAACGTAAGATATATAGAATTTGATAGAAATTACCTTTGGTAATGGTAATTACAAATGCATCGCTTCTAGAATTCCCAGACGGATCTAACGATGAGTACTCCACCGACGTGTTACCAATTGCGAACGATGAATCAGGACTGTGGTTAGATGTCAGAGTTTGCGTGCCAGAGTTATCTGTGGCGTATGGCTCAACCCAGTTCACAATGGCCGTTTCTAAACCATCAACAGTGTATTGGATAATGTTGGCAGGCATACCAAAGATGACTGGCTTCTCGGTATCTGAAAAGAGTAATACAGTCCCATCTTAACAATTTCAGCGCGGCTATATGTATTACCAAATATAATTTTTTTTTACCCTTATGTAAAAATAAAGGTTCAGAAAATCGTTCTTGAAACCATCTCGTTAAGCTTTAATAATAAATAATCAGTGAAACTAATACGCGCGTAGCGCGCAAAAAATGTCTATTTTAACACTAAAAAGTTTCAGAAAACGTTTCTGAAGCCATCTTGTTCAAATTGAATAACAAAATATTTTAAAAAAAAATGGCTATTGTAAAAATAAAGGTTTAGAAAAACTTTTCTGAAGCTATCTTGTTAAGCTTGAATAATAAATAATCAGTGAAACTAATACGCGCATAGCGCGCCAAAAATGTCTATTTTAACAATAAAAAGGTCCAGAAAACGTTTCTGAAGCCATGGCTATTGTAAAAAGAAAGGTTAAAAAAACCGTTCCTGAAACTATCTTGTTAAGCTTGAATAATAAAACATTCCAACTAATTCGCACGTAGCGCGCAAAAATTGGTTATTTTTACACTGAAATGGTCCTGAAAACGTTTCTGAAGCAATCTTGTTAAGCTTGAATAATAAAACATTGAAAATAATTTGTGCAAAAACTGGTTATTTTAACACTAAAATGGTCCTGAAAAACGTTCATAAAGCCATTTTGTTTAAGCTTCATAATAAAAAAAATGAAACCAATTGGCTCGAAACGAGCAATAATGTCTAGTTAACTAACTAAAATGGTCCAGAAAACGTTCTTGAAACATGTTGCAACGTTGTTATAAAGCTGGAATAAACATATAAAAAAATGCTATTTTAACACTAAAAAGCTCCAGAAAAACGTTCCTGAGCGTACAAACTGTCACTTTTTTTAAACTAAAATGGTCCAGATAAACGTTCCTTAAGCCATCTTTTTTATAACTTGAATAAAGAAACATTGAATCTAACTCTCGCGAAGCGCGCCAAAATTTCTAGTTTTCCCCCTTAAAATGGTCCAGAAAACGTTACTGAAACCATGTTGTTAAGCTTGAATAGCAATGGGGTATAGGTAGGTTATTCATATTGGGGGGGGGGGGGGGGGGGGGGGGGCGCGAAATGAAAATGAACCGACAAGACTTTTGTGAGCCAAGAAATGCGCGCGAAACGCGCGAAATTTTTCGACTTAACACCTATTTTTGGCACGATCGAGGTACATTTTGACTCTTAAACAAGCTCTCACCCCCCCTGGCGACGCCACTGTTGAATAGTTAAATATTGAAACTAATTCGCGCAACAACAAAAAAAGAAGAAAAAAAAAAAAAAGGCATTTTTTTTGGGGGGGGGGGGGCATCGTCCCCACCGTGACAATGATGGGGGGAGCACTCCCCGCTTGCACTGTCTATGCTCGTTACCCTTCCACCTTATCTTCCTTTTTATTGTTTACTCTTTTGCAAATGTGTG
>CM069448.1:43233720-43351806 GCA_035610835.1 Ophiura sarsii
TCACTTTTGAAAGAGTATACAGTTGATCTGGTCCAGTCAAGCTTCATACATAAAATCAATAGCAATATATTCAATACATTTTGAAAGAGCACAATTGATTCGGTTCCCGAGAGACGTATCCATCGACTTACCACTACAGGCTAATTTCCTATCAAAAAGTGCGTCCAGTATCTCTGGTCTCCAGTTCTGACGATCGGTGAGAGAATGCGGATCATCTGTAAACCACAAATCCTGAAGTGGAGCGTCTGGGCAGACGTTAATATTACTTTGCCTCATCGCAACACCCGTGCAGGAACAGCGTTTCTTTGATGGGATTGACCATCGAAAAAGTCCAGTGGCTGGGTCTTTACGTCTGATCATCATACACATGTCTGTTCCCACAGGGCAAGTGAAGTAAACTGTTTTGAATAAGGAAGATAACAAAAGAAATTGTACTTTAGGTGCCTGAGTCACGAATCAAGAAGTTGACGACCAGACCAAAAACAAAAACAATATCAAAGATGGCTTAGTTTCACATGATCCAAAAACTAAGAACGTTTTATTTATTTTTTTCAACTATTAAACGACCACAAAAATAGCTGAAACTTTTGTTTAGCAATAATAATATTAATGATAGTACAATAATACTAAATAATAACACTGGCGAGGAAGACGACGATGCAAATATATTGCAAGTGACAAAGACGAGGTCAGCGATGATGATGATGACAATCATGATGATGATGATGATGATGACGATGACGATGACGATGACGATGACGATGATGATGATGACGATGACACTGACAACAACAGCAACAACGACGACGATGATGATGACGATGACGATGACAATGACGATGATGATGACGATGACGATGACGATGACAATGACGGTGATGATGACGTGACGAGATACTGTTTAAAGCTTTTTTAATACGTGTAAAAATGGTTTACACCGATAAACATTCAATTAAAATTAACGAATCAGGATGTTCTTTTTCAACTCCAATGGTTATATAGGATAACATAATTTAGTCCTAGCATGACATTGTAATATTTGGCATTATGTAAGGATATAAGAAGAGGCCAATCATGCCGATCACTTTTTAATTCGCTCTTGGGCCCTTTAAGATCAAGGGCCCATGCACATTGTCCACCCATGCTATCCGCTAGCTACGCTCCTTTTTGAGGTGTTCTTGCAAGAGAGATAAGATTCTATGGTGCAAACCTGGAACGTGTTATCATTGTCATGCAGAGTGTGACTAAAAAGATATGTATTCATTAACCTAAAAGTATTTATCCAAATTGCAAGGGAAATCGTTGATCCGTGTTAATAATACATTAAGGAACTTATTCTAATAAAAGCGAACAATTTAACCTTAGAAAAAATATTGTTGACGGGTTACTCTTCAATACGTGTATTTTAGAATATCTCTAGAAAACTTAATTTGTGTCTAGAAAATTAACGATCCAGAATATGCTATAGCCAATGTGATAATCATTGGCGTGTCATACAATATACAAATTTGGAATGATATATAACAAAACCCGACAATAGATTCTAATATTTCATTAACACTGAACGATTTACTTTCAAATTAGAAAAAAAGACAGAAGATTCCAATCATCAATACAAAAAAGTGGAACGATTTGAACGTGACACGAGCGTATAAGATAAAGTCTATTATATATATGCAGATATGGAAATGCTCATACACTTTTCGACCTCAGGTTACCTAACCTCATGTTACCTAACCTCAGGTTACCTAACCTCAGGTTACCTAACCTCAGGTTACCTAACCTCAGGTTACCTAACCTCAGGTTACCTAACCTCAGGTTACCTAACCTCAGGTTACCTAACCTCAGGTTACCTAACCTCAGGTTACCTTACCTCAGGTTACCTAACCTCAGGTTACCTAACCTCAGGTTACCTAACCTCAGGTTACCTAACCTCAGGTTACCTAACCTCAGGTTACCTAACCTCAGGTTACCTTACCTCAGGTTACCTAACCTCAGGTTACCTAACCTCAGGTTACCTAACCTCAGGTTGTATTCACTTTCAGACTTAATTTTTTTGAAAGCTCCTCTCAATTCGTCATGTACAACAGTAATACTCATCATACCTAACCGAGAGAGGTAACCTGAGGTTGAGAACATTTTCAATAGAACAACCTTAGGTTGAAAATGAATCCAATAAGACAACCTCAGGTTGTCAAGATATTCAATGTGAAAACATCAGGTTGATTTTGATTAAAACATGGTAAATTACAGCGTATAAGAAATCAGTAGTAACCCTATGTAATACAAAAATCAGACACGGCTAAAATCAAAAATATGTATTCAATATAATCAGCGTAAAGGTAGCAATACATAAACCTGAGGTTGAATTAAAATTCAATAAAACAACCATACACACCAACATCGATCGGTAGTATGCGTCATTCTTAAAAAATCATGCACTATGAATACCTCTGTGAAGGGTATAACAGAACTACTCCCATGTTTTAAACAACGTTAAGTAATTTCTAAACAAGTTGTTTATAACATGTTCTTTTAAACAACTGTTAGTTTACCGGTGAATCGCACAACAGTTGTTTAAAATATTTTTGCACAATGTTGGTTACATTTTAAACAATTATTGGTTACATTTATGAAAATCAAAGTATATTCAAACAATGTTGGATACATTTTGTAAACAGTGTTTTAACAGTGTAATCCTACCCCTACCCCTAACACGGGTTGTTTTATTTGATTTCATACATGTAAATATAATTATAGGAAAATACAGTCATGGCCATTTTAATACATAATTTCGCAAGAGAATCTTAACAGCAGGACTCTTTATTCTTGTAGATGACAAATGCAGCTATCATAAAGATACAAATGTAGGAGTATGTTTGGGGGAGGGAGGGGGGGGGGGGTCATGTGTCAAACCATTTTAATGCCGAATTTAGAGCTCTAGGGCTCCTACGATTAAAACTCTCCTTAAGGCGAAAGAGAACAATGCGATTTATTCCGTCTTTTAGCATTTTTTCATAAAGTGTGTAACCTTTGGTTACTACTGTGATTTATTTAGGCCCATGATTTACCACGTTTTAGTCAAAAATCAACCTCAGGTTTTCACGGTTAATATCTTATCAACCTAAGGTTGTCAAATTGAATTTATTTTCGACCTGAGGTTGTTTGGAGTAGTGCTGTTATACCCTTCACAGAGGTATTCAAAGTGCATGATTTTTAAGAACGACGCATACTACCGATGTTGGTGTGTAGGGTATAACAGAATTATGCCAACACGGGCTCTTTTAGTTAATCGGGGAATCGCACAACAGTTGTTTAAAATATTTTTGCACAATGTTGGTTAAATTTTAAACAACTATTGGTTAAATTTATGAAAATCAAAGTTTATTTAACCAATGTTGTTTAAAATTTAAACATTTTTGACTAAATTGTTTTGAACAACACATTTTTAAACAGTGTTTTAACAGTGTATGGCTATAACATTTGGAAAAAAATGTCAAAGTATATATTACCACATATGATATTAATGGACCAAAACTGCTTTACAAGTTGTGATAGTAATTTATTTCATAATGACAATGTAAGAGGTCTTTTATCCAAATTGAACAACGGGGAATATAAGAAATTGGTCTAAAATCCTGATTGTTTCTAACTTTTCCAATGTTCCATCAAGTTTGTGACCGTTATCCGTGACATTACAATATAAATAGCTATTATAATGAGCCAATTAGTTCTTTTTAAAAGTAAATATACATAATGATAAGTAATTTTGACATTTCCTTCGACTTTTATGGTCAAATACTACCCCTACCCTTACCATAGGTTCTATTATTTCATTTCTGCTATGTGAATACATGGGGAAATATGATCATGGCCATAGCATAAGCTTGCAAGAGAATCTCAAGAGCAGGACTCATTATGCTTGTAGATAGGATGTGTAGCAGTCATCAAAATTTAAATTTAAGAATATGTTCGGAGGTCATGGGTCAACTCCTAAATTTGAGGTCTGTGGCTCCTACTACCAATACTACTAATAATAATAACCATGCTATAACAAATAAAACAGAACGTAGGCAATACATATAACAAAATAATAACAATAGACAAAACAAAAAGGAAATCAAGCATTATTATTAAATAGGTAAGTTTTTAGCGATGATTTGAACTGTTCAAGTGTTTTGGCTGATTTAATATGATGTGGTAATTTGTTCTACAGTTCAGCCGAAGCATCTTGAAAAGAACGTCGATCATATGATGTAGAAGGTGAAGAAACAGTGATTCAGACCTAATACCATCATCTTGTCGTCTGACGATTGCTTTATTGGCATGAAACTCAGAGTAACGACTCCCTTTATCGAAAGATCTAAACTTTGAATATTTACAAATCTCTCCCGATTGAGCACTTTTATTCAAAAGAATTTTTCTTTCTCTTTTAACCTCATAGAGGTAGTGTATTCTTTATTTTCATCTCAAGTGTTACATTATAATATCACGTAATAATACATATGTTAATATAGATATCGTATATTATGAGACATTTTTTAATAATATAAGTACAATATGATAACATGCTGTGAAGAAAATTTGATTTAACATGTATTTTTCATTTCAAGAATGAAATATCATTTATTTTATATTCTGGAAGGTCTATACCTCTGAATTTTTATACGCTCTACCGTTTACGGTATTGAGCACTTTGTTCAATGGCTAGTCTAACCAGACACGGTTGTCAATACATATTTTATATTCCAGTATATTTTGCAATGTTCTAAATCATGCTGTTCTATTTTTACCTTTCTTTTCGAAAATGCAATAATTTCGCCAATCTTCTTAATTTCCAACATAAACAGAAATTGAAATAGGTGTTGTTTTATTTGTATCATAATAAATTATTCTTTTTTATATTCGGCATAAGATGCTAGTTCAATTAACATGTTTGTAAAATTAAATTTAGAATTACGGATATTCCAGCCGCATATGATTTTTTTCCAAAGATATATCAAAATCGTATTCCTTCATCAAGAATCGTATATAAACTGCTCAAAAAAAGTTTGGACATTTTTTTCAATCACAATTTGTTCAAATATCGCGGGATATGTTCATTAAGTTTTATATATCCATGTAAAGCTGATGTGTTCATCTTTATGTGACAATGATACCTCAGCTAGTCAGTCAGTAAGTTATGAAAGTGATCATGGTATGGGATGCATGAGTGATTCTATTGAGGGATAGTGTGATAAATACAAAATATGAACCTTTGTCTTTCAAACAATACAGTTTTGGATTTCTAAGTGTGAACTATGACATCATAGCATTGTCTCAGGGACACTGCTAAATCAGTTATTTGGCGGGAAATTTGAATTGTTTGTATGAAACATATGGTAAGAAGATTGCATAACATGACACCTGAAGCAGGTAAATCCCAATTATTTTCGCGTAAGTATGATAAAAAGATAATAACTTTAATCCCTGTGTAATTTAATATATGTAGTATAAAAGGAAAGAGTAAGGAGAGGCAATTGAATAAAAGGTATACAAATATATCAGTATTTCAAATAGCTAATTTCATTGAAAAATGCCCAGTCAGTGAATCACTAATATTGCGCAAAATGCTTAAATCAATGTGTATAAATATTGTGATAGTCAAAATGAAGATACATAAATGTATCAATCAAAGATGGCTGCCACAACCTCTCTTATTATTGTTATCTTTAGAGCTACTAGATATATATGTATTGTTAAAGTAATTATCACATACTTTTTTTAATGAACAGCAATCCCCACTATTATTGCTTTACATCCCGTAACAATTTACTGAATTATAATCCCTCCATTGTTCTTTATCCTTTGTTGTATTCTAAGGTATATTATTATATATTATTTTGCTAAATAAAAGCATATTTGAGATGGTCCCTTCTTGTTTGTATTAAGGAATTCAGATCTAAAAAAGAGTGTCAAACAGAGATAAGTGTATGTTCTAACTATGTGCCAATTGCCAGGATATACGCAAATGTATCAATCAACCCATATTCAACATATTACATATCCAGCCAAATAATTGACAGATTTCAGTCAGTGTCTGAAACCTATTGTGTTTATGTTAATGACGTTACATAACCAAAGGTATCTAACAATCCAAAAGTGTATTGTTTGAAAGACAAAGGTTCATACTTTGTATTGATCACATTATCCCTCAATAGAATCACTCATGCATCCCATATCATGATCACTTTTATTATTTATTGAACGACCCTCGTAATTGCATAATTATCTAAACAATTGCATATAATTACCTGTACGGTATCTGAGACACTTAGTTGCCATTTACATAAATTCCTTTTACAGCAAATAAGAGTATTCATGAGATTAAATTAAAAATGGCCTATCTTGTTAACTATTCTGTTTCTAATTTTGAAAGACAATTTTTACTCCAATCATTACTATTGATATTTTGTTTTCCCCAATACTGTATACAAGAGGCATCTTCTGAGTGAGTATTTAACATTTGATATATCTTTAGTCTGTAAAATACTTATGTGTTTGATCTTATTCTTAACATTCAATAATGTACAACTTCGTTTCTCTTGTGAACACAAATTGTTCTTTTTTACTTCATGTTTCAATATTTTTGGAATTGCAGATATAAGCGTGTGCAGCTAGCTGGACATTTTACTTTTCTTGACTGTTCAGTCAAATTAATAAACCTGTCTTCAGTTACAATATCATGGACGTGTATAATACCAGCATTTATCCATTTAGTATAATACAGCATTTGGCCTTTATACCTAACATTGTTATTTCCCCATATAATATCGTTCTTATGAACAGCACCGTCTTCATCTTTTTTCCCTGCAGAACATACCATTCTTTCAGAACGTCTTATAAAATGGTGGTGGATTTTTTTAAACACTTTGTTTACATCCTTACTTTTACAATTAAGTTTGAGTAACAAGGATAGACCCCCAATTGGCTCTAGTAAATATTTCACAATCTTATTCCAAATTCCAGTATTATTTTGTCTAACATTCGTGAGACCCATTTGATTCTTAGAGCATTTATCTGACATTTAATATCAGTCATTTGTAGACCTCCATTATCCATACTATGTGTTGTAGTGCGTCGCTTTACTTTTTCTTTACCGGACCCCCATACAAATGTATACAGACTTTTATTTACTTCTTTAATAACGTAATCAGGTACTATGATACACGATGCATTGTACAGTATCCGTGAGATGCCAATTGTTTTTATAATACTGATTTTTCCATAACACGAGGGTCATTCAATAAGTTCTACCTCCTCACTCATAACATTGCTAATATGAATATTAGCCTCATGACATTTGTCATGATTATAGCTCTGAATCATAGCTACACATGCATAGTAAATGATAACTGATATCTGTTTTACTTTTGTTATTATGCAATCAAAGCCAGTGAGAGATTTTGGACAACAGACACGGAAAATTACACTAACGATAGATATATGTTTTTTGATTTTTTTTCTTCTCCGTATTGTATGATTAGATATAACAGTACGATTTAAATAGTAAAAAATAGAAAACAATGGATGATTTCCGAATATAATACTGTATTATCACGTATAGATTCGATGGTTGGCAACATTAACCTTTGTAGGCTTGCAAATAGTATAATATCAACTCGAATGTATTGCTCGCCTTTAGCATACTGGAATACTGCTATTCAATCAAATGTTCGCTGTTACAAGTCAAGTCACAGTGATGCTTAATCTTAACACGATAGTCATTTTATGAGTTTAACGTACATTTTTTTATATGTTACCGTTATAATAGTCAATCAGGTAGTCAGTGGTAGAAAATTATCACTTATATATACTTGTAATCCTTCCATTTAGTCCTGTATATTGAAAATCTCTTAGTTCTTTAGAAAAGCAAATATGACTTTTTCAGCGGTTCTCTTGGGTAGGGTTAAAACTAAAGGCTGTTATGGTCTGGTTCTGGCTAATTAGAGGGCATTTTTTTCCAAGAAAATCAGTGACTTTTATTTTTTATAGTATCTTCAAGAGATATCTGTAATCGAGATTGGTTTTAATTGACCTATAGGTACGTTTTGTCTCGTACAATTGGCCAAATAGCACTTCGGAGACAGTTAGCCCTATTTTTATCCGTTTCCGTCGCACTAATGGACCATTGGTTTTCACAGTAGCCGAACATTTGATCAACCCGATGCCTAGAACTAGTAAGTTCTATCTACTACCTAAGATACATAAGACCGGGAACCAGGGTAGACCCATCGTATCTGCTTGCAATTGCCCAACTGAGCGCATCGCTCAATATCTCGACGAGATATTGAGGCCGATAGTGGAAGCTTTACCTACATATGTTCTCGCCTCACGCACTTCGTATTCTTCAAGGGGTGAATCTGCCTGACAATAACCCACTTCTCTTCACTATGGATGTGAAATCTCTGTACACATCCATCCCACATAATGAAGGTCTACGAGCTTTGCGTGTTTTTCTTGACCAACGATCTCGGCAATACCCGACTACTGACACATTATGCCGTCTTGCTGAGCTGGTACTCACACTTAATTGCTTTGAGTTCAACGAGGAGTTTTACTTACAACTACGAGGTGTCAAAATGGGTTCTAGACTACAATGTTAGAAAAAAGTGTTCGAACACTTAGTAGGCCTAATGTAAAGTCATCCCCCTTTCCCCCCTGATCAATGTTGAGTCGCCCAACTTGCCAAACATCAGCCCGTGGCCTAGCAACATTGATTGGTGGGGGGAGGGGAGGGGTATATTGAAGAGGGGCTTTCAGGCTAGCAGATGCAAATTGGTATTTTCACATGACTCTAAAAATGCGTACTATAGGGTAATTAAACGGTGCAAACAATGGTCAGTGTTCGAACACCTTTTTTCTATGATTGTAGGTCCTGTATATGCGTGTATCTTTGTCGGCTATATTGAACAACAATTCCTGAATCTCTATCCTGGTACCAAGCCTCTCGTCTTCCTTCGATACATCGATGACATTTTTGGCATCTCGACTGGCAACGAACACGATTTGCTGGAGTTCATGAACTTTGTCAACGACTTTCATCCTGCTTTAGAATTCACTTGGGAGATCTCAGCAACATCCGTGGTATTTCTGGACATTACTGTTAGCTTACACAACGGGTCTTTGTCGACATCTGTACACTACAAAACTACAGACTCTCATTCTTACTTGACATACTCTTCTTCTCATCCGAAGACGTGTAAGAATGCCATCCCCTTCTCTCAGATGCTTCGTCTCAGACGCCTTTGCAGCAGTGATGTCGACTTTAATAAACAGGCAGCACTAATGGCTACCTTCTTCTCCGACAGAGAGTATCCACATCATGCCGTCTCAACCGCCCTCCAACGATGCCAGACTATCAACAGGGAGGAAAGTCTTGAACCCAAACAACCTGCAAGCCAATCCAACAGACCAGTGATTGTACTCACATACCATCCGCGCACTATACCTGTTGCTGACATCATTACCCGCAACTGGAAGATACTTCAAGAACACCAATCGACTAAGGATATCTTCGATGATACACCAATGGCCTCCTACCGTCGGGACAAGAACATCAAGGACACTCTAGTTCATTCATCGTTGGCCTCAACCCGTGATTCGTCAGTTTGGACTACTCCATGTAACCGTCGACGATGCAACACTTGTAACCACGCGTTACTCACAAGTTCAGTAACTGGCCCTTCTGGCACTTACAACATCAACAGTAACTTTACGTGCACGTCAACGCATGTGATATATGCCATAGGATGCAAGCGTCACCCACATATTCTGTACATCGGAGAGACTGAACGCCGACTAGCTGATAGGTTTACTGAACATCGTCGTGATATCTTGATTCATGATACATCGAAGCCCGTGCCATTGCACTTCGTCACGGATAACCACAACATTTCCGACGTTTTTGTAACCGCCTTGACCCATGTTCACAACAAACATGAACGCAAGACTACTGAACAACGGATTATCTTCAGGTTAGGCACCCTCCAACCCTTTGGCATGAACATTCAATTTGATGTCTTTAATCTTCATTGATTAACTAGCCCCCCCCCCCACTTTCTTCTGCAGCTTTCTGATGTGACTTGGTAAGCCGCGTTGGCGTTGCCCGGCCCGCATTTGCCGCGTTTTCGTTTTCCTTATACACGCCCGCGTTCTTGTCCGCTTTTGCCGCGTTTTAGTTTTTATACGCGCGCACGCACTCGCCCAAAATTGCACTCGCGTTCTTCTGTTTATTTAGCTTCGCCAAGTCACATCGCTAATTTCTACCTTGATAAAGGCCTATGGCCGAAATATCGGAATTTTAATAAAATCATGAGGTTTGAACCATATTACGTATTCTCTGGACATTATTATTGGTTTTCACAGCATCTCCAGAAAAGTACAAACCGTACTCAGACAAATTTACTATGAATTCGTAGCTGAGATTCAAAGCTACAATTGTGGAATATTTCATACGACTGGCTTAAATAATAGCAAAGTTATGAGGTAGGAGGTAGAACTTATTGAATTACCCTCGTATGTTAGTTTTCTCGCTTTCTAGCGGCTTAAAGACTTTTCCAATTTTTGGTTTCCAATTTTAAATCTTCAACTTGTTTTTTATCTTTTCCAAAGTGTATTCCTAAACTTTTCACTGGTTCATTCGACCACTTTATCAATACCTTTTGGTTCAAACTTGGCTTGTTTGGTCCCAACCATAAACCTTCTGTTTTATCTTTGTTAACAGTTATCTCAGATACATCAATAAATTCATGAATTGTATTAAATACATTAACAACTGAAGTTTCATCTTCTACCATCACAGTTGTATCGTCAGCCATTTGCACAATTTTTTATAATTTCCCACTTTAATACCTTTTTAACTCTCTGATATTGCTTAATATTTACAGATAATATTTCTGTTGCTAAAATGAACAGAAGAGCTGATTAGGACAACCTTGTCGTATTCCTCTTTGAACTTGAAACGATTCTGAAAGCCAGCCATTAACTAAAACACAGCTATTAATCTTGGTATATAAAGTTGATATCCATTTTTTAAATTGTATCCCGAAACCCATTTTCGATAAACATTTATCTAAAAATGGAATTTCTGGCTTATCAAAAGCCTTTTTAAAATCAACAAACAGAATAGCTCCATTTTGTTTATTTTGTGTACAACAATCTATAACATCTTCAATCAGACGTACGTTCTGCGCTTATTAGTTTGCCAATAACTTGTTGCAATCTGACTGCTAAAGCCGGAGTACAAATCTTGTAGTCGTAATTTAAAAGCGAAATTGGACGCCAATTATTTAGATTGGTTCTGTCTCCTTTTTGTCAACGTCTATGAATGCTTTCATGTACTAAAAAAAGTATTTGTACCCAGATGTCTTTAAAATGTATATAAGATCTTGATCTGAAAATATGAACACATATGTTGTTACAATTGTGGAGAAATGGTTTAAATAATATAAAACAAATGATAGAGTTTTGCAAAATCTGCGACATTCGTCGTGTTTACTGTATTCTGTTTGGTATAAAAGTAATTATACACGTTGAATTTTAAGTCTGGTTTGGTGGCCGAGTGGTTAAGGACTCGGTCATTTTATATTTTTAGTAAGATTTACGGGAGTTCGAGCCCGGCCCGGATCGTTCACTTCTCTTGTTTTCCTATAAAATGTGTCATAAATTACATTATTCAGTTAGTTTCACATTAACCCTAACACTCCCGGTGGATTTTCCAACGAATTTTTTTCCAAGCAAAAAAAGCACACACAACAAGAGGTGCCACGCCCCGGGGTTTGAACCCACGACCTCTCGGTTTGAAGTCGAACGCTCTACCAACTGAGCCACGGGGGAAGCTATGTAGCCCGGGGCCATTATTTCACCCAAAAACCTCAGCGCCAGGTGGAACCGACCGGCTAGGAAATGGGATTTCATGGGATACGGGGCTGTAAGGGTTAATCAAGGTAAAATTAGAGAAAAAAAGTGAAAAGTAAAAAGAAGAATAAAAGGAAAAAAATCGTTCCATAACCCTAACACTCCCGGTGGATTTTCCAAGCAAAAAAAGCACACACAACAAGAGGTGCCACGCCCCGGGGTTTGAACCCATGACCTCTCGGTTTGAAGTCGAACGCTCTACCAACTGAGCCACTGGGGAAGCTATGCTGGGTGAGTGTACTCGCCCAGCTATGTAGCCCGGGGCCATTATTTCACCCAAAAACCTCAGCGCCAGGTGAAACCGACAGGCTGGGAAGTGGGATTTCATGGGATACGGGGCTGTAAGGGCTTAATGGCGGTAAAAGTGTACCAATCATTTTTTTCTCTGCGAATTATGATAATTAAAATAAAAAGGGCTTAAACATGCAAAATTATCTTGACACACGATTCAAAATTATTGCGTCCAGATGGACGCAATAAAGAGTCCAGTTTAAAATGTACTGCGTTTTTAGCAAAAATATTGCGTCCCCAGACGCAAAAACGCAATGTAACGAGAAGCCTGGATGAATATGAATGGAATCGAACCAGGAACATAGCAGTAGAGCGCTCTTGTTAGACAACAATGGTTCATTTCAAGTGGTTAACAGTATTACAAATAAGGTTAGGTCTTTAGAAATATTAATTATTTATTTTATGAATTTATTTATTCAAATGAAATAAAACGATTTGAAAAATGATTATATTGTGGTCTAAATAATATGCGCAAAATATTTCTCCGCCAATGAAATTCTTTGGCGGGAATCTTGTTATGACCTATTGTTGGTTAAAATTATGATGCCTTAACCAACGTTGAATAAACTAAAAATGAATTATATTTTTACTCTTTAACCAACGCAGTATTAAAAGTAATTTGTAACCAACGCTTCATTTTTAACCAATGTAGTATACTTTTTAACCAACATTTTTTTAACCCATGGTTTGTTAGTACCTGTTCTGAGAGTGTAGCATGTCACGCAAATGACCTCGCTCGGCCAACGAACGTTTTTGCAAGGATGAAAATGAGAAGAGTTTTAAATTTGCTATTTTTGTGTCATTTCAGGTACAATCTCCACTATAAACTGGCGAGGCTTCAAGCTTAATCAATAATGGTGATTTGATCCTTCAAAATGATGTGTAGGACCTAAAATACGCAATTTGTCTGCAATATTTACGGTACGTTGAAAAGTGTCTCCATAAATTTGCCATATCTCGTTAAAAATGGTCACAACCCTCCTGAATATATCGCAGCAAATAAAGTGTAGTCTTCGTCTCCGTAAAATGTCAACATTCGGAAGTCTTATTGTTTCAAACAGTCAAGTCCAGGAAAATAAGATGAACAGATGATTTTAGTTTGGCAAATTTTGCACATTCTGTCATTCTCTGTGTAGAACATGTAGAAAGTCGCGTTACCGATCGATGAACCTATTGTCCCGCCAAGGTAAAGTAACCAGCCGTGCGTGTTGTGTCGCGGGAAACACATGTATTTCAAATGGATATACCTAACATATGCTATGAGCGTGTTTCTGCTGGGAAGAAACCGCTAATAAACGCTAAGTTTGCCCAGTAGAAACAGGAAGAACCCGGCAATAATCGGTATTTTGGTAATCCCCAAAACCTTCACAATCCAGGTTTGGAACCGGCAATAATCGGCAATAAACCCAATAGAAACAGAAAGGCGATTAATCTTAGCGGTTTGCGCCGTGAACCGTGTCACGATGGGTTATACACATTGTGAAGCAATCTTTTTCAGGTGCGGTGGCATTGTCAAATGTCAAATTCGTGGCCCATCGACTATGATCGATAAACTTAGCGGTAACTTTTCGCGAGTAGAAACAGGGGGATTAAAAACTGACCGATTGAAACTTAGCGTTTATTAGCGTTTACTTTTTGCAGTGCCCCAGCAGAAACTCGCTCTATGTCTATACAAAGAGCATGTGAAACCACAGCAAAATTCCAATCTTTCCACCAAAACTATATATTTCATGTGAATATTTGAAGCAGATATTCATTCTCAACCCGTCTAATCTGTTACTATATGAAAGATCAATGCTTCAAATTGAAGTCTGTGTTAGCAAATTGATAAGCAAATGCTTCAAACGGTCACGACCAAGATTTTTAATCGCATATCACATAATTATGATCATTTTACCTCGTTTTTAAATCAAGAATTACATCATTTTATACAGTCATAAATGTACAGTATCTAATATGAATGATAGCAGAAAATCATAATAAACAGTCTACATACATATCGTCAGCCTGCTCCGATAATTGCCTTACTCATTTTTTCTAGTTCTTAGAAAACAACAAAAGTATGAAAAGTGAGTTAGGCAATTATCGAAGCAGGCTGACGATATGTTGAATAGCAACATGAATTCCAACAGGAACAGTAACTGTTGGATATAATTGGTTGGGGATATACCTGTAAGTGAAATGTGGCTTGTTATATGCCTAATACGAGTTAATATGACCTATTTTAAACAATTTTCATCATTAGTTCAATCTGCCTAACTCACAATACTGACTTAGGCAGAAATACAATTGTTCATTTATCAACACTTTTGATTGGTCAATGACTTAGGTATTATAACAGCATGTGCATAATGTAATGAAGTCATGATTTATGCAAAAAACTCAATTTCGCTGTAAGTGAGTTAGGTAATTGAGGACCCTAGATCTAAAAGGGGGTTAAGTCACATGGAGTGCATTTTGAGAAAAATGGCAAAAACTGGGTTTCATTGTTTTTCCTGATGCAGTGCCCATAATGGATGCATTATTATTTCTTGCATTACAGAGATTAACTTTAAAATAGTTGTTGTTATGAAAAAAATTGTAAAGTAGTTGTTTTTGCCATTTTCAAATACTGTTAATCTAAGAAGAGGGTCAAGTCCAAATGGACTTGACCTCCTTCTTAGATTAACACAGTATGTTTAGCATAGTACTATCTTTATTTTCAAGTTTTTAATAATAATAGCTTTAGTACTGGTTAAAAATAATTAATTAATTCGATTCAGTTATCTTCTGCGCATTTTGACACCTCTTTTGTTGCGCTACGATGTTGTTTGGCGGGTTTATGAGCACTTGAGTGGTCGAATTTCAAAGTTGCCAAAGCCCCTATTCTCGCAAAGCAAAAGCGTTGTACTGTGACGAATAAGATCAGCATTAATTTTGCCCGGCTTTTATAAATGATTTGTTTGTCGCGTGTTGGATAAATCGATTGCAATGAACATCAGCATTATTTGTCAATAATAAAACAAAAGGGTCAGAGATGGGAGGCATATTAATTGTCAATAACAAAACAAAAGGGTCAGAGATGGGAGGCATAAATCAAATTGGTGTATTTTGTCTTGGTTTGGTCTGTGTGTGATGCTTGTGTGAGTTCCCTTCTGGAATTGGGGTGAATAGGAGCTTTTGCAACTTTGAAATTCGACCTTAAAAGAGGTGTTAAAATGCGCTTAACTGAATCGAATTAATTAATTATTGTTTTACATACTATTTCAGGTTCCGATAATCTGACTATTTGTAAGTGTTTAGATACTTTATTGGCGCAGTTTACATGTACATGTAGTCTCTTATAAATAGTGTTAATACTAAAGGGAGTCAAGTCCAGATTTATAATGCCTTTAAAATATCCTAGTCACAATGAAAACTTGTCTTGAAACAATAATCTTTCTTTAGAGATAGCTTACTTACCTATTTGGGACTTTTTAATGACTGATTCTTGTGATATTCGCCTGGGTTTAGCAGAGGTTTCGTCTGATGTCTTAATACAGGACGCCATCTGGGAATATGTAGTTTCAATGCAAGAAAGTGGTCATGTCCATGTAGTTTCAATGCAAGAAAGTGGTCATGTCCATGTAGTTTCAATGCAAGAAAGTGGTCATGTCCATGTAGTTTCAATGCAAGAAGGTGGTTATGTCCATGTGTGGACTTGACCCACTCGGGTTGTACCTCCCATGGACTCTTACACATGCTTTACCACATGACTTAACTATAAAATTTGAACAGAGGGTGCAGAGATCCTCCTTGTAGCAGAAAATGATACTAACTACAATTTCACAAGATTGTGACTTAACCCCCTTTTAGATCTAGGGTCCTCAATTATCGAAGCAGGCTGACGATATTCTGGTTTGATCGGAGCTTGCATATTGCAGTTAAATCCCGTGAAAAGAAAAAATGACCTTGCCGTGCACAGAGCGTGACGAGCTGGTTGACTACCCACGTTCGTCAACCTTTTTGAGAAAGACGATCGGTAATACACCCCGTTGTTGTTGTTGTTGTGCAGGCAGTGTATCGGCATAAAGGCGCTCAAACTTTAAATAGCGGCAATAGCACAAAAGAGCACAGGTGTGCGAGCAGTAAGGCAATCACATTAATTGCTATGAGGACACGAATTTAATTATTGTAAATTGTACACGCAAATGCAAAGCCCAGTTTCGTCATGACCAGAAGAGCACTATTGATTATTTTCTAATCTCAGAAAACCTATTGGTTGTACACAGAGAAAAATGTTTACATAATTTTAGGTAAATATAGAACTCCATAATAATTATGTAAGAGTTACATAAAACATATGTAATAAATACCCAATCTGTGTAAATTCCTATGCAAAAGCTTTACACAACTATTTTGGAGTTCTATTTTTACACAGATTGTGTATTTTTTACATAATCGTTTTCTCTGTGTATGAATGACATGATTGTTGGTGAAGACAGACTCTATAACATTGGTAGTGATCACAATATACATGTATTATTATTGAACACTACTTTGATGAATGACATGGTTAAGAATGACAAGGTAATTCACAAAACCTTTATGTGGGATATTAGTAAGGATCAGGATTATACTGAGTATAAGAACATGATTAAGGTTGAGTTTGACAATTGGAATGCTAATCCCTTTAATGATCCTGATTCCCTGTGGAGAAGTTGGAAAGAAAGCCTTCTTAAAGTGGCTAACAGTTCTTTAGGTGTTAAGAAGTCAAATCAAGGATACTATTAATGTTGGGATAGGAAAGTCCTTTACTGACGTACGTAGCGAAAAAGGTCACTTTTGCATAATTTACATAAATTAGGGTAATCGTTCGGAATGCGTCCGTGACCAGGGCAAGAAGGATATATAATAGGAGGGGACACTTAGCTCATTTGCATATTTGCTCATTAATATGATTACCCCCGTGAACCCAGTCAAAGGTCGCAGATAACGCCCTCTGGAGAGTCGAAGGGACTTTTCTATTGTTCTCTAATGACAGCGTTGGGACAGCGCATGAAGTTTCTTGTACAGAGTTGGCGATGAGCGATTGAGAAGTATAACAAAAGCATACATAAACAGATCGTAACATGAATAATGCAATGCAACAGGTCACACAACGTTCAGTCGAGCGACCGTATAAACAGTATACAAGATGCCATTTATTGTGTTCGAAATGTCAACGTTTTTACCATTCTTTCCAAAATAAGGAGTATAATCATATTACAAACACATTTTGTGCGAGAGTAACATATAAATATGGTTTAAAATGTCCAAAATGGCACGATAAAAATCCGTTCGTTATAAATAAAAGAATCAATGGTTAAATGATAAAACTGACACAATTACACTCGTCGATCTCTGTGGCGTGCATACGTTGGCCATATCGTTTGCAATCGGCAATCACGGGTTCGAATCTCCGTGTGTTCGTTGTTGTTTTCTATTTTTTTTGTTTTTTAAAAAAACAAATTAAACTTGATTGTGGATCATTTTTATGTCAATTTTTATAATTTATAAATTCTTTTTTTAATCTATTTTTCTATCTATCATTTATCTCTGGATTTATTTAACTTTATAATCTAAACACATTTAAATGCGTAAAACAATATATTATTGCTCGATGATAAGTGATTGAAGTTGAGTTCACTTTGATAATGATAGCAACACTTGTTGTAAAACCATTTTACCAGTGTGCCCAACCATTTCTCCTTTGCACACTTTGTTTAAAATACATTCAGAGATGTCATTTTTATAGCTTGTTATAAAATAGCTAGGCTAATATACAACTGTAAGCTATTTGGATATACACAAAGCAAACACATTTCCAAAACAGGCATAGCCAATCGTACAACATGAGAAAGGAGACCGTTTATACCAATGTTAAATCTACCATGATTACCATTTTTTTAAATCTATACAACCGATGAATTTCTAGAAAATCTTTGGTAGTGGGTACAACTTCATTTCAAGAAAGTTAGTTCTTGTACCAAATTTAGCTAGCTTTAATAAACGAATTGGGACTAGACGCAATATTCATGTCGAAATACCGTATATGTGGAAAGGCAATCAGACAACTATTGATAGACGCGATTAAGTCTTGTACCTTTGAAGGGTGATTACGGGCACGTATGAGTAAAGTGGATTCCCTCTATAATGAACCAACATTTTAATTTCAGTGCCAAAGATCTTGAAAAAGGTTACAGGGGACATTCTCACTTCGACGATGCTCCTATGCGTAGGTCAACTGAAAGCCCGGTCCGATGGTAGACTCCGAATCTAATCTTAGGAGATATGTACACATTTTCTCATAATACTTTATGCTGCTACCGCTTCCAATCATTAGATGGTTATAGCATAATGCACGGCGCAAAGTGCACGGTGTCTCATTTAGGCCCACAGGCCGGGCGGGCTAGAGAAGTGCTCAGAACCGGGACTATTAACGATACACTCAATTTAAAAAAAAATTAAACACCGGATTCTACTGTCGCTCTGTTACGGTCGTACACTCTTAGAAGCTCAGGATCAAATATGAGACGAAAAGGATCAATTTTGATCCAGAAGCGGTATCACATATGAGCTTACCCTTTCCGGATCAAAGTGATCCGACAAGCAGGATCAAAAAGTTTGATCCGAAATGGGATCAAATATTTCTGTCAAATGATACTGAAACGGATCAAAATAATGATCCTTAATCGGATCAGGATCAAATATGAGACGAAAAGGATCACTTTTGATCCAGAAGCGGTATCACATATGAGCTTACCCTTTCCGGATCAAAGTGATCCGACAAGCAGGATCAAAAAGTTTGATCCGAAATGGGATCAAATATTTCTGTCAAATGATACTGAAAAGGATCAAAATAATGATCCTTAATCGGATGTACCTGTAGCTTATGATCCTACTCCAGGATCAAACTGAATCAAAGAAAACGTGAAAACATAGGGGGTCATCGGGTGACAGATTGTAAAAACAAGCATGCATGCAAGGGTCTTTCGGTGACACCGGGCCAAAAAAAGGGGGGTATTTTTGATGGAGCCTGGTGTGAAACCTAATATTGATTGAGTGCCCCCACCCCCGGGTGCACACTGCAGACTTTATATCGAGTGCAGTAAGCTTACTACATCGTGTAGGCCTAGTACATCGCAGTGATCGTGACATTTTGTGAGGAGCATTTTGACCGAAAATCGTACTGATGGCACTGGTCAGGTACAAGAAATTTGTTCACAAGAATAGAGCATGTTCAAACATAAAAAATAAGACTACTTTACCGACAAAATCATGTAACATTTTACAGATAGACTGGATAACTTACCGCGGTATTTCACCCTTGTTTCAACTGTGGCGACCGAATTCAAAAGATCGTCTGCTTGTCGTCTATCGGTTTGCGAAAGAGTGACGTCAGTCAACTATTTTTTGACCAATGAACTGTTTCATCGAATTGATCCGGAAATCAGATCAAAGTTGATCAAGGTGAATTTGATCCGTTTGTTGATATCTATCTGGAAACGGATCAAAACGATCCGAAAACGGATCAAAACGATCCGAAAATGATCCTTAAAGGATCAAAACAAAGTGAGCCGGAAATCTACTCATGTATTTGATCCTGAGCTTCTAAGAGTGTATAGTCGGCCCCCGGATTCCACGTCACTCTGTTGCAAGTAAGTGTAGGCCCTATATTCGCCACAACATGTGGGCACTACCACCATAGTTTTATTGACTGTACAATGTACATCATGCCTTTCGTCGGTATACAACTCGGACTTTTTACTGTCTGATAAGTCCACCCCCCCTCCCTACGCCACTGATTCGCGCATGTTGGATGTGCCGGCCCGCCGCGCGCCAGTGGTCCGCATTGCGGCGCGTTATTGGTCACTCTCGATCATAGTTCGGCGTGGCCCCTACACGGCTCGATCCTCATGGCGGCATTATTATCACATCAAACCACTTCTGGATGTTATCATCAATCAATGCATTGTCGGCTGCTTTAGTCAAAATAAATATTATATACCAAGGGGATATACAACTGTCACTGGATATACCCACTTTGCTTATCTGTGATATACCATTGAAAAACCGTCAACGCCTGAATCTTTTCCGTGAACTTTTCCTGATTGGGCTTTTCCACCCCAAACTGGCCGGAGCCCGGGGGTTAGATCTACGGTTGATTAGCGCATTACAAGAAGTTGTGTCACTTGCCATGCAGCACATACTCATTAGGCATTTGTCCAAAATTTTAGTGGACAAATCCAAAGCGATCGGACGCATGCGTAGAAAAAAATGTTGTCCCCTTGACTCTCCAGAGGGCATTTTTCGATATTCAGAAGATGGCGGACATAGGTTCGTGTGACGAATATTCTAGGTGAAATTCGATGTGGGTATGCTCGGACTGTAGGGAACGATGATATTTCTGACTTCAACAGCGCCAGGGCATCGTTCGGGGACCGTTTGATTATCACTCAGGTCGTGTCAGTATGAAATTAGGTAAAACACTCCGACATAACATTGAAATCAACGGAGATTCAAAGATTACGGCCGTTCGTGTCCACTATGGTCTGGTACTTTTCATTTTCGACCTCACAAATGACGTATATTCATTGATATGATTATTCATTGTATATTCATGTACGTCGATGCTTTCGGTGATTCGAACAATAGAGTGGCAGGGGCCTGACCAGGGTTTAATGCGTTTAACCAGGTTTAACGTCAATTTTAGTCAGCATAGGTTTGGTGGCGCTGTTCTCGCGGTAGATTTACACAGACGACGGTTGTCACGCGAATCCTACATTTTGAATTCGTATAGGAACGCGAATGTTAATCTTATCATTTTGACAAATTCATCATAATTAGAGGAATGTTCATCGTTAACCGGGCGATGACTGTTAAAAATATTTCAAAATGGTGCACTCCCGTTGTCATATTGGGTCGTCTGAGAGACGCGTGGCCAGCGTCGCGTCGTTTGCTACAATCACGCCTGATCGGTATAGCGCCACCAATTCTATGCTGACTAAATTTTAATTTAAAAGTGGCTTCCGATCGGCAAGCTGAGTGGCACACCCCTGGTCAAATAATCAGCAAAATCAATGGTGGGACAAATCAATTGATGATGCAATTAAAGAGCGGAAACTTAGTTGTCAATCACACCGCAGGTGGACTAATTCAAACTCAGATGATGAGACCCATGGAGATTCACTTTGGAATGATTATATCAATAAAAAGGCTAAAGCCAAAAATCTCATTAAGAATCGTATCACAAAAATGAGAATTGATAGGAGCATTAAAATTTCTAAAGAGGGAGGCACTTCAAACAAAGACTTTTGGCAACATTTGAGGGGACCAAAAACTCATCGTAAGAAAGTGTACGCTCTTAAGTTACCTAATTCTGATGATGAAACAAATGATAGTAATACTATGAATCTAACGGTGAAACAATATTTCCATTCCTTGGGGAAAATGAATTCTGCGTTGTGCCAAGAAGAATTTGATAATGATATGGATAGCGATGTATCTTTCTTAAGACGTAGCTTTGATGACAGGTTTAGTAATAAGCATGTCGACAATGGGCCTGCACTTGCGAATATAGATCTTTCTTTGAATGATGTTGTTGACTCGATTAGACAATCCAAGAACAATAAAGCTCCAGGCATTGATTCAATCATCAATGAACTTATTAAGAATGGAGGCGACATCTTCGCACAATCTATTTTTCATCTCTTTAAGAGGTTAATTGTCCTAAACTCCACTCCAAGAGAATTGAACAAAGGGGTCATTATTCCGATTTTTAAAAAGGAAAATAAAAAAGATTTGAGTAATTACAGAGGCATCACACTTACATCATGTGTTTCCAAAATCTTTAATCGTATTATCGCGAATGCAATCTCAGTTTTTACTGAAAATCATAATACCCTCTCGGAAATTCAAGGCAGGTTCAGGAGGGACCATAGATGTGAGGATCACATCTTCACTTTGAAGAGTATTATTGCTGAAAATAAGTCAACTTTCCTGGCCTTCCTTGATTTCCGAAAGGCATTTGACACAGTTTGGAGGGACGGCTTACTTTCTGTTGCGTGAAATCTAGGGATAAGGGGAAATGCATGGAAATTAATTGATAGTACATGTATGTATACAGATGTTCAAGCAAAAGTCAATTTTAGTAACATTAGTACAGATTTCTTCGACGTTGAAGAAGGAGTGAAACAAGGGTGTGTTCTCTCACCAATTTTATTCTGTATATACATTCAGGAGCTTTCTAAGATGCTAGATAATTGTAATACTGGTGTTCATATTTGCGATGTACAAATAAGTATTCTTTTTTGGGCTGATGATGTTGTTTTGATTGCAAACGATGAGAATGAGCTTCAGAAAATGCTCGACATAGCCTCTTGCTTCTCCCGTATTTGGAGACTCGATTTTAATTATGATAAGTCCAATGTAATGATTATTGGGGAAAAATCATAGCTCTTGGCAGCTGGGTGATAATACCATCACCACATGTAATTCATATAAATATCTTGGGGCTCACTTTTCTAACAATTTTTCTGATCATATTCACGCTTCCGAAGTTCTAAAAAAGGGAAATAGGCTCATCGGCTATATAAAATCAATCTTAGATGGGCAAGATGATTGTAACAGGGTCTATTATGGAGACTTTATGGGGACCTGGGTTGGCAATACATTTCCTCCCAGCAAGACTACATCAAAGTCAATTTCTTTGCCCGATTAAACTCTATGGATATATATCGATGGCCTAAACTGTTGTTTAATACGCTTCATTGTCTCGACCAGGATATTATTCATAAAAAGTTTAAATGGCTACCTGCTGTTAGATCAGCCCTTACTAAGTGTAATTTAGACCATTTATTCGAGTTTGGGTCCATGATCAATCCACTTTGGGTCAAATCAAATTTCAAATATATTAATAAGAAAGTTAGCGAATGTAATTGGTATGAAAGCGCAAAATCGAAATCATCCCTTTCGGATTATGTAATGTTTAAGGATAATCTTTCTATTGAAAAGTATCTCCTTGATAAATCAGATTTTTATGGGGCAAATCTCACATTTAAGGCACGATCCAATACTCTTCTAATTAACGGTCGAATCCATTCTTGTGGTCAGAAAACATAACCGAAATATGCTCTCCTTGTGACGATGGTATTGAGGATGTACGTCACTTCCTATTTTCATGTAAGGCTTTCAACAACATAAGAGCAGATGAGCTGTTGAAACTCGAACGGAATCTTTCGGATACCGGGTTCCAAGTTATCTGGCAAAGTTACATTGCGAGGAATTTGGACTTCAAAATGTTTCTTATGTTGGGAAATGCATCAGATGTTGACCCATGGTCATTATTTTGATATGTTTTGTAAAAGTTTCCTTAAACGTGCATGGCCAGAGAGATCTTCTATTTTAAAGGACCTTGGCGCCAATGATTAGTTTTGCCAGTACGATGTCTTATATAATGTATTTTTGTAAATAATGTATGTCAATTGTATATTTGTATATATTTCTTTGTTGTATATATGTTTTATAATTTTTCTGAACGCACCGCCGGGAAGGCGTGTGCCACTGTTGTAAAAGTGTATGTTCAAATAATAAACTAAACTAAACTAAACTAATTAGGAGCATATAATCGCACTATTTTACGCGATAGCGACAATCAATAGCGACAATAGCAGCACAGGCGTGTGCGATAGTACGAGCAGTAAAGCAATCGCATTAGGAGCATGATCGCGCTCACTTTCGCAAAAGCGACAATTAATATAGCGACAATAGCACAAGGGCAGGGTGTGTGCGATAGTGCGAGTTCCCGCGATTCCGACAATTAATAGCACAGACGAGCATCAACTACGCGACTTTGCGTTTTATTCCGACAATCAATAGCACAAATAGCACAGATGAGCGACAATAGCACAGAAGAGCATCACTCGCGCGACTTTCCAATTTTCTTCCGACAATAATAATGTCACCGAAGCGCATAGGGGTGTGTGCATCTTTCTGCTGCGAGCATTTGTGTATGCTATTCGCGCGATTTTGCTATTTAGCATTTGCGTTCTTCTTCCGACAATAGCACCAATAGCATAGATTAGCGACAATAGCACAGAAGAGCATCACTCGCGCGACTTTCCAATTTTCTTCCGACAATAATAATGTCACCGAAGCGCATAGGGGTGTGTGCATCTTTCTGCTGCGAGCATTTTGTGTGTGCTATTCGCGCGATTTTGCGTTTTAGCACTTGCGTTCTTCTCGATCTTCCGACAATAGCACCAATAGCACAGATGAGCGGCAATAGTACAGAAGAGTATCACTCGCGCGACTTTTCAATTTTCTTCCGACAATAACAATAATATCACCGAAGAGCATAGAGGTGTGTGCATTTTTCTGCTGCGAGCATTTTGTGTGTGCTACTCGCGCGATTTTGCGTTTCTTGACTGGGGCATTTTCTGTGAGCATTTTGTGTGCGCTATTCGCGCGATTTTGCGTTTTAGCACCAATACCACAGATGAGCGACAATAGCACAGAAGAGCATTATTGGCGCGATTTTCCTATTTCCAATTTCCAATACTAAGCAACAATAATATCACCGAAGGTGTGCATTTTCTGCTGCGAACATTCGTAATGTGTTGTAGGAAATGGTAGAAATTACTGGGTCGTTCGTTAACAGTCCCGTCCAAATTATTGAGATTTTTAAAATATTGAACACGTGCCCCTTAAGCTTAATATTGCATTGGACCGAATTTTAGTAGGACACGATTTAAATGATTCAAAGAAAAATGTCCATGATTGGGGTTGTTCTTAACATCATAATATGACGAACAAAGATGTTCAAATACATGATGAGTCGTTCTTTAAAAGCGGCCAACGATATTATGATACATGATTTGGTTCATTTCTTTATCATTTAAAGAAATAAATTTCAATTTCGACTTTTTTATCATACATTTGTTGGCCGCTTTTTTTTGTTGAAAGAAAATATTTCAATTTCGATTCAATGAGAGTTAAGATGAATAAATTAATAATAGGTAGAATGGTTTAAATGTTTTCTGTCAAAAATAAGTTACAAGAGCGGGGTCAAATATGACCGAAGATGCCCAATGATGTGTCGTTCTTTAAAAGCGGTCCTAGTGCCCCTCAGGGTTCCGGAAGACACACTAATCAAACTTCATACTAAAACGTTACATCTATATACTAATTTTCGGTCCCTCGCCTGATTAGATAGTTCAATAATAATTTTACACTCGCGTCCCTCTTCAATTGAAAAAGCGTGGTAATTGCGCCTCTAATAGACGAGCTAATTAGATAGTTCAATGCCAGTATTTTCCCGTTTTCAGACATGCGCAGAAAGGATCACAGATGATAATCCGAAATGTTGAATTTCTTTTACTCGGGTAGCTACTGTTCGGGCAAAAATTGTGGTTTTTGGAGTGAGTGATGACATATGGTCTTCACCCAAAATATTTTCATCAGGGATATAGCTACATTTCTGTATATGCGGCCGTTTGTTATTCTTAAAGATCGCATGAGTACAAGCATTTATACGTGACTAAGCGTCCGACAAATAACATTATTTTACGACATTTTCTAAATGTAAATAAAAACTCTTCCACAGATCTTAAAGTGACACTTTCGCATTAGTAACATAGATGAACGCGTAGTTTGCTAACGATAAAGAAACTGCGGCGGTACCATAACAACCTTTCTTATGTTGAAGCTGCGCGGCTGCGTTTATCATGGCGCGCGCGATTCGGCGCACACGTAATGACGCATACAAAGTGTACGCGTTTGTGGCGCAAACTGCACATTGTAACGTGGCAGGGTGAAAGCAGGCAGTCCGTACCACAGAATTATTTTTAAATCTATGGTTCGTACACTCTTAGTAAAAGGATACTGCAGGCTTCAGGGGTTATTGGCTGTCCCGTATGGAACCCTTTATATCACCTTAAAAGGTTCCAAAAAGAACCATTTTAAGGTTCAAAATATGGGCAAACATTGGTCTTTAGAACATCTAAAGGTTCTCAACAGAACCTTTTGGGGCCTTTAAAATCAAAGAACTAAACCATTATACGGGACAGCCAAGAACCCTTCTGAAGCACCCTTTTTTCTATAGTGTACCCTAAGCCACCTCCTCCTCTCCGCACTTCCCTTACTTGATAATCAATCTGGATATAAGGGCACATGGGGCATCTGGATAAACGGAGCGTGTGGTACATTATCGTGATTATTAAAGAGTGTCTGGATTATTAAGGGCATCCGTGGTATCTGGATTATGGGGTTCACTATAAAACGAGTCTCAAATTACCTGGATATACTTATGCGCAGGTGGGCCACCATGACAAAGGGACTACATACTATACGTTAACATGGTTAAGGCCCCACATGCCTATTGGAGGAATAATGTATTTACTGTAAATAGGCCAAACAAAACCCGGATGGCACACATTGTGCTCAAGTACAAGCGTGGAATGGTGCAAGTAATCTTGATGATAGACTCCGCTACCATAAAACTAAACGACCGACTATAAAACTATAACGCTCAGAACGTAGGCCTACTTAATTACCTATGTATGTGCATGGCCAGTGGCGACACCATCACCAAAATGTTAAAGGGGGAAAACGGGATGACGGGGCAATAAAAGAATCGAGGGAGGCATTTAAAAGCTAATTTTAAGTAACTTTCAATTTTGACATTAAAATTCAACTTTTTATTATTTGGGGTACAAAATAGGTAGAGACATGCGCTGACAGGAGGTAATAACTGGGGGTATTAAGAACACGTTGAGTAGGCCTACTTGGATTAGGAACATGGGTTTCTGTATTAATTAAGAGCTCATTGGGCCTATGCTCATGGTGTATTAAGGGCACCATGTCACTTACATTATATCAAGGGCACTTTACATTATATCAAGAGTACCTGAATTATTTAAGGACATACTCTTGATATTTATATAAACATTTATAACGCTTTGATATTGCTCACCTCTGCCTATTGTGATATGACCTTTACTGCCCGCTATCTTTGGCACCCGCGTTTAATTTACTTGACTATGATAAAGTAAGGGCACCTGGGTATCTCGAGATAACGGCACACTGCAGTGGGCCTACCTTGATTATGTGGTATCCGGTGCATTATTAAGGGCACCTGGGGTAACTGGATTAGGGGGTTGAGCTTAGGCCTATAAGGTCCCTGGATATAATGGGACAAAGGGTACCTGCATTTCAGGTTTATGGGAGGCCTACGTATGTATCTGGAAACACAAACGTAGGCCTATCTATAGATAAAGGCACATGTATACCTGGATTATCAAAAGCACCTGCGATATTCGGATTATTTAGGGCCCCGTTTGGATTATGTATGCATCTAGGACATGTTCTTGGTATTATTGTATCAAATTTTCTTACGCTTTGTTTACTTATTTCCCGTGAAATCTTCTAGCGGGTCCAGCGCGAAGCGCTGGTGCCCGCTAGTAATATTTAAAGTCAAGCATTTATTATAATCGGCTTCTTTTTGGCCACTTTTATATATTTAAAGGCACCTCAAGATGCCCAATGATGGGTTGTTCTTTAAAAGCGGTCCGAGGTGCAGGGACCCTGTTGTGAGTAACCGCCCAAAGCGGAGCTTGTTTATATAGAACCCCGCAGGGTTCCGGAAGATACACTAATCGAAGTCTTACAATTTCAATTTTGTATCATAAATTTGTTGGCCGCGAAGATGCCCAATGATGGGTCGTTGTGCGTAACCGGATTTAGACAAAACTTCATACTATTACGTCACATACTATTTAGCGGGCAAACACATTTGTTATATTTGGCTTCTTTTATTTGTTGGCCGCCTTTTCTTTTTTAAAGACAATATTTCAATTTCGATTCAATGAGAGTTAAAGGTAGATGTTCCGATTTTCAACTTGAAGTTTTCTATTCTACATGAAAGGTCATCCTTAAAAAAGTCGTATTCCAAAGTTTGAGTTGCATAACTCTAACGGTTCTTATTTTAGACGCACAAGATGCCGTGAAATGTGCCCATTGAGTTGTACACAAACTATATTGGTGGTAACCACCTTTCGCGGTAATTCGATGCTATTTCACCGATTTCTTCGTAATCATACTGATTTGGACCGTCAAATTTCAGTATGTTAATATGATCTTTCATAATGATATGAAAATCTCCATATGTTTGAGAAAAATCTGTGTTATGAAAATGTGATCGGGTCATCTACCTTTAAGATGGAGATATTAATATAGGTATAATGGTTCAAATGTTTTGTGTTAAAAATGCGGCCAACAAAATTATAATAAAAGAGCGGTCGAAGATGCCCGTGGCCCAAAGATGCCCAATGGTGGGTTGTTCTTTAAAAGCGGTCCGTAGGCGACACGTTTCCTAATTACTTCAAAATTATGGTTTTAGAGTGAAAATAACTGTCAGACATTAATATAGGTATAATGGTTCAAATGTTTTGTGTTAAAAATAAGCGGCCAACAATATTATAATAAAAGAGCGGTCAAAGATGCCCGTGGCCCAAAGATGCCCAATGGTGGGTTGTTCTTTAAAAGCGGTCCGTAGGCGACACGTTTCCTAATTACTTCAAAATTATGGTTTTAGAGTGAAAATAACTGTCGGGATTAACCCCGACAGTTTATTTGCACTCTAAATTCAATCTCAACCAATGATTTTGAGGGACTTTTATGTCAAAAGACGAGTTTGAAGAAATTTATCAAGTGAAAACCCATTTCCTAGAGTATAATGGTATTGTAAGAGCAATTAAGTCAAACTTCAATATCAGTCAATCAAGGGCGAGGTGGCGCAGTCGGTTAGAGCGTCGTAACACTGCTGCGCATCGTAGTTCTGTTGGTGGATCGTTTGAGCGTGAGTTCAACTCGATATACCAACACAGCCTCGTCCCCATGCCTCCTTCAGACCGTGCAGACTGAAGTAGGCATGTACGTTGGCGCACCGTGGTTCGGAAGTCACGTAGAAATGTTGGTCCTGACACGTTAAAAGGTTACAGACTTCTTCGTAAAGAGTAGGGGATCATCTCGGTCTGTATCTGTACACAAAATTCCATAAGTATTCCTAGGTTCCAGGGATACGCAGTGCGACTATATTCATATAATGAATTCTGCACTTTATCGGAAGAAGAAGAAGCAGAAGAAGAGGAAATGGGTCGAAACTAGTATCACTTTTTAGACCTAGTAACGTGGAACTACTGTTCAAACAGCGAAAAGGTAGTACTTTATTCTACAAAATATTTATAGAATCAAAGAAAATGAAACAATCCATTAATAAGTGGCAATTAGACTTTGGTATAGAAAATAGGGAGTGGAAAAAAAATATGTCTTTTAAATTTAAGTTTTCCAATGACACAAAGTATAGATGGTTCCAATATAGAATCAATCAAAGTATTTTAGGAACGAATAGTCTTTTGCTAAAATGTAATATTAGAGTAGATGACTTATGCACTTTTTGTATAAAAAACTCAGAAACAATAATACGCATCTTTTCATAACTTGTCAAATCTCAAAATCATTCTGGAATATCTTTAAAAGGTGGGTTAAAGGTCAAACAAATGTGGACTTGAATATGAATTCATTAACAATCTTTTTGGATCAAATTTGGATTTCACCCTAACATTGATAATGACAATGGCGAAATTCCATATTTAGGCCTATAGAGCAAAGATGACAGAAAAACAGCCAGATTTAGACACTTTCAAACACGAAATTAAGTATTATTACAATATTCTAAAATACCAAGCCACATGTTATTCAGACTTGAATAAATGTCTGGAAAAATGGCATCTATGGAAAAGTCTCTGCACTGATTAACGGATAAGTTTCATTTACATATATTTGTCAATATGTTACCATGTAGAAAAAGGTGTATGTAGCGTAAAGGTCACTGAGTGAGTGACAGTACTATGTTTATAACAGCTGTAAAAAAAAAAGAACAAAAAAGCTGACATCCTAAAAAGAGGATGTCGACATGGTGAGATGTATTAACTTGCCAAATCATTTTCCTAAATGCAGGATGTCGACATGGTGAAATTTATTAACTTGCCAAGTCAACTACTTTAAAGTAGGATGTCGTCATAGTGAGATATATTATCTTGCCAAGTCGACTTCCTAAAAGTAGGAGTGGTTCTCAGAATTCAGAATTAAGGTCGTAAGAAACAGAGTCCGATCTTATTATTAAAGCACCCAGCATCTTGTGTTTAAACTTACCGGTAATGATAATGGGAATGATGATGTGTATAGCAATGGTGTCCATGATGCTGTTTCTCGTAATATCAACAGAGCTCCTCAGCAACCGTCTTGGTATCGATAATAGATAAATCCAAATATCGCGAGATGATTATTACATTAATATATTGTTGCTAATAGATGAAACTTGACGCGAAAATCAATAGTTGACATCAAAAAATAAACAAGTCAATTGTTTAATATAACAAGAATGCTAATGATAAACCATTTCCCTACAAAAGTGTATACATTTCTATCATAAAATTCCCATACATTGCGCATGTCAAGACAACGGTGACGCCCTGAATAAAATGTCGATACGGCTAAGGTAAAAAAAAACCTTGTTCTACAGCGTCATAACGGCTATCGCGATGTCCATTTTTTTGAATATTTTTGAATAAACAATTATTTTTATTTTTTGTTTGTTTTATTTGTTGTTGTTGACATTATTCAACATTTTTGAACATTTCGGGATTTTTTAAATTTAATATTTAAAAATGAGGTCTACCGGTTCAGTGATAATCAAAAGAAGGGATGTTTGTCTCTATTGAAATTTTGTAGAAAATGTGTGCTATGGCTGTCTCGCTCGCATGTTTGAAAAGCACGGTATCCAACAGGGGAAAGAAATCTGTTACGACAATTGTCTCTCATACCATTATATGTTATGATAAAGGGTTCAACAAAAGAAAGTATACCACTTTGTTTATGTCATTTTGAGTAACATTCATTTTTTTTGACCAAACAGGCTAGATAGGCATTTAGATGAATCTTTTAGGCATAATTTGATACCAAATTTGCCCCCTAACAACAAAGATAAACCATGATTACCACCATTTAAAGAAAAATTTCCCATTTTCAAAAGTCTTATTTCCAATACACAGCACGAGAAGAAAGGACCAATTGGGGGTCTCTCTGTGTGTGTGTATAGCCAGGATTTACGGGGCTATCGATCGCACTGTGCAAATGCGTTGGGGTGTACGACATTGTATGTGTTAACAATTGATCCTTTTTTTCTCGTGCTGTGTATTGGAAATGAGACTTTTGAAAATGGGAAATTTTTCTTTAAATGGTAGTAATCATGGTTTATCTTTGTTGTTAGGGGGAAAATTTGGTATCAAATTATGCCTAAAAGATTCATCTAAATGCCTATCTAGCCTGTTTGGTCAAAAAAAATGAATGTTACTCAAAATGACATAAACAAAGTGGTATACTTTCTTTTGTTGAACCCTTTATATTAAACTATCTGTAGAAAAAACGCGACGGTGGAAATTCAAATCCTTCAAACATTTTGAACAACCAACATTATTGCATGAATTTACCGACGCGATTTACGTTTAAAAAGTATTGTATACAAGTGTTTCATTCGTTGCTTTATTAGTAAATTAGCACGATTTCAGGGAAGGGGAAACATAAATCAACATATCTATGCCTTAATTTTAACCGAATTGGGTCATTTTTACATCAAAATATGCCTATTGATTACTGCTCTCCCGTAAATATTTCACTGAAGCTGTGTATCACACAACTAATTCGAAATACTAATATAACATATTCATTTGACAAAATATTTACATGTTTATTGCATACTATTTTCAACATTCGGCAACGTTTATTTAGAGATAATTCTAATAAGTATTTATCATTAAATGTAGTCGTATTGGCAGTCAAACATGTATTTGTCATATTGGAAATGAAATGGGCAGATAATAACTTCACATTTTTACATGCTATATTTACAAAGTGTCACAATTATGCATAGATATGATGATTTATGTTTCCCTACCCTGAAATCGTGCTATTTTACTATCGAATGGGACCCTTTTTAAAAAGGCCCGTAAAAAAATGTGGCACCACAATTTGAGTATACTCACTATCTGGCACTTATCTAGGGGTCTATGCTAATTACCTATGTGATCAGACTTGAGAAGGTACACCGGTTGAACGATTCGCCTTAACTAGGCCTCGTATAAGATCTAGCCTATAGCCTTAACCGGTTAGACCATTAGCTTGATTATCGATGATATTGACACAAACCATTAGACTTTGAGCTCTCAGATGAAACCGTTGACTTTCAATAAGTAATTAAAGTACATTCAGTCGTTTGGTATCGAGAAGGAGCGTCATTTCTCTAAATTAGATTGTTTTGTTTTAGTCAAGCTTTCCTACGTAGTCCTACGTCATGTTCAAGGTCATTTTAAAACAATTTAAAGGGGCTTTGTACCACTATTTTTGTATTTTATATGTATTGTTAGCATTCGTAAGCGTAACATGTCTTCTGGATTGATTGTGATTTCCATAATTATCACAATACATATCAAAATACATAAACAATGATAACAATTTGTAGTTATATTAGCACTTTCCACGCGGCTATTAGTATTAGATTAACTATATACAAAACAGATTCCAGCAGGATTACTGAACAAATACTTGACATGTTTGTGAGATTATTATTTCTCACAACAGTAAATAAGCTTACCTCTGGGGTAGCTTTCTGGCAGCAACTCGATTGCCTTTCGTCAGCCCGAATAACACGTGGGGCGCTGTTTGCGGTTAAGCTATTGAGTCTCATCATCATCTAGGGGGGGGGGGGGGGCGGTGGTACCGCGCCATTTTGCGATATTTTGCGAACACGATCGTCGTTATCACGAATGTTTACACTGTTTTAACGAAATGCACTATGGGATTGTGTTACCAGCCTAAAACCAAAGAAGTCGCAAACTTGCTTACAATTGTATATTAGGCTAGCTATAACAAGCTAAAAGTGACATCTCTGAATGTATAAACAAAGTGTGCAAAGGAGAAATTGTTGGGCACACTGGTAAAATGATTTTACAACAAGTTTTGCTATCATTATCAAACTGAACTCGATTTAAATCACTTATCGAGCAATAATATAATTGTTTACGCATTTTAATTGTTTCGATACAAAGTTAAGTAAATCAAGAGTTAAATGATAGATAAATAAATAAAAAGAAAACTATAAACGCATGTGCGACCTTTATAATTCATAAAAATTGACATAACAATGATGTTACATTAATCCACCATCAAGTTTAAAAAATAGAAAAATAAATAAAAGGATATTCAATAACAAGGAATATTCGGGAATCGAACCCGTGATTGCCGATTGCCAACGATATGGCCAATGTATGCACGCCACAGAGATCGACGAGTATAATTGTGATAGTTTTATTATTTAACCATATCCATTTATTCATACCGAACGGATTTTTATCGTGGCATTTTTGCCAAATGTGTGTGTTTCTCTCGCACAAAATGCGTTTGTAATGTGATTATACTCCTTATTTTTGAAAGAACGGTAAAAAACGTTGACATTTTCGAACACAAAAAATGGCTAACTGCGAGGGTAAGTTTCCATTATGTTGCAAATTACATCTACGCTCATGCCTTTACACTACTCAATACAGCCGATTGGTTGCACACGAGAATTATGTCATATTTAGCAACCAGCTTGGATGGAATATCGAATATTTAAATTTGTTGACGGTTTTTAGGGCATCAATTTAAAGCGCTGCTAAGCGGGCCTTGTAACCTAATGCAAGTGAAATGGTAAACTACGAATAATAACAACAACAAAAAAGATTTTTAATTTTTTTTTGTCAAACTCGGAGAAGGAAATGGAGAGAGGACACAAGTAAATAAGAGTAAGAAAATAATAAATAGATAAAATAATAAAATAATAAATGAATTAAAAAAAATAAAAATTAATAAGCCCTATATTGACGTTAGTTAATAAGCTCTTATTAACGTTTAATTTCAATTTTCGATAAATGGTTAATATGCCCTATATTGATGATTTTTTTCCCAATTTTCATAATTAATTAATAAGCCCTTATTAACATTTAATTTATAGATAATAAATAAGTAAATAAATAAATAAATAAATAAATAGATAAATAGATAGATAATAAATAAATAAATTATATAAACTTAATAAATAGGTGATTAAATGTATAAATGAATTTTAAAAAATAAAGAAATTAATAATAAGTAAACACATAAATAATATTAATAATTAATAAGCCCTACATTGACGTTTTATTTCAGTTATCATAATTAATTAAAAGCGCTTATTAACGTTTTTAGTTCAATTTTCAATTAATAATTAATAAGTCCTATGAGTAATTCTGTTATACCCTTCACAGAGGTATTCATCGTGCATGATTTTTAAGAACGACGCATACTACCGATGTTGGTGTGTAGGGTATAACAGAATTATGCCAAGCCCTATATTGACGTTTAATTTCAATTTTCATAATTCACAGAAAAAATGCATTTGTATAAGTTTAAATCCAAAATCCAATGTTTAATTTAATAACAACGGTAATTTCTGACATATCCCAAGAGCAAGAAAAAAAGTGGCAAAAAATGTGCCGTTTTATTTTTTATTCACTGAAAATAAAAAGGGATTTTTTTTACAATTTTAATTCCAATGTTTAATTAATTGACCAACGTAATTTATGACAAATTTGAAGTGAAAAAATAAAAAGCAGATGCGGGGCTTGAACTCACGCGAAGTATTCAAAATGATTGCAAGTAAAAAAAAAAAAAAAAAAAATAAAGGTCCAAATTTTATTGTCATCGCAGCCAACTGGCTAAATTGTAACAACATTACAAATCATCAAATACATTAATAAACAATGCAACGTCCAGGCAGCAGCTAAATCAGCGCCAAGTTGCGACATAAACCAACATGAACAAACATACATAACCCCTATATAGTAACCCCCCAATAGGCAATGTAGACTAAGTGCCTTGCCCAAGGACACAAACACATTGGCACCAGCGGGGCTAGAACTCACGACCTTATGATTATGAGACCGGCAACTACTCCACTGGACCACACGTGCTCTATACGCCTTAACCATTCGCCCACGGAAGATTCTGACAACAGTGTAGGTAGTTAAATATAATATTCACGCATCACAGTGTGATGCGTAAAATATAATTTTTACGCATCACACTGTGATATGCGTAAAATATTATTTAGCTACGTAGTTACTCGAACACAGTCACGACAGTAGTAATTACGAAAAGATAACTCTACTCTACAATTTTTGAGATATTATTATTTTTATCATTTCTTCATTTATCATTTTATCAATAAGAAAAAGATATATGTTTTATATTTTCGTATCAAGAAGATCTCATATACATTTTACAGACATCTGGGTACAAATACTGACTTTAAATACGCATAAAAGCACAAATACTGGCTTTAAATACGCGTAAAAAGCCGCACAGACTATAGTTTTCGTTCTTGGCCCAAGATATGGTCAACAAGGACCATTCGTTTAATTCGTTATCATGGTTATAGCATAGCTTTAATCCGTGTTATCGGTCCAAAATCTGATAACAATCACCAGAATCGGAATTCAAATGTCAAACTCGTCACCTCGTTTGACAAAAAACCATAGATTTCAAATACATAGTACATAGCACCTCTATAAAAGTGAGTTTTTCTATCATAACATTTCTGTATAACATGCTATTACTTTTGAGTAAGATGAAATTACAGGTATGTGATGTTATTAACAGCTCACGTGATGATTGTTGATGAGAAAATAACACTATGTATATTACGAATGTACATAAAGGATCTTTAAAAAGTTGCGTATTAGGTAATATAGCCACAGCCTTCCCCATCATCGTTACGCTGCTTTCCGCAGGCACACCAGGTCGACGATTTAGTATCGGACCTAATCCGATTACATGTACTTCAATTCAGATCAACAGTATCAATTTGGACCACTTTCAGAAATGTTCAGGACATTTGTTTTTTATGAGATGACTACCAGTCTCGAATACTGTGTTTGGTAGCATTTATTCTGATAGCTCCATTTTTAGCCATTTTTAGGGGGTTTTGTCCGTATGTGTTGTGTTATTACGGACCAGTTACTGCCTTATATCGTGGTTCGTTTGTGGCACAAAAATCTTAAAAAGTAAGGGTGTAGGTTGGTCGAAAATTTGATATGTTGTGTATTATATTCATACCTACAGCATGAGCATATTTTTGAGGTCCAGAATTAGGCGTTACTAAGATGTTTTTGGGCCGTAACCAAGGCACGTTCTCTGTTTCACATTTAGGTATGTGTTAGGATGTACAGTGATGCGCCCCTACGATAGTTTCTACGCATAAAGAAGTAGACCCCGAATCACATGGAATTAAAATGTGGTTTGTGTTTGTATTTATTGTATTTCAACAATCATTTTCCTCTCATTCTTCTCACTGGCATAATATGTTGGTGTTTGTTGCCATTTATACGCTATTTATCAGGTTATTTGCCTACGTTAATGAATGCGGATAGTTATAGTCAATTATAATTCCAGCAAATCGGCTGGCGTGAGTTCATTGATACCATGAGCTCACGTAGTCCTTTTCAGTACTTCTTCAGGCAAATGAATAAGGGGGAACCATACCAAAAAGACAAGGCTATCATGTGACTAATTTTAACATAATAATTAATGTCTAAATTCGGTTTTTCACGGACATATCGGACAGGTTTAACTTAAAAATGAGTGCTCACCTGTTTCTTGACCCATATGCATCTATTATTCGGATGAAATTCAATCCGGTAGCCTTACACCAGGGAGGTGTCGACACCTCCCTGCTTACACAGAAAAACAAAATTACCAATGTGATTATTGTTTTTTAAGATGGCCGACGAAGATTTTGTCTGAGACTAGTACGTATACCCACCACTCTCAGGATTTTGTATTAATACCACAGTTGTTTACTTGCTAGTCATAAATAAAAAGATCCAATGCGACTTTTCTGAACACTTTTGCTAGCTCTTAGTTTCATAGCAATGTCATGAATTCCAAAGAGAACATAAAAGGACAAGTTTGAGTCTCCAAAAAGGTGAGTGAGTCCATGGTGGGACCAAGTGGGATATAAAAATGATTCCCTTCCAACATTGTACTTTTACCCGATACCCAAATTATAGATTTGGTACCAATCTATCGAAACTAGAGCTTACATCAGTTACGAAAATGAAAATACCAGGCGAAGAATCACATTTTAGCGAAAGAGTACAAATAATGCACAGATTAAATACAAAATAAATCAATTTCAAATGAATCTCCACATTAAATGTGCATTAAATAATCGTGATTTAGCCGACAATTTTTTTTTAAATAAGCTTATTATTATTTTTTATTATTTTTATTTTGATGAATGAAATGATGGATAATTCCAGAATCAAATGTTTAGAGACATTTCGGGAATCTCGGGTCCCAAAATGGGCCCCGGGATATCGACTTAGTCTAAAAAATGATGGATACCATGATAAAATGTGTCCCGATGTGATTTTTTGGATGATTTCACATTTTGAGCTATAGCCTATAATATATAAAGTCTGTGTACTGTATTCCCTTTACGAAAATGCAATCACCAAAATGTGATTGCAGCACTAGTGGTACCAGGTTGCACAAGGTTGTCGCACGGTTGCGTAAGGTTGCATAAGTATGTCGCAAGGTTGCACAAGGTTGTGGATGATTGCTTCAAGGTTGCGCAACCTTCTCAGAACAACCAAACTGGTTGCGCAAGGTTGTATTTTTCCAAATTTAACCTTGCGCAAGGTTGCAGAATTGATTGCGATTTTCATAAGGGACGGGTCAAACTGCAACACATTTGACGCAGAAAAAAATGTCCAGCAATTTAGCCTAAAAAAATGAATGGACACCATAAAATGTGTACCGATTTGAATTTTTGGGATTTTATTTCACATTTTGAGCTACGTATGAAGTCTGTGTAGCTAACCGGTCAAACCGCAACATATTTGACGGAGAAGAAACAAATCTGACAATTTAGCCTAAAAAATGACAGACACCATAAAATGTGTCCTGATTTGATTTTTTGGATATGATTTCACATTTTGAGCTACGTATAAAGTCTGTGTAGCTAGCCGGTCATACTGCAACACATTTGACGGAGAAAAAAAAATCTGACAATTTAGCCTAAAAAATGACAGACACCATAAAATGTGTCCTGATTTGATTTTTTGGATATGATTTCACATTTTGAGCTACGTATAAAGTCTGTGTAGCTAGCCGGTCATACTGCAACACATTTGACGGAAGAAAAATAAATCCGACAATTTAGCCTAAAAATTGACAGACACCATAAAATGTGTCCTGATTTGATTTTTTGGACATGATTTCACATTTTGAGCTGCGTATCAAATCTGTGTAGCTAACGGGTCAAACCGCAACACATTTGACGGAGAAAAAACATTCCGGCAATTTAGCCTAAAAAATGGCGGACACCTTGAAATGTGTCCCAATTTGATTTTTTGGATATGATTTCACATTTTGAGCTACGTTTAAAGTCTGTGTAGCTAGCCGGTCATACTGCAACACATTTGATGGAGAAAAAAAAATCCGGCAATTTAGCCTAAAAAATGACGGACACCATAAAATGTGTCCCGATTTGATTGTTTGGATATGATTTCACATTTTGAGCTACGTATGAAGTCTGTGTAGCAAGCCGGTCATACTGCAACACATTTGACGGAGAAAAAAAAATCCGACAATTTAGCCTAAAAAATGACAGACACCATAAAATGTGTCCTGATTTGATTTTTTGGACATGATTTCACATTTTGAGCTGCGTATCAAGTCTGTGTAGCTAACGGGTCAAACCGCAACACATTTGACGGAGAAAAAACCATTCCGGCAATTTAGCCTAAAAAATGGCGGACACCATGAAATGTGTCCCGATTTAATTTTTTGGATATGATTTCACATTTTGAGCTACGTGTAAAGTCTGTGTAGCTAGCCGGTCATTCTGCAACACATTTGACGGAGAAAAAAATATCTGGCATTTTAGCCTAAAAAATGACGGACACCATAAAAAGTGTCCTGATTTGACTTTTTGGACATGGTTTCACATTTTGAGCTGCGTATAAAGTCTGTGTAGCTAACGGGTCAAACCGCAACACATTTGACGGAGAAAAAAACATTCCGACAATTTAGCCTAAAAAATGACGGACACCATAAAATGTGTCCCGATTTGATTTTTTGGATATGATTTCACTTTTTGAGCTACGTATAAAGTCTGTGTAGCTAACCGGTCAAACCGCAACATATTTGACGGAGAAAACAAATCCGGCAATTTAGCCTAAAAAATGAGTGACACCATAAATGTGTCCCGATTTGATTTTTTGGATATGATTTCACTTTTTGAGCTATGTATAAAGTCTGTGTAGCTAACCGGTCAAACCGAAACATATTTGACGGAGAAAACAAATCCGGCAATTTAGCCTAAAAAATGAGTGACACCATAAAATGTGTCCCGATTTGATTTTTTAGATATGATTTCACATTTTGAGCTACGAATAAAGTCTCTGTAGCTAGCCGGTCATACTGAAACATATTTGATGGAGAAAAAAATTCCGGCAATTTAGCCTAACTAAAAAATGACGGACACCATAAAATGTGTCCCGATTTGATTTTTTGGATATGATTTCACTTTTTGAGCTACGTGTAAAGTATGTGTATATTGAACTGATCAAACCGCAACACATTTGACGTATCAAATGATGTTCGCATTTCAAATTTTATCTTCAATATAAGTTTACATTAAATAATCGTGATTTAGCCGAAAAGGTGTTTTTTAAGTAAGCTTATTTTTAGTATTTTTGTTTATTATTTTGATGAATGAAATGATGGATACTTTTCAAACCAAATGTTTAGAGACATTTCGAGAATCAAACTATCCATTATAACAACACATCGCTAACAATGTGAGTGTGACAGTCATCGAATCTGGTTCCGCTGGGATCCTAAAGTACCAACCACAAATTAAACATGTCTACCGAAACCGCTCAACCAAAAACCATGCAACCCGATAACCGCAAAACCCGCGAACCGCGAAGCCCGAGAACCGCTCTAGTTTAAATTTGTATTGAAAGTGTGTTCACCCCTCATGTTTGGGAATTTGTGGCTGGAAACAAAGTGTCTCATAGTGTATAGTATTTTTTGATGAATTTTGATGAATTGATTAATTTTATATGATATATTATTAAAGAAGAAAAAGAAGCGCAAAAGATAATTTCAAGAATCGAAGATGAGGAAAAAGTGTTACATCATTATAGATGTTTAGAATATACTACATGTAAGAAAATGATATAATGTAAATGTGACATTTTGAAAAAATAAATGTTTTTGATGACTGACTGAATTATAATTGATATTTATGAATTTGTTTGGAATTTTCTCTATTTATTAATTTATAACCTACCCATTTTGTAGCGCACCCATTCAGTCTCTTCATCATATTCAGGCCTATTTATTTATTCTGTCACATGTATCTTTCTATTGTCTGGCCATTTTCGGTATCCATTTCGGGGCCATTGCTATCATTAACACTATTAGGCGAGGAATCCCCCCTGTTTTACGGGCCCGACCGACCCACTTTTTGCGTTTGTCAAGATATATTTTTTTAGATTTAGATTTTTTTCTCAAATCATGTAAAATCAGCCGTTTTTTGGCCGAAAATCTGTCGAATGGTTTTTCTTCATCAATTTGTAAAAATAAAATTGGCCGAAAATCTTTCGACAATATTTTGTCACAAATTTTTCAAACAAATCCCGATTTTTGCAGATTTTGGTGACATTTTAGATTTAAAAAAACTAAAAACACTTGAACTTACTAGAGTCTTTATTCAGTAGTGACATTGGATGTCTAGTAAGCAACATCACTTGCTGACATTGCGCTATAGTTATAGTGGTGACCTTGTCTAGTTCACTACCGTCTTTATAGTTCTCATTACTTTTGTTTTTATATTTCGTCCCTGATGAAGGGTGGTATATCCACTTGAAACGTCGGTCTTATTTGTTACGTTAATTATGTCGTTTTATTGCCAGTTTTTTTGTATTGCTTGTCCCAGTATATATCCATGTTTTATTGTTATTTGTTTTTAGTGCACAGTAATTCCCACCGCTTGCCTTAGTACTTTTCACCGTTTTATTGCTTAATTATTTCCCCTTGTTATTGATTGTTCCACCACACCTAGTTTGTATATCTTGCTTTTATTCTATGCTCTATGAATATATGATGTAATGCAAACATACACAATCAAACGAAAATGTGTAATATTGTAATGTGATATAGCATGTGATTGAAATGAAGAAAATAAGTTTTTGATGTACAAATTAATTTCGATGTGTGAAGTATGAGTCTGAAGTCAAAAATATCGCATATATTTTCCAATATTCTAAAAGTACTACTTTCATGGATTTTTCAACAATATATGGAGATAGGTACCATATTCAGGACTAGTATTTCCGGTACTGGAAGACCCAGTATCGTGTTATACTGGTACAAAGTAAGTGTTCCAGTATTTATCGATACTGGAACAATAAAACTGTACCAGAACCAAGCGATACTGTCAATTTTCATGTGCTAGTATCGTGCGATACATACCAGTATCTGCGAACATTTTTCCTAATATATTTATCGTACATTTTTGTACGTGATGCAAAACCATTGTTTTTTTCTATCAATCAAATTTATCATCACTCATCATTGACACCGTTTCGTATTTTCACATGTTTACATTGCGTATCATATGTGATGTGATCTAGCAAAACGAGTCGAAAGTCGCAAATATTGATTTTGAGATATAACCAAATAAAGGATAGATTTTTTTTTATTTTATTGTTTCGAAAACTCTTTATTTTCTCATATCTTTGGAATTGATTGTTCATTCTTAAGGTGTATGTTCTGATCACTTTCTTGCTATGATTTTTTTCTTCACATCAACATATTTTGATATCAGAAGATTCCCCATATTTTTCTCATTATGTCTGTAAAATCTTAGGGGCCAGAAATGTACCATTTAGAAAATTATTGGCTAAAATGTGGTGAATTACTACTAAATGTGGTTAACCACCCGCTAGTTTGTGTACTACTCATTGGGCAAATTTCTTGTGACCTTGTACTTCTAAAATAAGAACCATTGGACTTATCCAACTCAAACTTTGGAATGGGACAATTTTAAGGATGACCGTTCATGTAAAAAAGAAAACATCAAGTTGAAAATCGGGCCAGCAATCAAAACAGCTACCTTTTCGAATGGCCAATACGGTACAAAATAAAAAATGCGATATTTTTGACTTCAGACTCATACTTCACACATCGAAATTAATTTGTACATCAAAAACTTATTTTCTTCATTTCAATCACATGCTATATCACATTACAATATTACACATTTTCGTTTGATTGTGTATGTTTGCATTACATCATATATTCATAGAGCATAGAATAAAAGCAAGATATACAAACTAGGTGTGGTGGAACAATCAATAACAAGGGGAAATAATTAAGCAATAAAACGGTGAAAAGTACTAAGGCAAGCGATGGGAATTACTGTGCACTAAAAACAAATAACAATAAAACATGGATATATACTGGGACAAGCAATACAAAAAAACTGGCAATAAAACGACATAATTAACGTAACAAATAAGACCGACGTTTCAAGTGGATATACCACCCTTCATCAGGGACGAAATATAAAAACAAAAGTAATGAGAACTATAAAGACGGTAGTGAACTAGACAAGGTCACCACTATAACTATAGCGCAATGTCAGCAAGTGATGTTGCTTACTAGACATCCAATGTCACTACTGAATAAAGACTCTAGTAAGTTCAAGTGTTTTTAGTTTTTTTAAATCTAAAATGTCACCAAAATCTGCAAAAATCGGGATTTGTTTGAAAAATTTGTGACAAAATATTGTCGAAAGATTTTCGGCCAATTTTATTTTTACAAATTGATGAAGAAAAACCATTCGACAGATTTTCGGCCAAAAAACGGCTGATTTTACATGATTTGAGAAAAAAAATCTAAATCTAAAAAAATATATCTTGACAAACGCAAAAAGTGGGTCGGTCGGGCCCGTAAAACAGGGGGGATTCCTCGCCTAATAGTGTTAATGATAGCAATGGCCCCGAAATGGGTAGGTTATAAATTAATAAATAGAGAAAATTCCAAACAAATTCATAAATATCAATTATAATTCAGTCAGTCATCAAAAACATTTATTTTTTCAAAATGTCACATTTACATTATATCATTTTCTTACATGTAGTATATTCTAAACATCTATAATGATGTAACACTTTTTCCTCATCTTCGATTCTTGAAATTATCTTTTGCGCTTCTTTTTCTTCTTTAATAATATATCATATAAAATTAATCAATTCATCAAAATTCATCAAAAAATACTATACACTATGAGACACTTTGTTTCCAGCCACAAATTCCCAAACATGAGGGGTGAACACACTTTCAATACAAATTTAAACTAGAGCGGTTCTCGGGCTTCGCGGTTCGCGGGTTTTGCGGTTATCGGGTTGCATGGTTTTTGGTTGAGCGGTTTCGGTAGACATGTTTAATTTGTGGTTGGTACTTTAGGATCCCAGCGGAACCAGATTCGATGACTGTCACACTCACATTGTTAGCGATGTGTTGTTATAATGGATAGTTTGATTCTCGAAATGTCTCTAAACATTTGGTTTGAAAAGTATCCATCATTTCATTCATCAAAATAATAAACAAAAATACTAAAAATAAGCTTACTTAAAAAACACCTTTTCGGCTAAATCACGATTATTTAATGTAAACTTATATTGAAGATAAAATTTGAAATGCGAACATCATTTGATACGTCAAATGTGTTGCGGTTTGATCAGTTCAATATACACATACTTTACACGTAGCTCAAAAAGTGAAATCATATCCAAAAAATCAAATCGGGACACATTTTATGGTGTCCGTCATTTTTTAGTTAGGCTAAATTGCCGGAATTTTTTTCTCCATCAAATATGTTTCAGTATGACCGGCTAGCTACAGAGACTTTATTCGTAGCTCAAAATGTGAAATCATATCTAAAAAATCAAATCGGGACACATTTTATGGTGTCACTCATTTTTTAGGCTAAATTGCCGGATTTGTTTTCTCCGTCAAATATGTTTCGGTTTGACCGGTTAGCTACACAGACTTTATACATAGCTCAAAAAGTGAAATCATATCCAAAAAATCAAATCGGGACACATTTATGGTGTCACTCATTTTTTAGGCTAAATTGCCGGATTTGTTTTCTCCGTCAAATATGTTGCGGTTTGACCGGTTAGCTACACAGACTTTATACGTAGCTCAAAAAGTGAAATCATATCCAAAAAATCAAATCGGGACACATTTTATGGTGTCCGTCATTTTTTAGGCTAAATTGTCGGAATGTTTTTTTCTCCGTCAAATGTGTTGCGGTTTGACCCGTTAGCTACACAGACTTTATACGCAGCTCAAAATGTGAAACCATGTCCAAAAAGTCAAATCAGGACACTTTTTATGGTGTCCGTCATTTTTTAGGCTAAAATGCCAGATATTTTTTTCTCCGTCAAATGTGTTGCAGAATGACCGGCTAGCTACACAGACTTTACACGTAGCTCAAAATGTGAAATCATATCCAAAAAATTAAATCGGGACACATTTCATGGTGTCCGCCATTTTTTAGGCTAAATTGCCGGAATGGTTTTTTCTCCGTCAAATGTGTTGCGGTTTGACCCGTTAGCTACACAGACTTGATACGCAGCTCAAAATGTGAAATCATGTCCAAAAAATCAAATCAGGACACATTTTATGGTGTCTGTCATTTTTTAGGCTAAATTGTCGGATTTTTTTTTCTCCGTCAAATGTGTTGCAGTATGACCGGCTTGCTACACAGACTTCATACGTAGCTCAAAATGTGAAATCATATCCAAACAATCAAATCGGGACACATTTTATGGTGTCCGTCATTTTTTAGGCTAAATTGCCGGATTTTTTTTTCTCCATCAAATGTGTTGCAGTATGACCGGCTAGCTACACAGACTTTAAACGTAGCTCAAAATGTGAAATCATATCCAAAAAATCAAATTGGGACACATTTCAAGGTGTCCGCCATTTTTTAGGCTAAATTGCCGGAATGTTTTTTCTCCGTCAAATGTGTTGCGGTTTGACCCGTTAGCTACACAGATTTGATACGCAGCTCAAAATGTGAAATCATGTCCAAAAAATCAAATCAGGACACATTTTATGGTGCCTGTCATTTGTTAGGCTAAATTGTCGGATTTTTTTTTCTCCGTCAAATGTGTTGCAGTATGACCGGCTTGCTACACAGACTTCATACGTAGCTCAAAATGTGAAATCATATCCAAACAATCAAATCGGGACACATTTTATGGTGTCCGTCATTTTTTAGGCTAAATTGCCGGATTTTTTTTTCTCCATCAAATGTGTTGCAGTATGACCGGCTAGCTACACAGACTTTAAACGTAGCTCAAAATGTGAAATCATATCCAAAAAATCAAATTGGGACACATTTCAAGGTGTCCGCCATTTTTTAGGCTAAATTGCCGGAATGTTTTTTCTCCGTCAAATGTGTTGCGGTTTGACCCGTTAGCTACACAGATTTGATACGCAGCTCAAAATGTGAAATCATGTCCAAAAAATCAAATCAGGACACATTTTATGGTGTCTGTCAATTTTTAGGCTAAATTGTCGGATTTATTTTTCTTCCGTCAAATGTGTTGCAGTATGACCGGCTAGCTACACAGACTTTATACGTAGCTCAAAATGTGAAATCATATCCAAAAAATCAAATCAGGACACATTTTATGGTGTCTGTCATTTTTTAGGCTAAATTGTCAGATTTTTTTTTCTCCGTCAAATGTGTTGCAGTATGACCGGCTAGCTACACAGACTTTATACGTAGCTCAAAATGTGAAATCATATCCAAAAAATCAAATCAGGACACATTTTATGGTGTCTGTCATTTTTTAGGCTAAATTGTCAGATTTGTTTCTTCTCCGTCAAATATGTTGCGGTTTGACCGGTTAGCTACACAGACTTCATACGTAGCTCAAAATGTGAAATAAAATCCCAAAAATTCAAATCGGTACACATTTTATGGTGTCCATTCATTTTTTTAGGCTAAATTGCTGGACATTTTTTTCTGCGTCAAATGTGTTGCAGTTTGACCCGTCCCTTATGAAAATCGCAATCAATTCTGCAACCTTGCGCAAGGTTAAATTTGGAAAAATACAACCTTGCGCAACCAGTTTGGTTGTTCTGAGAAGGTTGCGCAACCTTGAAGCAATCATCCACAACCTTGTGCAACCTTGCGACATACTTATGCAACCTTACGCAACCGTGCGACAACCTTGTGCAACCTGGTACCACTAGTGCTGCAATCACATTTTGGTGATTGCATTTTCGTAAAGGGAATACAGTACACAGACTTTATATATTATAGGCTATAGCTCAAAATGTGAAATCATCCAAAAAATCACATCGGGACACATTTTATCATGGTATCCATCATTTTTTAGACTAAGTCGATATCCCGGGGCCCATTTTGGGACCCGAGATTCCCGAAATGTCTCTAAACATTTGATTCTGGAATTATCCATCATTTCATTCATCAAAATAAAAATAATAAAAAATAATAATAAGCTTATTTAAAAAAAAATTGTCGGCTAAATCACGATTATTTAATGCACATTTAATGTGGAGATTCATTTGAAATTGATTTATTTTGTATTTAATCTGTGCATTATTTGTACTCTTTCGCTAAAATGTGATTCTTCGCCGGGTATTTTCATTTTCGTAACTGATGTAAGCTCTAGTTTCGATAGATTGGTACCAAATCTATAATTTGGGTATCGGGTAAAAGTACAATGTTGGAAGGGAATCATTTTTATATCCCACTTGGTCCCACCATGGACTCACTCACCTTTTTGGAGACTCAAACTTGTCCTTTTATGTTCTCTTTGGAATTCATGACATTGCTATGAAACTAAGAGCTAGCAAAAGTGTTCAGAAAAGTCGCATTGGATCTTTTTATTTATGACTAGCAAGTAAACAACTGTGGTATTAATACAAAATCCTGAGAGTGGTGGGTATACGTACTAGTCTCAGACAAAATCTTCGTCGGCCATCTTAAAAAACAATAATCACATTGGTAATTTTGTTTTTCTGTGTAAGCAGGGAGGTGTCGACACCTCCCTGGTGTAAGGCTACCGGATTGAATTTCATCCGAATAATAGATGCATATGGGTCAAGAAACAGGTGAGCACTCATTTTTAAGTTAAACCTGTCCGATATGTCCGTGAAAAACCGAATTTAGACATTAATTATTATGTTAAAATTAGTCACATGATAGCCTTGTCTTTTTGGTATGGTTCCCCCTTATTCATTTGCCTGAAGAAGTACTGAAAAGGACTACGTGAGCTCATGGTATCAATGAACTCACGCCAGCCGATTTGCTGGAATTATAATTGACTATAACTATCCGCATTCATTAACGTAGGCAAATAACCTGATAAATAGCGTATAAATGGCAACAAACACCAACATATTATGCCAGTGAGAAGAATGAGAGGAAAATGATTGATGAAATACAATAAATACAAACACAAACCACATTTTAATTCCATGTGATTCGGGGTCTACTTCTTTATGCGTAGAAACTATCGTAGGGGCGCATCACTGTACATCCTAACACATACCTAAATGTGAAACAGAGAACGTGCCTTGGTTACGGCCCAAAAACATCTTAGTAACGCCTAATTCTGGACCTCAAAAATATGCTCATGCTGTAGGTATGAATATAATACACAACATATCAAATTTTCGACCAACCTACACCCTTACTTTTTAAGATTTTTGTGCCACAAACGAACCACGATATAAGGCAGTAACTGGTCCGTAATAACACAACACATACGGACAAAACCCCCTAAAAATGGCTAAAAATGGAGCTATCAGAATAAATGCTACCAAACACAGTATTCGAGACTGGTAGTCATCTCATAAAAAACAAATGTCCTGAACATTTCTGAAAGTGGTCCAAATTGATACTGTTGATCTGAATTGAAGTACATGTAATCGGATTAGGTCCGATACTAAATCGTCGACCTGGTGTGCCTGCGGAAAGCAGCGTAACGATGATGGGGAAGGCTGTGGCTATATTACCTAATACGCAACTTTTTAAAGATCCTTTATGTACATTCGTAATATACGTGTTATTTTCTCATCAACAATCATCACGTGAGCTGTTAATAACCTCACGTTTCAGTACGCAATTGGTATTGATTTTGCAATCCTTATATTAAACAATAATAATCCTTTGGGACATTACTGAAAAAGGATGATTATGACTCAGGACTATTCTTGTCTTATAGAAATGCATCAAAAATGGGGCTTAAAACTTTTAATGTTATAGCTAGTTTTTGATGAAGCAGAAATTACCTCCTTGTTAAGCAGGCAATACATTATGAATACAAGGAGTCCCTGAAGAGAATTGAAAATCACAAACAAGTATTGAAACACCGGAGTGCCGCCACCAATTGCCATAAAACCAAATCCCCAAGTAATGCAAGGTGGAGGTGTTAGTATAACGATTCCCTTAACACTTTCCACGCGGCAGGCAGCTGCAGACGACATTCTAAAAATTCACAAAATGTTTCAAAAATGTCCACATTATTTAATTTCATCACTATATTTGGAATCATCATGAGAAATGCATTGAAATAAGTACAAACATTCCTAGTATTGGTTCCTTGGTTTAGAGCTCTTTTCATAGCCACAATCTCTGTTCAGTGGAAAAGGGGCAACCGATCTGAATGGCTCTTTTCAGAGCTACCAATCTTTCACAAATAGGAATGAGGCACCTACTCTCAAATCATCGGGCAAGGGTCAGCCCAAATTTGATAATATTAGAGAAGTGGCATTCTCTAGATCATTCTTAATATTAATACATTGGTCCTGAAGAAGTCAGAGTTAATCCTATATTATGAATACCCGTCGTAAAAGCCTATCTCACAATACAATATGAATACACTCGTCCAAAGAAGTTCCTTGCCACTTAGTCAGGGCCGTCAGAAGGGGGGGGGTGCGTTGGGTGCGGACGCACCCCCCTTGAAAATCTGTTCTTCTTTTTTAAATTTTTTTTTTAGGGTAACATGTTGTTTTATGAATGGAAAATGGGGTCAACGATGGCAAGATACATGAAAATTGTGTCCTAAATTCGTTGTAATGCTCAGAGCTTCCGGAGGCTTCGCCCCCTGGACCCCCACCAGGGGCCCTAAGGCGGGCTCCTGGACCCCACCCGTTATTGGCTTCGCGCCAGAGGCTGTCGCGGCATCGCGCCAAGGCGCTCGCATCGTCAGCGTGCTGCAGCACTAACACTCTGACGTCATACTACTACTTCCGGTAAAAAATCGTGAAAACGCACCCCCCTTTCCGGTAAAAAATCGTGAAAACGCACCCCCCTTTCCGGTAAAAAATCGTGAAAACGCACCCCCCTTGGGCAAAAGTTGCTGACGGCCCTGTTAGTAAAGTCCAAATATTTCAAATTAATATTTAATAGAATATATATAATTGTATATCAAAATAAGCAGAAAGTAATCCTCTAACAGCTTAACATGGAATTTAGACATGATCACTCATGCATGGCATATCCCATTCACTTGACAATGGCAAGGTCTGTGGAAGAAGATTGCAAAAAATTGGATAATCCCTCCATTCAAATGTTAATGTGAATGATTGAACACAATATGAACCTTACCATTGCTTAATGAATGTGCTCAGCCATGCATGAATGCGTACATCTTAATTTCATACAGACATGATAGAGAATTATTGTGAAATATTTGAACTTCAATATTTGAACTTCAATGAGTGGCAAAGAACTTCTTTGGACGAGTGTATTAAGAAATAGCCGAAGAATCCGCGATTGGGAAAAATATCCGAACTATTTTTGAGGAGAAAAAAGTATACAGTCTGCAATGCACTGGGATGTACACAAATATTAAGCAACTGACATTGATGTAGACGTGTATTCGTTAAACCTCGTTGCTGCACTAATTGTTACGATTGGTATGGGACAAAAACCCACCCAATACATGTGTACAGCAATAGGCGTCTTTTTTCTGCCCCGTATAATTATAATTATATTTGTTATTAGGGAGTGGCCCAGTTAATGTAAACATCGGTTTTATTTTAAACAAACATCATTGATGAAAGCCGCTTTAAGGAAAAAATAGCCTATGTGAAACAGTTGCCATGCTTAGTATTTGATGATAAGATTATCTTACTCCTAATGACAAGAGAAAAACTCTTGTCACAGTATATCCACATCGGTATGGTTTCTCCTTGGTTATGAACCCTTTCATGTCTCGTCGTTTTACATGCACTAGAGAAACTCTCACAGTATGATCATTGCTATGGTTTCTCTTTGGTATGAATCTTTTCATGTTTTGTCTTATTAACCAACTGAGTAAAACTCCAATCACAATATGCACATGGGCATGGTGTCTTTCTGGTACGATTCTTTCCATGCCTGGTCTTTTTATCTGCATTGGAGAAACTCTTAGTCGTATCACAGTATGTCCTTGTTGTATTCTTGCAGTGGTAGTAACCAAAACGCTTTTGCTTAGTTGTGAATGAAGACCATTGCCGACCTATTTGCCTTCCATGGTGACACGGGGCAATGTCTCGCCTGCTTCACGTCCCGGTCGAGGTCAACTTTGTGCCCCCTAACTTACTGAAAATTATTCACGGCGTTTTTGCGTATAATACAATATGTTAACGCCACCTACGATAAAAGCAATCTGAACTGTCCGATTCATTATGAAATGATCAAGAGAGGGCAGAATACCGCAAACAAGAGCGGAGCAGACGACGATGGTCACGCGATTTCATCGTTCCAATATGGAAGAGACAATAATGAGAAAACGATCTCGCCCGGGAATCGAACCCAGGTTTTTTTTAAACATTTACAATGGAGTTGGTTAGCCAACAAAATCTTCTAATTATGATGAATTTTTCAAAATGATAAGATTAACATTCGCGATTACGTATTATTCCAATACGAATTCTAAATTTAGGTTTCGCGTGGCAACCGTCGTCTGGCGTATAATATAATACCGTATGTTAACGCCACCTACGATGATATTATAATAATATTTTTATTCTGCAATGTGTACATCATCAGTATACAGTAATGTCCATGCCTCTGACAACATGTATCCGAATTTATTACGTTTAAATGATTTATTAAGGGTGGCCAAATATATTTGCGAGCTCTGCTCTGATTTTGGTCAGCCCACCAATGCATTTACTTAAAATTATTGTATATGTATTATTGGTAAATAAAACTGAAACTGAAACTGAAACTGAAAAGCAATCTGAACTATTCGATTCATTATGAACTCATCAAGAGAGGGCAGAATACCGCAGACAAGAGCAATATAATAATATTATGTAAAGCGTCAATTATTGCCCATTGGGAATTTTAATATTATAAACATTTTCAAGATATGAATGTGGGACGTTTTTAAAAATCAGCCTTTTTGGCGGATTTTAAACGTCCCATACATACAAAAACAGTGCTTAATAATAAGGGATGTTTGAAATCAACCTTTTTTGGCGGATTCTAAACGTCCCGTGTCAGTATTTCTTCATTCCTCCCCCTAAAGTACAACACAACTATTTACCTTTATAACTGATTTTGTGATCTAAAAGCAGTGGGTTATTGAGCCTTACTGAGCAAAAGAATCTAACTTAAATTGCTTATGAGATAAGGTAGTTTAAAGATGTCGTATGCACAATTGACTTGTCCGTATATGGATGGCTCCAACAAGTGTCCTATCTGGCCAAGATTATTGATTTAGCTATTTTGGTTATTGGTTATTCAATAAAACAAAACCTGTCACCCACGAATTCTATTTGTCATGTTTTCGAATCATGCTCGGACGTCTTTCGTCAAATGGACTAAAGAGGAGAAATCCATTGTGTACACTCTTTCTTCACACTTTTATATTTCATGAATTTATAAATCAAAAAAGACAGATCTTTTAATTCATTTGCCCAGTAATGCTCAATAGCCACTACTTTTATGAAACGCATAGACATTTATTAAAGTATTGTCGTAAGAACCTGAAAGCATGATGCTGTTGAAATGGGTTAACTTTCTTAATCACCCTGTTATCGACAATATAAAACTCGTAATCTTGAAGAATTCCCGCACAGGGTTGCCAGATCAAAAAACGAAACCGTCGTCTGACACACAGCACATGGTATTTTTAATTGAGGCTGACCGACCGACAAATTCTTTTACGAACTTGAGATTTGTTTGATTGGTTGGTGGTATAATTCTCATGAGTAGACTACATAACTACGGAGAAGGACACCACTTAAAATATGTTGCTTCGAGTCAATTGATAAATCAAATGCAACCTCTATAGAGCGGTTTTAATAGGCATTCATTTACGGAAGACGATGATTTCCACTCGATAGAATGACGTTGGTTCTCAATGTTATACGGTTCCCAATTTTAAATACGATTTATTCCGTCAAACGGAATAAATCGATAATGGGAACCAGCAATTATAACGTCATTCGATCGAGTGGAAATCATCGTCTTCCTTCATTTACGTGTAAAGCATATGGAGTGCGAATTGACTGCAATCAGTGAATGACGCAGCAACGTCACTGTCTCGTGGAAATGAATACGCTTTAGTAAATCCCTACCCGCCGGCATTGCTAAACAAAGTGAAACTGTCAATAAACATGACTAACTGTTGTATGTAATGCAAGTTGGTGCGGGCAATGGAAAATCGACTTTACATCGTGTCCATGTTGACTTCGGGATAATTTCGACTACGATCCACAAGTGATACATGCAGATCGAATACAGTGTCTAGAAATCGCCTTTTATAATGTTTATAGGCAATACTCCTGTCACACATACGGTGATCAGGCCTTGCGCTTGCGTTGCGCTGAAAAAACTATCAAAGCGCAAAGCAAACGCATAAGAACCGATTGGGGACGCAGTGGACACTGGCTAGAGTGGGAGAGGGTCCCCATGTAACACGCAGGAAGAGCGCGGAAAACTGTTCAAAGTTATATTTTTTTAAAGCAGGATAGCTCGTAGTATGCTCCTATCGCGCTTATCACATTTACACAGCGCTCTTATTACGACCCATCGTGTTTATACTTTAAAGTCACACGGGCTCTCACTGCGCTTCCACTCACTGTAAACATTCTTCATGCATTCAAGTTGCTGTCTGCGTTACTAGTACGTTTTCAATACGTTTGCACAACGTTTTCTGCGTGTGCGCAGAGAGTATATAACTTTTGTACGAGGGGTAATTGATTAACAAACAATAGAAATAGTAGATACAGAAGGAATAACAATGATCCATGATTAAAGCTCTAATCACTTTGCCGATCTTTAACATTGATTTTGATTTAAATTCTATTAGAGAGCATTATCCTAGCTTAGCGTAATGCGATAATGCCACTTTTGTATTTTTGTATAGCCATGAAATAGTAGCGTGTCTTTTGGCGGGAGTTTTGAACTGGTGTATCAATAACATTGTTTAATCTGAATACATTAATATGATATAGCGATAGTATCATATATTTGTCCCTGCCCATATCAGTTCAATAAGAAAACCATATTGAAATAATGTATATGGATCACAAAAAGTGAGAGTTGTGGCAGAGCACCCAATAAATGTAAAATTCCATACAAATATACATGGGATTGAAATACACAATCCCATGTTAATTTGTATGACAGATTATAATCTGTTAATCTAGATTACAGCATCCCATGTTTACAAAAATTCAAAACACCTCTGAAACGATATTCATGAATAAGTTTTGGCAGAGTATGTTGGGCTTATAAGATTTGATTGTCTCCTGACGGGAGAAAGATGTATTGAGCGTAATAAGTTCGGGAGAGACACGTAGTGAGCGCCTCATTGATCTTACTGCAGTCGCAGAGGACAAGTAGTTTGCATGAGTCCTTGCTACGTCAACGGGAAGCTCATATCGCTCGCTTTGCGCTGCCACGGCGACACTACTAAGTCATTACAGCGCTCTGAACATAATGCCGAACCTCCACGCTTGCATTGGCGCTCAAGGGCGTCCATGGGGACCCTCTCACGACCCTCTCACGTCCCAGCCAATTCCCACTGCGTCAGCGCCTCCAAAACAAAGCTGCGCGCCTGGTATTTGCTTGTGGTCGAGACCAGAGCTCGTCACACCTGTTGTGTACACTTCATTGGCTACCCGTAAGGGATAGAATCAATTACAAGGTATTGATGTATGTTTTTAAATGTCTTAGCGATCACGCTCCACTTTACCTAACTAACGTACTCCAATTGTATAATGTATCTAACGGTAGAAATGAAGATAGTAGACCCCGACTTCGCTCCTCTTCTGATGCTACCAGGCTTTTTGTTCCTCGATCTAAACGTCAAGCTGGTGATAATTCCTTTCGTGTATGTGGCCCCCGACTTTGGAATCAGCTCCCGGTCAGCATCAGAGAGGCGCCGTCCATCTGTATCTTCAAACGCCGGTTAAAAACTCATTTGTTTCCAAAGTTCTGATTTTTTGTCTTTGCATGACTTGTGTATATATTGTTATTTTTATTTTTATTGTATATAATGCTGTTTCATATTGTTAAGCGCTGTGTTCTTTGTAGAGCGCTATATAAATGCTTATTATTATTATTATTATTATTATTAAAACACAATTGGACATACAGGTTAAAGACCTTCATCTAACTGAAATATTACTGTTACTAATGATGGCATTATGATTTTATCATATCCATTATGGGTTTATTAATCGTTTGTCTCAAAAATATTCAGTTATTAAAAACGCGAAATGCATCTATTGAACTATTACTAATAATAATATGATAAATAAAACAATTGGACATAAAGATTAAAGACCTTCATCTAACTGAACTATTACTATTACTAATGATAGCATTTAATTTTATCATATCCATTATGGGTTTATTAATCGTTTGTCTCAAAAATATTCAGTTATTAAGAAGGCGGAATGCATCTAATTGAAATATTACTAATATGATAATTTTTTCTTTGTTTTGGGGGGTTTTCTGTTTGTTTATTTATCATATCATATTACTTGAGTCATTGTATTTTGTCCTTGTTGATATGATGGAAAATAAAATATTGAATTGAATTGAATATTGAATAGGCTATTTACAACCGATTCCATTTGTTTTTAAATAATGCAATGTCGGACAGGGATTTGCTAATACCCCTGTCGATAGGGCGATCAGGCCAGCGATTGCATTGCGCTCAAAATCAACATATGAATAACACGCAGTAAGAGCGCGGAAAACTGTCCGAAATGGTCTTTTTTTTAAAATCAAGGTCACTAAAACATTCTGCCGCGATCAGGCCGGCGCTTGGATTACGCTGAACCATTATCAAAACGCCAAGCCACTTAGCGCATCAATATCCCCTGGTGACGCAGTGGGAATTGGCTGGGACGTGAGAGGGTCGTGAGAGGGTCCCCATGGACGCCCTTGAGCGCCAATGCAAGCGTGGAGGTTCGGCATTCTGTTCAGAGCGCTGTAATGACTTAGTAGTGTCGCCGTGGCAGCGCAAAGCGAGCGATATGAGCTTCCCGTTGACGTAGCAAGGACTCATGCAAACTACTTGTCCTCTGCGACTGCAGTAAGATCAATGAGGCGCTCACTACGTGTCTCTCCCGAACTTATTACGCTCAATACATCTTTCTCCCGTCAGGAGACAATCAAATCTTATAAGCCCAACATACTCTGCCAAAACTTATTCATGAATATCGTTTCAGAGGTGTTTTGAATTTTTGTAAACATGGGATGCTGTAATCTAGATTAACAGATTATAATCTGTCATACAAATTAACATGGGATTGTGTATTTCAATCCCATGTATATTTGTATGGAATTTTACATTTATTGGGTGCTCTGCCACAACTCTCACTTTTTGTGATCCATATACATTATTTCAATATGGTTTTCTTATTGAACTGATATGGGCAGGGACAAATATATGATACTATCGCTATATCATATTAATGTATTCAGATTAAACAATGTTATTGATACACCAGTTCAAAACTCCCGCCAAAAGACACGCTACTATTTCATGGCTATACAAAAATACAAAAGTGGCATTATCGCATTACGCTAAGCTAGGATAATGCTCTCTAATAGAATTTAAATCAAAATCAATGTTAAAGATCGGCAAAGTGATTAGAGCTTTAATCATGGATCATTGTTATTCCTTCTGTATCTACTATTTCTATTGTTTGTTAATCAATTACCCCTCGTACAAAAGTTATATACTCTCTGCGCACACGCAGAAAACGTTGTGCAAACGTATTGAAAACGTACTAGTAACGCAGACAGCAACTTGAATGCATGAAGAATGTTTACAGTGAGTGGAAGCGCAGTGAGAGCCCGTGTGACTTTAAAGTATAAACACGATGGGTCGTAATAAGAGCGCTGTGTAAATGTGATAAGCGCGATAGGAGCATACTACGAGCTATCCTGCTTTAAAAAAATATAACTTTGAACAGTTTTCCGCGCTCTTCCTGCGTGTTACATGGGGACCCTCTCCCACTCTAGCCAGTGTCCACTGCGTCCCCAATCGGTTCTTATGCGTTTGCTTTGCGCTTTGATAGTTTTTTCAGCGCAACGCAAGCGCAAGGCCTGATCACCGTATGTGTGACAGGAGTATTGCCTATAAACATTATAAAAGGCGATTTCTAGACACTGTATTCGATCTGCATGTATCACTTGTGGATCGTAGTCGAAATTATCCCGAAGTCAACATGGACACGATGTAAAGTCGATTTTCCATTGCCCGCACCAACTTGCATTACATACAACAGTTAGTCATGTTTATTGACAGTTTCACTTTGTTTAGCAATGCCGGCGGGTAGGGATTTACTAAAGCGTATTCATTTCCACGAGACAGTGACGTTGCTGCGTCATTCACTGATTGCAGTCAATTCGCACTCCATATGCTTTACACGTAAATGAAGGAAGACGATGATTTCCACTCGATCGAATGACGTTATAATTGCTGGTTCCCATTATCGATTTATTCCGTTTGACGGAATAAATCGTATTTAAAATTGGGAACCGTATAACATTGAGAACCAACGTCATTCTATCGAGTGGAAATCATCGTCTTCCGTAAATGAATGCCTATTAAAACCGCTCTATAGAGGTTGCATTTGATTTATCAATTGACTCGAAGCAACATATTTTAAGTGGTGTCCTTCTCCGTAGTTATGTAGTCTACTCATGAGAATTATACCACCAACCAATCAAACAAATCTCAAGTTCGTAAAAGAATTTGTCGGTCGGTCAGCCTCAATTAAAAATACCATGTGCTGTGTGTCAGACGACGGTTTCGTTTTTTGATCTGGCAACCCTGTGCGGGAATTCTTCAAGATTACGAGTTTTATATTGTCGATAACAGGGTGATTAAGAAAGTTAACCCATTTCAACAGCATCATGCTTTCAGGTTCTTACGACAATACTTTAATAAATGTCTATGCGTTTCATAAAAGTAGTGGCTATTGAGCATTACTGGGCAAATGAATTAAAAGATCTATCTTTTTTGATTTATAAATTCATGAAATATAAAAGTGCGAAGAAAGAGTGTACACAATGGATTTCTCCTCTTTAGTCCATTTGACGAAAGACGTCCGAGCATGATTCGAAAACATGACAAATAGAATTCGTGGGTGACAGGTTTTGTTTTATTGAATAACCAATAACCAAAATAGCTAAATCAATAATCTTGGCCAGATAGGACTCTTGTTGGAGCCATCCATATACGGACAAGTCAATTGTGCATACGACATCTTTAAACTACCTTATCTCATAAGCAATTTAAGTTAGATTCTTTTGCTCAGTAAGGCTCAATAACCCACTGCTTTTAGATCACAAAATCAGTTATAAAGGTAAATAGTTGTGTTGTACTTTAGGGGGAGGAATGAAGAAATACTGACACGGGACGTTTAGAATCCGCCAAAAAAGGTTGATTTCAAACATCCCTTATTATTAAGCACTGTTTTTGTATGTATGGGACGTTTAAAATCCGCCAAAAAGGCTGATTTTTAAAAACGTCCCACATTCATATCTTGAAAATGTTTATAATATTAAAATTCCCAATGGGCAATAATTGACGCTTTACATAATATTATTATATTGCTCTTGTTTGCGGTATTCTGCCCTCTCTTGATGAGTTCATAATGAATCGAATAGTTCAGATTGCTTTTCAGTTTCAGTTTCAGTTTCAGTTTTATTTACCAATAATACATATACAATAATTTTAAGTAAATGCATTGGTGGGCTGACCAAAATCAGAGCAGAGCTCGCAAATATATTTGGCCACCCTTAATAAATCATTTAAACGTAATAAATTCGGATACATGTTGTCAGAGGCATGGACATTACTGTATACTGATGATGTACACATTGCAGAATAAAAATATTATTATAATATCATCGTAGGTGGCGTTAACATACGGTATTATATTATACGCCAGACGACGGTTGCCACGCGAAACCTAAATTTAGAATTCGTATTGGAATAATACGTAATCGCGAATGTTAATCTTATCATTTTGAAAAATTCATCATAATTAGAAGATTTTGTTGGCTAACCAACTCCATTGTAAATGTTTAAAAAAAACCTGGGTTCGATTCCCGGGCGAGATCGTTTTCTCATTATTGTCTCTTCCATATTGGAACGATGAAATCGCGTGACCATCGTCGTCTGCTCCGCTCTTGTTTGCGGTATTCTGCCCTCTCTTGATCATTTCATAATGAATCGGACAGTTCAGATTGCTTTTATCGTAGGTGGCGTTAACATATTGTATTATACGCAAAAACGCCGTGAATAATTTTCAGTAAGTTAGGGGGCACAAAGTTGACCTCGACCGGGACGTGAAGCAGGCGAGACATTGCCCCGTGTCACCATGGAAGGCAAATAGGTCGGCAATGGTCTTCATTCACAACTAAGCAAAAGCGTTTTGGTTACTACCACTGCAAGAATACAACAAGGACATACTGTGATACGACTAAGAGTTTCTCCAATGCAGATAAAAAGACCAGGCATGGAAAGAATCGTACCAGAAAGACACCATGCCCATGTGCATATTGTGATTGGAGTTTTACTCAGTTGGTTAATAAGACAAAACATGAAAAGATTCATACCAAAGAGAAACCATAGCAATGATCATACTGTGAGAGTTTCTCTAGTGCATGTAAAACGACGAGACATGAAAGGGTTCATAACCAAGGAGAAACCATACCGATGTGGATATACTGTGACAAGAGTTTTTCTCTTGTCATTAGGAGTAAGATAATCTTATCATCAAATACTAAGCATGGCAACTGTTTCACATAGGCTATTTTTTCCTTAAAGCGGCTTTCATCAATGATGTTTGTTTAAAATAAAACCGATGTTTACATTAACTGGGCCACTCCCTAATAACAAATATAATTATAATTATACGGGGCAGAAAAAAGACGCCTATTGCTGTACACATGTATTGGGTGGGTTTTTGTCCCATACCAATCGTAACAATTAGTGCAGCAACGAGGTTTAACGAATACACGTCTACATCAATGTCAGTTGCTTAATATTTGTGTACATCCCAGTGCATTGCAGACTGTATACTTTTTTCTCCTCAAAAATAGTTCGGATATTTTTCCCAATCGCGGATTCTTCGGCTATTTCTTAATACACTCGTCCAAAGAAGTTCTTTGCCACTCATTGAAGTTCAAATATTGAAGTTCAAATATTTCACAATAATTCTCTATCATGTCTGTATGAAATTAAGATGTACGCATTCATGCATGGCTGAGCACATTCATTAAGCAATGGTAAGGTTCATATTGTGTTCAATCATTCACATTAACATTTGAATGGAGGGATTATCCAATTTTTTGCAATCTTCTTCCACAGACCTTGCCATTGTCAAGTGAATGGGATATGCCATGCATGAGTGATCATGTCTAAATTCCATGTTAAGCTGTTAGAGGATTACTTTCTGCTTATTTTGATATACAATTATATATATTCTATTAAATATTAATTTGAAATATTTGGACTTTACTAACAGGGCCGTCAGCAACTTTTGCCCAAGGGGGGTGCGTTTTCACGATTTTTTACCGGAAAGGGGGGTGCGTTTTCACGATTTTTTACCGGAAAGGGGGGTGCGTTTTCACGATTTTTTACCGGAAGTAGTAGTATGACGTCAGAGTGTTAGTGCTGCAGCACGCTGACGATGCGAGCGCCTTGGCGCGATGCCGCGACAGCCTCTGGCGCGAAGCCAATAACGGGTGGGGTCCAGGAGCCCGCCTTAGGGCCCCTGGTGGGGGTCCAGGGGGCGAAGCCTCCGGAAGCTCTGAGCATTACAACGAATTTAGGACACAATTTTCATGTATCTTGCCATCGTTGACCCCATTTTCCATTCATAAAACAACATGTTACCCTAAAAAAAAAATTAAAAAAAGAAGAACAGATTTTCAAGGGGGGTGCGTCCGCACCCAACGCACCCCCCCTTCTGACGGCCCTGACTAAGTGGCAAGGAACTTCTTTGGACGAGTGTATTCATATTGTATTGTGAGATAGGCTTTTACGACGGGTATTCATAATATAGGATTAACTCTGACTTCTTCAGGACCAATGTATTAATATTAAGAATGATCTAGAGAATGCCACTTCTCTAATATTATCAAATTTGGGCTGACCCTTGCCCGATGATTTGAGAGTAGGTGCCTCATTCCTATTTGTGAAAGATTGGTAGCTCTGAAAAGAGCCATTCAGATCGGTTGCCCCTTTTCCACTGAACAGAGATTGTGGCTATGAAAAGAGCTCTAAACCAAGGAACCAATACTAGGAATGTTTGTACTTATTTCAATGCATTTCTCATGATGATTCCAAATATAGTGATGAAATTAAATAATGTGGACATTTTTGAAACATTTTGTGAATTTTTAGAATGTCGTCTGCAGCTGCCTGCCGCGTGGAAAGTGTTAAGGGAATCGTTATACTAACACCTCCACCTTGCATTACTTGGGGATTTGGTTTTATGGCAATTGGTGGCGGCACTCCGGTGTTTCAATACTTGTTTGTGATTTTCAATTCTCTTCAGGGACTCCTTGTATTCATAATGTATTGCCTGCTTAACAAGGAGGTAATTTCTGCTTCATCAAAAACTAGCTATAACATTAAAAGTTTTAAGCCCCATTTTTGATGCATTTCTATAAGACAAGAATAGTCCTGAGTCATAATCATCCTTTTTCAGTAATGTCCCAAAGGATTATTATTGTTTAATATAAGGATTGCAAAATCAATACCAATTGCGTACTGAAACGTGAGGAAGGGAATAGGAAAATCTTAGACCAATATACCTTTAAGTATGTTTGTCTCAGGGTAAAACTGTGACTTGAAGGGAGTGTTAAGTCATGATGGATTCGCTCATTGACACCGTAGATGGGTCATGGCACATGTTTGCTGTAATGACAGACGATGGCGGCCATGCGATTCAATACGTGGCAAGACTTCTGGGATCGTAAGAACACAACGACAACACTGGAGCGAACGAGTTCTTCCCGCCGCATTTCTTTAAAAAAAAACCACTATTTGCTTCTATTGCAGTTTATTTCAAATCTTATAGTTTCAGAAAATGCATTTGTATAATATAATCCAAAATTCCAACGTTTAACTAATAAAAGAACGTATTAAATTGTGACAAAAAGAGACAAACAAGAAAAGTGACCAGCGCGAGTCTTGAACCAACGCCGCGAAAAGTCCAATCCAATGCCTAATGCACTACATGTGAAACCATGTTGTGTATAATTTAGAAATACCTACTAGGCCTACTTATTAAATTGTTATTATTAGTATTTCCCAAAATAATCTTAAATCTATATATTATAGGGCCAGAATATCGCCAGATATAATAAGTATTATATTTCATTGGCCATGACTAACTCTTTTCTACAATTTCGCCTCAAAATTGAGGTGCATAATACATGTAATATGACATATCCGAGCTAGACACGTGACTAATTTAAAATTACCGGACTTGTTCAAGAACTGTTATATTAACTTGCAAAAATGTAAAGAAAGACACTTATAAACTGTATTTGGTTGTCCAACTCCAATTTAGTTGTAACTAGAAATGTGATATTTAGAATTTGTTGACGGGTATCCTCGATCAGGTGTTAAACCAATACGGATTGGAAAATTTAGGCAAATCGTGTTCAGCGTCGTCAGTGTAATGGGTAGGGTAATTAGGTATGCGTGTATGGATCGTTCACCCATTTTGCCTACAGTGCTAGGCCTCACATTACTGAAAAAATCTCTGTCGCTAAACGCTAATTCTTAATTAAATTGTAATTAAACATGACAACACTAATAGGTTAACTTTTTGCTATGGTTTCTCTTATAGGTACGCGGGCCTTCCATTCGGGTGTTCCATTCGATAATACGTCTTTTAAGGGGCTGTCAAGTGTCATTTCGTATTTTCCAGGAATTTCACTTTTCTTCATTTTTCAAAACTTCAGAGTGTTATCTATCAGTACATGCAAAGAAATTTTTAATTTTTAAATTCCAAAAGCCTATTTAGGAGGATTTAAATCCCTTAAGGCCTGACCATACTCCACTACGCTCGAACGCTGAGCGCAAGCCTTGACAAAGCTACGCTTGTCACAAAATGAACCAACGCTCTGCCGCTCATCGGGAATCTACGCTGAACGCTAGCGTTGGTCAACGCTCGACCAAATCAACAAATGCGTCAACGCTGTGGGCGGGGCCTATGGTGTTCTGGGGAACAGACGACCAAACTACCTCACAAAACGCCGTAAATTTGTATTTCTAGCACATCACAGGCATCAACATCGCAACAAACTTGCTTAGGCCTACTATATATATAAACATACTTTGACATACACGATATCATTCCATCAGCAAAAAGAGCCTGATTTGCCTGGGATTTGCCTATTTCGGCTGTATTTTCATGAATGGGAGCTCAAGAAAAAATATGTGATGTCAAAAGTCCGGCAAAGTGTCCTGCTTGCTGATTGGTCCGTGGACAGCGTCAACCTACAAAGTTGACCTGAATTCAACTTCAGCGTTGGCCCGAGCGTTCGCCGCTGATCGAATGATCGGAAAACGCTTTCCCGATCGAGCGTTGTTTTGGTTTTGTAATGGGCATACGCATGTGTCAGAGCGCAAGCGTTGCAGCGTTGGTGGAGTATGGGGAGGCCTTTAGTGTCAAGGAGATTGGAAAGAGAGACCTACTGATTTCTGCCACTAGTGTCTACTGGTTTCCATTGACTTTACAGTAGGGGAAGGTGGGGTAATGGCGGCCATTGAAATCACACAAAACCTAAATGGGGTGGTTGTCTCGCAAATTCTCGCGAGAATTACAAAAATCACTTTTTGGGCAAGTTGATATTTTGGTGCATTACTTTCTCTTTGAAACTGGTATTTCTACATCAAGGAAACCAAAGTCTTATTATTTTTTTATTTAATGTATGATACCTTCTGATAAAAAAGAAATTAATTCGGAGTTACAATGATGAGCATAATAATAAGAGAGGATGTGCCCATACATTGATAATGGAAATAACGTAGAGACTGCCCCTTGTCTACTACAGACTACAAAAGGTATATTGCACAGTAGTGCGGTCACTGATTTGTTCTGATTTTTTTCAGAGCCACCAATCTTTCACAAATAGGGAAGGGGCACCTACTCTCAAATCATCGGGCAAGGGGCAACTCAACTGATGATAGTAATAGAGAAGTGGTAATCTCTATTGTGCATGTACACACACTTATAGTGTTCCTTGACCACTGTTACGTAGTCGCTCATTTCACCGTGATTACTGACTCCTTGTATTCATAATGTATTGCCTGCTTAACAAGGAGGTAATTTCTGCTTCATCAAAAACTAGCTATAACATTAAAAGTGTTAAGCCCCATTTTTGATGCATTTCTATAAGACAAGAATTATAGTCCTGAGTCATAATCATCCTTTTTCAGTAATGTCCCAAAGGATTATTATTGTTTAATATAAGGATTGCAAAATCAATACCAATTGCGTACTGAAACGTGAGGAAGGGAATAGGAAAATCTTAGACCAATATACCTTTAAGTATGTTTGTCTCAGGGTAAAACTGTGACTTGAAGGGAGTGTTAAGTCATGATGGATTCGCTCATTGACACCGTAGATGGGTCATGGCACATGTTTGCTGTAATGACAGACGATGGCGGCCATGCGATTCAATACGTGGCAAGACTTCTGGGATCGTAAGAACACAACGACAACACTGGAGCGAACGAGTTCTTCCCGCCGCATTTCTTTAAAAAAAACCACTATTTGCTTCTATTGCAGTTTATTTCAAATCTTATAGTTTCAGAAAATGCATTTGTATAATATAATCCAAAATTCCAACGTTTAACTAATAAAAGAACGTATTAAATTGTGACAAAAAGAGACAAACAAGAAAAGTGACCAGCGCGAGTCTTGAACCAACGCCGCGAAAAGTCCAATCCAATGCCTAATGCACTACATGTGAAACCATGTTGTGTATAATTTAGAAATACCTACTAGGCCTACTTATTAAATTGTTATTATTAGTATTTCCCAAAATAATCTTAAATCTATATATTATAGGGCCAGAATATCGCCAGATATAATAAGTATTATATTTCATTGGCCATGACTAACTCTTTTCTACAATTTCGCCTCAAAATTGAGGTGCATAATACATGTAATATGACATATCCGAGCTAGACACGTGACTAATTTAAAATTACCGGACTTGTTCAAGAACTGTTATATTAACTTGCAAAAATGTAAAGAAAGACACTTATAAACTGTATTTGGTTGTCCAACTCCAATTTAGTTGCAACTAGAAATGTGATATTCAGAATTTGTTGACGGGTATCCTCGATCAGGTGTTAAACCAATACGGATTGGAAAATTTAGGCAAATCGTGTTCAGCGTCGTCAGTGTAATGGGTAGGGTAATTAGGTATGCGTGTATGGATCGTTCACCCATTTTGCCTACAGTGCTAGGCCTCACATTACTGAAAAAATCTCTGTCGCTAAACGCTAATTCTTAATTAAATTGTAATTAAACATGACAACACTAATAGGTTAACTTTTTGCTATGGTTTCTCTTATAGGTACGCGGGCCTTCCATTCGGGTGTTCCATTCGATAATACGTCTTTTAAGGGGGCTGTCAAGTGTCATTTCGTATTTTCCAGGAATTTCACTTTTCTTCATTTTTCAAAACTTCAGAGTGTTATCTATCAGTACATGCAAAGAAATTTTTTAATTTTTAAATTCCAAAAGCCTATTTAGGAGGATTTAAATCCCTTAAGGCCTGACCATACTCCACTACGCTCGAACGCTGAGCGCAAGCCTTGACAAAGCTACGCTTGTCACAAAATGAACCAACGCTCTGCCGCTCATCGGGAATCTACGCTGAACGCTAGCGTTGGTCAACGCTCGACCAAATCAACAAATGCGTCAACGCTGTGGGCGGGGCCTATGGTGTTCTGGGGAACAGACGACCAAACTACCTCACAAAACGCCGTAAATTTGTATTTCTAGCACATCACAGGCATCAACATCGCAACAAACTTGCTTAGGCCTACTATATATATAAACATACTTTGACATACACGATATCATTCCATCAGCGAAAAGAGCCTGATTTGCCTGGGATTTGCCTATTTCGGCTGTATTTTCATGAATGGGAGCTCAAGAAAAAATATGTGATGTCAAAAGTCCGGCAAAGTGTCTTGCTTGCTGATTGGTCCGTGGACAGCGTCAACCTACAAAGTTGACCTGAATTCAACTTCAGCGTTGGCCCGAGCGTTCGCCGCTGATCGAATGATCGGAAAACGCTTTCCCGATCGAGCGTTGTTTTGGTTTTGTAATGGGCATACGCATGTGTCAGAGCGCAAGCGTTGCAGCGTTGGTGGAGTATGGGGAGGCCTTTAGTGTCAAGGAGATTGGAAAGAGAGACCTACTGATTTCTGCCACTAGTGTCTACTGGTTCCCATTGACTTTACAGTAGGGGAAGGTGGGGTAATGGCGGACGCGGGGTAATCGCGGACAGGGCTGTATCTAAAGGCAGGTGAAAGAAGGTGGTATTTTGCCACCCTATGATGTTAGGTGCCTCTCCATTGAAATCACACAAAACCTAAATGGGGTGGTTGTCTCGCAAATTCTCGCGAGAATTACAAAAATCACTTTTTGGGCAAGTTTATATTTTGGTGCATTACTTTCTCTTTGAAACTGGTATTTCTACATCAAGGAAACCAAAGTCTTATTATTTTTTTATTTAATGTATGATACCTTCTGATAAAAAAGAAATTAATTCGGAGTCACAATGATGAGCATAATAATAAGAGAGGATGTGCCCATACATTGATAATGGAAATAACGTAGAGACTGCCCCTTGTCTACTACAGACTACAAAAGGTATATTGCACAGTAGTGCGGTCACTGATTTGTTCTGATTTTTTTCAGAGCCACCAATCTTTCACAAATAGGGAAGGGGCACCTACTCTCAAATCATCGGGCAAGGGGCAACTCAACTGATGATAGTAATAGAGAAGTGGTAATCTCTATTGTACACACACTTATAGTGTTCCTTGACCACTGTTACGTAGTCGCTCATTTCACCGTGATTACTGACTCCTTGTATTCATAATGTATTGCCTGCTTAACAAGGAGGTAATTTCTGCTTCATCAAAAACTAGCTATAACATTAAAAGTTTTAAGCCCCATTTTTGCTGCATTTCTATAAGACAAGAATTATAGTCCTGAGTCATAATCATCCTTTTTCAGTAATGTCCCAAAGGATTATTATTGTTTAATATAAGGATTGCAAAATCAATACCAATTGCGTACTGAAACGTGAGGAAGGGAATAGGAAAATCTTAGACCAATATACCTTTAAGTATGTTTGTCTCAGGGTAAAACTGTGACTTGAAGGGAGTGTTAAGTCATGATGGATTCGCTCATTGACACCGTAGATGGGTCATGGCACATGTTTGCTGTAATGACAGACGATGGCGGCCATGCGATTCAGTAGTGGCAAGACTTCTGGGATCGTAAGAACACAACGACAACACTGGAGCGAACGAGTTCTTCCCGCCGCATTTCTTTAAAAAAAAACCACTATTTGCTTCTATTGCAGTTTATTTCAAATCTTATAGTTTCAGAAAATGCATTTGTATAATATAATCCAAAATTCCAACGTTTAACTAATAAAAGAACGTATTAAATTGTGACAAAAAGAGACAAACAAGAAAAGTGACCAGCGCGAGTCTTGAACCAACGCCGCGAAAAGTCCAATCCAATGCCTAATGCACTACATGTGAAACCATGTTGTGTATAATTTAGAAATACCTACTAGGCCTACTTATTAAATTGTTATTATTAGTATTTCCCAAAATAATCTTAAATCTATATATTATAGGGCCAGAATATCGCCAGATATAATAAGTATTATATTTCATTGGCCATGACTAACTCTTTTCTACAATTTCGCCTCAAAATTGAGGTGCATAATACATGTAATATGACATATCCGAGCTAGACACGTGACTAATTTAAAATTACCGGAATTGTTCAAGAACTGTTATATTAACTTGCAAAAATGTAAAGAAAGACACTTATAAACTGTATTTGGTTGTCCAACTCCAATTTAGTTGTAACTAGAAATGTGATATTCAGAATTTGTTGACGGGTATCCTCGATCAGGTGTTAAACCAATACGGATTGGAAAATTTAGGCAAATCGTGTTCAGCGTCGTCAGTGTAATGGGTAGGGTAATTAGGTATGCGTGTATGGATCGTTCACCCATTTTGCCTACAGTGCTAGGCCTCACATTACTGAAAAACCCTCTGTCGCTAAACGCTAATTCTTAATTAAATTGTAATTAAACATGACAACACTAATAGGTTAACTTTTTGCTATGGTTTCTCTTATAGGTACGCGGGCCTTCCATTCGGGTGTTCCATTCGATAATACGTCTTTTAAGGGGGCTGTCAAGTGTCATTTCGTATTTTCCAGGAATTTCACTTTTCTTCATTTTTCAAAACTTCAGAGTGTTATCTATCAGTACATGCAAAGAAATTTTTAATTTTTAAATTCCAAAAGCCTATTTAGGAGGATTTAAATCCCTTAAGGCCTGACCATACTCCACTACGCTCGAACGCTGAGCGCAAGCCTTGACAAAGCTACGCTTGTCACAAAATGAACCAACGCTCTGCCGCTCATCGGGAATCTACGCTGAACGCTAGCGTTGGTCAACGCTCGACCAAATCAACAAATGCGTCAACGCTGTGGGCGGGGCCTATGGTGTTCTGGGGAACAGACGACCAAACTACCTCACAAAACGCCGTAAATTTGTATTTCTAGCACATCACAGGCATCAACATCGCAACAAACTTGCTTAGGCCTACTATATATATAAACATACTTTGACATACACGATATCATTCCATCAGCAAAAAGAGCCTGATTTGCCTGGGATTTGCCTATTTCGGCTGTATTTTCATGAATGGGAGCTCAAGAAAAAATATGTGATGTCAAAAGTCCGGCAAAGTGTCCTGCTTGCTGATTGGTCCGTGGACAGCGTCAACCTACAAAGTTGACCTGAATTCAACTTCAGCGTTGGCCCGAGCGTTCGCCGCTGATCGAATGATCGGAAAACGCTTTCCCGATCGAGCGTTGTTTTGGTTTTGTAATGGGCATACGCATGTGTCAGAGCGCAAGCGTTGCAGCGTTGGTGGAGTATGGGGAGGCCTTTAGTGTCAAGGAGATTGGAAAGAGAGACCTACTGATTTCTGCCACTAGTGTCTACTGGTTCCCATTGACTTTACAGTAGGGGAAGGTGGGGTAATGGCGGACGCGGGGTAATCGCGGACAGGGCTGTATCTAAAGGCAGGTGAAAGAAGGTGGTATTTTGCCACCCTATGATGTTAGGTGCCTCTCCATTGAAATCACACAAAACCTAAATGGGGTGGTTGTCTCGCAAATTCTCGCGAGAATTACAAAAATCACTTTTTGGGCAAGTTGATATTTTGGTGCATTACTTTCTCTTTGAAACTGGTATTTCTACATCAAGGAAACCAAAGTCTTATTATTTTTTTATTTAATGTATGATACCTTCTGATAAAAAAGAAATTAATTCGGAGTCACAATGATGAGCATAATAATAAGAGAGGATGTGCCCATACATTGATAATGGAAATAACGTAGAGACTGCCCCTTGTCTACTACAGACTACAAAAGGTATATTGCACAGTAGTGCGGTCACTGATTTGTTCTGATTTTTTTCAGAGCCACCAATCTTTCACAAATAGGGAAGGGGCACCTACTCTCAAATCATCGGGCAAGGGGCAACTCAACTGATGATAGTAATAGAGAAGTGGTAATCTCTATTGTACACACACTTATAGTGTTCCTTGACCACTGTTACGTAGTCGCTCATTTCACCGTGATTACTGACTCCTTGTATTCATAATGTATTGCCTGCTTAACAAGGAGGTAATTTCTGCTTCATCAAAAACTAGCTATAACATTAAAAGTTTTAAGCCCCATTTTTGATGCATTTCTACAAGACAAGAATAGTCCTGAGTCATAATCATCCTTTTTCAGTAATGTCCCAAAGGATTATTATTGTTTAATATAAGGATTGCAAAATCAATACCAATTGCGTACTGAAACGTGAGGAAGGGAATAGGACAACCTTAGACCAATATACCTTTAAGTATGTTTGTCTCAGGGTAAAACTGTGACTTGAAGGGAGTGTTAAGTCATGATGGATTCGCTCATTGACACCGTAGATGGGTCATGGCACATGTTTGCTGTAATGACAGACGATGACGGCCATGCGATTCAGTAGTGGCAAGACTTCTGGGATCGTAAGAACACAACGACAACACTGGAGCGAACGAGTTCTTCCCGCCGCATTTCTTTAAAAAAACCCACTATATTTGCTTCTATTGCAGTTTATTTCAAATCTTATAGTTTCAGAAAATGCATTTGTATAATATAAACCAAAATTCCAACGTTTAACTAATAAAAGAACGTATTAAATTGTGACAAAAAGAGACAAACAAGAAAAGTGACCAGCGCGAGTCTTGAACCAACGCCGCGAAAAGTCCAATCCAATGCCTAATGCACTCGGCCACGCTGCAGCTACCTGTGAAACAATGTTGTGTAGAATTTAGAAATACCTACTAGGCCTACTTATTAAATTGTTATTAATTAGTATTTCCCAAAATAATCTTAAATCTATATATTATAGGGCCAGAATATCGCCAGATATAATAAGTATTATATTTCATTGGCCATGACTAACTCTTTTCTACAATTTCGCCTCAAAATTGAGGTGCATAATACATGTAATATGACATATCCGAGCTAGACACGTGACTAATTTAAAATTACCGGACTTGTTCAAGAACTGTTATATTAACTTGCAAAAATGTAAAGAAAGACACTTATAAACTGTATTTGGTTGTCCAACTCCAATTTAGTTGTAACTAGAAATGTGATATTCAGAATTTGTTGACGGGTATCCTCGATCAGGTGTTAAACCAATACGGATTGGAAAATTTAGGCAAATCGTGTTCAGCGTCGTCAGTGTAATGGGTAGGGTAATTAGGTATGCGTGTATGGATCGTTCACCCATTTTGCCTACAGTGCTAGGCCTCACATTACTGAAAAAATCTCTGTCGCTAAACGCTAATTCTTAATTAAATTGTAATTAAACATGACAACACTAATAGGTTAACATTTTGCTATGGTTTCTCTTATAGGTACGCGGGCCTTCCATTCGGGTGTTCCATTCGATAATACGTCTATTAAAGGCATATTATGTGATCTTTTCCAGAGAGCGCCCTCTATTCATTATTTTTTTTAGAAAGTAGATTTTCTTGCAGATTTACATTTCCGATGATAAATCATACATACATTCCAAGTTACAGAGCGATACGATTCCTAATTACCTCAAAATCATGGTTTTAGAGTGAATTTAGAGTGAAAAATATAAACTGTCGGGATTCCGACAGTTTATTTTCACTCTAAAACCATGATTTTGAAGTAAGTAAGAATCGTATCGCCCTGTAACTTGGAATGTATGCATGATTTATGATCAGAAATGTAAATCTGCAAGAAAATCTGCGGGAAAATCTGCTTTCTATTATTTTTTTTATGTTGAGGGCGTTCCCTTGAAAGATCACATAATATACCTTTAAGGGGGCTGTCAAGTGTCATTTCGTATTTTCCAGGAATTTCACTTTTCTTCATTTTTCAAAACTTCAGAGTGTTATCTATCAGTACATGCAAAGACATTTTTAATATTTAAATTCCAAAAGCCTATTTAGGAGGATTTAAATCCCTTGAGGCCTGACCATACTCCACTACGCTAGCAAGCTACGCTTGTCACAAAATGAACCAACGCTCTGCCGCTCATCGGGAATCTACGCTGAACGCTAGCGTTGGTCAACGCTCGACCAAATCAACAAATGCGTCAACGCTGTGGGCGGGGCCTATGGTGTTCTGGGGAACAGACGACCAAAATACCTCACAAAACGCCGTAAATTTGTATTTCTAGCACATCACAGGCATCAACATCGCAACAAACTTGCTTAGGCCTACTATAAACATACTTTGACATACACGATATCATTCCATCAGCAAAAAGAGCCTGATTTGCCTGGGATTTGCCTATTTCGGCTGTATTTTCATGAATGGGAGCTCAAGAAAAAATATGTGACGTCAAAAGTCCGGCAAAGTGTCCTGCTTGCTGATTGGTCCGTGGACAGCGTCAACCTACAAAGTTGACCTGAATTCAACTTCAGCGTTGGCCCGAGCGTTCGCCGCTGATCGAATGATCGGAAAACGCTTTCCCGATCGAGCGTTGTTTTGGTTTTGTAATGGGCACTAATACGCATGTGTCAGAGCGCAAGCGTTGCAGCGTTGGTGGAGTATGGGGAGGTCTTTAGTGTCAAGGAGATTGGAAAGAGAGACCTACTGATTTCTGCCACTAGTGTCTACTGGTTCCCATTGACTTTACAGTACATGTACAATGAAAGGCTTATAATGTGGTCAAACGAGGGTTTTTAAGAAAATCCTTCTGCAAGTAGTATAATTGATGTGACTTCAATTCAGTCCTTTATAGTTTTTCATAAAGACCCTTTATTTTTGGAATAACATGTATGTATGTTTTAGTTGGAATTCAACTTCTTTTCATATATTTGACCAAGTTATGCCTATCTCTACCATGTATTAGAAGGTGGAAGTCCAGACGACCCCCAGCTGTTAATTACTTTAACACATGTGTGGCACTGTTTGTTTTGGTGATAATTAAGGAGCGCTAAGCATGCTCGGGTGCATCAAGACATCTTCTTTGGTATTTGATGATAAGATTATCTTACTCCTAATCACTACAGCGGCATGTTATCAATCAGATTTACCATGTCTATACAGCAGCTATTAGTATATGTCCCTATTCATTACTGTCTGCAAATGATTGTGACATGCGGTCACCTTTCCTGGTGAGTCGTATACAGTGTAAAATACTATTTTCATAAAGGTCGAACTATAGCTTTAGAAAGAGGTGCCGCCGTAGCGGGCGCCCCAAAAAAGAGCTGTGGTGGGAAACTGCCTATCTACAACAAAAAATGATTAATACAAATATAAAGTTACGGGCCTTATCCGTCAGTGTTAGCAATAATCTGCAACAATAAATCAGATTTGTTCATACATGACAGACAAAAACTCTGATGTCAGTACACGGGTAGGCCTTAGTTCATTACGGGAGTTCATCTTTGGTATTAATTTGTTTAGGAAAACATTGTGCATTACAAAATCATTTCTGTGAACTTTAATTAGTCAATTACTTTCTCAATCAACTTTAAATAATTACTTGGGTGTCAAATATTAAATGATGAACTGTATCCTGTTTTCTGTCAGATGAATTATTTCATGATGGATGATGACTCTTTCGACTTGACCGGGTAAAACAATTACTAATAGTATCACAGCATCTTCATTGTTATGGTTTCTCTTTGGTATGCATCCTTTCATGAATGGTCTTATTACCCAAACGAGAGAAGGTCTTGTAACAGTATGAACATTGGTATGGTTTCTCTTTGGTATGAATCCTTTCATGACGGGTCCTATCACCGGACAGAGAGAAGGTCTTGTCACAGTATGAACATTGATATGGTTTCTCTTTAGTATGAATCCTTTCATGACTAGTCTTATTGGACGACTGAGTAAAGCTCTTGTCACAGTATGAACATTGGTATGGTTTCTCTTTAGTATGAATCCTTTCATGACGTGTCTTACCACCCGAACGAGAAAAACTCTTATCACAGTATGAACACTGGTATGGCTCCTCTTTGGTATGCACCCTTTCATGTCTGGTCTTATCACATGAACCAGAGAAACTCTTATCACAGTATGCACATTGGTATGGTTTCTCTTTAGTATGAATCCTTTCATGACGGGTCTTATTTCCTGAATGAGAAAAACTCTTGTCACAGTATCCACATCGGTATGGTTTCTCTTTGGTATGAATCTTTTCATGTTTTGTCTTATTAACCAACTGAGAAAAGTTCTTGTCACAATATGCACATTGGTATGGCGTCTCTGTGGTATGAATCCTTTCATGTCTGGTCTTATCACATGGTCTAGAGAAATTCTTGTCACAGTACATGTATGCCCTGCTAACACACAACGTTCAAAAACGTTCTAAAAACGTTCTCACAACGTTTAAAACGTTGTAAGAACGTTTTAAACGTTCATGAACGTTGTTAGAATGTTTTTACAACGTTGTGTGTTAGCAGGGTGAACATTGGCATGGTTTCTCTTTGGTATGAATTCTTTCATGATATATTTTAGAATTTAAACAGGTAAAACTCCTATCACAATATGCACATGGGTATGGTGTCTTTCTGGTACGATTCTTTCCATGTCTGGTCTTTTTATCTGCATTGGAGAAACTCTTAGTCTTATCACAGTATGTCCATGTTGTATTCTTGCAGTGGTAGTAACCAAAAGGCTTTTGCTTAGTTGTGAATGAAGACCATTGCCGACCTATTTGCCTTTCATGGTGACGCATATGTATTTGATATCGGTCAAAGTTACCAAACACTGTGTGTTTACAACCTACACATAAATGGAATCAAACAAGTGCTCATCCTAAATAAACATTAAAATTCCATAAAATCGTCAAGAAGTGACACCTTCCAATTAGATTATACGATACGATCATTTAAACAGCGCCTCCCCTATTTTCAGCCCGGATGCTCGCCTTCTATAACCGCCTCCGATCACGTGTGTTCATCCACGTGATAAATTGTCGATACAATCGAAAATCAATATTTTGCAATATCCTGATCAAAGTACAAGAGATTATCTTTCATTTTAATTTTGAAATGCTACCCTCACGCCAAAATGATTCCCAAAGGACCCCATTAATCACAAAATCGGTTTTTTGTTTTTGCCGAAACTTACTACCATTATTGTACACAAAACGAGGAGTGATTTAGTGAGTGCTGTGCGCCCATAATATAATATGTTAACGCCACTTACCAAAGAATTCACACCACCAAATGGTTCGCCTATACGTTTGCATGCTAAATGAGTGTTACAAAATGCCCATTTTCTCGCTTATAAAGCGACTGGATTTTTCAATTTGACATTTTCCTTAAATTTCATGATATCTTTGATTATTAAATCAAAACAATTATAAACAGGCTCTCGTGTCAAAATGGACTAAGAAAAGTCCGGATTTAAAGTTTATTTGAACATTAAAGAAAAAACAAGGACATTTGAGGCTAGAAAGAGAAAAAAGGAAGGGAAAGAAAGTAGTCATCCTGGTTTAGCCCCCCCCCCCCTGCATTCCCCGTAGCATTGGTGTGTGTATGTGGTAGGGGGGGGGGGGGGGGCTTTAATGCATGCCCTATCCCAGTGTCATGAATTAAAATAAGAGAAAATTAAATTATTACATGCAAGGAATAAATTGACTGAATCAAGTCATAATTGTTGCCTTCCTGTCCCATACATTCTGGCACGCGTGTCAATATAATGATGAGTGAGGGCGCACCACCAAATTACTCCGCATATTTAATAACGAAATTCGGTTCAAGTAGATTTAACATTGAAGTCACAATTTTAATAAGAAGATATAGGCTTGAAATTGCACGATATTCGGCAATAAATATGATTGAGATATATGTCAAGATTATATAACCAACAAATCATACTATTTTGAAAACGGTAAGCAAAAATAGGCACGCGGATGTACATGATAGCATACCCAAATATGAGTGATGTGTATTCGGTCAGTAAACTTTCGACGAATAGGGAAATGAGTGTTGCGAGACTCGGTGAAATAAGGTGGGAATTTCATCTTGGAAAACGAATAATATTTTTTTCTAACCAAATCTATGTTAAAATAACCCATTGCATTACAGGCATTGTAATTTTAATTCGGACATTGCCGAATTTGAGTAATAAGCTTATTTCTGTTTTTTCTCAAATCTTGCCCGTATTAATAAATGGACTGCGCGAGTCCGACTCCAGAGCCCGACTCCCGAGCCCAGCAAAATACTCGAGTTTGGCTCAAGTTCTCTGTGATCTAAGTGTGATCAAATCTGATATCTGGGCCCAAGCATACTAGTTCTTTCAACGCTGAGGATTTATTTTATTACACCTCAGTACAGCTTGAATTAGGCTAGAGGCAAAATAAAAATAAAAACATGTTGAGCATCGGGACTTTTTTCAAAAAAGGAAGGAAGAGGCCCTTTTGTTTTATTTTTCCCCCCACTTTAAGTACAAAACCGCCCTGGTAAGCGATAAACATTGCGAACCTGAAAAAGTTATGACTGAAATAAAGAGAAAAAAGAAAAGAAAATTGAAGCGGACCCCAAAAAAGGAAGCGGGAGGGGACGCTAAACAGGTTTATTTTTTATTTTGCCTTAGTCTAGTGTACAACCAAAATCACTATGACGACAATGCGATGATAGTGCGATGCAGCGCATTGATCGCGATTGGCACATTTACAACACAAGGTTTATCGCAAATAGAAAAAAAAGCCATTGATTATCCTTATATCTGTTGCATTGTGGGATCACAAATGGGGCAACCTGTTGACCTTCGCTGACATCACACAAGCAGTAACTTCCACGTACAAATGGTCTGCGACAAGCCTGGGCAATTCATGGGTACCACTGACCAGACCCCCACCCCCCCCCCCCCCAAAAAAAGAAAGAAATCTCTGGCCCTTTTCCACTGCGCCCTCTCTGTCCTTCGCTGGATCAGCAATGCAACGGGTCCTCACGCATCTATAGGTTATTTCTCTTCCTCGAAGCAGTGATTTCACTGCATCATCCACTTACTGATCGCCAGTGACGTACCCCCAGCTTTTGGAAACGGTGGGGGGGGGGGGGGGGGGGGCAGGCAGGCACGACCATAGTTGTACCGACGAAAGGCATGGTATACCGACAATTTTTTCGTAAAACTTGCACAATATTTTCCCCGTCAGCAGCTGAAATCTTGATGGGTGGGGGTGAGGGAGCGATGAAGTTGCCCGCGATGAAGTTGCACGCATAACCGGTCAAAAAAATTGCATGGTCAAAATCGCACCGACGGAGGGTCATTTTTACCGACAGGGATATTTGGGGGGGGGGGGGGGGTGGCACCGGCCCCCCTGGGTACGCCACTACTGATCGCACTGAATAACCCCCCCCCCCCCGGTGACGTACACCCCACACATATCAAAATGAGTAATGCATAAACGTGCGTAATTTAAAAAAATAGGGACATGTAATGATATAGCCAGCTTGCCTGCTATATAGTTCTATAGCCAGCCAGCCAGCTTGCCTTCTATAGTTCATTCAACATAATATGAAATATGACCATTTATGATATTTAAGTATTTTGCAATGTGAATTAGCTAGTCATCATAAACTTGTCCATGCAACACTGAAAAACTGAATAGACTTTAAGTTCTATAGTTTATTCGCCATAAAATAGCGCATGATCTTTGATTTTTACATCATTCTTGTGCACTAATGTTCCATCACACATTGAACAGACTATAGCTAGCTGTTATATAATACAGGCAGGACTACTAGCTGGTATTGTATACAAATCTGTTTTTAAAGAGGTCAAACACACACACAGCAGGACTTGAGGTTGCCAGTTTATAAAATTTATAGCCCAATTGTGTCATCAGTTTGAATTAGAGCTTCATTTATCATTGTCTTAGAAAATAGTTGGGCTACAAATTAACTCTTGTTGGGTGGGTGCATTATGTATATCATGGAAACATGAAATGAAGAACAAATAAGCATGAAATGCAGCCTGCCTTACTTGAAACAGACAGCTATAACACCATTGGTATTAGAATGTTCTATGTGGCTAAATGTAGCCATGGCACTGTACTGCGCAATCTAATGGACTATGCAGCGGAATAAAACGCAAAATCTTGCGTGTCTCGGAGACAGGAACGCGTACATTGCATCACCAAACTTTATTTGGACCGATGTCTTCGGCTTCTTGAAATGTTTACATTGAATGAAAGAAAACAGATGTTTGTGCATTGATTGCATTTGTTTTGTTCTGTGCTGGGGACTACTGGTACTGCATGCATAGACTTGCCACAGATATTTCAACATTACGCACACTTTCGCATACATCTCCGAGACATGAAAGCGTACATACATTGCATGACAAAACTGTATGTGGACCTACACGTAAACCGCTTGAAATAGTGCGCTAATATTGAATGGAAGTAAAACATGTGGGTTTTTTTGCCTGGCATTGTTGTTGTTTTGGCCCATTTGGGCTGGTAATGAAAAACCTTGGCAACATGCAAGCCCAAATATGATGGCAATACCATGAATGATAATCATGCTTATCTACACATGTTTTGTATTGAGGAAGTACTGTGGACTTCAAATTTCCCTCTTCCAATTGTATGTTTGTGCACTCAATTTAAAAATAAAAAAAACAATTGGTGGAGGAGGGAAAATTTGAAAATTTGAAAATTAATTTGAAGAAAATAAAGTGGACTTTTCAGATTCCAGATTGACAAAATATCCTGTTGATATATGATATTCCCGAAAGTTCTGAGAAATTGGCCCCCAAAGTTGGACAATTGGTGTAGCGCCCTCATTTATCAGAAAAAGTTGAGAAATGTTACCAGAACATTTACAATTAAATACACCCAAAAAACCTACAAAATGCATTGAAAATATTTCTTTTTGCACTGTAGTATTAGGCAATAGTCCAAAAAATCAGGATTAAACTACAACTTTAATCATTTGGGAGCAATAAGTACCATTTCTGATTAATTCTATAATCATCTTCAATTGTCGTCTACAAGGACTGAAATTATATACTGGCGTGGAATCTTATCAAAACGCCAAGCCAAGCGCATCAATATCTTCATGAACCCCTCGGTGACGCAGTGGGAACTCGCTGGGACGTGAGAGGGTCTCCATGGTCGCCCTTAGCGCCAGTGCAAGCATGGCGGTTCGGCGTTCTGTTCAGAGCGCTGTAATGACTCATTTATGTCGCCGTGGCAGCGCAAAGTGCCGGAGCGATATGAGCGTCCCGTATTGGCGTAGCAAGGACTCATACAAACTACTAATTGTCCTCTGCGACTGCAGTAAGATCAATGAGGCGCTCACTACGTGTCTCTCCCGACCTTATTACGCTCAATACGTCTTTCTCCCGTCAGGAGACAATCAAATTACATAAGTCAACATACTCTGCCAAAACTTATTCATGAATATCGTTTCAGAGGTGTTTTTAATTTTTGTAAACATGGGATGCTGTAATCTAGATTAACAGATTACAATCTGTCATACAAATTAACATGGGATTGTGTATTTCAATCCCATGTATATTTGTATGTAATTTTACATTTATTGGACGCTCTGCCATAGCTCTCACTTTTTGTTGTGATCCATATACATTATTTCAATATGGATTTCTTATTGAACCGATATGGGCAAACATATGATACTATCGCTATATCATATTAATGTACTCGGATTAATAAACAATGTTTATTGATACACACCGTTCAAAACTCCCGCCAACAGACACGCTACTATATTTCCATGGCTATACAAAAGTGGCATTATCGCATTACGCTAAGCTAATGCTCCCAAATAGGATTTAAATAACAATCAATGTTAAAGATCGGCTATGTGATTAGAGCTTTAATCATGGATCATTGTTATTCCTTCTGTATCTATTTCTATTGTTTGTTAATCAATTACCCTTCGTGCAAAAGCTGTGCACTCTCTGCGCACACGCAGAAAACGTTGTGCAAACGTATTGAAAACGTACTAGTAACGCAGACAGCAACTTGAACGCATGAAAAATGTTTACAGTGAAGCGCAGTAAGAGCCCGTGTGACTGTAAAGTATAAACACAATGGGTGGTAATAAGAGCGCCGTGTAAATGTGATAAGCGTGATAGGAGCATACTAAGAGCTACCCTGTTTTAAAAAAATACAATTTTGAACAGTTTTCCGCGCTCTTCCTTGTGGACCGGCGTAGTCGAAATTATCCCGAAGTCAACATGGACAAATGTAATATCGATTTTCCATTGACCGCACCACCTTGCATTACATACAACAGTTAGTCATGTTTATTGACAGTTTCACTTTCTTTAGCAATGCCGGGGCGGGTAGGGATTTACTAAAGCGTATTTCATTTCCACGAGACAGTTGCTACGTCATTCACTGATTGCCGTAAATTCGCACTAATTCGCTCTCCATATGCTTTACACGTAAATGAATGCCTATTAAAACCGCTCTACAGTGTGGTTCAATAAAACGTTGACAGTTTTTTGAAGCCATTTTTTAAAATTCTGTAAATTTTAAAAGATTCTTTTTCAAGATTCATCAACTATATGATCTTGACCATCTATGCTGAAAATATCGTTACAAATAACCTTACGGTTGCAAAATAACAGCTATTTGAACAAAGTCTGGCCCATTTTACTCTGTCCACGGGTACTGATTTCGCGACGTTACATTGAATACTGAATGATGAATTGCATGCAAGTAATCTAAGATTTTAAGATCCCGCCGGGTGAAACCAATGTAATTGTTAACATCTTAACTATCTATCTGAAATCAAAACGCAATAATAATACCACGAGTGACCCTAATTAGAATTATTGATTTTCATAGATTTGGAAGTGTAATTGTCTATACTCTATGCCTTAAAAGTGACGATGTCATTTAATGTTATCTTGCTGGTCATTTCCCGTACCCGTGGACAAAGAGATTTTGGAGAGATTCTCTTCAAATAGCTATCATTTTGCCGCCATAGCATTATTAACATCGAGATTTTCAGCATAGATGGCCAAGATGATATTTTTGAGGAATATGTAAAAAAAACCAAATCCCACAATTTTGAAAAATATGGCTTTGAAAAACTGTCAACCTTTTATTGAACCACACTCTATAGAGGTTGCATTTGATTTATGAATTGACTCGAAGCAACATATTTTAAGTGGTGTCCTTCTCCGTAGTTATGTAGTCTACTCATGAGAATTATACCACCAACCAATCAAACAAATCTCAAGTTCGTAAAAGAATTTGTCGGTCGGTCAGCCTCAATTAAAATACCATGTTCTGTGTGTCAGACGACGGTTTCGTTTTTTAATCTGGCAACCTGTGCGTGAATTCTTCAAGATTACGAGTTTTATATTGTCGATAACAGGGTGATTAACAAAAGTTAACCCATTTTAACAGCATCTTTCAGGTTCTTACGACAATACTTTGATAAATGTCTATGCGTTTCATAAAGGTAGTGGCAATTGAGCATTCCTGGGCAAATGGATTAAAAGATCTATCTTTTTTGATTTATGAATTCATGAAATATAAAAGTGTGAAGAAAGAGTGTACACAATGGATTTCTCCTCTTTAGTCCATTTGACGAAAGACGTCCGAGCATGATTCGAAAACATGACAAATAGAATTCGTGGGTGACAGGTTTTGTTTTATTGAATAACCAATAACCAAAATAGCCTAATATCAATAATCTTGGCCAGATAGGACTCCTTAATAACAGCTTTTAGATCACAAAATCAGTTATAAAGGTAAATAGATGGGTTGTACTTTTTAGGGGGAAGAAGGAAGAAATATTGATGCGGGACGTTTAAAATCCGCCAAAAAAGGTTGATTTTAAACATCCCGTATTATTAAGCACTGTTTTGTATGTATGGGACGTTTAAAATCCGCTGATTTTTAAAAACGTCCCACATTCATATCTTGAAAATGTTTATAATATTAAAATTCTCAATGGGCAATAATTGACGCTTTACATACTATTATTATATTGCTCTTGTTTGCGGTATTCGGCCCTCTCTTGATGAGTTCATAATAAATCGAATAGTTCAGATTGCTTTTATCGTAGGTGGCGTTAACATATTATATTATACGCCAGACGACGGTGGCCACGCGAAACCTAAATTTTGAATTCGTCTTGGAATAACACGTAATCGCGAATGTTAATCTTATCATGTTGAAAAATTAGAAGATTTTTTTTTACAATCCAAAACCGTTGGAGTTGGCTAACAAACTCCATTGTAAATACCGGTACTATTTTTTAAATTATTTTCATCGTTGACCGGGCGATGACTGTTAAAAATATTTCAAAATGGCGCACTACATTGCCATATTGGAACGATGAAATCGCGTGACCATCGTCGTCTGATCCGCTCTTGTTTGCGGTATTCTGCCATCTCTTGATCATAATGAATCGAACAGTTCAGATTGCTTTTATCGTAGGTGGCGTTAACATATTTGTATTATACGGCAGACGACGGTGGATACGAACGGCCGTTCATTTTGAATTTCCGTTGGTTTCAATGTAACAGTGAATTTTGATTAAATGACCCAATAAAATTCATCACACGTTGGAACTAAATTATTTCATCCTAAAACCACTGAGGATGGCTAACCATCCGCATTGTCAGTATCATTTTTTGAATTTAAACCGTTGTTAAGCGTTCGTCCCATTCACTTGATCACGTAACCTCGTTCGCATATTTTTGCCTGAATATTCGTAAATACGCCCGTGTCCAGCGTCGTCTGTTATACGGAAAAAAGGCCGTGAATAATTGTAAGTAAGTTAGGGGGCACAAAGTTGACCTCAACAACCGTACCCGTCTTTGCTCTACGTAGCACGTAACAGCATGCAGCATAAACAACACTTGTACACAGTTGACCGTTTGCATGTTGCAGATACCGCACAGTTATTATAGTCAGTATTGGTCATGCATACTTCAAGCCATGGGATGAGCACTTGTTTGATTCCATTTATGTGTAGGTATTGCAAACACACAGTGTTTGGTAACTTTGACCGATATCAAATCCATCTGCGTCATCATGGAAGGAAAATAGGTCGGCAATGGTCTTCATTCACAACTAAGCAAAAGCCTTTTGGTTACTACCACTGCAAGAATACAACAAGGACATACTGTGATAAGACTAAGAGTTTCTCCAATGCAGATAAAAAGACCAGGCATGTAGAGAATCGTATCAGAAAGACAACATACCCATGTGCATATTGTGATAGGAGTTTTACTTGTTTAAATTCTAAAATATATCATGAAAGAATTCATACCAAAACCAAAGAGAAACCATACCAATGTTCATACGTGAACTGTGACAAGAATTTCTCTAAACCATGTGATAAGATCAGACATGAAAGGATTCATACCACAGAGAAGCCATACCAATGTGCATACTGTAACAAGAATTTTTCTCAGTTGTTTAGTAAGACACGTCATGAAAGGATTCATACCAAAGAGAAACCATACCAATGTGCATACTGTGATAAGACTTTCTCTAGTTCATGTGATAAGACCAGACATGAAAGGATGCATACCAAAGAGAAGTCGTACCAATGTGCATACTGTGATAAGAGTTTTTCTGTGCTGGTTAATAAGACAAGTTATGAAAGGATTCATACTAAAGAGAAACCATACCAATGTTCATACTGTGACAAGACTTTTTCTCAGTTGTCCAATAAGACACGTCATGAAAGGATTCATACCAAAGAGAAACCATACCAATGTGCATACTGTGATAAGAGTTTCTCTAATTCATATGATAAGACCAGACATGAAAGGATTCATACTAAAGAGGAGCCATACCAATGTTCATACTGTGATAAGAGTTTTTCTCGTTCGGGTGGTAAGACAAGTCATGAAAGGATTCATACTGAAGAAAAACCATCAATGTTCATACTGTGACAAGAGTTTTTCTCAGTTGTCCAATAAGACTAGTCATGAAAGGATTTATACGAAAGAGAAACCATAGTCCAATGTTCATACTGTGACAAGACCTTCTCTCTGTCCGGTGATAGGACCTGTCATGAAAGGATTCATACCAAAGAGAAATCATACCAATCTTCATACTGTTACAACAAGACCTTCTCTCGTTTGGGTAATAGGACCATTCATGAAAGGATGCATACCAAAGAGAAACCATAACAATGAGGATGCTGTGATAACTGTTTTACTCGGTCAAGTCGAAAGAGTCATCATCCATCATGAAAGAATTCATATGACAGAAAAAAGGATGCAGTTCATCATTTGACACCCAAGTAATTATTTAAAATTGATTGAGAAAGTATTAAATTGACTAATAATTAAAGTTCACAGAAATGATTTTGTAATGCACAATGTTTTCCTAAACAAATTAATACCAAAGATGAACTCCCGGGATGAACAAAGGCCTACCCGTGGACTGACGTCAGAGTTTATGTCTATCATGTATGAACAAATCTGATTTATTTTCGTAGATTATTGCTAACCATCGACGGATCAGGCCCGTAATAACTTGATATTTGTATCAATCATTTTTTGTTGCTCCTTTTTACTAGAGCTTCAGTAAGGGACCGTTCATTATTTCATTGGAGGGCGGGGGAGTTGTGTGAAATGTAGGGGAGGGGACGTTCAGATGTAGCTGTAATATGTTGAAATAGGGGGCTATCTATCTATGTAACTTCAGGTGGATAATGCCCCTTTAATGTGAGACAGAATCATTTTATATACCAGTTCTCAAACAATAGCTACTAAATAGCTACTTACTATCATATTTGCGACAAATAATGAGAATGAAATGTGAAATAAGGAATGAATTCCATTAATATGCCTTGCAGGTGAATTTAATTAAAAAGCATGAATCGGGTATCATCCCTTGAATTTAACAACTTTCCCCCACATGCTTTATATCAGATTTAGAATCGGCCCAAGATTTCAGTTCAGAAAAATGTTTCAGGTTTTGTGGTTTGTCATTCCAACCAGGTAACTTTTTACTGTAATATTAAAGGCATATTCCTAGCATTTTGACTAAATTTCAGGTTTTCGGACCATAAAATTGGGTAATGTCCCTTTAATAATGTGAGATTTGTTTTAGCACGCTACGTCAGTATATAATTACTTTTCAAATTTTGTGGTGTATGTCATGCAAGGTTCAATCATTTCTAGAGCCTTTTCAAGAGGTTGGAGCCCGGACTATAGTGATAGTCTACATAGGCCTACTATCAAGAAAAAAAGGCAAATGTTTGTTAGCCTCAAATATTGAATATTATTATCTTCAAAATAAATGATGCGCAATATCAGTGTATTCTTCCAAGCAGCTCACGGCATCCCGCTGTGAAGAAGATATTCCAAGCATTATATCGAAATGGGATGGTCACGCGACTCGTCATAATCGCAATGACAGCAGCGGTAGACACGAGAGGCCGAGAGGGTATGGGTCTTTGAGTTCGAGGAGTTAGTACAAGTCTATGAGATCTGAGAGTCAATGAGGATGAATAGTTTCACAATTTCGGTTGTCCTTATGCCTGAAAATCCGACGTGGCCAAGCTCTTTCGCTCTTTTTCGAAGATCCTTAACCGAGAGCGGTTTCGGGTTCGGTGGTTGTTCCAACAATTTCTCGAGCTCCGTCTTCCTCATAGCGGAAAATCCTACGTAACCAAGCTCTTTCGCTCGTTTTCGTAAATCGTTCATATTTGTACGCTATTAATCTTAACCTAATTTAATTTTTCATTCTTTTTTTTATTTATTTCATTTTTTTCATTTTATTTTTATATCAAATTTTCATCGCTTGAAACATTTTTAACCGACATTTTTTGTGTTTAAAAAAAAAATGAATAGAAATGAAGAAAAAAAAGAGCCAGAACTGGTCGAATGCCTACTGCTCGTTCTTATTCTCCAGTTTTGCTCTAAAAATTACATCGCTTACATAAATTACTTATGCTGTAGTTAGGGCATAAGTACAAGCGAGGTAGCTTACATGGCTCGTAAGTAACGCCAGTTTGGTGCACTCGGCCGATTGTGTGGAAGTCTCAATCAAAATGTGCCAACTTCACCACTTACTTTGCGCTCAAAAGAACAACTCTGTCGTCTGAATCTGCAGTGTAGAGTGATGCTCCATTGACTTTGAGCACAGAATAGTGATAACGTTGGCACATTGAAATAAAGACCTCTCCATATTTACAACAAGTTGCTGCATCGGCACTGAAATGTGAATTTTGTATTCAGCTTTCCATTTATACGCGACACAAACTAACTCATAACGAGACCTTCGAAAACATTATGATTAAAACAAATTTTCAATTCAATCTGGTGAATGACCCCAAAGTAATAGGCTATATTTAGTTGATCGGCAACAATATTTAATTGACCTTGCTACGAACATGACGAACAGATTGAACAAAGTTGACTGTACCCTCTAATATGGCCGCTAATCCCAAACACGGAAGGTCTCTATTGTATTGAGCAGAGTTCACCATTCTCATACACTTGTGTGTTGTTGGAAGGTTTGTTTGAGAAATTAGTGAAAAATACGCATTTGAACAAATGTACCCCTATTTTTGGACCACTCCTAATAATTAGCATAGCACACATAACATTCAAATAATTGAGACATGTACAAAATTTCAAATGAAAGATTGCAATGAAAGATTTATTTTCCAAAAAGAATTATGACAATCGGTCAATGCGTTCGTGTGTTACGGTGTTTTGAAATACTCCGAAAATGGCCGAAAACCTGCCAAAACAGTAACAATGTCCAACAATAGAATTGTTCAGGATTTAGAGAGCTCAGTTTGTTAATAATGTAACATTCAAAACACCATTACACATATTTCTTAACAATTGAATATCTATATACCATGTTAAATTAAAAAATATGGTAACATTATATTGCATTAAGCTAAAATAACCTAGTGAAATTGGTCATTTTGACCAGTTTCACTGACCGCAATCAAAAAATGACTAAGTCCAGCTAATTACTATGCGTAAATGTTATAAATCCAGATGTGAATGGTGCATTGCAATCAAACTTGGTATACTGGCTAACTGCCTGATACCCAATCTTTTAAACTATAATTTAGTTTCATAAGCTCATTAAATATGCAAATTAGCTAATTATCTATTCAAGTCATTAATATGCAAATGAGCAATGTCGGATGTTACCCACAAGATTATTGCCACCAAGCTTGTTTGTAACGACCTTTGACCCCTTTCTGTCAACACTTCAAACTATTTATTGCTGTTTTGGGAATAACGCAATCTGAGGATCAATCAATGGCGGTCAATCTGAGGATCTCTACAATGGCGGTCTGTAGACAGGTAATAAATGGTGAGATGGGTGTGTGACTTTGCACAGGGACTTTTTAAAGATGTCTCAGTGGTCACATAACAAAAAAAGTTTCTGACTCCTTCACTTCTGGGTGATTTCAAGAACATTTTGATACCCCCTTATAACATGTATACCCAATTTGATTGACAATTATTGCTGCATTTAGAAATTACATTCTTTTTTCATTTCTTAAATACCCATAATTTAAATTCTCAGTCTTTTACTCACATTGCGTACTCAAAGGATGCAAAATCTGATCATATCACTAAATTAACTGAAGTGTTTAGTACAATATCTCAGGTTAGGTTGATTTAAATCGGCCGAATATATACAAGTTTAGATCAAATTTGGAAATTGGTAAAACCGTCCTAACTAAAAAAAACCAGATGATAGATATTTATACCTGAATCAAGGTTATATAGTGTAAGGTCATGCCTACCATATATGACAAGGTCACTGCCCTATGGGGAGTGCACAATGTGAGGATAATCAATTATATATAGGGGTGTTTATAAAAGTGGAGCTGCATACATTATATGAAGAGCTTTTTTGCATAAGGGCTTACAGACCACTCCTACATGTTATTCATTTTGCATTATTAATAAATCAAATTATTGTATGGCTGTCCTCATGACTTGAATTAGTGCATCCATGCACGTCAATTGAGGCACCAACAATACAAGCCACATTCCACATAAGAATAGCCATCCATTCAATAATGCAAAATGAGTAACAGGTAGTATTGGATGTAGGCCCTTTTGCAACACAGCTCTTCATGTTGTTGTGTGGCAGACTCTGTGTGTGTGCATTGTGCTATGCCTACTAATAACTCAAGCGTTATCATAAATTCCGGAGTTTAAAGGGGCACTAAGAGATGAAGGGAGCCCTCAATTTTTTCACAAGTTACATACATACATCCCTACCTACACACAAGGCATTTATAGGACGCCATTTCATATAGATCACGGCGCCATGATGATGGGTTTTCACATACGTAATGCGTATATGTACTAACTACCACCTATATTATCTATCTAAACGAGGAACAAATGTTGAATTTCATTTTTTGAGAAATCTCTCTATGCCCCTTTAAGTCATGTTTTATCAAATACAAAACAAAAGTAAAAAGCACTAATATACCTTCGGAAATACTGAGAAAATGTCTTTATTTTTTCATTTTTACTGATTTTGTTTTTGAAGAAATCTTACATGAGAGGGTTTCTATGTACGAGGGTCATTCAATAAGTTCTACCTCCTACCTCATTACTTTGCTAATATATAAGCCAGTCGTATGAAATATTCCACAGTTGTAGCTTTGAACCTTAGCTACAAATTCATAGTAAATTAGTCCGAATACTAGTTGTACTTTTCTGAAGACGCAGTGAAAACCAGACGTGCATTTAGTGCGACGGAAACGGATAAAAAACAGCCAAAAAGTGCTATTCATTAGGTCAATTCTAAGAGACAAAACGTACCTATCGGTCAATTAAAAAACTTTTCATAATTACAAATATTTCTTGAACAGAATATAAATAATAACAGTGACTGATTTCTTGGGGGAATATGCTCACTAATTGGCCATAAATAGTTTTAATTTAAACCCTATAACCTATAGAGAATCTTACATGAGAGGGTTTCTATGTACATTTATATCATCTATCTAAACAAGGTACAAATGTTGAATTTCAATTCCCTTTAAGTCATGTTTTATCTAAGTACAAACAAAAATGTGAAAAGCAGAAGTTGGGTTTTTCACATACGTAATGCGTATATATGTACTAACTACCACCTATAATCATCCATCTAAACGAGGTGCAAATTTTGAATTTAATTTGTTGAGAAATCTCTCTATGCCCCCCTTTAAGTCATGTTTCATCAAAATACAAAAAAAAGAGGTGAAAAGCACTAAAGTACCTTCGGAAATGTCGTGAAAATGTCTTTATTTTTCATTTTTACTGATTTTTTTTGAAGAAATGTTACATGAGAGGGTTTCTATGTATATCATCTATCTAAACAAGGTACAAATGTTGAATTTCATTTTTTCGAGAAATCTTTCTATGCCCCTTTAAGTCATGTTTTATCAAAATAAAAAGAAGTGAAATACAATAAAATACCTTCGGAAATGTTGAGAAAATGTCTTTATTTTTCATTTGTACTGATTTTTGTTGAAGAAATCATAGATGAGAGGGTTTCTATGTATATCATTTATCTAAACAAGGTACAAATGTTGAATTTCATTTTTTGAGAAATCTCTCTATGCCCCTCTTAAGTCATGTTTTATCAAAATACAGCACTAAAATACCTTCGGAAATGTTGTGAATGGTGAACATGTCTTTATTTTTCATTTTTACTGGTTTTTTAAAAGAAATCTTACATGAAAGCACTAAAATACCTTCGGAAATGTTGAGAAATGTCTTTATTTTTCATTTTTATTGATTTTTTAAAAAGAAATCTTATATTTGAGGGTTTCTATGCATATCATCTATATAAACAAGGTACAAATGTTGAATTTCTTTTTTCAGAAATCTCTCTATGCCCCTTTAAGTCATGTTTTATCAAAATACAAAAAAGTGAAAAGCACTAAAATACCTTCGGAAATGTTGTGAATGGTGAACATGTCTTTATTTTTCATTTTTACTGATTTTTTTTGAAGAAATCTTACATGAGAGGGTTTCTATGTATATCATATCTAAACAAGGTACAATTGTTGAATTTCTTTTTTTCAGAAATCTCTCTATGCCCCTTTATGCAATGTTTTATCAAAATACAAAAAAGGGAAATACACCAAAATACCTTCGGAAATGTTGAGAAAATGTGTTTATTTTTCATTTTTACTGATTTTTTTGAAGAAATCTTACATGAGAGGGTTTCTATGTATAATCATGTATTCAAACAAGGTACAAATGTTAAATTTCATTTTTTGAGAAATCTCATTATGCCCTTTAAGTCATGTTGTATATGATTTTACTCTGGAACCTGACGTATTAATTTCGCAGCCCCCTCTTATGATTGTTGCTTGATCTGTGTGTGTGTAATAAGTGTATCTTTAGGCCAAGTAACAACATTCCTGTACTACTATGGACCCGACTGACGAATATTTGATTAAATAGGTGAATTTCTTTAACAATTTACACACATTTTTGAACAATGTTTTGGAAATTTTGTAAGTTATTGAAAACTTGGTTGCAATTTTTGAAATATAAATTATTTGGAATTGTTTCAACATTTTTTGAAAGTTTTGAACATTTTGAAAAAAATAGCCAACAAACAAACAAACAAACAAAAAACCGGACGACCGGCCCGCTGGGAGACCCGAAAATCCTTAGAACAGGGTTATTTTCGTCACCTTGTCCTTTATAGTGGTTTCATATATAATGTACCTAATATTTATGTGCGTATAATAAATGTTGCGTTGCCTATAGCACGATGGTGTGAATAAAAAAAAGGTAAAAGCGGTCGATCCTGTAATACCAGGAGCGGAGTGCCCATCTCCCTTTCAAAGCGATTAAGGTCCATACTCACTCCTTTTTATAATGTTGCTGTGTGTGGCTCGCTCCCCCTCCTCCACAGCGAGTCTGTTACCAGCACTGAAGAATGCCGGTACCCATTTAAATACACCTGGGTAGAGAGGAGTAATTGCGGTAAAGTGCCTTACTCAAGAGCACAACATGTTGACCACAGCGGGACTCGAACCCACAACCTTTAGATCATGAGTCCAGTGCTCTACCCACAACGCCCCACATGCCCAGATTAAGAACTTGTAAACCTGTAGTATTCCTCGCCCTTTTTTGAGGTTATGGTTAAATCCGGGGTTAAATCAAACCAAATTCCGTTCATCTCTTCCAGGTTTTCCTTTTGCTGTGAAAGCGGTTAATATGGTATCTATATGTGATGTATATAAAAGTATACATTTGTGGAAAGGAAATGAGTCGGAGAATCCATTTTTGGTATCAAATTTGACTAAAATGCTGAATTTGTTTGACTTTGACTTTTTTGGCTCAACATTTGCTGCAAACGTATAGCAAATTCATTTTTTAGTAAAAAATGCTGAAATTGCACCAAAATCATCTAATATCTTAATTTTTAATATGCGTGTATTTATGTATTGATTCATTAGTTTATTGATTCATTTATTTTCGATTAAAAATGTAATTTTCGATTTATATTATTATTTATTAACAAAATGATTCAACTATTTATTTAAAAGTATTTAAAAAAAAACCTCATTTATTTATTTCTACATTTATTTATGTATTGATCAAATAAATTGAATACATATGACATATATTTAAAACTTAAATTGAATGTTAAAACCGTGTTTATCACTAAACTATGGCTGTAATTTATATTGCTTTCTAGTAATGCCATGCAAGAATCTTGCACAATTATCATCTATGCGCTTGCTTCTTCTGCCACATAATTTTAGCAACTAAAAGCCGTATTTACAAATGTTGCTATTTTTGCTCTTTCTATTTGCCTTATATCGCAATTTCCTTTTGACCGCCAACTTTCCATTTTAATGGAATTTTTATTATAATGTTGCTGTGTGTGGCTCGCTACACCTCCTCCACAGCGAGTCTGTTACCTTCCCAGCACTAGGAATAATTTTTAAAGACACTTTCCTAGGAATAATTTTTTGTTTTGAGATACACATTTTAGGTTTTAAAATGTCGCCCAAAAAGTGCCAACAATGTGATTTTAGAGGTAAATAATCATATTTTTGGCACTTTTTGGTAACAAATGTTACTTTTTATGTTTTAGGGTTGACAGCCCCTTAAATGTCAAATTATTACTTAATAGACGTATTATCGAATGGTACAACTTTGGTCAAATTCCCAGTAGAGAGTTGATGCAGTTCGAGAATCCTTTTGAATAGCCCTCGTACCTATAAAAGAAACCAGCAAAAAATAACATATTAGTTTTGTCATGTTTAATTACAATTCAATTAAGAATTAGCATTTAGCGACAGAGATTTTTTCTTTCAGTAATGTGAGGCCTAGCATTGTAGGCAAAATGGGTGAACGATCCCATTACACGCATTCCTAATTACACTGACGACGCTGAACACAATTTGCCTACAATCCGTATTAATCCGTATTGGTTTAACACCTGATCGAGGATACCCGTCAACAAATTCTGAATATCACATTTCTAGTTACAACTAAATTAAACCAATGGAGTTAGGGCGTGTTCACACTGTAGCTTTTTCCTCAACCCGGATTTATCGATAATTCATTTTCTGTTCACACTAGCGCTATGTATGTCAAAGTCTGTTTGTTGCAAGTGTTGGCCGTGTCTTTTGGGGTTTTTTAACTGGATATTTAAGCTTGATCTCAAACTGTTTTTAAGCTAAGTTTATGAAATACGTATGTAGGGATTCTGTACGCCGGTCTAAACAAAATGTCTGGTGCAGACCATATCATGCAATCTACATCTAAAACACTGGCAAATCCAAAGAAAGAGTTGGGTTCCACCCCAGACTTGTTGTTATGTGTTTCAGTAGGCCTATCTGTGATTTTTTTCTTGAGTGCTTTGATTTTATTTTGACATTGCTCAATGTTACGGTGAAAACCCATTGCCTCCATCTGGCGTGATATATTGGCGTAAATATCCTTATTGTGGATTATTGAGTTCAAACTACTTTGCACGGTCTCATCCGCCCAGAGTTCCATTTCAATTTGACTCCATTTATTTGCCATTTTGACAAACTTGATAAAGATTTCAACCAGAACCAGAAGCAGACGATACGAGAGCGTGCGAAGCAAAGCTGAAAACTGACGTAAACAACTACGGTCAGAGGTTAGCAGTCAGGTTAGCTACTTCCGCCAACCCGGGTCGAACAGCGATTTCTGTTCACACTACAGTCGACCCGGGTAGAACCCGGGTTGAACTCGGGTTCTACCCTTCACTTTCGCAGGGTTGTAATTTTCGACCCGGGTCGGTTTTTTGAGCCTATTTTTCTGTTCACACTAGACTTCAACCCGGGTTCGACCCGGGTCGTGGAGAAAACTAGCTATAGTGTGAACACGCCCTTAGATAACCAACTACAGTCTATAAGTGTCCTTTCTTTAAACTTTTGCAAGTTAATATAACAGTTCTTGAACAAGTCCGGTTATTTTAAATAAGTCACGTGTCTAGCTCGGAAATGTCATATTACATGTATTATGCACCTCAATTTTGAGGCGAAATTGTAGAAAAGAGTTAGTCATGGCCAATACAATATAATATTTATTATATCTGGCGATATTCTGGCCCTATAATATATAGATTTAAGATTTTTTGGGAAATACTAATAAGGATAATTTAATAAGTAGACTAGTAAGTATTTCCAAATTCCACGCAACCTTGTTTTTACAGGTAGCTGCGTGGCCGAGGGCATAAGGCATTGAACGGACTTTTCGCGGCGTTGGTTCAAGACTCGCGCTGGTCACTTTTCTTGTTTGTCTCTTTTTGTCACAATTTAATACGTTCTTTTATTAGTTTAAACGTTGGAATTTTGGTTTATATAATTATACAAATACATTTTCTGAAACTATAAGATTTGAAATAAACTGCAATAGAAGCAAATATAGGTGTGTTTTTTAAAGAAATGCGGCGGGAAGAACTCGTTCAATCCAGTGTTGTCGTTGTGTTCTTACGATCCCAGAAGTCTTGCCACTATTGAATCGCATGGCCGCCATCGTCTGTCATTACAGCAAACATGTACCATGACCCATCTACGGTGTCAATGAGCGAATCCATCATGACTTAACACTCCCTTCAAGACAAACATACCTAAAGGAATATTGGTCTCATGTTTTCCTCTTCCCTTCCTCACACTTCGGTACGCAATTGGTATTGATTTTTACAATTATATTAATACGAGGGGCATTCAATAAATACCTGCAACCATTGAAAATCTCTGAACCGTGACACGTGTCAGTTAACAATAAACTTATGATACTTAAACTGTAAGTCTTACTCTTTTCTCACAGAAAATTTCGAACACGTCATTTTATTCATTACATTTCAGCACTGTGAAGACAGTGATCTCAGGGCACTGGTTAGGGAATAAAATGTTACAATGGCGGAAAATTTGAAAGACACGTTTATGCCATTAAGATACGTGCGTTTAACAGTATTAATATTGGTGCTTGATTTATAATGCTGATTCTTTTTTCAATTTTCAGTGCCTAGAGACCATGATGTTTATATTACTGAAATTACATGATGAAAATGACCCACATGTTTGAAATTTTCCGTGGGAAAGGGGTAAGACTCACAGTTTAAGTATCATAAGTTTATTTTATTGACACATGTCACGGTTCAGAGATTTTCAATGGTTGCAGGTATTTATTGAATGCCCTCGTATAATCCGTTGGGACATTACTGAAAAAGGATGATTATGAGAATTATTCTTGTCTTATAGAAATGTATCAAGAATGGGGCTTAAAACTGTTAATGTTAGCTAGTTTTGAATGAAGCAGAAATTACCTCCTTGTTAAGCAGGCAATACATTATGAATACAAGGAGTCCCTGAAGAGAATTGAAAATCACAAACAAGTATTGAAACACCAGAGTGGCGCCACCAATTGCCATAAACCCAAATCCCCAAGTAATGCCAAGTAGAGGCGTCAATATAACGGCTCCCTTAAGGGATACTCTGAAATAGAAATAACAATAACATTTTTCTGGTTATAATAAGCTTGACAAAAGCAATATCCGAGGAAAAGAGAGCGTCATATATACATGATACCGTAGGCCTATTATATTGATATAAACCGTGTTCTGCTATTCTACACTTTTCAGGCTTGACATCTCGGTTGTTCGAGTATCCGCCTAGAGTTCCGCGGTTACAATTTCTGTCGATGACATGTGGTGGCTAGGTTCTTCAAATGGGGGTGGGGGCATGAGGGGTTAAAGACCTGTGATCGGGGGGGGGGGGGGGGGGGGGGGGGCATAACCGACTATTTTTGTTGTTGTTGACATTTCATTGAAGGCATTAGCCTTCTGGTTATGGCCCACTACTGCCCATGCCCTCTAGTTACATTACTGATGAAATGAATTGTGAATAGTTCGACCAACACGATGTGGTCATTGTTAGTCAGATATGAAATATAAGACCTGGTGAAAAACACAAAGAAGTTTAAACTTGAAATTATAACAAAGAATGTAACGCGATGCGGTACGAGAGAATGGGGTGCGTTGTGATGCGATGCGAGGCAATGTGATGCGGTGAAATTAAATTAAAATGAAATGTAATGCAACGCAAAGCTACGAAACGTAACGGAACGCAACGCAATACAACGCTACGCATCGGAACGTAACGCAACGCAACGCTAGGCATCGCAACGCTAAGCATCGGAACGCAACGCAACGCTAGGCATCGCAACGCTACGCAGCTTAACGTAACGCAATGCAATATACATACCTGATACCAGTCATATCATTGTTAGCGTTCACATCGTTTACAGATCGCCATAATATGCGCCCAACAGTGACGAGTATCACAGTATTCACCTATAAATAAGGAAAATGATTTGTTTATCATTGCCATGACGATAATTGGTTGCAGTCTATGCCATATGGTTATGCTATTCAAAAGAAGGGCGTAGTTTTCTCTATTTGCCCGCTGTTAAAATACGTTGTCAACATTTGTTGTGACAAGCGTTTGAAATGAAGTTTGGTTGATAATTTGAAGGGGAACATAATCCAACGTATCTAATCAAATTATCAATAAGGCACGGATGACGAAGTGAGTACAGACTGTAACAAAAAAAGTTATACAATCGCAATTTTATTTTTAATTCAATGTTAAAATCATGCAATGTCAAAATCTCTTTAACTCTGTGTTGAGTTTCGTTTCGGCTACCAGAATCATTTTATTTGGTCTCTTTAACTACCTGCGTTTAAAATTTATGACCAATCTTCTAAGTCGTCTAGAAATCGGGTTGGGCCACTTTCAGAATAATATCATACAATCTTGCTTGTATAAATTAAATGTTTAGGGTATCATGCAGGGAACATTAAAGAGAACAATATAATTTGTTTTCAAATAATTTTATTTCATTTGAATAAATAAATTCATAAAATAAATAAATAATATTTGTAAAGACCTAACCTTCTTTGTAATACTTTTAACCCCTTGAAACGAACCATTGTTGTCTAACAAAAGCGCTCTACTGCTATATTCCTAGTTCGTTCCCATTCATATTCATCCCAGTGGTTTTACCTTTGATTAAACCAAAGTGGCCCAGGTGATTTCATGACTACTTTAGACAATTGATCATATCTCTGCTTGCCGACCATCGATTGTCATGAAACAAAGCGTATTCGAAAGCTAAGAAAATTCCCCTTGCATGCCACTAAAACTCGAAACAGAATTTCAACGGGAGATATTTTTAATATTTTTTTCAAAACTGTATAACTTCTTTTTGTTACAGCCTCTACTTTCCATTAAAACTATTATGCAGTGGCGTGCATAACGTGCACATTGACTGGGCACACATCCCCCACCCCCTTGGGAGCGAGATATGTCCATCGACCTACGCTGATTATTTTTACAAATCTGAACATACCAGTATGACAAAAGCAGCAGGACCTGCGAATGCCCAGATAAGTCCAGAATTTGAATTTAACCAGCAACTGGAAAGAGATAGTAATCCATGGTAAGATATTAATGGCATTGTCATAATAGCTTTTGCAGAGATTGAACGTGTTGTACAGGGTGTGCTAGAATGATTTATACCGTGTTACAAAAAATAAGCATATATGCTTATTTTTTGCACATTGCAGTCCTAGTTTAATGTCTACAATATAATGGGGAACATGTGTCCTATTTACTCTGTTCATTTCATCAAAATGGTATGGTATTATTGCAAATCTGTGAAAACCTGCCAAATATTTCAATTGATAAAACCCACACAAGACTGCCGTTAATGGAAGTAGTACGATATAAAGCACTAAAGCAGCACAGTGTCCTCACACCATTCAAATATTACTTCATAAAACATCACTAACTGTTAATATTTATTGTAAAGCAAATGACCTACATGTCATTTAAATCGTGCTTTGGGCCCTACATGGGCACTGGTTTTATGAGTTTCAAAAGAGGTAATGTTGATCAAATTTGGAATTCACCATTTTTACAAAAGATTCCATATCCATATCAGTAATTACGGAGAAATAAACACTTCTATCCAAGTTTGTGTATTATACAGATTTTCATTTGCGCACTAACACAAGTGGTTGTTACAAATGTGGTATTGATGAAAAGAGAAGCACGTCAGCTTTTCAAGTATCACATTACGAATATATAAAGAAATAGCCGAAGAATTTGCGATTGGAAAAAAAGAAAATCCGAAGTATTTTGAGGAGATAAGTATACATAACTGACCTTGATGTAGACGTGTATTCGTTAAACCTCGTTGCTGCACTAATTGTTACGATTGGTATGGGACAAACCCATCCAATACATGTGTACAGCAATAGGCGACTTTTTTCTGCCCCGTATACCTTCACGATTTTGAAATACAAGTTGATTCCTTCTGCTAGCATCCACCCAAATACCGCGAGGAACAGATAATGGAGCATCATTGCAATCACTTTACATACAACCTAAATGGGACAATACATTACTTTGAATCAAAATATATCATGATATAAATTGCCCGCTTAGAAGCGCTATTAATTCGCTCTGGTAAACCTATTGTTATCAATACTTCAAGAGGATTACCTAGTGCATATTTTTAAATTCGGGGCTAACTGCATGGGTAAGTTTCCATTATGTTGCAAATTACATCTACACGCTCATGCGTGTAAACTACTCAATGAGCGTTGCAATACTGTACAGCCGGTTGGTTGCACACAAGAATTATGTCATATATAGCAACCAGCTTGGATGGAAGCAACGCGAATATTTAAATTTGTTGACGGTTTTTAGGGCATCAATTTATAGCGCTGCTAAGCGGGCCTTGTAACCTAATGATAATCAAATCCTGATAACGCATGTGTCAATATTAATATTCTATAACGATTGTGTGTGTCCATCCCTTTGACTTATAGTAAAATAAATTTTTCATAAATATTGGCCGATCGGTTATTGATTTGGACCTATTCCATGGCGTTAAAGGAACCACAATGGAAGAATCACGACGATATACAGGGAAGCATAGTACCATATGTGTCAATGATCAGATTAAGATTTCAAATCACTTCTTCCCCCCTCGATTGGAAGATATGACCTATACTGAAATGATACACTGGCCAAAGTAATAGCAATTTGATATGGAAACCCTCCCTGACCTAGAAATGTGCCCTGACTGATCGGACAATTTACCTTGTTTTGAGTCTGCTCAACTCCGGTTAAAAACAAGATTTGTGCCATCAGCAATGAAACTGCCAGATTGATATGAATCTTGTAACGATCTGATGAACGTAAAGTCCTGTGAAGACAATAATAGTATCGTCAGAATATGTCTTCTTTTTTCTTTACGCCGCCCTCTTCGGTGATTTAAAAACATGTAACAATTGGGATCGTCAAGTTGTGTTTGCTAACCAGTGGAGAGTCAATTTTATTTTGATAACAAATAAATCCTCGATCCCTTAGAATTTTATAGTGCAACCTAATTACTACAGAATTAATAATTGAAAACGTCGGATGTTTGGTAAGTTGACATTATGAAATTTGGCAGAGGATTTCATGAGATTAAAAAAAATGATCAGAGAAGATTTCCAATTATGATTTATTTACATTTCTGCACGTTTGACCTTTCGTTTTATGTAACGGAAATATAAATCGAAAATGATAGCTGAAGATCCGTTGTCAACACTTTTGGTAGTGGCGATCTTGACGACTCATGACGCTTTTGCAGTTTTGGAGTTGCCAGTTGATTTATCATCTGGGGATTTTTTACCAGATGATAAATCTACTGGCAAATCCAAGATTGCAAAAAGCGTCATGAGTCGTCAAGATCGCCACTACCAAAAGTGATGACACAGGATACAGACGTATCCGAAACGTAAACGTGAGTACCTTTATACTGGATCAGTATGATGAACCTTCCATACCAGATTCTAATTAACGATCCTTATGAACCTATTTGGTAACAAATATAGTCAGTTTACAATGTTTCATAATCTGATCATGGTATCAGATTAGCTTTATTCCGTATAGCGTCCTCATTTCGGAATAAAGCGAAAGCGTTTTACCTCCCCGTCCACTAACACCCTTTGTGTTTTGACATAGTTTCCGAGGTGTCAAATATCTATATTTTAATACCTTAAACTGGCACATACAGGGTGTCTCAAAAAAAACCGTGCATGTGTTTACCCAGCTTATTGACCATGAACTTATAGAATTTGGTGTAACAATTGTATACATATTGATAGCCATAACGGTTAGCTTTCATATTCCGTTTATTTCATCTGATTTGGTTTTGTCAACCTTGAGATATGACCAATTAACTAAAGCTACCTAAAGTCGACATTGTGCCACTTTACAGTTTGCAATGAATAGAAAGGGTTACTCCGGAGAGGGGGGTTGTTACCACCGGGGTTACCACCCTCTAAAAGAATCCAATCCGAAATGCAGAGTATGCTTATTTTGGTACCATGTTATAGCTAGAGGTTCCCTCTATCCATACATACTAAAACAAGTACAAACATCCCACGCATGACGTCACAATGACGTCATCAAACATGGCCAACCTCAAAATCCCGCCGTATTCGCGGACAGTGAAATATCATAGAAATCTTCGCCAAAAAAGTCCTAAATATCGGAATTTCACCCGGTTTTTTGCTTATAAGTGATGGAAATGGTGTTTCTATACATAGGCCCATGCTAAAATATTTCTGGAACGTACAATAAAAATATTTTTAAAATGGCGATTTAAAAAAAATTGTAAGGTGGCAACCACCCCCCTACTATCGGACTTTGACGGCTTACCCTACCCCCGGGTAAGGTGGCAGCCTCAATTTGTTTTCGTCAAAATGAGCGCAGGGAATGTAAAAGCGATCACCTAGACGCCCTAGGTCACTGTTTTTTGCGTTCTAGCGCAATCGGCGATCACCCTCCGAGGATTTTAATGCTTACCTTAAGCATTCTTTCCGTAAAAGTGGCACAACTTCGATTTTAGGTAGCCTTAGTTAATTGATCATATCTCAGGATTGACAAAACCAAATTAGATGAAATAAACGGCATATGAAAGCTAGGTGTTTGGTCTATCAATATGTATACAATTGTTACACCAAATTCTGGAAGTTCATGGTCAATAAGTTGGGTTAACACGTGCACGGTTTTTTTGAGACACCCTGTATGATCAGATTATGAAGCTTTGAAAACTGACTATATTTGACCATTTTTAGGGAGACCAGGTTGTGTAAATAGTTATTCTACATTGATCAATTGTTTCACATCTGCTGAAATTTACACTGTTTTTAATTTCAATTTATTGAATAGGATTGAATAAAAAAAGTAAATTTCAATTCTGTCATACCAAATAGGCTTATATGCCTGCTAATCTAGTATGCCAATAATCTAGTGAGCCAAAGCTACGTTGGGTACCAATGTATCGTTTGCATTATATTATTATAACAATGTAAAATATGTATCTTACTCAAATGCGGAGAACACCACGATAGTAATAACAAGAGCAACAATTGATATCGAACATCCGGCTTGGGTCATCACCTCTAAGATCCGTTGGTGGGTATTAGACACCTTGGTAAAACAATGAGATTTTTGTAATAGGAAAGTTTCATAGCAATAATTCTAAATTTGAACTTACTGTTCCAGACAGTTTCGACGTCCGATCGGATGTCTTTATAGATGGTGTATTACCATTGATCAAAAGTTGCCAGAAGTTGTTGACTTTCGGAGACGTCAAGGAATATTTTTGATGACATAATCTGGATCAATCGGTCGTACAGATGTACAGGTGGTACAGATCGTACAGGTGGTAGTAGGCCCCTCTTTTAATGAGTGTTTTACTTGTTGAATAAACCCGTACTGTAACTTTAATAGTGTTTCTATAAAGATTTGTATTCGTGGTATCATTAAAACATTTGCTCCACATGCACAAGTGAGTACACTGCTTGTTGTCAACAAAATGACGATAACTAAATTAATTTCAGGTTGAACGTTAACAAACCTAAAACCAGTTGTTACATTGACATATGTTCCTTTGATTGGTCCAATAAATACAAATATTTCCGCCATTTTATCCAATCAAAATATTTGTAAGCAGTCGGTAAACTCACCTTCAAAGAACATTCACTGCACAGCTGTAATAGAACAGCAAAACTAGTCGTATGTGTAGAACGACAGGATATAATATTACGATGAGCACCGGAATCGACTACCTCATCTTTCGTTTTGTAAACGCCATTTGTCGAATAACTCCTGCAAACAAAAATAAGTAAAACAAGAGACTGAAGTGCCAACCCTACAAGCTTTGACTGTTACGTCTACACAGAGAATATTAATTTGTCAAAAATGTGGTAAAAATCGTGTCATAACAAAATGGCAGGTTTATGATTAAGAAATATTCTGTAATGGTGCCCATATACACCTAGCACATAAAGTCCCTGACCAGGTGCTTTGAGGTTAGCTAATTCAAAATAGATAATCGGTACCAAAAATCTGAGATATACATTAAATGAGCAGATTTCTTCTCCGCAGTTTGATACCTCATTCAACAAAATCGAATGGATACTTTTAAAGTAATGGCGATTTCAATGACCGCGCATGCAACAGAAAAGTTGCACTAGGTATAGGAAATCATTGATTTGTGTGTGATTACGCACTGAAAAAACTCACAGCTAATCAACTAAGACTTGAATTCTTCACAGCCAGATACACCCTTTGTCCGCACATTGCGGTTATCACTCCAGACCCATTCATCTGTCTCGTTCAGATAGCACACAGTTATGACAGTAATCACACACAAATCAATGATTCCTATACAGGCTGTCCCAAAATGATTAGTACCCATCGATGCCCAAAGTTCAATAATTTTTTTCATCATCAAAATCAATGAGATTAGATCCGGGTTTTTTTTTATCATATTTGCTATACTCTACCCTTTTATTAGAATTTTAGATCATGAATATCGGACTTATTTTATTGAAGTTACACTCCATTGTGTAAGACATAGTGATTTCACCTTTTTGGCAAAGTGCAAAAAAAAACGTGTTTTAAACAGCTTGTTTGAAAGAAAAATACATTCTCGCAATCGCTTGTCTGCTAATCGGTTTTGTTCCTTTCTATTATAAACTTCTGTTGTATCGTATTGTTGTTCAAACCGTTAATACTTCTTCATTTTGATTCAATTTGAAGAGTGAAAATGGATCGTCACGCATGAGCGACCCCAAGCTTTGTTTCTATAATGAGCTAGTTCTGAGGCTAATCTTGAGGGACATTTAAAAAGGTAAATACGTGGTCATGGGTAATTAGCAGTGGCTTAGACTTCTTTTTCATATTGGGGATGCAATTTCCTACAAACTTGCTGAAAATGATAATAGTCCCTTAGTGTTTAATCTCACGAAATCCATTATACAACGTGAAAATGAAATCTGGTGATTCACCAAATACCACTTCATTTAGAAGTCGCTAAACACTTGTCAAATAAAACAATGGATGGGGTCACTCAAGTGTGACAAACTTCTTTTACCCGTTAAATTGAATTAAGGAATATAATCATTAATGATTTGAACACCCATAACTAATAACAGTTACAATAGAAATAGACACAAGATTATATTGAGTAGACAAGAGATTATGAGAATACACAAGTTTCTTCCAAACAAGCTGTAATAGCACACACATTTTTTTAGCACTTTGTCAAAAAGGTAAAATCACCATGTTTTACATAATGGATTGTATCTTGAGTTTGCTAAATCCGATATTCATGATCTAAAATTCTAATAAAATAGTACAGTATGACAAAGATGATGTGAAAACAGCGGACCTAATTCATCGATTTTGATGATGACAAAAATTATTGAACTTTGGGCATCGATGGGTACTAATCATTTTGGGACAGCCTGTACATAGTGCAACTTTTCTGTTGCATGCGCGGTCATTGAAATCGCCATAACTTTAAAAGTATCCATTCGATTTTGTTGAATGAGGTATCAAACTGCGGAAAAGAAATTTGCCCATTCAATGTATATCTCAGATTTTTGGTACCGATTATATATTTTGAATTAGCGAACCTCAAAGCACCTGGTCAGGGACTTTATGTGCTAGGTGTATTTGTGATGCTAGAAGAACAATTTAGAGTGTTTCTAGTTAGTTTTCATCGTAACAAACATTTCCTTGACTGAAATATATTTAGCTTTTAATGACAAATTAATGAATGACAATTGAAATGACAAATTAAATGACTAATTATCAATGAAAATACAATGATTAAGATTAGTCATTTAATTGACATTTAATTTATCATTCATATTAAATTAATAATTATTGATTACAATTCATATTATATTATTCTTTTAATTTGTCATTTGATTTGTCAGTCATTCATTTGTCATTGTCGTCGTAAAAATATTTGCTATGTTGATTTTTTTTTTAAATACTACTAATTGGTCATTTATCATTAACAAATAATTGTTTAGCATTACAAAATATTTCTTAGCTGACGAACCTTCCATGACAAATGTTTAATTTGTCAAATAAGACCACATTTTTGACGAACTAATATTCTCTGTGTACTGATATAGCGGGAAGCATTTTATTTTATTTTATTTATTTTTAAACTTACCACGTTACGTTTGCGGTTTCATTCCAGAATGCGCATATTTTATCTTTAACTGTGTAATTTCTTCCATTAAATAATATTGGTTCCCGCTGAAATGAAATTATAATTGATAAAGACTTATACGAATGATGGCCGCACACTAGTCCTTTTAAATAGGATATTTATCGTGCAACACGTTCTTTTCGTCTCAAATATCATCTGAAACCCTCAACAACAAAAGTGTGGATGTTTTAATCACCTACATTAAGTATATCTCTTTGTTTAAAGCGTGTTGTACTGGTTGTGATATACTTGTTTGTAAACTTATACAATAAAAGACACTTCAGACATATAACTACTTGATAACTTCTGGTTGTATTAAGCCACGGTTTTCGTACACGTGTGCAACGGACAGGCTGGTATAAACATCTGTGCAGTTGTATGGTATGGGCGTATTGATGTCACGGGAGTGGGGTGTGGACCGGGTCTAGTGTTGGGCTTATTGATGTGAGGACACTACATCCCTCCCAACTTTTATTTAGTGACAACATTGAATTGTTTTCTTTATATAAAACGAACTCGAGGCATTGTTCATGAAGCATTCATGTGAAACAAACAACATCCACTTTAAAGTTGATTAACTAAAGTCTATAAGAAGACAGCATATGTGTCTTGCACGATCTGGGCAGCGTCTGTGCCCTTTGTTGACAGCGTGTGTGTCTCCACTTTATAACTTCGGATATAACATGATAAACTTTAACATAAACTGAGTTTTTACTTTTCCTTGTTTTTACAACAGCGTTCACTTTCACCACAGCGTAACAATTGACGAACAGTTTCAAAACACATAGGGTTCCTCTACATCATCATCTTGCTCGTCCTGCTTTTCCTCGCCACTTTCAACACGCTCAGTTTCCACATGCTGAGCTATTATGGTATTGACCTGCTCTCCGGCATTTTGTCCTTCAACTTGATTTCGATCAGTGAGTCGGGTCCGGCAAACACGCGAGTAGTGGTTAAATTTGCCACACGTGTTGCATCGCCTACCCTCAGCTGGGCATCTCCCCCCGTTGTCGGTATGTGGGTACTCCCCACCACAGTATATGCACTCGTGTGCTTTGTGTGCGGTACCAGAGACGGTGTGTTGACCGCTGCTGCGTGACCTCTGCCTTACTGCGCATACGCTTCCACTCGTAGATAATTCCTCGGTGCGAGACTGTGAGAGTTGCATCGACCTGGCTAAGTCCAAAAGCTCGGTCAAGGCCATCTCCTTCTCGAAAGCTTTGCGCCGTACCCGTTCCTCTATGCATCCATCGACAACTTGAACTAACAGTTCTCTATCTAAATCTGTGAACTTACAGTTGGCTGCGATTGCTCTTAGCCGAGTTACATATGCATCTATCGGTTCACTCTGGCGTTGCTTCGTTCGACGAAATACTATAGTCTCGTATACAATGTTCTTTTTAGGTGTAAAATACTCCGTTAGAGTGTCTGTTGCCTTCTTGTAATCTTTATCTTCGCCAACGTCCGCCAGGGTTTCAAAAATGTCCTGCACGTCTTCTCCTGCGAAATGAAGGAGCAGTGCACGCTTTCTCTTAGATTCGTTTATATTGAACCCCATCATCGCTCCTTCGAAACGTTTTAGCCATTTTGTCCAGCGGACAGATAGTGTGGTTGGTTCCTCGTGAACGCGAAATGCCGGCAGACTGGGCATGGCCATTTTGCAACGTCGACACTTTAAAATAGCAGACCTGTGTTATAAAGGTACACGTGCGATGTTGCGAATACAATAATCCGTAAAAGTTCACACACTATAATTCACGCAAAAAGTTCAAAACATCCGTCGTCGCCAATGTGATATACTTGTTTGTAAACTTATACAATAAAATACACTTCAGACATATAACTACTTGATAACTTCTGGTTGTATTAAGCCACGGTTTTCGTACACGTGTGCAACGGACAGGCTGGTATAAACATCTGTGCAGTTGTATGGTATGGGCGTATTGATGTCACGGGAGTGGGGTGTGGACCGGGTCTAGTGTTGGGCTTATTGATGTGAGGACACTACACTGGTGTACATCAATGGTGTGTTTATTTTTTTAATGATACGGAATTTGTAGTAATCACCCTTTTTAGTGCTCAGCCACTTGCTTGAGAATAATAAGGAGTTATCAATCTCAATTTGCCAAAATCATCACTATACAGGGTGTCCCTAAATAAGAGTGCACATGTTCCACGTCATTGCCCTCATTGATTACTCAATATTTGGCTGTGATATGTATACAATCTGATAAGTTAGTTGGCTTTCAAATGCCGTTTATTTGATTCTGATAACTTTCTCAAGCAAAAATATATTTGATCAACAAGGAGCACTCAATATCAGGCTTGTGCCACTTTTAGAAAAAATTGAGAAATGGGTAATTTTCATCTGTAAACATTTCGTATTTGGATTTGGTGTTTATCATTTCGTATGCAGTTTGAGTTGTCGATCGAATTTGCTTGAGTCTATCGAAAGATATGCTTGTGTGACCATGAGCAAATAAAATCAAAGTTGTGACAATTTGACTCACACTGTAGGCATATACCAAAATTTAGTGTGTTTATACAGTGTATATATATACACACTAAGATTATATTATACACTGTACACTAATATGTCATAACGCTATAATAATCATGGACTTCCGATTTTTGGACGCTCTATGCATCAACAAAAGATATAAATATCGTAGGACCAAGGGAATTTTACGAGCACATATTTCTTAATTTCCTTTACAAGAATACCTTCAGAGATAATTATAGCAGTATTCATTTCAAGTTTGATCAGAATTAACGGAACCATATTTAACAAATCTATGAATCTGGTTAGGGTTAGGGTTAGGGTTAGGGTACTTACCGCAAAATATGGTATTGTGAACTCGGGTGCAATCGAATATACTTTACCGTTTACAAACAGTGTTACGCTTAGTGTGCCACTGGCAACCAGGTAGATGTAGTCTAATGTATCAGATCTATGCAAATAATATCAAGTGAAATTGAAGTTCGTCAAATAACTCGGAAATAAGAACCTTATATAAGTATCATACACAAAAAACGAGATTAAGTTAAGTACCAAAAAGAACTCACAGTGAATTATGTTTTAATTTGTTTTTTAAATAATGTCTTAATTTTTGCATTGAGATTTCATGTACAGTGTAGATATCACGGTTTTCCGTATGTTAAATACAAGCTACAATGGCATATAGTTTCTTTGGTTGAAATTAGCAACATATCAGCTAAGGAAGACTAGAACAGACAGGTATCGATGTACATGAATGGTTTGGTTACAACCACAGGGTAATAAGGAAGAAGGGAGCCAAGGAACCTGTTTTTACACTTTTGGATTTATTTAAAATAATTCTTGGGAAAAGTGTAATTTATGTCCCAGATTTGAAACTGTATTAGTTTTGAACGATGATTTGCCACAATTTACCCTATACAGCGGTCAACTCGACGGTCAAGGAATGATGCATTCATTCCAGATTTCCATAAGTTTAGACCGTAGATAAAGAATTTGTGTTTGCTAACCTTGACAAACAAATACTCCAAATATTTATCAAATTAAACTTATACTTGATGATCTGTTTAAAATGTTATAATTTCTATTGATACTCCCAATAGACCTAATTGCGTTTTTAAACCGGGGAGCATATATACAGTCCTCAAAAAAGTTATTGTCAGGTAGTATGCTCATAACTGTAAAAATATGGTTCCAAATTAAAATATTAATGTTAACAATTTAGAGAATAAAATATGGTTCGTCGATGTTTTGCTATAGAAGGCTGCCATATAATGCATAGGCTGTACCATATTTTGAGTCGTGAATGGTCGCCGCACTCATTCTTATATTTAACAACGAATTTATTCGTCGGGGATCGTTTTAGATTGATTTGAATTAGTACACAGTGACAAACCAACTGATTACTGTGCTATACATCCCCACAAACAAAATCGAACAACCCACGATAAAAATTGTTTACTTTGGCGCAAGAATCTCAAGAACATGTGATTTGGTTGTTTACTTTACAAAAGAGGTGATCAGGTAGCCTTAGTGATCAGGTTTATTCGCGGTATACGCTGGAATTTTTACTTGAAATCACTGCAAATAATTATTTAATGTCATTCTTATATATTGTTTAAAATGGCAACCCATAATATCCATCAATTTCATTGGTTTTGTTGGATACGTGCTAAAGTAGTTCCTATTTCTGGCCTGTGTTCGAACGCAAAAAGAGGGGGACTTTTGAATGTTTTAATTTAATAAATACACGTAAAAATGTTTCCTTACTTTTACGGCGATTGACGCCCCAGCTCGTGGCCCTTTTCGGTAAGTTTTGTCATCTTTTCACTCCTCTATATGGCTAAATTCAGCCTCACTGAGCTCTACAAATGGTAAATTCAGGGGCGGGTTGATGGCGATCATCACGCAAGCAGCAAATGCTTGCCGCTAGCGTCGGACCTTCCCATCAAATTTCTGATCACTTCATCTGGTAAATCATCACACTCCGGTTCTGGTTCTGGTTCTTCTTTCACATGTTTTACATCTAGGTCTCCAATTTCAAAAGTTGCTGTGGTTTCTTCCATATTCACTTTATTGCAAGTAATTACGAATGTAGCCTATATAGGGCCTACGAATATTTATAGCAGACGAAAATAGGCTTTTATGCACCCTTTTTATTTGTCCTTCTTTCTTTTACATGTCTTATTACTATTAGCGTTTATTCATTAAATGGACCTCTATCTTTTATTTACATTTAATTACATGAATATAACCTTAATGTTGTTGTAAAATAAGCTTACTTTCGATTTACAATAATTGACGAGGATGGATGTTTACAATTATTGACGAGGCGATGTTTTTTAAATGTAGTTCCGGCATCATCAAAGGTGTGAATTAAGCCCCGCTCAGATCCATAGATTAGCGGTCTGGTAATCTATAGCGCGTATCCAACAAAACTAACCACAGAACCAATGAAATTGATGGATATTATGGGTTGACATTTTAAACCACGCCCAATATATAAGAATTTGGAATAATTTCCCTTCTTTAATTAGAGACTTTGTTCGCGAAGATCGGTTGTAAGAATGCTACACCGAAAAGAAAGAAACGTAGTGCAGTTTTCATTTTCGCACTTGGATTTTGAACATGCAGGATAGTTTGACAGGAATGTGTATAGGCTTAATTGATCATTTGAAGCATCCCAAATTCTCATTTTACTATCGAAAATCAGTTAGCAAGCAGTTAACCCATGATCTGCAATAGGTTAGAAGAACTAAATGCTAAAATGAAGAAGAAAAAACGGACTTTGTTTTGGTTTTGAACACATAACTGTGTTAATATTCAGTCAATCTTAACGTGTAATATTAAAGAGAAAAAATGCCTTTATAAATTCATATTCGGAGTGTAGGAGTTCGGAGTTAAGAGCATATCTATTACCTGGTCAATTACATTTTTTGAGGTTTTTGTATACTTTACGGTTACATGACCACTCGCACACCACTTAGAATTCGCCGTAGACGAATAGGAATGTGTCCAAACAAAACTAGTTACTGAAACGTGTTAAAATTTCCCGCCCATCACTAGAAGCAGCTTTTATGTTATAACAATGTAAAGCCATGGCTGATGTTATTCTCTTATTATTATTAGCATCCCATCTGAGTATGCACTTAGTGCATTGGAACAGGTAGAAAGGCCACCGTAATTGCAGTAGGGCCTACATGGCGGTAGATTCAGATACCGTATTCGATATTGTGCGATCATTTGGACACCTCACAATGGTTACTAATCCATGTAAATTATATCACTATTTCTACATCGAATCTCGATATGACGTGGAATGGTATTTCCATAAGTATTTAAAGAAATTAAAACAAAGGAACAAGTACAAAAAATCACTTACGTGTAACTATCTATGGTGACGTTTCTAGGTTGTATAATCATATCTATATATACGATGACCAGCAGTGCGTGTTCTATTTTAACAAGAAAGAAAATTGCCATTTAATTAAATCTAACATTAAAATAGTCTGTATTTTGCCACGGTTAATATGGATGAAAATATGTTTTCTACTCAAATTGAATTAACTATCAACATTTAATAGGTAGATTATTATTGATTTTATTGATTGCGCTCAATTATACACTGAATGTTGATTCCAATAAAACAGTATAGGGTAGAGTAGATTTTCAATAATTTGATAACGAAAGCTCCAAAATGGATAGAAACACATTCTTATGACGCATTGAAGATGCACTAAACATGATTATTACTACCTCACATCCAATCTTTATATTTGCCATGACCAAAAGGACACTTCCGTCTTTGACACGCCCTGTGTTCAATTGTGTTACACGCCCTGAATTCAAATTGGGAAAAAGTGTACTTTAGGTCCCATATACTGGTATGCCGGTATCTTTCAATACTGGAACATAAAAGATGCCGGTATCGGTCGATACTGGTACGATTTTACTGTTCCAGTATTGGTCGATACTGGTACACCGAATTGTGTTCCAATATCGATCGAGCGAGACTGGAACATTTTTACGTGATACCAGTGAGATTTGTCCCAGTATTGAACGATACTGGTACATAATTATGTTCCACCATCGCCCGATACTGGAACATAATTATAATTGTGTTCCACCATCGCCCGATACTGGAACATAATTATCATGGAACTGACTTTGTACCAGTATCGAACGATACTATAGGCCTAGTCTATTTAGCCATCACGAGACAGCGACGTAACTGCGTATTCTACTTATTGCAGCACATAAAACGCGCGCCTATTCGACAAAAAATTCTAAAGGAAGTTCAAATTGTTTTAAAAATCTCTCTGTTGGGACTTACTGCATGTTGATCTGAAGAAAGTTACACCGATGGATTTGTAGATACAAGGAGTAAAGGTAAACATGATTTCTACAGTTATTCTACATGCAGTGTAACGGTGCCACAGGGACATATTCTCTCAATATAATCCGTGATATAAGTCTATAACCATACCTTTTGTTGTCAACATGTCCAATGCTTCTGATGGTAGAATCACAACCGGGGCCTCTAGATAATTCTCATAAGATTTGCTTGTGTCAGTTTCTTTGACAGACCCTTGAGACTCGCCAGTATCGTCGATAGACCCTTGTTGAACCTCGTCAGTCTCTCTTACAGACCCTTCAAACTCATCAGTGTAGTTGCCAGACCATTGGTTCTCGTCAGTTTTGTTGGAAGATCCTTTAGGTTCGACGGATTCGTTCAGAGACTCTGGACGTTCATTTTCACTATTTTCGATGGTTGGATGGAAGCGTAACACATTTTCTGGGAGGTTCGTTGCAGTTACAGCTACAGTACGACAAAATGACGTAATGATATTTAGATGCGGTTCAAATTAATTAGCAAACAAAATATGAACATGCGTGATATCAATTATGCTGGTTCCCTGCCGGGGTTCCCTGCACCGACCCATCCATAGAAACAGGTATAGGTTTCTACATCCCCACCGATAATCGACTTTATACTACATTACGCTGTCACTCGGTTATGACATACGGGAAACATCGATCAACACAAGCTGTAGTTGACTGAGGTGACGCATCAAATACCGAATAAATTGTCGCGCTGCCACGTGTATACGGCGCAATGGTTGAGCGCGCTACACTATGCGTTTGAAGTCCGACGCTGACATGGGCGGGCGCAGGCACAGTACGTTCTGAGCCAATCAGCGAATTTATCATCGTTCTAAGCGTGATACTGGCATAGACCATATGTATGTGTGGATTATTTTACGTAATTTCATGCATATGCATGACTTTCATTTTCCGCCCCTGATGACTTTTATGCAAGCAAAGCGATGTGATGACGTGATTTGTTCGCGTACTTGCACGTATGGATGAGTTGTGTGAAGCCCATTGATGCAGGGAACCATTGTTTTACTCACCCTGTATATATAATGTTTTTTGTGTGTGTCCACGTGTCATAAGCAGCAAACCGCTTTAAGGGAAGTGCGTATGATATTTTCAACGCGAACTTACGCAAATATAGCTGCAGCAGTAACCCTGCTAACACACAACGTTCTAACAACGTTCATGAACGATTAAAACGTTCCAACAACGTTTCAAACGTTGTAACGCTTTTAGAACGTTTTTGAACGTTGTTTGTTAGCTGGGAATACATGCATAAATTCAAGAGTGTTGAAACTTGCACCGTAGTTCATTTACAATTCAACAACTCCCCCATACCTTAAGTACAGTAACAAAGCGTTGTTGATTTGAGATAAACCCACACTTCATATGCAAATTAATAGGATGGCGAACCTTATCTGGAAACCATGCATCGATGCAAAATTGTAAACAAACAACAAATGTTCGCGAAATGTGTTCATTTTTTCGCCCGTTTTTTCGGCGTATAAATGCATTTCGTCATGCGATCCTTAAAGTTAGCAAACAGCTTTATATACAAAATGTAGCTATATCCCTGAGGAAAATATTTTTGGCGAGGGCCATATGTCATGGACCATTCCTAAAGCCACAATTTTAGCCGAAACGGTCGCTACCCAGCACAAGAGAATCGCCATTTTGTATCATCGCGCGGTGAAATGACAACCCTCAGATCTATTTGGACCGTACCACTATTGAAATGGAGGGGTGTGTCTAATTTGATACAAATATTCTGTAAACATAATATATCAAAATGTGTTATGTAAATTAAACGCATTCTTGATTTAATTTTTCTCTGAATGTTAACGGTGGTGTGTGAATAAAATGCTATTTACAAAATATTTTAAATTCCACAATTACTTGCGCAATAATTTGTCTTCTCTAATGTTTACCTTTTGTAACCCATCCCATTCAGAAGTTCCCTCGCCCATTTACAGGGAACGGGCAATGTCCAAATAAGGGCCTAATTATAATAAACGTAAACATTTTGTTCCGTTTTTTTAAAGAGCAGCTATTTTTTATGTCAAATTAAGCCTATTAAACCACGTTTTTTACTTGTTTTCATCAATTTTCCAAAACGCTATTCACATATGAATGATGTAAATATGTTTGGTCGTTGTTGAACGGGGTTCAACAAGGTCTTCGTCGTTATTTATCTTGAATCGACAACGGTAAGAGGGGTTCATTTTGCTCGGGCAGCTAAAGCTGCCCTCGCAAAATAAACCCGTCTTACCGTTGTCGATTCAAGATAAACAACTCCGAAACCTTATTGAACCCCTAATTATAACATGTATAAAACCTACTGATTCCTGGACTTGATATATGTATTGTCATTCCATCCAACATGTGATGTGCTATTGCGGCTACAAGTTTGGTTGAACGGTCGGCTATTTGTGTTGCGGATATAAACGTAGTTGGTGCCTCCTAATAAAACATGATATATAATATATAAAAAACACTTACTGGCACATCTTTAATAATATAGTATACGGGGGTCAATATGTAATGAAAGTGATCTTGTTATGAGACGCACGAGTGATTCTATTGCGAGATAGTGTAATCATTATAAAGTATGAACCTTTGTCTTTCAGATAATCCACTTTTGGATTTCTAAGAAGAATTATTGGCACTGCATAATAGTTGATATTTATCTCTCCTGGCGCAAAAGTAATCCAAGCGTAAGCGCGCGATTATGGCCATACGCACGCGGTTTTGGCCGCACGCTCGCGTCATGCATTTGATACAATTTGCGCTTGCTGCCTTCATGCGCGCCCGCGTCCTTCTGTATTCATTCGCGGTTGTAAGAAGGCTTCGCCAATTTGGATCTGATCAAACTATAGTGAACCAGGAGGACCTACGTGTAACTGCACGTCATCTTAGTAATAATAGCCTGAAAAAGCCTGTTAAAAAGGTCAATTCTGAAGGGATTCTGTTCAAAAGTTTAAAAAATATAAGTTAAACCAAACGACAACCGCCCACCAAGACTGAGCGCTGTTTAAACGTCGGCACGTTTGAGAAAAAACACAGATATTTATAGATAAACCTAGAAGCTGCAATTCATTGCTTACTACTTTATTATTAAGTACTACTCCATCTAAGTAAAGATGTGACCGTATGTCAAAGTTAATATTCAGATGTAATCATCATAATGTTATTCTTTTCTTTTATCTTTTTATATGCATAAAACAACATTGTACTTACCACGGCATTCCGACTTAGAGTAATATCCTTGAATATAAACTCGAATACGTCCTGCATGTCACAAACAAAATACATACACGTTTTTGACATTAAGTGTGTCGGGGTGCGTTGGTGTTTTCAGAACACTACGGTGTACTTAAAACGGATTACTCAAATAATACTAAACTGTAGAAGTTACACACGCCCCAAATCTACAAGGCCTTGCGCATGAAGCTGCGCTGCGTTGTGGCATGCGTTTTGCGTTAGTGGGTGGGGTTGCGCCGGATTGCAAATATTCAGCAACTCAACAGATGCGCGCCATAAAAAAGAGACGTATCTGGTGCCTGTATGTGCGTTAAAACGTTGCGTGAAAATGTTAAAATGAGACGCCGTGCACCCTTTCGCCTTGGCATCGAAATCGAACAAAAATGGCGAATACCCTCAGATCAAACGGTGCCCACGGTCAAAGTCCATTAGTGCTCGGCCTATGGGATTACTCCCGTATAATACACCCATTCAAATAACACATGCCTGATTGCTTCCAATAAAGATAAAGTGCGCAAAACAAGACAGTCCCGTCCGTTTAAATACATTTTCAAACTTCAATGTCATTTCGTCACCTCTTTTCAATAGTCAAATATTCAAAAAATGAATAGTATCTACTTAGGTTTTTATGAATGTGAAATCATTGTATAAGATCTTTTAATACCAATAAGGGAATTAGAACAAGCTTCCATCATGTTAATGGGCAGCACCTGGCCAGGAAGTTGTTTGTGAAGGTTGGTATCCAAAGCAAAGAAGATTTTAAGGTCTTCCCACAATGCATTGCGCGAACGCCAGCCAACTAAAGCTTTGTTCACACGATGCATTTATCGGGCTCTTAAGTTTTAGAAATAAGGAAAAGGAACACAATGATAAGTAATTTATTCATTAATGTAAACTTGAACTTATGAGCTCTAATGATGAACGCGCTATGAAGCCATGATTGTGTGCATATGTTTATGGGAACCGAGATAAATTGGAGACCAGAATTAGGACATTTTGCAAAAACGCAATGCATTGTGGTGGTGGTGACTTTAACATCTTCTGTGGTATTCAATACTCTGTCAACTGATTAACCATACCTCTCCTATTTCTTCAAGCTGAGCCGCTACATCATCTGTATCAATCGCCTCGATTTGTATGACGTTTAGAACATCAAGAGCAGCACCAATAACAACATCAACGTTGTCCATGGTGTTCAGAGGTGGTAGTGTATCATTGCTTGCGATATCGAGTCGGGCTCGTATTAGGTTGGCTATCGAATGTTTTATGTCGTCTTCATCCGAATTAATACCCACAAATTGAAACAATTAAAAAAAGATGAGTATAACATTTCCCGGGTAAATATTACCCGTGCAGGCGATATTAAGGATAATAATGCAAATAGAATATAGTACATGTATAATAGACTATTCGTTATTTTAAACTATATATCTGAAATACTGATGACGTCTTAAAGATTTTCAATTCTGGCTAGCGCAAAATAATGAGAGGACGATAACAATACAATGCCTGAACACAGCTTGCATTTGCATTTGTTAATACAAATAAATCTCATAAGGGCATGTGTTAGCATCCACTTGAACGTGACGTGTACAGTGTATGTACAGTATATCACATTTTCGCAATTGCAGAAGAAACTTCATTTTTACAGCATAAATTGGAATATTTGCGCGCACATTATAATTCACAAATTCTTGCTAGTGGCGAAATGTTCATGCACATGAATACTACATGAAAACTTTTCCCTGGTTTGGGACACAGACCCTCTGAGCTTGGTGGTGTGGGCAAGTCAGTCATTATTAAAATTATAGAGAGTATCCCAGATCCACAATTGTAATAAGTTTAACATATTATGAACATTCAAAACCAACCAGTTTGGATGGGTCATCAAATCCGCTTTTTAAGAGAACCTTCTATTTGAAAACGGTTTATTGTAAAGCAGCTATAGCTTGGCAATATGGTAGTTTTTAAACTTTTCTCTAAATCATCTCTAAATAATTAATGGAATAAGAAATAACCATTGATTTTCGTACGAGTAAATTTAAAACAGGAATGATGCACCAATAAAATGAACAACCGCCTTACATTAATCAATACAGATAAATGATTAAAACGATTAAAGCCCGTTACATTTCGTTTTATTTACTAACGACATGTACAATTTTGCCTATGAAGGCTATAAAATAAATAATAGGCCTACATTGAAGAGAATATTGAAATAATAATTATCGAGTTATTTTTCTTTATTGTTTTTTTTATATTTAACGGTAGAAACTAACGTAGGCAATGAGCATGGTTTTCCACAACAAATTGATATGCAGGTTGTTAAAGAAAGATAATATTGACGAAAGTAATCGTTTATTCTTCCCAATTTAGGAAAATAATATTCTCTTCATCATCGTTAATACTAGGCGGTAACTCATACGCCCAAAACATTATATTGATTTAATAATAACATTTATTTTATCATGCCATGAACAAGTGAGGTATAACGTACTAAATGTATCGTTGCGCTTTCATACTTTTTGAACGTTGATTAATTTTCTTTATTGCCATTAGCATGCGAAAGCCATTGGTGAATAAGTAATTAAAAGAGCTATAAAACTATAGTTATGTTGCATTAATTGTTTACCCACGTGTGGTCGTAAGAAAGATATTCACGCACAGTGGTACCATCTATTGAAATCGATTTAATATTACTTACGAAAGTGCCGTGACTGATCTTATTACAATTATTTAAAACTATTTTAAATATTAACAAGTTAACATACCTGTGTTGGTAAATGTTGATGGCTGCTCAGTATTCATCTGATTGTTAGAAAAGGTTTATAAAAAACGTAAACTATTTGTTCATCATGTTCATAGCATATCTTCAAAACACTTTGATTAGTCAAGTGTATTAGTACATGTAGTATTATCAATTTTATAGTGGGTATGGTTTTGTATTTGATATATTGGTTTTGGCCTTTTTTCAGCAGATACGCACTATATTTACTTACTAAAATGCATACTTAATACACATGACCGTCCACATCGAACCAGGTGCAAAGTCGCCCTTTGCCATAAGCCAATGGGCTATTCCAGATAATAATGAACCACCCCCTATAGAGGACATTGGAATTCCAGACTTTTTTTCCCTCCAATTTTTCATTGGAATTCCAGACTTTTTTGGCACATGTGCTTCGCTCCCTATAGAGGACATCGGAATTCCAGACCTTTTCTCCCTCCAATTTTTCAATGGAATTCCAGACTTTTTTGGCACATGTGCTTGGAATTCCAGACTTTTTTCACAATTTAGACCGCTCCCCTATAGAGGACATCGGAATTCCAGACTTTTTTTCCCACCAATTTTTCAATGGAATTCCATACTTTTTTGGCACATGTGCTTGGAATTCCAGACTTTTTTCACAATTTAGACCGCTCCCCTATAGAGGACATCGGAATTCCAGACTTTTTTCCACCAATTTTTCAATGGAATTCCAGACTTTTTTGGCACATGTGCTTGGAATTCCAGACTTTTTTCACAATTTAGACCGCTCCCCTATAGAGGACATCGGAATTCCAGACTTTTTTTTTCTCCACCAGTTTTTCAATGGAATTCCAGACTTTTTTGGCACATGTGCTTGGAATTCCAGACTTTTCACAATTTAAGACCGCAGGTTTTTGGAAATTCAGACACTTTTATCCTTTTCTGAACGTCATACTAAAGAAATGTATAGAGATATAATAGATTGGAATTCCAGACACTTTCGTCATGTTCGTAATGCTATCCCTGTAAATTTTAGACTTTTTTCTTCTGGTTCACCAATGAAGGGCAAGCTTAAGCTACAGTGGTGGCACCATTTTTTTAAATTTATTTATTTATTTGGGGGGGGGGGGGGGCGAGGGGGCGCGTTGAGTGGGCAAATTGTGTTTCGGGGGGGGGGGGCAAAATTGAACTGTTTGCCCTTTTTGGTCTCACTGGGGGGTGGGGGCAAGTGGGGGAGGGGGAGGGGTAGGGGGCAAGCGGGGGGGCAAGTTGTCTGAATTTCCAA